>CM041552.1:26484602-27084602 GCA_023238725.1 Scortum barcoo
TCCTCAACGTGGAGACTGATGAACTTTTCATCACTGCCGGCCTGCAGGACAGAGTTGTTCAGGTCAGAAACACAATCAACGCTACAAAAATGTGCATTATCTTTAACTTAGCAGCTATAGCAGCACCAATTATTTGCTTCATTTGTCTTTGCAGGTCTATGAAGGCTTAGTCTACATGGATTTCAGCCAGAAGCTCATGGAAGAGCAGGGCTATGGTACTGAAGTCACTGCCTGTCTGTATATGCCACGAAGGTGAGTCAAATACACTTCTTTCCTAACGTGTGTGTTCCTTTTTCCAGGGAACTATGTTCCTATGGACATGAGTGAGCTCCCGCCGTTCTGGCTGGCTTACCTGAGCGACCCCAGTGACTCAGGACGCATCCACAGCAACATCCGACAGCGCTGGCTCAGTGGTACGTCTTCATATCATCCTATCAACATGTGTTTAATGAGGTCTGCTGAAAGGTCTTCAAAAACAAGGGACCTACTGTTCGACCAATAAGGTGTGGGCGGTTTCTGATATCTTGAAAAAGGACAGGATGTTGTTAACCATATTTTTTCAGGATTTCCCCACGATTTGGTAGAGATATCCACATTCCTCCAAGGATGAATCCTGATGACTGTGGTGAAAATGTTTCATAGCTATCAGATGTATTGTCATGAAATTCATAACTTTATTTCCCCAAGGGTAATCTGTCCATATGTCAATACTGCTTTCCAGGCAGCCTTGGGTACATTCCTAAATTACATGCATGTTCCCCTCAGGAGGAATCTTACTAACTTGGGTGATCCCTCCACTCTTCATGTAGCGTCAACATCTGGTCAAATTTCCATCAGTTTAGTGCTATCTAGCAAATGTTAGCATGAGATAGTAAACGCTGTAAAAATACCCGCCAAACAGCTCAAAGGACAGCTGTGCCTAAGTACCGCCTGACAGAGCTGTTAACATGTCTGTAGACTCTGAATACTTTGGCCTCGAGGCAGAAAAGCTGCTGTTTTCAGAAAAGAAACACCTCGTCGTTTTCCGCGAAAAAGTTTTAGCAGTCATTTTATAGAATAAAATGCCATCCAATGGGTGTATTAAATCTGTCTGTTCCTTTAAGGGGTTATAAAAATGGGCACATGATGGTCTGTTTGTTGAACCACTCTCGCGTTGTCTCTCCACAGGGGAGCCTCTGGTCGTTGAGGCCATGAAGACTTTTGCTGAGCTCACGGATCAAGCCAGGTTAGTCTGAATACTCTCGAAGTGGACTGTTGCTCAAGTCAGGCAGTGGAGGTTTTGTCATGAAAAAAAGCAGGGCTAAAGGCTAAACATGAATAATCATTTGATTAATTATGTCTTATCTTTGCACAACAAGCTTTCTGAAATGTCAAAAGTGTTTGTGTACTGCAAGTTCCAACAAACACAACATGCAAAGTGTGTTTTTCTGCAAAGTGCTGACAGAAGTGATCCTGGCTTTGGTCTCTATTGTGACGTTTCAGCAGCTCAGAACATTAGAGGTGACATTTTTCCCTTAGCACTGATTGAAAACAACCCCCCCCCTCAGGACGGCTCTGCGGGACAGAGACTGGAGCCGCCTGGCACAACTGATGGACCAGAACTTTGAGCTGCGAAGGTGAACCGTATATTCTGATGTGATGGCGTTCACATTACAGTCACACACTCACAGCTAAAGTAACAACATGTCCTGCAGGTCTGTCTACACTGACGACTGTCTGGGTCCTGGGAACCTCAAGATGGTTCAGCTGGCGAGACAGGTGGGCACTCAAAGGCTCCACTGCCCACTAGGAGCATGTTTTATTGATCTCCATGTGTGTGTGTGTGTGTGCCTGCAGGAATGTTTTTCTGTTGATGCATTCATAAAGTTTCTGCTGCTTGTTGCAGTTTGGCTCGGCAGTGAAGTTACCAGGCAGTGGTGGGGCTGTGGTGGGTCTGTGTCTGGATAATGCGAGGCTGGTAAGACTGACCATGTGGAAGCTGTCTGTAGCTGTCTGTGCTGACCTTAAAAACATACAACAACCAATGCAAGCGCACAAAAATCTACAGAACTGCATTTGATTTTTGCAGTAAACTGCAGACCGAGGTGGACATGAGACAGTGATGTGTTGTCAGCCATGTCAACCATCAGTCTCTTTCCTGAGTCAGTCGTCTCTCTCAGCTAGATGAAAGATCAACCTTGTCAATTTCATTTGTGTTTCCTTGTGTCCATTTTCCAAAGTTGGTTTTATTACCAGAAAAGGCACCTTGTTGTTTGTTGAAAAGATACTATACTCTGGCAAAATTTGAGTTTTCAAGTCTGTGTTTGACCCACTAGGTGGAGATGAGGCAAGCTTTCCAAGAGGCCGGCTGTGTCTTCTGTGTTATCTCACCATACAACCCATCTGCCCGCACCGGTGGCGGCCAACATTAACCTCACATCTCCCCACGACTCAGCCGGGCTACTCCAGGCCAGCTCGTGGCCATGAGTCTCAGTGTCATTTCATAAGACTTGTTTTTACAAGGATCACAGTCGGTTACATCAAATAACATGCATGCCATAAATAAATCAGGGCTACTAGTAGGATCTTTGCTCTGTGGTGATCTCTTTGTGTAATAATTTACCAGCTCGATCAAATAATGTTTGCCGGTATCGCCTCACTTTATTTCTGGAAAATGAGTGAACCTGCACTGTTCAAAGTTGTGTTGCAGATTATAGATTCAGGACATTTATGGTGATTTAAGGTGTAATGAATTAACGCCCCCGTGTCAAATCTATCATCCACAACACTGCAAAACTGATGTAATTATTTTTCTACATGTGTGATCCACCAATTGTATAGACTCTGTAGAACTAATGGCATTACCTTTTTATAATGAATGTAATTTTTGTACAATTAAAAGCACCTTTTATAGCTCTTGGTGTTTTGCCATGTGTCCTGTGCAGCTCATTAATAAAGCTCATTATAAAGAGTTTAAGATAACATGACTCTCACAGATGTATCTGAGGGTAAACCCACCTACTCAGACCGGTGTTAAACCCAGTATAATCCTGCCCCCCTCTGACGTGATGGTCCCCGTGCTGTCCCGGTGTGTGGGTCCATCCAGCGGATCTAATTTGCTGCCTCCTCCGGTGGGCGGGGCGGAGCACGGCGGCCGGCCGCAGCGCCGCTCTCCGCTCTCCGCTCTCCGTGCTGTAGTTCGCCTTCGCCTCTCCACTCGTGCGGACCGAGCCGCGGCTCATGGACTAGCCGGAGGTCTGCTGCCGTGGACTGAGTCGGGCTTTGTGGCGGAGCATGGCTGCCAAAGAGGACCTCTACAGCAAAATCCTTCCCCGGAGGCTCCGGCAGAACCGGCTGGGCTCCGTGAAATGCGGCTCCAACCTGGACGTGCTTTTATCCATGGGCTTCCCCAGACCAAGGGCGTAAGTAGCCTGACCTGGACACCGTGTGTGTGTGTGTGTGTGTGAGGCTGGATGTCAGAGGTGGTCCGGGGAGCTGGCGGTGAGTGTCGGTTTGTCGCGGGACGGGTCACCGCAGCATCCCTCCGCTCACCGCCCGCGTCCGTCCGTGTGAGCCGGGAGCAGCTCACCGGAGCCCCGCAGAGAGGAGAGCAGAGGTACGGGCGGGAATAAAGAGATGTAAGCTGGGTGTTACCGAGAAGATAAAAGTTCACAGTAACATCTGCTCGTGTTTTCTCTTCATCCTCAGCTCCCGCTCAGGCTGACACGGTGAAGCTGGAGGAGAAAACGCTGCTTTTTCCTCCAGTGTTGTTTTTCTTTAGTTCATTCACAACCATCAGAAGAAGTAAACTGGTGTTTGCTCTCGAGGAGCTGTCATACACAAACTATTCAGAAAACTGGAGTCAGGAGTCATGACTGTGTGTGTGTGTCATACGGTTCACCCTGTGTCCTCTGCTGCTGCTGAATAGAGAGACTGTCTTTGACTTGGCCAGATCAGTGAGTTCACATCCGTCCTGTCGGCCACAGGCTCTGACTGTAAACACAACACTACAGTACACTGCACATCACACACACACACACACACACACACACTGCTGCTGAGGAGCACTGCAGCACAACTGCCACCATCTATCACTTATGTGGGGCTTTTTTCTTACCATCAGAGGAAGAGAGGGACTAGCTAAAATCT
This sequence comes from Scortum barcoo, assembly GCA_023238725.1. Classification (NCBI taxonomy): domain Eukaryota; kingdom Metazoa; phylum Chordata; class Actinopteri; order Centrarchiformes; family Terapontidae; genus Scortum; species Scortum barcoo. The sequence continues at coordinate 26,488,731 of CM041552.1, forward strand.
CATGTAGTTAAAGAGCCTGAGCCTCGCTGTGTCAGCAGAGGCGGCTCGGGACATTTTGGTGCCTCAGGCCAGATTATGGTTTGGCGCCCCCCCACCCCCCACAGGGAGAGGGCACCAGTCAGGGATGCAAACTATTACTATTATTTATTTAATTTAATTTATTGTTTTAATTGTTTTATTCATTTATTGTCCATTGCAGCAGCACCCCCTCCAGCAGGTGGCGCCCTAGGCGATCACCTATATAGCCTATGCCAAGAGCCGCTCTGTGTGTATGTAGCAGTGGTCAGTCAGTATATACAGCCTGATGGATACTGACTGTAGGTTAGTTATCAGAAGGACTCAGAGGCAGTGGACATAATAATGATAATGTGACAGCTGCAATACGAGAGGCTTTGTGTTTGTAAAATGTCTGTTTTCAGCTTGTGCGGTAAATGTGTTAAAGCTGAATTAACCTTTTTGGAAGGGGTTGGTTGGGACTCGTTAGCAGTACATGCCGCAAAATTATCTGAATCTCCATCAAAACGTAGCATGAATTTTCTAGATTTTATTTCAAAAAGCTCTCACAGAAAACACGATGGAAATATGGGGTTTGTTTGTTTGATGTATCAGTTTGAGGTTTGAGTCGCCCCACACAGATCTGACACAGATCTGATGTTTTTATCTCCTCGGTGGGGTGGAAGCTTCAGAGGACGGTGGAGTCACATGCTTCATGTACATCAATACTTACTCATTAAGTTTCCACAGCACTTTATCATATTTAGCTTTTACTGATACAACAATTTTTCCACCTTGGCCAAGAGTAAAAACTTTCTTTGTGATATGTTGTGACTTTTTTTTCCCACACAGACAGCTACAATTTTTTAAAATTGTGGATGAAAACCACGTATCGACATAATGTCACCCTGATGAAGTTGATGTAGTAATCTATCCATCAAACAGCTATCTATTGACACACCCAGCAGACAGAGAATAACATTTATTCAGACCTGTGTTTAAAGCAACCTTATTGTAACTCTCAGGGATCATTTTAAATGACTGCGATATAATTTTCCCTGTACGATGGCTGTCATCAACTGCCCAGAACAGCGTATTACTACTTACTCTAAACAAACCTAAAACGTTAAAAAAAAAAATCACTTCCTGTGTACCAGAGGATTTTCCTAGGAACAACCTCTCTGACACCAGCTGGTCCGAACAGCAGATGGAAAAGCTTTCGTAAACTGTCTAATGTAGAATCAGTACTGTGTCACATTAATTAGTGAAAGTAGCTAAACCTATTTTTGTCCCTATTTTTATGGAGTTTGGGGAAAAAAATCTCACTGCTCTTTTTTTCCAGTCTCTACACTTAACCTTGGAGTGTTTCTGCTTTTCTCACCCCGACAGATGTCACACATCAAGAGTGTTTGTGTGCATGTGTGAGTGTTTGACAGTGTGTGTGTCAGAGGAAGTGTGCTGTGGTTTGCTGAATGGACACAGCAGACGATGATAGGCCCCCAGGCAGGCCAGCGCTGGCCTAGAACACACTCCCTCAGGGAAGCCACAACCTCTTTTATATCAGCCTATGACTGCTTGGCCTTGACACGGCCACTTATTAACTCCCCTTCTCTGTCTGTCTGCCTCCCTCTTTTTTCTGTCTGAAGTGGTTGACCCACTAAATTTCCTGGCCAACTTCAGGTGTCCTGGTTCTGCTGTAAAAGGATTATTTCTGTGTAGAAAGATTAAATTTATCTGCTGTTCTAGTCTAGGCCATTGTTTTGGTTCGGGGGCATCCCCACACTGCTACCAGTGTTCACACAATAGCGAGCAGAAGCCCTCTGGCTTTATGTAACAGAGGTTAGTGATTCAAGTAAAGGAGGATATGGTGAATAATTCAATTGTTACATAAATATGAAATGCAGTTTTTACTTACAAATATAGAGCTCAAGGTGTTGGGAAAACATTAATTCAGCTTGTCCTGGGTATTTAAATTAAATACTTTTTGAGAATTGTGTGAAGCATGGAGAAAGCTGCCAACTGTCGTAAGTTAGCGTTTAATCCTTGCTCAGATTTACTTATTTTTTAAACCTAATTATCCTGATCAAGATGTGGAAACCTGTCTGATTGCATCCAGGATTTATTTAACACTCATGTCGCTGCTTGAACAGTGTCTGCAAGAGCAAGCATCACATTTCGCAGATGATTGGTCAGGCTCAGTTGTGAAAAGAGTGTTTTTCAAAAAAATGTTTAAACAGACTCTAACTAATGTTGATTAGTTGATTTGAACTTACTCAGCCTATGTAGCTGAGCTGTGTACTGGTCTTCTACAGCTTCCTATCGACCACACTGGCTACAGACCGACAAGCTGTCGGTGGTGTGAGTCAGTTACTTTTTACAAAGCCAGCCAACAGCCTCACCTTTATGACTCCTCACATTCTCAAATATTTTGGTGCCATGATTATCTGTCCAGCATGGCTCACTAGTTTCTTCCATTTTATGTTAGCAAAGAGATCTACAGCCTGGATTACGGTCAGGGCGTGCAAGGGCTCGTACAGCAGTTTAGGAGTGACGAGGCTCGACTGGTTATGATCAAGACGTTTCTGACATCATGATCATATTATGTAAAATTAAGGATGGATCTCAAAAGGAGCATTACAACATATTTATGTTGTCCAAACTAAGAACTCAGATACTAGTGTTTTAGCTCTGGAACCAAAACTTAAATGAATTTATATGGTACATACTAGCATAAGTAGCAAAGGTTTTCAAATGACCCCAAGCCTGAGATTGGATCAGTATATCAAACTAATAATAGTCAGGTATCTGGGATGATACTGTGCCACTCAAGAAGCTTTTCTCTCCAGACAAGAGTAAAGCAGCACTCCACCGTCAGTCACTGCGCACAGCGCTGATACTGATGATTAACAACTGACATTTCCATCAGCTTGGAACCAGGAAATGGTTGTAGGTCTGCTGTCCATCGACTTCAGGTTAAATCACTCAAAACAAAATCGATTGTGCGCATTGTTCTTCGCTCCAGGGATAAAAGGCTTCCAGCAACTCTCCAACTTTGTAAATGACAATCTTAATGCAGGGATCAATTGGACATGAAACAAGCAGAGTCATGCTTGTTTTTACAAGAATAGTCTGACTGGGCAGCTTAGACGGCTCTGCATGTTGGGACAGAGAGGAAGAGAGTTGATCATCAGGAGCTTCAAGACTGAGAGCTCAGTTTCAGTCAAATTCAAGGTCAAAAATACTTTCTGCTCATGTCATCATGAAACACCAAAACGTGCCCAGACACACTCTCAGTCCGCACATTAATGAAGGACGCCGACACCTCACTCTTTGTACGCGTGAACACCTGTGTTTGAGTTGAGTCGGCTGAAGTTTTCACTCTTAAAGGACCTGAAACAATTTCTCACTCAGCTTCTCACAATTAGTGATGGGATATTGGTCAAGCACAGTGTCCTACCAAAGTAACAGCTTGATGAAGACAAGAAGCATGTACATGACATCGTTAAAAAATGATGTTATGGATAAGCATGGGCTGTGAAAATCTTTGAAAAATCGCATACTACTTATATTAAATAAGAGACATAAAATTGAGTACGAAGTGCGTTCCAGCTGCATAGTATGTGGATGTACTGTAGAAGAAATACGCTAAATATTTAATATATCAATTTACCTTAAACGATTTTCATTCAGCAGTCACTCAGGCCGGTTAACGTAATGATCGATGCACTACAGTGTGAACAGTCAGCAGGATAATGCATACTTGATCATTCATTTAGTATGCAGTATGCAGTACAACTAGTACTTTGTATGTTAGTGTGCGATTTCAGACTCATTGTGTCTGTGATCTGCTAAGTTTCGTTTGCTAACTTTATTCAGTTAGCATAGTTGCTAAAATGTATTTAGCCAGTGTAAAAAGAGTTGATACTGTAATCCTACAGCAGCATGCAGTAATAATGTGAATATAAAAAATAATATGATTATGAATACTGATTTTTCGTTGCCAAAATGTTTCTTTTGACTCCATTTTGATTATCAACAGTATTATTAATTTTTTACTTTGGGGCTCAAAGGTTGAATAGTATTGTTCCGAAGACATTTGTCGCGACAACAAAGACTAATGACAAATGTTCAGTGTATATCTCTACTCAGTTTAAATTTTGTATGGATGAGATCCGTCTCCAACAGTTTTTATTTCCTCACATGGTCTTTCTCTATGTATTTCTGTATTCCTGAGTTACAATGTCACCCTGTAGAATTATACAAACTGCAGAGAAATCAAGAGATAAGTAAATGAAGGCTCGTCGTTGCCTCACCGCAGTGTCTCAGCTTTCATTGTTCCCGCTGCTGTCTTTTTAGTACAATGGTACAGTATCTTGAGATCTAAAGTTTTAGCCTAGTAGTAATTAAAAGTTAGCCCTGTGTGTTTGAAACTGTGTGATCTTTTCATATACCCCCACTAGAGACCAAAAGATGTTTCATACCGTGTACCCCCACAAAGTATGCCTGAACACTAAGTACACTTTGCCTGAAAGCACTTTTAAAGCAGCTAAAACTGCAATGAATTTGCATTTGCATTGCAGTATTTTGCATTGATGTACCGGTGCAGTATTTACCCACAAAGCTCAAAATGCAAACTTGTAAGCTGCATGATGCTGTGTGAGTGGCCTTATTTTAGGTCGACATACAGCTGTTGTCAGTTTGTGAAGTAAGATTTGAGTTCTTCTTTCTAATGGACGCCCACTCACTTCCTGTGTAGATAATGTGGTTTTTGACTATTGCTCTACTGGCCATAAAATTGTACACTGAGAACTGTAATGCACAACTGATGTATCTTCTGGGCCCCAGATGCACCGTCAAAAACAGCGTGACAGATCGACGCCAGCATGTTTACAGTTCCATACTTGATTTCAATGCTGATTTAGTGTTTTCTTTCCCATTTCTCAACAGCTGTCTACATAGGAAATGTGTTTTCTGTGTAGCTCAGCTATAGGGCTGCATGTTTGCTGATGTGAAGGAGGAAAGGAAAATGTCTACATACAAAATGTGGGTTCGAGTGTGCTGTGAGAGCTGTGCACAGTATATCCCAGCAATGGGAAGTCTAAAGTGCTGTGGAGTTGGTAACTCTCATGAATTATTGAGTCATTCCCTTGTTTTTTTTAAACCCAGTATCTTTGAAATGTAGATGAATATGAGCGTATTCTTCTGTCATTCTGCCTTCGCAAATTGGTCCGGACTCTGTGGAGCATTTGAAGATGATTGTGAAATCAAAACGATATACCTATTATTACATTTAATGTGTCATCATTATATGTATGCCTCAGTAGGGAGCCTCTAACAAGGTCATATAAATGTCATTAGTCTCCTTCCTGAAATAGGAGAGGTGCATCACTGTCTGGATATAGCTGCTGTCGGTCACTGGTGCACTTCCACCGCAGCTCGGTGATCATATCATGGCTCATTTGAAGCTCTGTCCGGAAGCAGGCAAACAGACAGCACTATCAGATTATGGGGCCATCGTCTCCGCTCAAATATCTCACCGTGGTTGTATGAAATTCAAGGTACTGCAACTGCTGGGGCATGCAGGCAAGTTTGCATTACAAATTACCCACAAGCAAAACGCTTATATACCTTGTATATATATATATATATATATATATATATATATATATATATATATATATATATATATATATATATATATATATATATGATATATATATATAGATATATATATATATATATATAGATATAGATATATATATAGATATATAGATAGATAGATAGATAGATAGATAGATAGATAGATAGATAGATAGATACCTTATTAATCTCCAAGAGAAATCCACAAAGGAAGAGCCTCCTCTAATAATAGTTTATTTAAAAGCTGCTTCTGCTGCTGTATATGGCAGTTAAGTTGTCACATCTACTATTTTGTGCTTGATTTCGGTCGCAACAGTCTTAGAGGGTTATTGTGACCCACTTTGCCCTCGTTCCTAGATGATTTCCCAGTCATCCATTATTTGACTCCTGGAACCAGAGGCGCTGTGTCAATATCAGCTCTGTGGCCTCGGGCACAGATGGAGGGATATTACATGAGCATCAAGGTTTGAGCCATGTGGGGTTTTGAGGGTTGATACTAATAGGCCTGCAGGTTGCTAATATCTTTGGATGAGGCTGATCATTTCCAGGATTTTGTGCCAGTATTTATGATTTTGAAATCCTAGCATTTTAATGCCTTAAATATCTAATATAAAAGTATTCAGTGATATTGGTAATTCTCAAAATATGTCTAATTAATTGTATATAAAAGCATTTAGTTATATAATTTAAGCATTTAGGTCATACTGGCATCCTCAAACTCTTAATAATCTTTTTTTTCTGACATGTAAGGCAGCTTCTCAGAGAAGAGTGAGGCCAGTTTTACTGGAACTGTAAAAATCTAAGAATGATGTCTCTTATTTAATCTCCACGTAAAAATTGCCCAAATAGCTTAAAATGATTATTTATGGTTATTAACCCAGTCATAGTTGTTAACCTGCATAACTGCTTTTGATTTAAACGTTTTAGTCTTTCACAAACCCCAAATAATGTATCTACAAAATTCTTATTGCAAAGATTTCTTTAAAATAATAGGAAAAGAAGAAAAAGTGGGGTAAATGTGCTCATTGTCAAAGCTGTGTCCAGCAGTCAGATTTAGTTAAAGCTGAACGCATGTTTCCATCCCCTACTCAGAGGCAAATATCAGGAGCTGAATGCGTCAGGATAAAAAGTAGGTGGCGCTGATTTTCAGTTCGGATGCCATTCAACTATCGGGGATACAACAAGATGATGTAATTAAAAGAGCTGCAGTCAGACCTCAAATGATGGACTGACAATGTGGAGAGCATGACGGAAATATGGCATGGGCGGAAACACACAGGACAATTACTGGGTGTTCTACTCCAATGGCCCATTATAGCTCCACCTGTTCTGAAATAGAAAATGTTACCAGTGCAGGCTTGAGTTACTAGCTGTGGTTATGCTAGTGCTGTTGGCTAATGCTTCCTGGCTGCTGTCAGATTTTGAATAAATGGCTAGTATCGGCCGCATGTATCTGCCTGCCCTCAGTAAGCAGCTCCCAGGACAGCTGTCTGCCTACAGTTGCTGAGCCAGCAGCAGTTTTCATGCAGACCTGGAGGCTGCTGGGACTGACAGCTGTCCTCTGCCTTACTTCTACAACCCCCCCCCAACCACAACACTCCTCCTCCAGTCTCACACTGTTTCTCTCTCTTTAGCTCAGCACTTTGATGACATGTTTGTCGGACACAATATTATCAGTTGTCAAAATATTAGTTACAAATGACATTTGAAGTACAAAGTGATGTTTTAAGTTGTTGATATGTTCATGAAATTATATGAAAGAAGATGCTTGTCATTGGCTGTATGAGGCTTTGAACTTAACTTTATATTTGACTAAAAGACAATAGTCATTGATGTCAGCAAAACAGTTGATAAACTCAAACCATCTCACAGTAAGACACTAAGAAAACTGGTGCAACACATCAGACATTTGTTTTCATCATCAGCATTAAAATGATCAGTTTGCAAATTGCGATCATGTAGAGAAGCAGTCAGACATTGTGTTGACCTGTATGCACTCACGAAAATAATCCTCAAAGCCACTGATTGAGTTTCTACAGATGGATTCCTCTGAGTTTGGAGTCCTTGGAATATGATATTTGTATCTGTTGTGCAGCTGCATCAGGACTTGACTTGGCTGTTGTGGACAGCCTGTGGAACAACTGCAAAACATTTAAAAAGGGTGCATGGTGTAAATTTTCCCGTCCACCAGTGGAAACACTGGACTCTCGATAGAAACAAATGGATGTGTGGGTAGATGGGAAGCCAGTAAAGGGGTTTCTCCGGTATCGTTGCTGATACTTCTTCATCTTCTCGGAGCCAATCTTGTCAATGGCAGCTGAGAAATAGGTCAGAATTACTGCAGGATTAGCAGGTCAAAGACTGAAGTGCACAGGGAATGAGGTGTTCCAAGTTGGACATATATGGGGGGGTAAATTGTACAATAGCATCATCACCCTAAAAACAGTGATACAAATATAGATAGACAGACAGATAGACTGTATTGATCCCCGGGAGGAAATTCATGTAAAGGAAGAACTGCTGGAGCAGGTCTGATTGCACTGGTAAGGAAGCGGTTATTTCAAAACCAACTACTACAGCTGGTCATCTAAATCTGAGAAAATAATATAAAACCATTATGAAAATAAATAAACGGCTATTTGTGAGTGAATTACAAAACAAATGAATAATAAAGTTTATTCATATTTATTATTTATTAATTATTTGAACCTTTGCCAGGATCCGCCAACAATACTACGATAACCTCAAACTAAGAGTTTGACATGATGTTCGGCACACAGTGAGTTAGTTTAGATGAGCTGTATGTGCTGCATTTTTTTGTAACTGAGAAAAGAGGTTCTTTCTAAATGTGCAGACCAGCTGCAGTATCTTTCTCACACAGTGATCTGCATATCTTGTTCTCTTAGAGGTTACTTGCCTAACTGAGAGTCACCAGTTGTCTGGTCAGGTATGACTAAAAGAGTGTTTTATAGTCATTCAAATTAGTGGAGAGAACACACAGTGAGTGAACACAGCTCCAGTTGGTGGTAACTGGATCTCAGTATAAGATGATACTTTAATGATAAATCCAATATTTTTCTTGCTTTCTTGCTCATTAGTTTTAACAGGAATAAATGTATGCCCTTATATCCAGTAAAAGATCCCGTCGAACAAAACATTGTACATTTTTTTAAAATCAGCAGCAAATGAAATGCAGTGAATTCTTCATCTATTTTAGTTGGAACACTGCTGAGGCTATTAGGCATTGTTGACAGGAACTTGATTCTTCATTACTCCACATAATGTCATGTATAGTAATGAAACAATTCTATCAGTTTTTCAGTGGCAAATCAAACCTTATGGGATTTCCCCAGTCTCAGTGAGGAACACCCTTTGACTGAGGACTTTATTTCAGAGCTGTGGCTTTGGTTTCCCTCCAGCTGATTAATGACAAATAACACTACCTCTGACACTTTGTCTTACAGTCCCTTACATTTCAAGACAATACCATGCTCAGTAATAGCAGAATCTCACCATGTCCCACGCCAAGTATGAAATAAAACCTTATCTGTGTAAATGAATCGACAGTTTGTCTCATATAGGTTACAGTGTCTTTAGGCTCTTCTCGTCTTATTCAAATTAAACTATTTAAATGTTAATTTGAACTAATTCAAAGCCAACAAATGGTCTCATTACTTTTTTATTACTTGTATTGTTTCCTTGTATACTTGTTATGTTAGTAGATGGAGTGTTCTTGTGGGTGAATGTGAGTTAACGCAGCCTTTTTGTTTCTGTTCCCTGAGCCAATTAAGCTGTTGTTCTACTGCTTTTGAGGAATTATATGATACAGAGATACAGTTAATACTATAGATGAAGTTTTTTCTTCCTGTAGGAAGAGAATATTTGACATTTTGAACATGTGGTTTATGTCTTTACCAGATCACACTTAAGAAAAAATGGGAACAACTGCAGAGCTTTCAGCAAACTATTAGGAACAAATGTGGTGTTCATAAAATAACAGTGGAAAGTGACTTCATGAATTCTTTGATAGCAGTGGAAGCTTTTCCTAATGTGACGGCCCTACTGTTGAGGCCAGCGTGCTCTGAAGTCACCAGTGAACATTTGACATTTAAAGGTAAATAAATAACCAGTTCCAAACATTTGCCCACTGTGACAGTAGACAGCAGTCACTGCCTTTGTTGCACGCATTTATCACAGAAACCAGACGCCATAGAGGACTTCACTAGGTCCTACTGGGCGGAAGTAGCCACAAAATCTGAGCTCTGCCCTTACCTGGAATCTTAAAGACGGTCCAGTCAAATCCTAAATAGACTCATCTATGTGTCTGTGAGTCCAAATGGTCATTTTGGTCATTTTGGTCATTTGGCCTTCAAAGGTTGCAGATGAGAAGAATTTATTGCTTGTTCAGCTAAAGACAAGTGCGAAAAGGCTCCAGGGACTTTCTGTCTTCATAGTATTCCTTTTTTTCACACTGAAATGAACTTGAATAGGGAACACATTTTCTGAGGCTTTGTATGAGAATCAGTGTTGTGTTGCTTTAATTCTAATTTAATTTAATTTAATCTCAGACTTTTCTGTCATGTGTGCAGTTACATGTCACTGCCCACATTTAGACTGGACTTGACTACGAGCCTGAGTAAGATTATACAATATATCACTTGTAATATAAATGTAAATATACATCTTGGACGTGGTGCAGGTTATTAAATATTTATTCTAGAATTGTTGTGTACTTGTTGTCTATTGAAAGACATGATGACAGATTTCTCCTTACTCACATTTATTCATTCATTTTAGCCTGAAAATATGAACATAACTGGACTCTCTGCAGCCAGTTCTCCCCAAAAATATCAATATCAGCCTTCAGACTATCACTATTCAGACCCTGCCTTGTTGCCCCTGCTCATGAACCATGTATTTTCTCTTTCTCTTTTTTAAGTCTCACTGTGCAAGTTCAAATTCATGAACCATGCAGCTGGCTGGTTGGCAGAGAGCCGCATCTGCACTGCGAGAGCAAAACAAGAGTCAGATCAGACTACTTTGTGCTTTCTTTTACAACACTGCTACAAGTCTAGTTAGCCGTACACTGACAAACAGGAATGTGTCCTCTGTCACTGTCAGAGGGCCTCTCTTGCTGCCTTCATCACGCACACATGCAAAAAACTAATCTGTGAACACAGTTGCTGTTTTTATTTTGGTTTTGTAAAGGAGGGCACTACAGGGTTGAAAGGATCAGGAACTAAAGTAGATTTGATGTGACATTTAATCTCATGTCCAATTTGATGTGCACGCGCGCATGTTCATGTGTGTTCGTTCACGTTTTTCGGTCCGTGGGTGGCTGTGCACCAAAGTGCTTGGTACTTGTTTGCTGCTGTTTTCATGTGCGTGTGTGTTCATGTGTCATCTTCTGTCAGGAGCTTTTACGTGTGTGTGTGTGTTCGGTGATGACTGAGCCATCTGTGCCTGTAGTACCTTTGCCAATACAGCGACTGGAGCGGCTCCAGCAGCCAGTGTCCTCCAGCTCCTGCCGTCTGCCCTCACATTCACTTCAGTGAGACACGACAGGAAGCTCCTCCATCTTGGACCGGCTTCCTGCTCCGTTCTCCCTCCCACTGTGCTCCAGTAATCCTGCTAGATGACTGGATTGAAATGATTGGGGAGGAAAGTAGATCTGATGAGACATTCGATTACAGGCCTGATTGGGTGTGGATATTGCGGGTGTTAATGAGCCTTTTGTAGAACCAGACAGTAAAGGCTGGTTTGCACTCCTCAATATTTATGAATTTTGCACCCACTATACTCTTGTAGTGCAGAAAACACACAACACACCCAAATACACTAGAGCAAGCTTCAGAGTGTGAAGAGTCTGCTGTTTCCTGAGACTCACGATGACCAAGCCGATATGGAGATAAAAACCCAGAGCTCCTACGTGACTGCACTTCAATTCTAACGTTACATGATATCTAATCTGTGGCTGCATGTAAAGCAGAGCGCCTTTTCTTGACACGAAAAGCAACTCATCCTTTTACAGCGAGGTGTACATTCTGGATGAGGCCGAAAGCTTTTATATGTAGACAGAGTGAGACATTAGACATAGCATTAATACAGAGAAAGTGCATCATTGCAAGACAATAAGTGACCCTAAGTAATGTACACGATCATTTAAATCCTACTTAAGTCTTTCAGGAATCAATACTTGGGCTTAAGAGGAAGGCAGCCAGAAAGCTTTTAAAATATAAGTGACTCTACCTCCTGTAATAGTTATCTACGTGCACAGGTCTTGTTGGTACTAAGAGCCTTTCAAATTTACATAAATATGATTTTTCACTTTCTCTTGGCATGGAAAGACTGAAAGATACTCAGTGGCAGGAAGTGTCACTGACTGAAAGCGTCAGTCCAAAAAAACCTCACCTCTAAATGTCACATCACTATCTGACTGTGCTTAAACTAATTCTCTGTATTTATTTTAAATGTGAAATTATTTCATTTTCTTTTACATCAACGAAACCATGTTGAATGTTTCATTTTTGATTTGTAGTTTCTGGCAGGAAATGCACAGTGGTCACACTTCAAATTTAAAGCCATCAGTGTGACTAGAGAGCTTTTCTTTACAACATTATCATAACAACAGACAATTTGATCTCCTCCATGTTTATGTCTCCAAACAATTATTACAATGTACACTATGACATTGACATGATGATTTTCCCATCGGCCATGCAAAACCATTTTATGTTTGATGATTTTTATGAAAAAGAATCAAGTAGCTAAACTGGATTAAGACAACATGCAGAACCTATTGTTTATTTAAAATATATTATGAATATGATGATTTTTTTTTTCTAGGTCAGATATCTCTGTGCACAGTTGAGATTTGGAATAGGATGGTAAAAATAAGTTGCAGATCGATAAAATGTGATTATTTATTGTGCATTTATTTTATCATTATTTATTTATTATTTATAAGTTTATAATTTAGCTGACATGAATTGGTGCAATGTGTTTATGATGTTAAGATATTCTGATGTTAGATGTTATACATATCAGGATTTTTGTTGCTGAATAACATGTTTCAAAAATCCTTTGAGGGTCTTGGAAATGATCAAAGATAAAATTGAAATTTTGCATTCGTTGCATGTACAACATTATATACTTTCTTTTAGGTGACACCATACAGTCACATACCAGAAGAAATGAAGAACTCCCTCTTTATTTTTATTTCCACTGTATGTTTTAGAACGTATATATGATGTAGCTTGTAATGTGTTTTCTTTTGTCACCTGAAACGCGTACTGTGAAATCCAGATAATTGGTCTTAAAGTGTAATAATAAAATATCATCATCATCATCATCATTATCATAACATCATCTCATCCGATATTAAATAAATTCTCTGTTGGATGTGTACATCTTTCTACTCTGCTCTGACCTTCATTTCTTTCAGTGAGCACATTTATCATGTTGTGGTTTGTGCTTGTGTTTCCCTCCATATGTAGCGTGGGAGGAGAACGATTGTGTTTAGCGTTCCAGTTAAAAGGAGCGCCGTTTAATGCTGTAATCTTGTACAGTGAGGTGGTGGTCCAAGAAAATGCCAATGCTTTGTTAGGCAACAGATAACTTTCCCGTGTAACAGCAAACTTCTCAGCTGCTGCTGCTCTTTATTCTGAGGTGGCTCTGCAGCTTTATTAAGACACAGTATTACATTACTGTATGATAAAGGGCCAGCAAACAGTGATCTCCAGTCTCCAGTCATTATCTCAAAAACATGAGCTTGTCTTAAAGTGTGCACAGCCTTGTTATAAACAGTTGAAGTTTTCTTGTTAATTACATGGTGAGCCTCCAGTCTTGCTGTCTTCCATTTTCTTTCAAGTGCTGTCGGTGATTTTCGAGTGCCTGAGCAGAGCTGTTAAACTGTGGTGGCGTTTTGTCACACATTTGGGTGTTGTTCCGGGTGCAAACCGCTGAGCCTATACACCTCTGTGAACCTATTATCTCACATGAGATATCAGATCCAGAGAACTTTATTGTGATATTTTAAGACATTTTCACTGAATAATGCCGAATAATGTGAAAGTGTCATTAACAATGATGAACCTCTAGAGAGGGCTCAACCTGCTCTACAGCTGCACACAGCTTTTCAGGCCCATTTAGTTCATTGTCTTTGGGTTATATAGCCTCAGAATTTACAGCATCATTCAATCTCACCACCGTTGGACACATTTTCCAAAGAACAGCTTGGATTACCTCACTGTACACCATAAGCACCAGACTGCGAAGTTAGCAAGCAGTAGGAGGTGGACCAAAGAGACCACGAGCCAGGCAAAAAGTTAGACAGAAATATTTAAATTAATGCGCATAATATTTTTTTCTAGCTTGTCAGTCATACTCGTATTGTAAGCCCTGCAGTTGATGTTTTATGGTTTATTCACATTTGGCCTTATTATAATCACAATATGTAGCATACGTCTCGATGAAGGCAGACATTGACAGTTTTTTTTTTTATAGCAGTAGACCTCACAGTGACGACATAAATACGACCGTGTTCAGACCAGTGACGAGGGCCAGAGAGAAAAGGGGCCGGTAGGTCAGTGCCAAGCTTTTAACAGTGCAATATGAATGAGATTTTTTTTTTGGCTTTCCATTAGCGGCTGCGTGTGTATCAGTTTATCTGTGTATGAATGTGTGTGCATAATTGGACTGGAATCAGTGAGTGAGTAAGTCTGTGTGAACACTGGGTGCTCTCTGTGGGTTTGGACGGCTGCAGTGTCTGTAGTCATTCTCCAGCAAGGACCAATTAGGATTAATGAGTTGGGAGGACAAACAACACAGAAATGAGTTGTGGAGAAAGATGCTTATTGTTTCCCCGAAGACGCCAGCAAAAAGGCTCTAAACCCAGAGTTCATTTTCACCATGAATAACAAACAGACTGAATCTCCTCTTATTACAGAGCAGATTAGAGTTTTAGCTCTCCTAACGTTTCCTGGAGGCAGAGCTGCCCCACAGGCTGCAGAGCCGAACCTCAACTCTGCTCAGGCTTTCTCCAGCAAGACAAAAACTATGGTTCAGACATTTCTACGGGATAATGTCTCACACACCGTTAGCTGTTTGATGCTGAGAAATAACAGTAGTAAGTTAGCCAGCTGTGTGCAGCATTTTAAGACGAATAAAAAGAAGGATTAGTTACAGTGTGTGTGTTTATTTACAGCAGCTGCCTCTACTCGGTTGATTCACAATTATATTAACTCTGTTGTTAGATTCAGTCAGTTAAAGGCCATCTAATAAAGTTAGTGTTAACATTTAAATTGAATTAAAGTCACTGAAAATATTGAATAATGATAAAAATAATAGTGATGATAAGAAAAAAGCAGGCTCTGGATTTGGCCCATTTATATTTATGAATGTGAAATGATCAAGAATGATCAGAAACTGAATGATGTAGAATTATTGTTCTCCGCTCAACTGACCACAAGATGATATCAAATACATAAATGTGTATAGCATTACCCATTTTCCTATCTAGAGAACTCAGCATATCTTTAATAATTAGATTAGGACAGTGAAAACATAAATTAAATCTGTTACCATATCTTAGCTACAAAAATCCAAAGCGTAGCGTATGTTTAGCCTCAATCTTTTACTCAGTAAATTCAGTGTCAAATCTGACATGATAATTCTTTGAGTGTATTATGAATGCACTGAATTTAGCAGCAGCTGTTGAGCTTGCTTGTGCAACAGAGTAAACCGTATGATTGGCTGAAAGGTGGTGGCTTTTATAAAATGTGATATGATATAAAAAGTGACATCATAAAAAATGGACAGTATGAAACATAAAAAAAGACTTTAAGAGGCCATTTTTAGTGAACATTTCTATTACTGAATAAAAATACCCTTGAATAAAAAAATATTAATAATAATGAAACATTCTTAAATTATTTCAGTTTATTGGTTCATTTATTTATTTCACAGAATTTATTTACTCAGTCATTTCTTTTTCATTATGTCCTTTTTATTTATTTAATGTTGAACTCTTTGGGGCTCCATAATTTTGAAGTATTGGCACATTATATAACTGTGACATTGATTCCTGTGTATTTTGTGATTCATAAGCTAATGTCCCATCATATAAAGTGTGAAACATGTACATCCCTGCATGCTAAACTCAGTCAGCCATGCGGCGATACACATGTCATTTGAATGCATCTATGATTTCATTTGTTCACGGTGCTACATGGTGTTAGCGTGACAGCTAACATCTCAGCCAGCAAATGCCATCAAGGAGGGAAAGAAGGAAATTGTAGATGAAAACTGTGCGCATTTAAAATAGTCACACGTTGGCACAAAATATAAACCAACAGCAGCTTAAATCCATAAATATCTTTATGTGGATTTGGCATGATCCTGAGCACATATATATGTGTGTGTGTGTGTGTGTGTGCTTTTGTCTGGCTGGAGACTCCCTAGAACAATGTACACAGGAAAAAGATTATCAGTTCTATTATTGTGAGGACGGAAGTTTGTATCCCCATCCTCCACACACATCACAATGCTGGCTCAGTATAGAAACAAAGTCTCTGAGAACAAACACACACTTCTGCCAATATAACCAGAGCAGCTTAGGAGCAGCTTTGAAAAACCCACCCATTCACCACACTATCACACACACTGCACAGACTGCTCTCAGGCATCTCTTTTCTGCTGGTATTTTAAGAAGCATGTTGGGCTGAAAGTGGGGAGGTAGTGCAGTGAGTGGTAAATGTGTTTCAATTCACTTTCTATGCTTTCTACGCTTTGGAGAGTAGAGCCTACTTAACCTGACATCTATGTTTTATAATTCTAATTTCAGCTTTATAAGGAGAAGTTTTAGGCCACAGGAAGCGCTGGCCCGATTTCTCACAACATCATTATAAATTTGTATTTTCGTATAATTAAAGCATATTTGTCACCAAACATAGTCCTTTCTCATTTTAAACTCAGTTCAGGTTATGTCAAGTTCTACTAATAGATTTAGGTCGCAGTAAGTTATTCTGGTGAAAGTGACACTCCTCGTGTTTGCTATAGCGCACACATAGCTCACTGTTGATGTTTCGAAACTCACTTGTGACCTGTGATTATCTTCAAAGCGGTGAGCTGGGAGAAAAAAGTGCAAATTCCCTGTGAGATCAGGCTGGAAATGACTACAGTCCACAGGGACTCAAGGGAAAGTGAGGCAAAATAGCTTTTATCAATGAAGCTTTTCTTCAGCTGAGTGCAGTCTTCCTGCTGCCAGAGACCATAAAAAACACTGGAAATGTATTTTGCCTCGATAACAAGTTCATCTAAAATTTTTTCAGATGTAGTTATAAAGTCAGTTGTGTATCACTTTCTGATAAATGTCACTCGTGTATAGAAGAGTTTGTAAGAAATGGTATTATTATTAATGAATATACGTTTAATAGATTGTTTGTAATTACTAAGAGCAGCTTTAGTTACCATGTTGTGACAAATGCTGCTCAGTCATTGATAAAGTGTAGTCATTAATGGGATGTTAAAATCTTAAATGTTAATAAGTCACAAAGTGTTCTTAGAATAAGACATAAATAGTAGTATGCCGGTAATAGATTTTGATCCAGATCGTCTGCAACACTTTCAGAAAATAAGGGCCAGGTTATGAACTGTGCTTTTACAAAAAATATTTTAAAAAGAGAGCTTAGGAGAAAAGTTCAAACCCCAACTCCTTCCTCGCTTCCCTTCACAGGGTGACGTGATTGTGTCTTTTGAATTCATAAACATACACTAACAGTGGGACACAGTCTAAAAGTAGTCATTCATAACATCATAAACATGTCAAATGTTTAGAAAGATGTCTTATTAGAAAAAGGAACAACCTATTTAAACATGAGGTCTGGACACTACTTTTCTTAAATGTTATTTAAGAAAAGTTTTTCAGACTTTTCCCTTATCTTATGTTTTTGCTTGTGACATTCAGGCCTCAACTCTAAATTGCCCCTAGGTGTGAATGTGAGTGTGAATGGTTGTCTGTCTTTCAGTGTCAGCCCTGCGACTGACTGGCGTCCAGTCCAGGGTGTACCCCGCCTCTCGCCCAAGATAGCTGGGACAGGCTCCAGCACCCCTGCGACCCTGTGTGTGCTCAGGATAAGCAGGTTTAGAAGATGGATGGATGGATGGATGGATGGACAGACATTCAGGTCTTTAAAATTAATTAAATAACATGAAATCAAAATCTCTCTTTGATTAAATTGCGTACAAATCATGCACACGTGCAGCTTTTCACTATGTAAATGCCGTAAAAGGTTGAGGACCGCAGCATTAGATCATTCCTCCTCCTCCTCCCTGTGTCCCTGTGTCAGTGTAAAGCAATAATCGTGTTTTCAGCTCTGAGTATGCTGTGGTGACCTGCATCACCACTCTGTTTCTGTTCACGTGTATATAGGCCCTGTTTATACGCCTGTGTATCAAGGTACAGTGCGTGTGTTTGTATGTGTGTGTGTCGTTTGCATATGTGCCTCTTTGCAAGTGTGTGTGTGTGTGTGTGTGTGTTTGTAAACAGGAAGTGTGAGGATGCATGCAGTCAGAGGACAGAGCCATGGGATTTCCCACAGTGACAGAACCGCTCAGATAAACGAGGCTTCCCATGCGAGTGGGCGGTGTGTGTGAGTGTGTGTGTGTGTGAGTGTGTGTTTCCTTTTAACATGGGTGGGCCCATTTGTGGTCTGTGTAAATTACGGACAGCTGATAAACAGCATGTGACCAACAGAGAGTTTAATTATCACAGTGAAATATATTCATGTGTAGGTGTTTAATCTGATCAAAAGTTGCTGAGGTTCAAAAAGCTAAAGGTTTCTAGCAGACAGTGTGATGGTGAAGTTTGCTCTAAGAATGTAATCAATCAAACTGCACCATAGCCATCAAAGCGGCCCAAAGTGACTGGCTCTCATAGTGACTAAAAGGCCCATAGCAGCTCAGTGTCTCAGCTACAGTGTGTGAGACATGTGTCAGAGCAGCTGGCGGTACGTCTCCACATGTGCTGCATTAGTCTGTGAGAAGAGGCCAAACAAATGAAGGCTCGACAGTTGTCAGACAATGCAGGGACGGGCTCAGAGTAACATGAATTAGCTGCCATCCTCACTGCCAAGACAACTGGTCCTGTCAGCTGGTTACTAGTTGGGTATTTTTTGTTTTTCTTTAATTGAACAAACCAGTTTAACTGTTTTAATTTGCACATATCACATATTAGTTTCATTTCCACTTTGTTACACCCTGTTTGTTGCCTGCTCACAGCTGTTACAGACAAGTGTTGCTGTCTCAAGCCTCACCGGGGCCCCAGGCAGGAGTTCATTTCACCCCATCAACCTGCTGCGCTGTACGGTAACAGCCTGACGTTTGAGTACAAAGCTACACGTAGCTGCTGTTGTGAAGTGAGTGTAACTGAATTAGTGCTCTCAGTCAGAGCAGATACTAGAATCACACTAGATCATTGATATATATATATATATATATATATATATATATATATATATATATATATATATATATATATCATTATATTTATATTATATTATTCATTGAAATCATTGATGTATGAATGTTTATAAAAACTGCTTTTTAATGGAGAGTTTGAGTGTTTCATGCTGATCCAAATTTTGTTGTATGGATGAATTTGCAAATTTTTTCACAAAATGTCATAAAATTCAGCAAGTACCAGCTTCAGGCCAAGAATAGCAGGAACATGCATCATTCATTCCTTTATTTATTTAAAACATCTATTTATACTGTTAAAGAGTACTCCACTGATTTATCATTGCATTCCCATAATTTGGTTAGACTCAAGATCAAAATCAATGCAGCAGGTGTAATTTTCTTGTGAATTTCTCTTGGAGATTAATAATCTAGTATCTATCTATCTATCTATCTATCTATCTATCTATCTATCTATCTATCTATCTATCTATCTATCTATCTATCTATCTATCTATCTATCTATCTATCTATCTATCTATCGTCCTTAAACATTCGTGGTTAAACATGGCACATACATTAACCATGCGATGCAACACGACCGCTGGCGGTTCACGCTAGCAGCAGCAGCTGATGCTGATTGCAACAGAGATGAGGCACAGACGACAGAGCTCTGGTAAGCTCCACAGCACCGGATTTTTTCCATTTTCAAACTTGTAGTGGTCATCCCCGACTGACGCTGACTGAGGTGACATCACAGGGAGCTGATTGTGCCTTTGGAGGCACAAAAGGCTTTAAACACACTTTGATGTGGAAAATTGGTGGAGTTCCCCTATAAGATTTAGTCTCTGGTTATTTTGAACAATAACCTTCATGTAGACTTCAAGAGGTCCAGTTAATAGACATCTGTCTGAAGCTGGCAGGGAGTGAGATTAGTACGCTGCAGTTACTTTACATTTGCAATAAGAATCACCAAAATACAGTGCTATAAATTGTTTCTGGATTTTTGATATTTTTATTCCTAAGGCCTTTGTGACACATCTCTGATTCACAAAATGACACAAAATGTCAGTCACAGTTTATTTCTTAGGCTGCATTTGGAACATCTTGGGGGTTACAACAAAGTGGGGTGGAAAATAAATGACTAAAGATGTGGGCACATCGTGTACGTAAAAGATAACCCCAGGATCTCCTGTGATGATGGGAGGGCGTTCATTTCTCTTTGAACAGTGAGTCATAGTACTCCATTACATGTTATCATAACAGATGCAGGATGTCTGATGTCTGATTGAATAATCAATGGAAACAATATTACGAAATAAGATAGGATTAATAATTTAAGCTACATTAATATACCAAACAAACACCCAGCAGAAGTTTCCACAGTGGTACTTCATTCTGTTTGACCAACAGTGACAGCATTTACAAATTATGAATGACATAAAACAAGGAAAAGACAATTGTTCTGTGTTATTTAAATATTAACAAATAATTTCAGATTATTAGTTACCGTCAGCTATTGTCACTTATCCTCAATCTGCGATTCCTGAAGTGCTGCGGTAACCGAATGGTAACAGTGCAACTCTCTCTCTCTTTCGCCCTCTCTCATTTCCTGTCTGCCTCTTCACTGTCGTTATTCAATAAAGGCATAAAATGCCAAAAAAAAAAAAGAGGAAAGTACTATTCCCGAGGTCAAGAAAAAGATGAATGCTGTGATTGTCTGATCTGTTATGTGGTAGTGGCTGATTCACCAGCAGTAAGTTTAGTTGAACACCCACTCATCCTGAATCACAGTAGACATTTAAGCACTGCTGGAAAACTCGAGATAAAGTGGCTCTTTTATCATGTCAGAGCTCTTGACTTACAGCACTATTTCTTACATATTATGCGATGTTTAAGGACAGAGAGGATGTTTTTTTTTTTTTTTTACATATCATACCAGCTACAGCAAGGTTAGCAAACTACGTTAGCTAAACAACAACAGTGCTAATGTTAGCTTAATGTAAGTGCCCTTCTCTTAATATGGCTCTCTGCTCCACCACAGTATTTATTCATCTAATCACTTCTGATATCAGCTGTATGTAATCAGGCAGAAAGCTGAGCTGAAGCTCTGTTACGTCTTGTGTCCAAGTGGAAAACTTTTTTTTTAAGGCTGTGTCCTCATTTACTCATTAACTACTCCCTGTTCATGCTACGGACACTACTGTAGAGTTTTCTGGCCCACTGTATCGTGGGAACATGCTAGTTAACGTAGCACGCCACATAGTAAACAGGAAGTGATTTGGACATCGCCTCCACTGAGTTCTGCAAGTATTTTACCAAGAAGTTAAACATATTATCATTTGCAGAAGTTTCCTTTCATCTAAACTGGCATAACCTACATGATACCTTTGTTTTAGAATAAGACTGAGACAAGAATACTTTATTTCCTGTAGGAATATAGGCCAAAAAAAAAACATTTGTCCAGCATTTGGCATTAAATTTCTTGATGATTATTGTTTTGCATTGTTGAATGCATCTTTTCTGATCATAATAAGTGTATATAGGGAGTAAACCTGTAGGATTCATACTGCAGGCCCGAGACGTTTACACTAACTTGTATTTGTAGGCTACACAGGAATCCCACATAGCACACATGCATTATGTATGATCATGTATTTTAGAAAAGTGTTGGAGACTGTCGTTGACCACATGTAGATTTTATGCTGATAATATTTACAGAAGGGTCTTTTCCGTCTAACATCTGCCCCCACTTCCTTTGGCTTTCAGCGTGAAGCTTTTACCGTTGTTCAGATTAATATGTGTTGTGCTCCTTTCTATATTTTGTTTATTATTGTTAGTTGTTGTATTGCAGGCCACACTGTATTGTAGTGAGTTTTAAACATTTAAACCTTACGTGCTGCGTGATGTGCAGGTCTGAGCAGTGTTGTGTTGCGTGGGCGTGTTGCTCGCTGCCTTGTCTGTTTCTCTTCCTGTCTCTGTGAGTTGAGCAGTTAACAGAGGATCTCTCTATGGTTGGAAAACTTGCTTTCACATCTCTGTGGGCGAGAGCGAGCAGAGTGGTTTTCTCACAATAGATTCCTTTAAGATGACAGATTGACTCTGTATGTGTTAATTATGTGACAAAAATGTTAGAGTTATTGCAAGTCACAGTATATATTTTTACAAATTGTTGCTCAAACTGAAGCACAAACACTTCAAAAAAGTCGAATGTGTTCTTGTAATGTGAAGTTTGATCAGCGAGTGGATGCAGCAGCTCGAGGGGAAACAACCTCATTGTGAAGTTGAGGAAAGAGCTCAGCTCTTAGCAGCCTGCGTTTAGTTTGATGTTTTTTTTCTGAGGAATCAACATCAAATGACATTTTCATACAAAGACCTTTTATTCAGTCAACCCACACTGTTCTGTCCTCTCACAGGTGGAGAGCCTCTTAGAGTTTTTGTTGGGACCGTTAGGCAGTGAAACAGCTACTGTTTTATCATGGGGACGGGGGGAGTGATAAACACCAGATACACAAACACATTTGGCCGATATTGGCCTTTTAATACCATTCTGATGTTGACGGCTGAAACTGGGTATTATTTACATGATTGATTAATCTAACAGTTATTTTGCTGATTAATATTTTAGTTTACAAAATGCCATAAAATTGTGAAGATGCCCATCACCACTTCCCAGATTCTATGGTGACATATTCAGATGTCCTGTTTTGCCAGACCAGCAGTACAAAGTTCAAAGATATTCAGTTTACTATCAGAGATTACAAAGGAAACCAGTGAATTTTTGCTTTAAAAATGCCTTAAATGATTTATTATTAATTACATCATTACTGATTAATTACAATTCAATACAAATTAAATTAAATAGATGGTGGGGGGCTGTTGGAGCTGTTTTAAAACAGGTTATTTCTAGGCTAGCAGTTTCTCCTTGCTTTCATTTCTTGAGTTAAGTTAGGCCAAACCCATTCCTAGAGCACTAAACATTTACTGATAAAAGGGATATATATCTTCTCGTCTAACTGTGGGGCTGATGGCAAAATAGCATACACTTCAAAGTGACTTTAAGGCTTTGAATGATCTCCCAGAGGTTTTGTCAGTGAAAACATAGCATCACCAGTGTATTGGAAATGACAAAATACATGTTTATGGAGCATGAAACACCCCTGTGATCAATGCCACATAAACTATTTTGCACATTTGCATCAAATTATGGGTTTGCAGCGAATTCAGTCAAGTATTAGTGTCAGTTTTGAAACTTGGGTATTTTCTATTTGCCAAAAAGTATAGTAAGTGCTGTACCAACCAGCTGAAGTTAGCATCAAAGAAAATGAAGTTAGCTTGTATGTGCGTCACCACTGTTGGTCTGTCATTTTTTTTGGTCCATAATTTGTAGCTACATAAAGCGGTTATCTTTGGGAAACAGGATTTTACCACCACTATTCTAACAAATTGAACATGCAGCAATAAAAACTATCAGGAGAAAACATTTACTCTTTATCTGGACTGTTGGGTTTCTGTCATATTATCAAAATACATCAGTTCTTTCTTTTTTTTTTTTTTTTTTGCCCAAGACCCAGTTTCTGGAAAAAAAAAAACAGTGTAAATCAGATAAAGAAATGATGGTTCTAGGGAGATTTCTGTTGACAGCTTGATTTTATGCTGTGACTGCGACAGCTCAAAGCCACTGACTCAAGCTCAGCAGCATTAAACCGGGCACAGTGAGGGGGGTTCAAAGTGTGCGAGCAGTTGCACTGTCATCATGAGGAGCTGGCCTTTGAGGCTTTGGTGAGGCGGCTCTGTTCCCACCAGACCAAACCGATCACTCCCAGCTTTGATCAGCAAACCTCAGGCCGGCCTGCTCTACCGTTTGCTTTTCTGAAGAGACTGCGTTTGATTTCTTTCATGATTCAAACTGAAATTAGTTTGCCCCCAGAAAGGCTCCTTGCTGTGTTTACATGGGATCCTCCTTGAGTCCCCACTAGCCTCTAATCGACATGTTTGACTCAGCTCAGGGCTCGCCTTGTGAAACAGCAGCCCACAGCTATGGAAACCCTGAGAGGTAAAAGCAGAAAAAGGAAATGTGGGTTGTCAAGGGGAATCCAAATAGATACATTTTAGTTAGTGTTTTTTTCTGTCGTGGTTACTTTAAAGTCATGATTCAGAAACAGGTGCAAAAAGAAGAAAGACAGAAGTCACTTCATATTTAGGTTAGGTAGGAACTCTACCCCTGCTTCTTTGCGATTCTGGATAATGACTTATATAAAAAGAACCCCCTGCACAAGAAAGCAACCTGAAGTAACCCTGTAAAACGTGGAGAAAAAGTCACTCAGTTACAAAGAATCACATGTTTCAATCATACCAAACTGCAACATAAAAGAGAGTCAACTCTGTGCCTAAGCATGAGAAAATAAACCGGATGATCAGTCATCAGTTAAGTTTGAGACTTCAGTCATTTGACTGAATAACCGATATTACAAACTAGTTGTCATAAGGTCAGCTGTAAGGAAGATCCAGTTAAAGACCCTACTGAGCTGCAGTATAGTAATTGTTGGTGTCAGTGTTTTTGGAGGCTGACACACACTAAAGACTGACAGTCTTGATATATCATAGATTTTTATCCACAAGTCCCCTAACTTCATGGAAGAGCAACACCAAGTCGCCCCTTAATCTGTTAAATTATAACCTCACTCAGGTCAAAGTTGTTAACAGTTGCTTATTCTTTCTTGTATCATCGCAGTAAATCTGCACTGAATTGTACCGAAGCTAAGGAAAACACAAATAACAGAAAGTCTGCCAGAGTGAAAAACCACAAAGTGATATTTGTGGCATCTTAGGTGGTTTGTTTTATTGAGAAAAGACATGCACTTTCCTGTGTGATAAAATAGTATATTCAGATTCACAAACAAGGGTACACCACATTTAGGAGCAATAAGTTGAGCTGAACACTGACAGTAGTACTTTCTCAGTCTCCCAGTGTTGTGGAGGAATTTTGGCTCAGTGCTCCATATAAATCCACTTCAGCCCAGTGACGTTTGTTTCCTTCCAAGCCGGAGTTGCTTGTACAAGCTCTGGAACTTGGACTTTGCTGTTCCAAAACTGCATTTCTTGTCCCTCTGATGTAGAATTTCTGGTTCGTTTTGGATGAATGTCATGCCGCATGACCTTGTGTTTCTTTAGCTGTAGCCTCTGAACTCAATGCATGATGCCATCCTGCAGACTTTCTTCACACAGGGCAGAAGCGTGAGGTGATAGGAGGTCATACAGGTCTCAATACGGCGAGGCAAAGTACCATCGCCGCCACATGCGAGGGTCTCTCCGTGGAATGCAGTGTTTGCTTTTCACCAGACATAACAGGGTCCGTGCCAGCCACAAATATCCAGTAGTGACTCATCTGTCCATGGAGCACGGTCCCAGAGGTCCCAAGAATTATTCAAGTGTTTTTTGGGTTTTTTTGTACACATTTGACTTGCTATAGCTCTCCTCTCTTTAAAAGTTGAGTCATAAACTGAGGCAAGAGTAGCCTTGTTGATGTAAGTTTTTCTGTCACTTCCTGTATGATTGTACACATTTTTACTTGGAAACACGTAAACACAGCCTCTTGTGCAAAGATTAATGCCATACTTTCTGCTTCTAGATTGCTTCTTTGGCCTTGGAAGTAACACTGGGTTAAGTTGTTAGTGTGTGCAGTAGGCTAGTTAACCAGACATGCCGACCTGAGCCGCTCACACTAGAGCAAACTCTGTTTAATGCTGTCTTTTTGCTCTCGTACTTTTGGTTTGACAGGCTGTAATGATTAATTGAAGACCGAAGATCCATATCTTAAGGTTACTTCTGATGCAGACCCTTTTTATGTTAAATTGTACATGTGTCATGTCAAACACGGAACCAGGAAACATAGTGTCCTTTGCTTGCAGTTATGACTGACTAATAACTGCTGCACATTAGTCATGATGGGATATTTTATAGGTCAAATTCCTTGATCCTTTTCTGGTGACATGTAGCATTTCCAGATTAATATGTTCCTGTAGTTAAAGAAGAATACAGCTACTATCACCTTTAAGCTGTATGAACTACATGTGTGGTCGCTTTCTTGTATACACAGAGTATAATTACGTTTTAGTGAGTATTTACAGTTAGCGACACTCTGACGCAGACAGACTAACAGTGACAAAGTGAATGTCATATGTATCACAGGACCCACTTCTCCTTTCTAGGTATTTCTCATGGTTGTGAAAGCCTGATGTGTTTTCAGTCAGATATCACATCTTCATTAACGCTAAATGTTCCCAAGGTGTTAGTTCGTGGCAAAGCTCCCCTTTATGTTCTCCATCTCTGGCTTGATTTACTGTTTGTTGGTGTGTGGGTGTGTGAAGTGGTTTAAGGCCCTTCCTTAAACAGCGTTTTCAGCCGCTGCTTCTCGCGCTCTCTTCCTTCTTTCTGATTCTCTCACACACATATGCAATGGTATGTAGGTCTACACCTGTGGGACACAGCAGCTTCATAAAACTCAAGCAGCCGCTAGCACACAATGAGCTGACTGTGATGTCTCTGCTGTGGTCAGAACGGCTGCTTACTGAGCTCTCACTGCGGTGAAGTTGATGAACAAGTCGGGGTGTTTTTTTTTTTTTTTTTTTTTTCCTTGGTAGATATATATAGATATCTTTTGCGCCTTGCGTAAGACCACTTTTGCTTTGACCTTCCAATAAAATTATGCAGTCAGACAAATCATATTTGCCATCTGCTGATGTGATACATGCAGTCATATTAAACAGACTGAAGGAGTCAGGTCTGTTAAACCCCACCTAAGGTGATTCACTGTCATAGGGTTTTAGTGTCTCATGAAGGTCTTAATCATGTTTCAAAGGCTGTTCTAACTTGTGAAAAATCAACTTCAGGCAAAACACTGAATCTACAAGATGTTAACCTCCATGAATATAAAGCCAGAAATACCAAAACTGGTATAAAAGCCTCATATTTGTCAGACACTAAAGGGCATCTCAACATCTCAAAATCTTCTTTGAGACAGCTATTTTTATGTCCCTTTAAAACATTTGATATAGTCATAACAGTGTGTTAAAACGTGTTGACTTTTATTGTAATAGTGTAAGGCAAATTGAACACACAGCATTAAAATTCAAAATACATGTGGACAGATTCTTGTCCCAAGACACAATTACTGAATCTTTAAGTTATATCAGCAATGTTTGTATGGACAGGAGCTAAATATGTCTACATTCTAATCTTACTCAATGAGTTTATACACAAAATTGTTTTGATTGTATTTTGATTAACACAGAGTGAATTTACCAAAAATTGTGAAAGTGGTTGAAAATTAATTGTTGAAATTGTTAAAGGTGCAACAATAGCACTAGAAGGCAAAATAATGTTCCATTTAAAACACTGCAAGCAAACAAAACAGCATTCATTCATAGTGATGTTTCTGAGAGTGTCCAGTCCAGTGCTACTTTTTAAACTCTGTCTTTGGTCTCCACCAACTCCTGAGAAAAATATGTGGCTCTTTAGCAGCTAAATGCACCACTATGTTCACCAGCTAGTTGGTAAATTTTTAGCTGAAAACAGTTACCTGCTGCTGAAAACAGATTGCTGTGAGCAGTGTGATTTGATTAACCAGCAATTACCAACCAGCTAAAAAGTACAGCAGACCCTGAGCTGGTAGTAATTTTCTGCAGACTACAAATGGCCTTTTTCACATTACACATTGTGTATGAAAATTGTGTGTGTGTGTGTGTGTGTGTGTGTGTGTGTGTGTGTGTGTGTGTGTGAGTAACTAAATTAAATAAAAAATGCTATTTGAGCTTTAAATGAATAATAACCACTGGCACATAGTATTAAATAGCAGTGCTCATTGGTGTAAAAGTATATTTCTGTATTTCATCCTGGCATTATTGAATCTGGTGAAAACACTGCATGCTTGAGCTGTATTTGTTATTCAGTTTAATTAAAAATAGTGAATGGTCAGTATTATAAATAATACAGATAATTGGCACACAATATAAGCAAACCATTGGTTTTCAATCCCAGCATATAAGCAGCCATCTCCAGAGGCCTGTAATAATCACATCCTGTCAGCATGTTATCATTAATGCACATTGCACACACACGTATGTGTGCAAAGCAACACACAAATACACACCTCTCTGTAACACCTCCACCCGTCCCATCCCACAGGAACAACAGCTCATGCCGTGCTGAGGTAACTGCTTGCTCCTGTGGGATGAAAACTACATTAGCATGTACAAGCTCTTATCTTCTGAGTGGCAGCTAATTAGATTCTGTGGCTCTAATATGAATAATCTGGTCTTCCATTCCTACTGCTGCTTATCAGCCGAGCCTCCAGGTGTTGCTGAGGTAAGGACGGTGGCACTGAATAGATCAATCACTGTTCTCCCTGCTTCTTTCTTTTGTACTGGTCTTTAATCTCTGTTAATGCTTAATGTTTAATCTCTGCCACTGCAACGGCAAAATGTAAAATGAGATATCTGTCTTCATTAGTTGCTGCAACATTATTTGTTTTGGGGAATCAGGACTTCGATATAAGCTGTTTGACTGGGTCGGTTAGTTCAGCATTCACACTACACTGTTGTAAAA
This sequence comes from Scortum barcoo, assembly GCA_023238725.1. NCBI lineage: Eukaryota > Metazoa > Chordata > Actinopteri > Centrarchiformes > Terapontidae > Scortum > Scortum barcoo. The sequence goes on from CM041552.1 coordinate 26,517,426, forward strand.
AATACTTTCTCTCTTTCTGTGACTGACTGGTCAATATGTTCAGTTATTCAGCCAGAGAACACAGATAGGAAACACAAAGGTTACAGCAGAAAATCTTCATATGCACTCTGATCTAATGAATAACCCTCAAGCAAATAGAAGACATTAACATAGATTCCTTCTCAATGAAAGGAATCTATGTTAATGTCTTCCTACGCATGCTACTCTATGTATCATCTTCCACGCTGCTTTGACAGAGCTTACGAGGAGCTGACGCTTACTATCCATATTTTCTGCCCCCAGACTGTATTAGCCAGAAACCTGTGCTGTACCCACGATTGTCTTTCTCAGTTCCTGATTGTGACATAAATATACAATTACTCATTGATGCATTCTGACCTTTTGGATTCAAAGGGGGCAGTGGAAAGAATTATTAAAAAAATCCTGCTTCACTGAAAGCATAGTTACCTTGAAATGGATGTGTTTTATTGGAAAACAAAACTAAGGACTGACATTTTTATAACTGGTAGGATAAAAAATGCAACATTTGCCAGAGGAGGTTTTTTCTGCTCGAGCTGCCATGCTGTAAATATGTAACAAATGTGGCAACAAGTAGATGTTGAGAAATTTCACTCTGGGCAAAAACGTCTGTCAGTACAGTAGATGAACCAACGGACTGGCATCATCGCGCCTAAAGCCACCTGCATGGTTAAAAATAAAAATGTATTCACTCAAGTATAGCATGAACACAGACTGTCAGACTGTTGAAATTCATGTCATTATACAACAATTTTCCGTTGAACTGTTCAATTAAAAAATCAAAGAACCATCCATATAATTCATTAGCATTATTCATTAGCATCACAGCATGCTGATAGAGACAGGTGTGCTCGATAACATTAGTGACTGATGCATTTCACCTCCAGATCTGTGCCACATCCGAGTCCCTGGAGTTATGTATAAATGTTTACTGGGACATCAGAATGGACTGGAAGCATTGCAAATGTTAATAATTACCCTCGTGCTTTTCCTGCTATGACAAGTCCAAATGTTTTCTGTTTTAAGGCTGTATTGAAAGATAATATTGGGTCATATAAACCAAGCTAGTGTCCACGGAAAAAGGACACAGTAACAACACACTGACCAAACTGCTCGACGGAAGGGTTTCTTAGATTAAAGCTGCACTTATCAACATTTATGATATTAACAATGGGTCAAATTACTATGTGCAGTGTGAATGGTGAGACTCACAGTGGCAAGCCAACAGAGATTATCACCAACTCAGCAGTCGACAGTTTCAGCAAACGCAAGTCCAAATCAATGCTAACGCTGCTTTATTTCTGCTGAATGTGTAAATAGGCTACTGTTTACTAGCACATTCGCTGTAATGACTTTACATGGTGATGGTGTGTCACTGTTGTGTTTTCAGCTCTTTAACGCTGTTCCCAAAGTTCAGAATCAATTAACACAGCTTCAGTATGAATTCTACATAAATGTGCACATTTCTTATAAATATAATGCAAATGTATTTCTCCTGCCTGATGCGATGTAGAGGCAAAAGCTTTACGGTTACAGAAAATCCAGTCTTCTCTGAGCTCTAACTAGTGAGAGAGAAATGAATTGTAATGCTTTTTTTCTGTCGGAGCCGATGCTTTGTGATTTTCTGTTTAGGATTCACTTCAGCCAGTCAAACCAGGAAACGCTGAATAATTCACAGTTTTTTCTTTTTCCGATGACAGTGTTTGTGCCCAACTCCAGTGGCAGTTCTGTTCAGTCAACAAGCCTTTCCCACATTATTTCCTCTTCCTTTAAAGCCTTCACTTGCATCTCTAACTGTTTACAGAGTCAGAGTTTCCACATAGGTGTGGATCCAGAACGATCCAAACGACTGTACAGAGAACAAAATCAACGTGTTCCTCTGCTGCTTAACTCATTCAGACAGGGAGAAGGTACCTCTCTGGGTTTCTCGTTGCCACATTGCTCTCACTAGTTACGCTGTTACTGCTCACATTTCAGATATATCGATGAGTAACTCGAAGGTGAACATTCTCAGGGTTGTTGAGGACAAAAAAAATTCATAATTTTTTACTCTTTCTCTGTCGTGCTCTTTTACAGACTGAAAGCTCTGGTATCAACAGGAGGTCGGAGTGTGCAAGCAGCATGTGACTGGTAAGTTAAAAGAACAAATATGTATACAGTACATTCACAAATGTGCACCACAAGTCAGAAAAACAAGTGTGTTATACTGCCCTCTGCTGTACAAAGGTGTAGAAAGTACTTTATATCTTCTGTATTTTGTGAATAATTTATGATTCTATGATTTATTTATTTTGAAGAACAGACTTCTCATTTTATATGTGATCTGGTTTCTTTATACAAACAATGCATTGTGAGTGGCAAGAATAAAATTCCCCTCAACAGACTGAATCCCAGATTAATATTTGTGAGCACAAACATCACCAAATAAGAAAAACACTATTATTCAAGTACACAATATTTTAAAAAATAGTACAAAAAACTGGTGTGTCCATTAACAAATATGTACAAAATGATTGTAGAGTAAATAAGATCACTTGAAATGCTGATTGAAGGCCAAGGAGTTTCTTCATCCAGAATATCTGCTGCAGGGGAGCGATGTTAAAAGCAAACAAGCAGGCAAGGCAGAAAGTTTTCTGTCCCAGAATTTCAGTTCAAAACAGGAAATGTTCCAATTACACAGGAGCTGTAGGGCTCAAATGTGCCAGCCTCGGTGAACTGCTCATACGGCTGAAGTCATTTGCATTCAGGCCTGTGTGATTACCCAGTTCCTCTGTAAAGGTTATATCTGTGCCACAAGTGATTTGGCAGAATTTCTTGAGAAACGGTGTGAAAAGAAACTAAGGGCTTCATGCTCAGACTGTCCTCAGCACAGTAGACCTGAGACATCTACTTGACTCCACTCAGCCCTCCCTCTCTCTCCCCAGGCTGTTTTCCCATGTGGATGACCCGTTCCTGGACGACCCCCTGCCCAGGGAGTTTGTCCTCTACCTGAGACCCAGTGGACCACTACAGAACCAGCTCTCCCACTTCTGGCAACAGAGCCGGGTCACTTGTGGCAAAAACAAAGCCCACAACATTTTCCCCCACATCACCCTCTGCCAGTTCTTCATGGTGAGTCAGAGAGTTGAACTTTAACTGAGACTGTAGATTTTCAAGAAGGTCGATAGTGAAAAGTCATCAGAGGTCCATAGCTACAGAGCAGATAGATTCTGGCTGCATGGTTCTCTTCCTCATCCCTGTGTAACACCTTTTTCAGACACACAACTCATTACAGTTGTGTCTGAATAAGCCTCTGAGACACTTTGATATCAAAGTCATGTCTGCGATCTTACTTGTAACACAGATCAAGAAAGTCTGAATGAAATGTCATCAGATTAACATAAAGGCCACAGGTTATAAAAACACACTCAGAGAGAGATTTAACACATTATTAAGAGCACGCACAGGGCTTAACACCCTTCCTCCTTTCACACAGTGTGCAGACCACAAAGTAGAAGCTCTGTGCGATGCCCTCCAGGCCACCGTCCAGCAGTGGCGGGGTCGATTTCCCAGCCCTCTGCCTTTAGAGCTCTACACGTCCTCAAACTTCATCGGCCTTTTCGTGGAGGAGCAGGTGGCCGACGTCCTCAAGCAGTTTGCAGCCGACTTTGCTACCGAGGCTGCCAGAAAGGCAGGTAGGAATCACAAGAATTAGGGTAACACTGTGTACCCAGAACGCCCTGGGTTTGGAGCGTGTTAAGGATCTTAATTGTACTTCCCTTCTATCTGACCAATCACTGTGTGTTTACATGTTGTCAGTTCATAACGCTCACCATGTAATGTGCGCTGACCAGCGGTCCTTTCCAGCTGTGGCAGTAAATGATTGGTCAGGATGGCAGTCACTTCGGGTTATTAAAACCCTCACTCAGTCTGTCAGTGTAACTTTCTCAAACACGAGCCAAAACTAAACTGACTGCCAAACAGTATTTCAGGCAGCTAAGTGCCAGATCAGATTAGAGCGTGGTGTTAGTGCTAATGCTCTGTCATATTTATGCTTTATGCTCAAGAGACAGATTAGAGCGTGTCGGCCAACTCTGATGTGGAAATGTCGAGTGTTTTTGGTTTTACTTTCTCTCTGTTTTGCGCAGTTTTACTGCTGTTCCTGAGCAGAATATTTTTTACTTTTGTACATATAACAAAAGTTGCAGATTTTGTACCTTTTCATGGTGAAATGTTGTGAGACATCCTGTACTGTGCAAAACAAAGCCCTCACTCATCTTTCAACTCCAGAAGTCCACGTGGAGCCTCATAAGAAGCAGCTTCATGTAACTCTGGCGTACAACTTCCCTACCAATCACCTCCCATCACTGGAGAAACTGGCCAAGGGCATCGAAGTGAAGCTAGGCTGTGACTGGCTGGCAGTTCTGTTCTCCCGGGACATTCGTTTTGCAAACCACGAGGTAGCTAATATTCATACTAGGTCAAGTTCACAGCTATCTTTTTACAGCATCAAAACATGCTTACATGTGATTATTTGTTCTTAGCGTCTATAATTCAGCCAATTTATTGTCACATCTGCAGACCCTGCGGGTGATGTACCCCTACATGCCTCAGAACGAGGATGAGCTGGAGCTGGTTCCTGGCGATTTTGTCTTCATGTCCCCGGTGGATCAGAGTAGCACCAGTGAGGGCTGGGTGTACGGGACCTCTATGTCCTCCGGGCTGTCCGGCCTGCTGCCTGAGAACTACGTCAGCTTGGCCGATGAGTCCGACACCTGGGTCTTCCACGGGTGAGCAGAGCACCTCATACCGAGAGCTGGTTGCAAGTATAACAAATAGTTCATCAACATAATTACAAAACACATGTAAGGGAGTTTTTATAAACAGAATGTCTAACATCTTATTTATTACCTCCTTACAAACTTCAGATTTTAACACACCTCCACATACTATGAGTAGGAGTTCATGGAGACTCAGAGTTGCTAGCCAAAAGGTTTTCTGTTGACTGTCAGATAAAACCAGAAAAGCCCAAAAAATACTTCCTTGAGACTATTTTAATGTAAAACAAATACCACAAAGTACTATCATTATATATATTTAGTTTTACAAAAGTTACATGAGTCTGCATTATCCAGTTATGCTGAAGCAGCTGTAACTAGTGTTGCTCTGAGAGTTCACTCTAAATGAATGTGAATGAACAGCCAGTTATGAATTAATTACGTCATCTGCTGGTCCCGCTTTAAACTAGCAACTAGCTAATTAATTCATATTTTGAGAAATGATCACCAAATATTGCAGTGGTATAGCATTGCAATATTTGGTGTTAATTTCTTCAAATGTTTTATCCTTGTTTGCAAACGTTTTACTGTGGCTCCTAACTATGTCGTTTTGGATCAGATGCAGATGTCAAAAAGCCAAAATACTTGTCATGACTGTGTAGAGAAAGCGATGATGTAATCTGTACTGCATGCATCCTGATGTCCGCTCTGTCCGTCCACCACAGCTCCCATTCGTTCTTCAGCTGTGGGCCCAGTGACAAGACGAGCAAGGAGAGAGGAATGTTTGATGGACTGCTGGACGGCCGACGCCCTGACAGCACGAGTCCTGGAGACACACCCACCCTCAGTCTCATTTGTCATCCAATGCAGGTACATTTGTTTTTATGTTCAATTTTTTTCAAATTCTTCTATTACTGTATCTTTGAAAATTTGACAATGCCTTTTTTTTTTTTTTTTTTTTTAAATCAGCAGGTCCTGCGGATTAGTGGAAGTCACTGTCGGCAGCCAAAGAGGACACTTTTTGTCTGTCGGCACGGTGAGAGGATGGATGTGGTCTTCGGCAAACACTGGCGCTCCCTCTGCTCAGACAGTAAAGGTGAGAAGTCAAAGGTGTAGATAGACAATAGAAATAAGTCAAAATAGTCCTTCTATTTCGCTGCTATTTAAAGAAAGCACCTTTGAGACTGTTTTTGATGCTACTGCAGGTAGATATGTACGTTCCAATCTGAACATGCCTCCCAGTTTGCCGCTGTGGGGAGGACAGAGAGACTATGACATGGACGCTCCTATCACTGTGTTTGGATCCACGCAGGCTCGACTAGTGGGTACGTCACAGATGTAGCTCTAACTGATGGCCTACACCTTGTGTTGTTGCATTGCATTTTGTATAAGAAATGTGTGTGTGTGCTCAATGTGTGCTTTTCCAGGTGAGGCCCTGTTAGAGAGCAACACAGTGATAGACTTTGTGTACTGCTCTCCCTCTCTGCGGTGTGTTCAGACTGCACAGAACATCCTGAAAGGTAAGAAGAGTCTCCTAGAGAAAGTACAAATAATCGGGCACTCTCCAACATTCACAAACTGATCCAAATATTTTATGTCAGGAGAATGGTCGTACATAGTATATATAACTGTGCTGACATATTAACTCAGTGTGCTGGGGATGTAATGGAGGTCTCACAACCTTTAAGACAAGCTCTGATGAAGTGTGTTTGTGTGAACAGGTCTGCAGCAGGATGGTAAACTGAAGGTGCGAGTTGAACCGGGGCTTTTTGAATGGACCAAGTGGGTTTCTGGGAACTCCCTGCCTGCATGGATACCTCCCACTGAATTGGCTGCAGCACACTTCAGTGTGGACACAACGTACAGGTGATGCAAAAAACACTTGATTAATTAATAAGTTAAACGTGACGTGTGTGTTTGTCTTCAGAAAAATGTCTCATCTACTTTTATTTTACGTTTTCATTGTATTTTTGGCTCAAGTATATCTTAGAGGCTATCTTGTGAGTTAAACCAACTTTTATAAAAATCAGTTCATTCTTCTCAAGTTCATTCTTAATATTGTATTTGTTGAAGACTGTGCAGCATCCATGATTGTTCACAAAGCAACCTGGCCTGGCTCTCTTTGAGCTGATTCACCTCATTTCTTTGCTTTGTGCACTTTTTTCTGTTTACTTCTCTAATGTATAGAAACCAGTCTCAGATAAAGCCAAAAGTGATGAAACACAATATTTAACAAAAACAGAGCCCAGAGGTCACGTCCATTAAAAATAGAAAAGTGCACTATAGCATATTCAAATATGACTCTGCATTCTGTTTCATTCTCTCTTTTTAACCTCACTTATTAACTGTGTCGTGTGTATTCAGTATAAATACTCTGTCTATACATTGTATATTTGTACAGTTTACACAAACTGTCTGTAGTTGTAATTGTGTTGCCATACGACTCTCTAGTACTGAAGTAGCCGTACAGTTTTATAAAACCACTACGACACTGTTCTTCTATGTGCTAATGCTTTTTGTAATACTCGTTTGTCTCCATATAGACCTCTGATCCCAGTCAGCAAGCTCTCTGTGTCTGAGCCCTATGAGAACTACATGAGCCGCAGCTACCAAGTGACCAAAGATATCCTGTCAGACAGCAAAAACACTGGTAAGAGACACGCAGCAGAGCTCCGGCTGTGCCTGGAAAAGGCTGTTGAGCTTTTTTAGGTGAACTTTATCGTTATTGTTTTACACGCTCATATGTTTGTCCACTGCTGATGTTGCATCCTGCCTGGGTTTCCACTCTCTGTAGGAAACAACGTGCTGATTGTAGCCCACGCTTCTTCCTTAGAGGCCTGCACACGCCAGCTGCAGGGCCGCAGCCCACAGAGTGCCAAGGACTTCATCCAAGTAGTCCGAAAGGTCTGTTCACAACATATCTTTTTTAGATCTGGTCCATGTGATACATCCCACTTTTCTATCCAACCATCATTACTTCCATCTGGTTTCCTTAGTTCCTCTCTCCATGCCCATTGTGGCTGGATGTGCAAAAACATGGGTGTGTACACTTAAAACTCCAGAGACTTGAGGAGTCCGTGTGTAAATAAAAGAGACAGAAAAAGCTCAAATTTAAACCAAGTCATTCAAATCTTCAGAAAGATTTAGTTTTATTCACCTGACCAGTAGACTGATACCCTCAAATGAACAGTGCTTTGAGTGGATCTCTAGCATGAAAGAAAAGAAACATGTCTGGGTACTTGAGCATGGCATTTTATTTGTCAGCTGAAGGGAAAAAATATCGTTTTATGTTTCCACATTGTAGGAAGTACATTTCTGCTCCGTCACTGTGAATGAATGCGCTTAAACAAGTTATGCCACTTGCTAGGGTTTTTGTCACTAATCTGCTCTATTCAGGAGATGTATTCATCTGTGATTGTACGTTAGATTCAGTCTCAAACTGCAGCTTGTCTGGTTTGACCACTCTGATCTGACTCGGCCAGCGAGGAGGCGGCTGAGGACCTGCTTGTTCTTGCATGCTCACAGCTAGCGACATAATGTTTGTGGTATTGGTGGATTCCTACCAGACTAAACTTCCTCTTTAGATAATAGTTCTTTGTTGGGTTGCTCATTAGTGGGAAACTGTGTCTGCAAGCTTTTGTTCCTCAGGTCAGTGAGGCTTTAGTGTTTGCATGTTCTCAAACAAGACCACATTGTATTTTTTTCAGTTTTCTTTTTAAAACAAACACAGCATGTCTACAGAAGATTTAGAATGCATAAATTGAAGCAGATGAACAGAGTTGTTACTTGTATATGTATTTCCTTTTACATATGTACAGTTAAAAGGACATTTATTTATTTTTTGTGCTTAATAGATAATTCAGTTTTAATTTTCATGACATGTTAAAACCAAATCCCAACCCAGGTAACATTTTTAAGAGGTTTATTGCATTCCAGTGTTCAGTCCAGCAGAGGCCAGCACAGATCTGCAGACCTGTTCTTTCTAAACATTCAGACCTTGGTTCAGACTTTCACATGTGACAAGGTCCTAAATGTACTGTCAGTAACAGTGTCGCTCCAGCCGTCTATCCTACAGGAAACTGTGTGGTTGTCATCAGCAGCAACCTTGTCCATGGTTCTGCCCCCAAGCTGTGATTGGACAGTTTTGTTTTTCATTTTGGCATGTGTTTCCATCTCAGGAGAGAAAACACTCGTTCATGTATTTCACTTTAGTTCTTTTGTTTGATTTTTTTTTTTTTTTTTTATTCAAATCTTCCATATATTTTAGTTACATTTATTTCTCAATTTCTAATAATTGCTGAGTTGTTTTGGCATTTAGTACACTACAGAACATTAACCATCACGTTATAAGCTTATATTTCTGGAGTTTATCGCAATTTATTAATCATCACATCAGCTAGTGAGACAACTAGCTTTGCACCAAGTCTGGTCCGGGCGAACACCAAACCCTGTTCCCAAATATGTTTAATATTAAGCTCTTGTAACTCTGTAACTGTTTGTCTAAATTTTCTCTAACAACAAAAGCCAGTAACTGACATACACATTAGCATTTTGAGACAGTTTTACCTGAAAAGCTGAGTAACTCATTTTCTCATGGGAACAGAGTGCTTTCAGTAACCGACTGGCTGACCTCCATCAGACAGAGCAGCCAGTTGCTTCTTCATTAGCTGGCCTGCTGTCTGTTTTGATGCACTGAGATCAATAGACCTCTTTAAACACAGCAGCTGTTTGCCTGCTCTCTGCTTCATCACCATCCACAGTCCCTCAACTCAGCTCATCTGAGCAGATTTTAACCAAAAGGAAAATGTGTTCCTTGTTGCCTGCACAACCTGTGACATTCAGCAATATTCATCTGTATATTTTATTGTTGTTTTATGATCCACCCAGTCTTTATAACTTGAACAAAGTTTAAAAATTATAAAAAATACCCTGTCATAAGTACAAGTCTCAGGACGCAGTCAAAGGATTATCAGCTTTGTATAAAAAGTATGAAAAATAAAAGCCTCTTTTATAGTCTTATAAGCCTTTTAATCTTTTAATCAGTTTAATCTAAAGAAATGTCGGTCTTCTGTCTGTAGGTAAGTCCTTATATTGCAGCACAGTGAGAATATTTCTACAAGTTTTAAATGAATATCTGTGTCTTGTAGAAAAACAAACACTGGAATGAATATGAATATATGTAATTTTAAGAATGGTTGTATTATTTGTGGTATGTACTAATCGATCATGATCTAAATTGATCTGATGCTCGGAGGCATTTCCACCCTGACATAATCAATTCTGGGACAAATACATTGTAATAGTCAAAGGTAGAAGAAATTATGATGTAAACATTTTTCAAAATTCAATTCACCAAAAGCACCTCCACTGCAGAAAAAAAGTAACCCAAACAATGTTGAGATTGTTGAGATTGCAGTGTTGCTCTGTCATAATTTTCAAATGAAGAGATGATCTTATTGTTGCCACGAGATGGCGGCAGAGTGCAAAAGTTCAGTACACACAAAAGCCTTAACAAAAGTCAACAAAGTTGTTGTGAGGAAACTTTTATCACTACAGGAGGTAAAATTACTCTGCCCGTTTAACCTACCATCTCATCTAAAAATGAGATGTTATTTTCTTGAATTTTCTTTTTGTAAAAACTGACTGACTCCCTCCGTTTGCTCCTCAGATCCCCTACCTGGGCTTCTGCTCCTGTGAGGAGCAGGGCGACACGGGGGTGTGGCAGTTAGTGGACCCTCCCATCCTCCCCCTCACACACGGACCAAACCTAAGCTTTGACTGGAGGGAGACACTTCTCCAAGAATGACGTCTGTCTGATCTGAACCCCACACCCAACCCTGATACTGTACTCGCACAGACTGCAGTAACACGTTTCAGTCCAGTGCCCCACATACTGGAACCTTCCTCTCCTCAGCCTCTCCCCTCAGCTACAGGCTCAGCGGTGACGGCCGAGGAAGCTTCCTGCCTGAAGATGAGGAGTCAGTCAGTGAACTGACTGCATCCCTCTGAGGCTGGAGTCAGCGATGATTTAGTAAACGTCCACATTTAAATTTCATTGCATTAATCTTTCTTTGTAAGAATGAGGGAGAAGTTAGTTTGGGCAGAAAGGCTGCACTGTGTGGGAGAGCGAACACACTGAAGCCCAGCTGGATTATGTGTAGGGTCATCTCAGTCTCAGAAAACTTTGTGAAATTGGCCTGTTTTTCAAAACTCTTACCAACATGGATGTATTACATGAATACTACAGCTCCGGTAGTAGTGTGGCACTGTTATAATGCCATAGAGAGCAAAGGCTTGGAAGGTGGTGGTTTTAGCTACATTTGTGTTCAGCTTGGTTGATTCTGATTTCAAGTCAAGTTAAGTTTATTTCACTAAACAAAATGTTTTATTCCCTAAAGGAATGCAGAAAACAACTTGTTCACTTTGCTAAACTTAACCATTAGCTTACTCCCCCTCCAATTTACTCATTTTAGATCATGAGCAGCATTGAGATTTTGGATATACACGAAAATAATTTTGGTAATCTACCAAATCACATTTAGAGACATTGCAGGTAATTGTCATTGCAGTGTGAGAGTACATTAAAACACACCTGTGTTTTTAGCAGCCAGTCTGACATTGTTTTAGTATGCTGACATACAAAGTGTATGCATTTGATGTAACCACGCTGGTGTTTAAAACATTTAGCAGTTATGCAAATGTGAAAAATGTTGTATGTTAACATGCTAACATTAGCATGCTTAGCTGTGCTCTGAGCTTAATTCCAACGAAGCTCACGTTAAATCTCAGCATTCAGCACGTAAGCCTGATGATAAGCTGTTAGCTTGTCTGTCAAACATTTTTAGTTTGGGTAACTACCTGGCAGTTTTGGATCTGTATGGCATTACAGCCTGTAGCCTCGCTGCAGTGGCCACACACCTTCAGCTGCAGGTACATTTCTGGGCCCATGTTGACACAGTGGGTGGATAGTAATTAAGTGTTTGCATAATTTGTGTGCAATATCTGATTTGTGTTAGTGCTTATTTCACAGAAGTTCATCAGACTGTTTGTAATGACACCGTACTGCTCTCCTGCACACATCAAAGCAGCACCTCCACTTCACCGTACGTGTGAATAAGTACACACGCTGTTGGCTCTGTGCTCAGCCTGACCCACAGAGCCCCCGAACATAAAGCCAGATGGCATCGGTTGTTTTAAAAAAAAAAGTGTCTTTTCTTTAAATTCAGTGGCTCAAAGAAGACATATTAGCGCTGGCTTTGAGGCTTCGTCAGGGTGATGCTCCCCACACAATGTGGCCCCACGTGTTGTCTGTATTTTGGCGCCATATGTAGCACATCTAGTACAGCAATGTCTTCTAACATTCATGTAGTCCATGTACAAATATGACAGAATGCAACTATAATAGCACAACCTGCACTATTGACAATCATTCAGTAGCTTCTTGATTCTGGTCCAGCACATTTTTTGTGTGCATTTGTTAAATGTTGTTCAAGCGATCAGAGTAGCTGTAAATAATCATATTTTGAGAAAAGTCTTCCAATTGCGTTTTTATTTATTTATAAATCTTTCTTTCATATGTTACAAGCAAAAATATTAAAAAAAGAGGACCCTCTCTTTTAACAGCATGCATGAATTTATGCTCTGTATCTCAGGTGTTGACTGCATTGAAGACATGCGTATATGCAGCTCTGAAAAGTGTTCCATTGATAGAGTGACTGTGTTGTTGTGAGTGCCTGTTGGAATTAAAGTGACGTCTCCTGACGTCTCCTGAAGTTGTACACAGAGATGGGCCGTTTGCTTTGTTGTATGATCTCATTAGAGCCTCAGATATGAACCTTTCTCAGTTATGGGTACAGATTTACAGATTTCACTACATGGAAAATGAACAATGATCTAACAGCAGGTTCTCGCTAAAGCCATGTGGTGCAAACTCATTCAGATAGATAGATAGAATCATAGATTCATTCAGAAGCATTCATGTAACTCTAAAAGTACACCTCTAGCAGAGAACATCCTTCACCAACAACATCAGGGCCTGCAGTTCTTTGACCAAAATATATCTGTTGTAGTTTTTGCCAACTTTTAAATCAGAGATAAATTGTGAAATATAAGCCATGTCCCACTTTTACTGGAATTCCACAGTTCAGGACCAAATATGTCATGAGGTCAGGGTAAGGCTAAAGACTGTGTGCACCACAGACAACTTTAAGACCAACAGATAAGTCCATCAAACATTCAGTATTTCTCCACCTCAAATGTGTTCAGATGTGTGTTTGAAGGTGTAGAGTTGTTAGTGTGCTGATTTGTGAACTTTTTAGAGAGCCAGGCCAACATCTTCCTCTTTTTTTATGGCTTTTGTTTTGTTTGTCTGTTTTTTTAATGACTGGCTTCAATGAGGCTGCTCATGTGCACATGTACTATATTAAACAGTCCTGCCAGTGACTCACATTATCCCACTGACCTACAGGTGTGTGTGTGTGTGTGTGTGTGTGTAACACAACAAGATGCAGCAGTGCGCCAACAAAGGCAGAGAAGAAGAAGACTGCTGACTAGCAAACATGGATGTGACCTGTGCAGGATTTAAAATAGTTATTATTATTATTGTTATTATGACACATTATTATTTGGGTTGCACACATTGTAAGAGGAAGAAAATGCATTCAACAGATTTGTTATAGTTCAGTGTATTTTTTTGTGTAGATGTCAAATTCTAAATTTAAAGAGCATTCACACTTTCCTTTACATGTAAATAAGATATAACAGTGAAAAAATCAGGGCTATGTGAACATGCTCTTACTCTTTCACCTGCGTCACGACTTGATTTGATCCTTCTTTGATCTCCTCACTGCCGCATTGTTGAAATCTGCTCATTATGGAAAGCTTCCCTGGGAAACATCTGCCTCATAGGATCCTGATCTTCAACGTCATTCAGGAGAAAAACCTGAACAAACATCTGCATGCAAACAGTGTGATAGATATTGCTGATGTCCTGGGATATACAAATCTGAATGAGGCCTATCGTCGACATAGTCAGTCTTGTGAACAAACATCTTCCCGTGTGTCTGACCTGCACACCATTAGTACTGAAGTTGTTGAATCCAGTGACATTGCTGCATTGTTGTGCAACTGTTGCAGATGCTTTGCTGACACAGAGAGGCAGTGAAACAAGTAGAGAAATTCACTGCTTCTTCAGGAATGTGCACCGGAGCAGCTCATGGTGTGTTTAAATGTCTAACAGTGTGTTTATACAAAATGATCATTTGTAGAGAAACAGCAAAAGAAGAGAGCCGTGCAGCAGAGGAAGAAGCCATGTTGTTCCCGTCTTCTTTATTTATTGTCGGAACATATCACCAAATGTGTATGAACTTAAAGTTGCTTCCTTTGAAATCAGTATTTGATGTGTAATTTAAGATGAAGTGTGTCTGTCACTCTTGTTTTGAATTGATGTTCTGTTGCTGTGTTTGTGAAGTGTGGAGAGAGAAACAGCTGTCCTTTTTAAACAGCTTCTAATATTTTCATATTTTCAATACTTTGAGGGCTCGGGAGGGAGAGAAGGTAACACGTCATTCTGTGATTTGTGGCATCAGTGTTTGTTTGCAGTTAGGTTTTGTTCCGATTGAACGTGAAATAAAAGCATAATTTTTCTACATAGCAATAACATTATGAAACAACAAGTGTGCAAAGTAACTATTTATCCATTTGGTCTCCACCATATACAGTGTATGGTTTGCACCTATGTTGCAAATAATGTAAAAGATTACAGATCTAATAAAATCCTACATCCTTATTGTTTTGTTGTGTGAGTGTATCCACAGGGAACATCAGAAAGGAAGTCGCAGTGAACCATCTCTGGCTTTTCTTGACATTCTTCTTGTTTTGTTTTGTTTTATTTTATTTATTTTATTTTTTTTTTTACATTTTTGAGACAGTGTTTCCACCAAACATCAGCAATAAGCAGCTTCTTTAAATTAAATTAAATTAAAATAAATTAAATTAAGTTAAAAAAGCAGTGATACTGGTAAATGAATAAGTAACAAACAGACCAACACAATGATCCCTTAAAGGGGCTTCCTTAAACTCCCATCAGTTTGATACCACTGCATTTTACTGCATTGCTTCTAGAGACGCAGTTGACCAGAAAGTAGACAAGAAAAAAAGAAAGAAAGACTGGTAATTTAAAGACTGGCATTTTAAGACTGGTAAATCTTTTGCAAAGTAGACACATATATTATAACAACTTATGATGAAGTTGACCATCATGTGCCAAACCTATTTCTCCATCTGGCTGACTGAGACAGTATATCTCACTAGTGGCACACTGCTTCCTTCTATTGTCTTGACTGGCCTGAAGGGGTTTTTTTTTGGCCTGCACAGTAAAAGACTAGAGCTGTTGGTGCAGGCAATGACTCATTTTCTTTGGTTAGGCGTGTGGATCATCCAAATCTTTGAGTACAAAAACCAGAGAGTGGTGTGAGCTGGAGGAGGTGATGCAGCAGAGTGGGCAGTTATCGCTGTAGCAGGAAGCTCCAGCTGCTTTCTCCACAGAGGAGCCTTCCTACAGATGAATGATGTGGAGCCCAGGACTGCTGTAACAGCTGACATAAACATTTGTGGAAAGCAGAGGTAATCAGGAGTGTCCCAACGTATAGACATCTTCAGTGTTTAATCATTTAAATTGACCCAAAACGTTTTACTTTTATTCATTCAGTTGCTCATTCAGTCTGGTGGTCACACATCTTTCTCATTTCAGATCATCAGTACAATCTGTGCTTTGCTGCAGTTATATTTGAATGGACTGGAACAACAGCTTACCACAATCTCTTGTAATCATCTCTCCAAACCTCGGCAGACTCAGGCTTTAATGCTCAGAGGTCAGAGCTCTAGACGATTGTAAATGTGAGAGAGAATCGTTGAGCCCAGTCGGCTAAATTTGACCTTGATGCAGAAACTGTTCAGTTTTGTTAATGCCTGTGGATAAGACACAACATCTCCAGCCTACTGAGATATCATACCCAGCAAGGTCAGTCAACAGAAGGTCTTTAAAAAAAGGAAAATGATATAAAAAACAGTGGACCATATGTGACAGCCCAGACACTGTTGTAGGAATTAAAGATGCTATGAAGAAACTCTGAACAAATCTCCAGGAACAGATGGTAGACATCAGAATATTATACTATTATTATGGAAGATTTAAAGTGTCTACATAAAATAATTATCATCAACATATGTTTTTCATTTATTTGAGACACAATAAATGTACACACCTTTTTTCTTTGTTTGATTTGTTTTTTTTATCTTATAATATTAAGGTTCTCTTGTAGCCTTGCATAGTTGTTCTATGAGTGTGTTTTGTTTGTATTTGTCTGATATCACTGCTAAACAATGATTACAAAAATGATAACGCTATAATAAGTAGAAGACGTAGAAGAAACAGATCCACCCATGTTTTCATGTCAATTTTAGCTTTAACATTTTTTTATAAGTGGAAGTCATTTCTCTGAGTTAGCAACAGATGAAACAACTCTCTATAAGGTAGATCTCAAAATCGTAGCATGATATAACTTGTAGGGAGCAAGAGATTTAAGAATTTCATTGACAATGATTGTGTGATGTAAATTGTTGTACAGTGACATTAAATTCTTGAATCTTGAATAGACAGATGAAATGATAACTGTTTTATCTTATGAGTGTACCTTCAGTCAAACCTGAAGACCTTGATAATTTGTTAAACTGTAACTGTAATTATTGGATATTATTATTTAGTGTGTGTGTGTGTGTATGTGTGTGTGTGTGTGTACTATGTGCATTCAACCCCTTATTACTATCTCATTGTGGTGTATCTGGAATGATGAATGAGAATTCTGTTTAGTTAATTGGTTGTTTACATTAAAATTTAATGTTTAAATTCAAAATTTCAAAAGATCACAGCAGAACTTAGGGGGGTGTCTTCTAAGAAACAAGCCTTCCAGCAGGAAATAAAAACCTGCAGGAAGGACTTGAAGTAAGAAGAAGGCCAAACCATTAAGTCCACAAGAGGGCGCTCCAGGTGAGTTAGAAATCGTGTTGGCCTTGTAACAATGGCAATGAAATGTTTTTCTTATTCTTCTGAGTGATTTCATTAATCACTCTCTGGACAGCTCAAATTTTTCATTTTGCAAAAAAAAAAACACTTTATAAAGTATTTCTTTCCAAAGTTAACTGTTCTTTCCTCTTTAACATCTGTTTGCAGATGCAGCTGGATGTTGGGTAAAAATGGTACAAGAGGATTGAGCTTAAGCTGTTGAAAAGGGCCAAATATCACATCATGTCTCAAACTGTTGGTGTGAACATGGAGCCTCTGAAATGGCCTATAGCTCCAGATGGCTACATCCCCAACTCTGTCATCCGGAGCTGGGGGAGGAAGGACAAGGGATTTAACAAGGTGGACTGTTGGCATGACCTCATTTACAGTCTACATCAGTTGGATGAAGATGATCAGATGGATGAGAGCACAAGAATTTTCTGGTTCATAGAAGATGAGGAGGAAGAGGAAGAAGAGGCAGAGAAGGTGAAAAGAAAAAAGAAGAAAATGGAAAATGACATAAACAAGAAAGACAAGAAGGTAAAAATGGAGATGGAGGAAAAGGAAAGTGCAGATCAGAAGAAAACATGGGAAGAAGACCAGATGGATAGAGTTGTCCTGATGAAGCAGTCCTACAACACCCAGACTTCTCTGCAGAGCCATCTGAAGACATCTGATGAGGAGAAACTGAATGTGGAGCCTCAGAGGCAAGAAGTTGGTTCAACATACTGTTCAAGTTCAAGTTCAAGTTCACGACGCAAGTATGTGAACTTCAAGTAAGTGTTTCAACTGAAAAACGGTTTGCATATATTCTGAACGTCTGATGCAAGTTAATATAAGAATAGTAAAATTAACACAATTAACAATAAATGCATACAAACTTTTTAAACACTTTTTAGAGCGACCTCCTATCATGAAAATGGACCTAAACAACTAATAGAGCTGAAGGAGGACATGAAGCTTCATGAAGCCATCACCCCTCCACTCTCTGTGCCCAAGAAACAGAGAACATGCAGTTTTGTTTCCAAAGGTATTAGCGGATGACATTGATATGACATTTGAGATGGTTATTTTGGCCTGCACAAATGAAAATGCACTTTGCTTTTCTATAGAGTGGCCAGAGTCTCCAGTGGAATATCCTGTGGTGTCTGCAGATACCATCAGACCAAAGCAAGGTTGCTGTCACCAAGGCTACCAACTGTAGCAGTGCATGAAGATACTGGGCCTCATGCAACACTCACAAAAATAATTGTTTTTAAAAGTCCTTTAAGAAAACTTTAACAGTTTTCTCTTTGGCAGTATGTCTTGTGTCTGTATCTCATAATTAGGGCGTTCATGTCATGTATTCATGTAATCTGTTTACCAAGTCAGAATATCCACATTCATAATTACAAAAATTCTATCTCATGATGATTTTTTATCTATTATCTATGCATTTATCCTAATTACAAGAAAATAATGCAAGATTTCTCAGATACTGAGGTCATAATAATGACTTATGGTTTCTAATGTGTTTTTGAATGCATCTGTTGAATACAGTGGTGCTTTGATATAACCACAAAGATACAATTACCATGAATGAGTTCATAATAGCCATTGATCAAGTGTTAAACCAGTGTAATGTTCAGAGAAATAATCTGTTAATCTCAGTTTAGTACAGTCTTTTTGGCTACTTCACATCTCAAACACAACAGTACCCCATAGCCATCTGAAATCTAATGAGTAGTTTTGCTTTGCTCAATGACACAATAGTATATGTAGCAACTGTAGCATTAACACCATAGTTAAAAACCATAAACTCTGACTTTATACTTGAACAAGCAATCTCACAAGTGAAAATGTATAGTTTTCCCTTCTACCTTTTGCTTTCTAGTATGGCCGGAGCCTGCAGTGGAAAGTCCTGTGGTCTCAGCAGATACCATCATCTCAAAGCAAGGTTACTGTCACCAAGACTGCAAACTGTATATATTCAGTCAATGCATGAAGATACTGGGCCTCATGCAAGAACCACTTGTACAAACAGAATTGTTCTTAAGTGTCAAGTCGAGGTGATTTAAGAAAACGTATTTAACAGTTTTCTCTTTAGTACGAATGAACTCAGTGGTCTAGACCTGTTGTATGATTCATGAATTCTTGTTTGATGACAGAAAAATAAAGCCTGTTACTAGCATCAACTAAAATGACTGCCACATCTGAACAATCTCCCATTTAAATCATAGATCGCTGTGCTTTAGTAAGATGCCTTTTTGCAACTAACTTAATGTCAGATATTCGCTCTTCAGTTCTGTCTCAGTACAGTTCTGCGACAAAATACAATTTAAATAGTTTCGGGTACCTTAACACCATTTCTGATAGAACTAAATATGGTGTGTTTTTGTTTGCTTATGGCCAGTCGCAGGATTTCAAGCTCCATTGTGTGAAATTCTTGACATTTTTATCCATGATAGTGACATGGCTCTAGGTATGTCCATCTGCTTTGGTTGGTCCACTACTCTAGTCAAAACTGAAATATCTCAAACACTATAGGATGGATTGCCGTGAAATGTTGTAGAAACATCAATGATCCTCAAATGATGAACCCTGGTGACTCTGGTTTCCTCTAGCATCATTATGAAGTTTTCATTTGTAATTTTGAGTGAAATGGCTTGACAGTTATTGGATACATATTCATATTCCCCTCAGGGATGAATTGTAGTCACTATGATGATCTTCTAAGTTTTCAAATTACATCCTTCAGCTTCAGCCCACAATTGAGTGAATGCTTAAACTTATATACCAGTCT
The DNA here is from genome assembly GCA_023238725.1 of Scortum barcoo. NCBI lineage: Eukaryota > Metazoa > Chordata > Actinopteri > Centrarchiformes > Terapontidae > Scortum > Scortum barcoo. The sequence goes on from CM041552.1 coordinate 26,537,044, forward strand.
TTGGACACTGATGAAAATAATAATGACCAAATATAATCACCAAAGTTCACAATATGTTGGTGCAGTTAAGTGACTTTGTTGGTGCAGTTAAGTGACTTTACTGAATCCAACCCAACCTCAGATAAACAAGGGGGAGATGTTTAGGATAACAGTACAAAAATATTCTTGCCTGAGGCCCATTGGTCAAATTTAAAAAAACATTCTTGAGGTTTCACATTCTTTGTGTCACATGTACCTTTCCATACTCAGAACCCAGGACAACCTTGTACGTACCACTCATAGAGCCCAAAAACTTGAGTCCTCATCCCCTGAAGCCTCCTTCTCCAAACTCAGTGGATCATCAGCTCCAACAAGACCTTGAGCCTCCTGAATGCCCACCAATCAGAGATCAAAGGTTCCTCCTGTCTTCCGCCAAATACAGCAGCACCACAGACCAGATCCAGATGCCCCTTGACCGGAAAGTCTTGCAGCTCCATAAGAAGTTCAAAATCGGCAACAAGAACTTGTCACACCTCAGGAAATTCTCCACCAAAACTCAACACTCTTGTACTTCAAAGGTTGTTCACCCCACTGTTCCTACAAATACTGGGGAGCTGAATCTGTATGTTGGACTGGATAGCCATCCTGCCTCTAACATTTTACAGTCCACCATTCAAACTCTGCCTGAGTGGAGGAAGAAGCTGTACAAACTTATTTCTCTTGAAGGTTTCCATTCTCCACGGGCAGCAAGGTTGGCAACTACAGATAATTTGGTCAAGTCATCCGATACCAGACGACTTGTGGCAACCATGCCTTCACTGCAGCCTGGCCAGGCAGCAGCACATCAGAGGGTAGTGCAAAAGATTCACATGACAGACACCGTAAAGCCGCCATCCTTTCAGTTCCACCAGGTGATCCCAATGGCCTCCCAACACAACTTCTATACTTTGAATCCCTGTGGGAAGACTCAGTATGGCAGGCTGGAGTTTGACTGGATGAGGGGATCTGAGGACACGCTGCTTTAAGTGTCTGCAGTTAAGACCGTTGATACTGCTCATAACCTGTAGATGAAAACAGGCTTTGTATCACCTTATTAGACCTGCCTCTCAACTGGCCAGCTCTTGCTCCATGTCATTATGAGGCTATCTAAACAATAAAATAATCGCAGTAATTGTGTATTATATTTATTTATCTTTTGGTAGTATAGTCATTTAGATTCAAGCTATTACAATGATGACATTGGTTGGTTTGTTTTAATTTGGTCCTGACTGAAATATCTCAGTGAAATATTGCATTGATTGGCTGAAGACCAAAGACTCATGGTCCTCAGGGGATGAATGCAACTGACTTTGTTGGCTGTAGGTCATAATTTTCCACTCTCAAGCAATGTACTGAAGGAATGGCACAAAAATTGGTACAGATAGTCATGGTTCCTAGGCATTGTATCCTTATAAGTTTAATAAGCTTAACAACTACTGGGGTACTTACAGACACAAATGTCCCCCACAAGATGACCTTCTTGATTTCTACTTTTCATCTAGCATCAGGTCAAAACTTTTCCAATCACCTACTAATATTTGATAGATTTTAGAGTCTTTGTGGTAAAAACTTTAAACCAATGTAGTAAAAAACATATTGGTCTAATGTGAAAATCAAGTGCAAAAAAAGTCTGAGATTTCAGCTGGAATTTGTTTACTATGAAAACATAGGACACACAGACAGGTATACACTCATAGCTTTATTGATGTTTGTTTCTTGACATCAGTGGTATAATTTGACAAAATGTTCACATAAGTGGCAAAATAAGATACCTGAGGGTATAATATAAATATTTTGTCAATAACGGATTGAGGTGAGTACTGTGATTACAAATGTAAGTACAGAAACATTCTACGTTAATTCAGACAGAAATTAAAGCTGAAAACATATGGCTAACATTACCTCACATTGTCCCAGGAGGTTTAAATTAAGCACAATACACATTAAAGACCTATAAAATAACTAAATACAATATGGCATCATACTAACTGTACAGTGGGTGTAATGATGCAGAATGAAGGTCTACTGATTTATCAAAGAAAAGGCAATGTAAGGCTTACATGCAGTTTATTTAGGCAGAAATGACATTTACTGAGATGGCACTTTGATGGAAACTATAGAAAGGCAGACAATAGCATTCAAGATGTGTTTTTTTTTTTCATTAGACGAGTCATTAAGGTGAACAAGTTTGAAAATCTATTGCTTTTGGAAACACCTCAGTTTTGCAGAGTACAGCATCTTGCATGATAACATTACAGCAAATACATGTTTTCTGTTCATTTTATTTACATATACAAACTTGTAACCTGCTCACATTTTTGAGTAACTGTGGATGAACTATATCAGTGTTCACTGCCTTCACCAAACTATTTATTCTCATAATTATGACTTCTGTATCTCATAATTAGGACATTTATATCTCAGAATTATGGAAAAAATACTCCATAAGGAATGAGATAAAGATCTCATTATATGCAGTTACAGATGTTGTTATAATGATATCATGTACGAGATACGGAGGTCATTATAATGAGATAAGGTCTCTAATGTGTTTTATTTGTTGAATACAGTGGTGCTTCAGCATAACCACAAAGCCACAACACAACCTACAAGTACCATCTGCATGAATGAGTTCGTAAAATTCACATTAAACCAGTGTAATTTTTAAAGAAATAATCTGATATTTTCAGTTCATAAAGTTTGTCTGGCTACTTTATATCTCTAACACGAAATTAATTCGAGCTGTAGCCAGCTGAAAGCCAACAAGTAGGTTTGATGCAGTGCCTTTTACTTTTTAAACAGTCGATTATACATCTGCATATCCACAAATGTTTCACACTGTATATAAAAACCATAAACTTACAATTGATCCTTAACATGGTGCTGTAGTGATATTACATCCAAGATACAACATCAGCACAGCATAAACAGGACAAACTGTTGCCGTACAGCTGCTCTGTGCACATTTACAATCAAAATTAAATTAGACACAGGAGTTACTCCAGTCTTGAACAAGCAATCTCCAGTCATGTAGTGGAACTGTTTTTCATAGTTTCAGTACAAGGCTGTACATACTTAGCATCACTAGCAAAACCCTCCCTCCATCTTATCATCGTGTATATTAAATATAGTCTCTCTCTGTAAAAGAGGTATCTAGCACAATCTTAAAAGCAGTTAATCTCCTCAGCTCCAAATTTCACATCCGACATGAGCTGACTGAGGCTTATGCGGAAAAGGTACTTTTATTTTGAGGAGGCCAGCATGGTGAAATATTATAACACTAATTAATTAATCCCATCAATACTAATAATTAAAGAAAGAAAGTGATTTCTGACTCTTTGCCATTGATCTTAGAGCTCATAAATGGAAGAAAAAGTTTACCTTCATGTTTAAATTTCACACCTAAATGAGCCTTATTTGACTGCAGCGTTGCCTGCTCCCAACCAGTTCATGTGCCCGTGTGATTGAAAATTCATCTTTGGTACCATCAAACGTTAGCTCTTTTATTCTTGCTAGAGGGGAACAACAATGGACATTGGTGAAACATCCTTGGGATAAGGAGGAAAATATTTGAAAATGCTGGCCTTTAGCAGCATTTAAATTTGCTCACACTCAAACTAAACTGATATACTTTAAAAAACAAAAAGAGCTTTAACCATGAAGATATGCACAATCTACTGCATGTGCTGCGACAATGTTTGAAGGCCATTTTGTGTTTCTCACTGATAATCCCAGTAAGGCGGTTATGTGGCTCAGGAGATGGTCCCATGAGGTACTGTATGTGAGAACAGGCTGGAACCAGGACCAAGAATGCTACAGATTGCAGTGACTCTGAACAAGCTGATAAAGACAGTTTAGCAGCGCTGTCCCACACTGAGTGCAACTTTGGTCCAAGTAGTGTTTGAAATCCTCGACAATTTGTCTGCTGTTGACTGAGCTTACCTATGCAATGGAGAGCCACCGTTTATTTTCTCAAGCAACATCAAATGTCTGGCACCAAAAAAAAACAGGAATTCAAGTCTTTACTTGACACAAGGCTGCAACTGACCCCCGCACACCTCCGGAGCCCTGCCCCTCAGCCGAGCAGGATTATCTGGCGTCGTTGAGCTGCCTGGCCACCGTCAGGATCTCCTTGGCTCCTTTGCTCAGCAGTAAGTTGGCCAGGTCCACCCCCAGCCGCTCGGCCCTGTCCTGGGCTTCACCAGAGATCTTGCTGGCTGTGACCCCCACTCGCTGAACCCGCTCATCCACCTCTTCTGGACTCTGTCACACAAATTATAGTGTTTTATACTCTTTGAGAAGCTTTTTTTAAGCCTACATAATAGTTCCTGATCGAGTACACTCAGCTGTTACCTTGTCAGCAGCAGCAGTGCTAGTCTGCATGGTTTCCTTCAGACTGTCTGATCCATCCAGGCTGTATACTGCCCCAGTCAGGTAGAGCTGGAAACACAGCAAACAGTTTCATCTCCAGCTTTAATGATTTTAGAGCAATAGATGAGCCTCCATCCACCATTTTCTAAGCCTCTCTGCTTTATTTACACATTCCAACAGTAAGAAACTAGCCACTGTGAATGTTGTGGTTAAATGGGGCACTGACTGAATATTTACAGGGAGGTAGTCTGATACAAATCTTTAAAGTACTTGTTTTCTCTGTCTTAAAACCAAAAACCAAAGGTGCAGCACAATCAAATACAAGCTGTCAGTATCAGCATGTTGGGCCTCTACACAGCAGTCTTACCTGGGAGTCCTTCACTTCTGTGTTTACAGCCACAGGAACACTGCACCCACCCTCCTACAAATGACAGCAAAATTCAATACAGGGCATTTCCATATTTACACGTTGTGAAAACAAGTCAATGAATGTGTGGTGTACCAGGTGTCTGAGGAAGGCTCTCTCAGCTATGCAGCGCAGCACAGTGTCAGGGTCATGGAGGACGGACACCATCTCCAGGATGTCTGCATCTCTGGCTCGGACCTCCACTGCCAGAGCCCCCTAACAACACAACGCACACACATTAACCTTAAACACACATGCGGCTGTAGCGTGGTATTATTAGTTACTGTTCAGCCCCCTCTTCTATGCGTTGCTCTTATATCCCACTGTTGTCACCTGTCCAACAGCGTACATACAGTCTTCAGGCCCCAGGATCTATGAGTGGAAAGATTCAGAAAGTTTGACCGTTAGATGAGAAATGTCACTCGGGGACTTCACAGGGAGGACGAGGGCGATCATCGTCAACTGTACCTGGCTGATCCGGTTCTCCCAGCCCATTCTTCTAAGTCCAGCTGCAGCCAGGATAATGGCAGCAAAGTCCTCCTTCTCGTCCAGCTTCTTCAGACGTGTGTTCAGGTTCCCACGCTGGAACCAGCAGCTAAGGGAAACACTTCAGAGACAAATACCTACTCTGGCTTGCAAGCACAAAAGCCTTCTTAAAGCTGTTAATAAAGCGACTGTTTGTTGTGCATCATCTGATTGGGAGCGTGCTGTGACTGGCTTCAGACTGCTCTCTACAAGGATACAATATCTTTGAAATCCAGGTGGGGGAATCTCTTCTTCAGCTGAGCAGCACGGCGCAGTGAACTGGTGCCGATCACACTATACAAACACACAGGATGGAAAGTCAGACTTTTGATACGAGTGAAAAGCAAACACAACTAGCTGAATCATCCGTTTGACCGTACCTGCTTTCTGGCAGAGTCTCCAGAGATTTCCCCATGTGTTTGGGGTGTAAAACCACTGCATCAAAGGGGTTTTCTCTCCTAAAAGCAGCAGGAAGCACAGGACAGTGAGAGACTACAGCTGGGCAAATGACAAGCACAGTAAGATTACACAGCAAATATTCTAACGGTCTGCAGAATGGAGAATAAGTATGTTTGTCTTGGACTGAGCTGCACTGAGGAGCAACAGGAACTGTTCTAACAAAGGCAGAGCTAATACAGCCATCTCCTCCACACAGCAGCTTGTCAGAAACAATAAAGACTTTCTGATGCAGAAACTGTGTCAACATTCTTAACCAGGCTCAGACTTTGTCACAGGTCACCCCACCCTCTCTGTCCCCAGATACTTTGTCTTTGCCAACAATGAGTACTTTCCAATGAAGGAGAAAAGCTACAGAAAATGATAAAAAAAAGACAGAATAATTGGGAACTATTTTCACATGAGAAACTGTGAATTAAATGAAAGAGTTTTCTGTAACACCTTTATGTACAGAGTGTACTGTAATATTCACTTTAATTTACTTTAATCATACAGATCTATGTTTGCTAATGAGCAGTATTCATTTCCTGCCGTTTGCCTAAAAAAACGTTTTTGTAGTCTAACCTGAAAGTGAATTGCTTTAGTTTGTTTCTGCAGAATGGATTGTCTGTTTCTCAGTAGCCTCATGTTTACTCTCCCCTGTTGTTAGCTGTGAAATCAACTAATTTTAACCCCTGTGGGTAAAAGTTTCTTATCAAAATGCACATTGAGTATATTTCATGCACACCACCTTTTACTGTCAACTTTATAATCAAAGACACAGATGTTTTCTTACACTACTGTGCCTCTTGTAGTGATGATTCAGAGAGACTGTCTGAAAAATGAATGGGACTTTTACTCTAGGAACCAGGACCACAAAAAACAGTTCTTCCTGTTCAGCAACTCTTTATCATGACGCAAAATTGTGGTATTTCAACCTGTGGCAATGACAGATGCTTCCCTGCTGCAACATCCTCCATTTTTGAGTAGTAGTAAGACATTAAGAGCGAGGTGAGGTGACTGAGACTGCAGTACATTGAAACTCTAGAATGAGTGTGGAAAAGTGAAACAAAGCTTTTTTACGCAGACATACTCACTTCAGCACGGCCCCGATGGTGAATCCTGGAGGCAGAGTGGTGGGAAGGTCTTTGAGTGAGTGAACCACCAGATCAACCCTGTGGGACACACATGAACACAGTCACATACGCATGCTCCTTTATGTCTCATGGTGCATAATACACCCATTCAGCGGTGTGTATGATTTACATCTTCAAGGCAGCTACAGAGCAGAGCCACCTGCTACATCTGAGGCTGTGCAGGGAGTCAAAGGGATCCTCTCTGCTATGATTTTACATGAAGCACACAGTAAATGGTCTTATGGATTATGGAGTATGCTGTAAAAGAAAAAACGGTCTGGTCTATGATGGTGCTTCAAATTCATACTTATTGGCACAAAATATTTGTGACTAAGAGCTAGAAACACAAAGATCTTTCAAAGTGAACCCCTGTCACGGTCAGGGTGCGTTGGTGAAACAACGGTGTGAAGCCAGTGTGGTGTCAGCCACAGATGACACTGCTAACACTCACTCATTCCTCTCCAGAGCATTCTCCAACTCTTTGGTGAACAAACTCTTCTCTCCAATCTGCATTCAGGAGAAAACAGTGAGTGTCTGTTACACTGATCCTTTACATTTATCTATTACATTGACATCGAGACATTTACATACAACAGGAGTAGCAGATCCACATTGTATGTTTCTTTTGCATGTAGTGTATATCATCGAATTATAAGTCACACACTAACTCTACGATAAGCAGTGAGTGTGAGCTAGACTCTAAATCATGTGGGTTTTGGACCTAATGAGCAGTAAGAGTATGTTACAAGTCACTAATGGACTATAGATCATTTAGATACTCACTACTACAAGTCCTCACAATGCTTGTTTGTTTGGATTATTTGAATAATGACCCAGTTATAAATTGTCTGCTTGAGCTTTCTGTTGTTTGCAGATGTCAGAGGTGAACATGTCTCTTTATAATGTGGCCTTTGATTTGTCACTAACATGATAAGCCTCACCTTTGACAAAGCTGTGTCGAGGATTTTGTCTCCTGTCGTTGACATGCCGACTGAAAGACAGAACACACAAAGATTGAATGACATGATTATCCAGCGGCACCAATAACGTGCCATTTGTTCCACTTTATGTTATTTATCTTTTTAAAACTCTCTTTTCAAAAAATATTCTTACTTTTGCTTGACCGACTGGATTTTTTAGGCCCATACTGATGTCATAAGTTGGGAAATTTAAAAATCTGATCATGAATAATCACTTGATAGTAACATAAACGTATAGAGAAACAATCTGGATGCAGATCCCTTAGATTTGTTTGTTTCAAGCAACATTACACAGTGGAAAAATCAGCTTGGTGACACTGTTTCACTCCAGCCTCTTGCCGCTAACACAACTGCCTCTGCAATAAGCTAATATCATCTGATTTATATGTCCGGCTCTGAGTCAGTTCAGATAGTTGGTGGTTTGATCTCTGTATGAAGCTGCCAAATGGAGCAAAGTGCAGGTTAGCGCACAGACTCAACTTGCAATCAGAGAAAAAGTAGATAATAATAATAATAATAATAATTTAGTGTACACACATGCAGTTCTTAGAAGGGCTAATCCATCAGAATAAATGAAAACACCAGTGTAATTAATTTCTCAATTAAAGCTAAAAGAATATTAAAACAATCATTTAATCTAGCTTTCATTTGTACTTTTATTAAATAAAGCTCCATGACGATACCAGCTGCTGTTGCTACGAAACCTCTGTAGGATCCCTGACTGGGTTGACTCTCACCTATCTCCATGTGGACGTGAGGGTACAGTTCTTTCAACTTGTCGGCCACGCTGTCGGTCTGGATGCGCGCCAACTGGAGCAGAAGAACACAGAAGCACTTAATTTAAGCTGGGTTGTATTGCTAGCTGTAAAAAAATAAATGTCAAACAGCAGTGCAGTACACAGAGTCAGTGACCATCAAATCAGTATGACAGACTGAGGGAGGAACAGTTGTCTGATAGCTGCGTTATCTGTGCGAGAGGAGCTGCAGACGTCTTGCTCTGCTGTATCTAAACCAGCATGGAGGGACAGAGAATCAGATAACTCACACTTAACTGACTTAACTGTGTTCAATTAAATTACAGCTAAAACGTAAATCAATGACAAAAATCTTAAACCAGCAATGACGCAAAAGCCACACTCACTGAAACATTTAAAATGGAAGCAACCGTGATTAAAGTAAAATGAATGCAGTACTGTACCTGGCTCTTGCGGGTTCCAATCCGGATGACCCGACTAACCTTGCCGTTTCCATCCTGCCGGGACAAAAAAGAAATCAGCCAAAAGAGCTGAAACTCACTTTCTACCAAACCTCTTACTGGTGTCCACCCCAACACATTATCAACCACCTCTATAACTCGGATATGAATGTGCTGAGCTATTTTCTCTGCTCGCCTCACCCTGATGTACTTGTAAGGTCCTTCCTCCATAATGCTGTGTGTCCGCGCTGAGGGTCTGCACTGTGGAGGCTATTGTTTCCGCTGTGTGTCTGAGTCTGCCTGCTGTGTCTTGGTAAGGAGCTGTGCTGAGGTCATATAGCCTCTTGATTCTGAACAGTGGTCTTTTTTACCGGACACCCCTCCCCCCCTCTTTTCTTCTGTACCTCCACCCCAAGATATCTCTGGTTCCAAAAGATAAGTGTGCCAATTCATTGAGTCCGTTATAAAAGGCAGGGAGGGGCAGCTCAGTGGGTCTTGTGTGTAAGGTGTGGTCGCAGAGTTTTTGATACAGTAAGCTTCTCTGATACTCTTCACTTCTGAATGATCAGCCACCAAACACAGGCGAGCTGCTATAGACTAAGACCGAGGGACACGTTAAATGAACATTTAAAGAATATTTTGTTGTTTTTTTATTCAGAGATAGAAAAAAAACACAATGCCTATCAAATAATATATTTGACTATCTGAGCCAAACTACCTTTTCAACTTTTTTTTTAGGTCTGGCTAAAAGGATAATCTTGAATAAGTGTCACTGTACACCTTCCACATTGAAAGCTGTGGTTTTTCATGTGTCATTTAGTGTCAGTGACACATTTATTTTATTGGCAATGCCTATAAAGAGAGAGGCTGGAGGCTTGGGACTGGCTGAGGGCTGAAAGTGCAGGATTGGTGAACAGAGTCATGAAAAGAGCCTTTAACAAGTGTCACAGATAAAAATACCAATATGAAAGAACACACTGATGGGAAAAAGGCATTTTTCTATAATTAAATATAAAATAGCTTCAGATCATCCCTTTTACAGTTAACATGGAATACAGTGTAATATTTAATACAGCACAATTGAATACAATTTTTTTGTTTCAATATATTATTTCTCAATTTGCCTGTTTCATTATATGTAAAATATATTTCCATAATTGTTAGCATTAGCCACTGTGGAGTTCTACAGACATGATCATCGTGTCTGAATAGCTATTCTTTAGCATTCTGTTTTCTGTCTTACGTCTGTTTGAAAACTGCATTCAGAAATCGATTAATTTAATGTTGCTCTGCTTAATGGCAGGTTAATACATCATAGAAAAGACTCATTGTGATTTTTACAGTGTCAGTAGTTTGCACTCTTTCATTCGGCATGCATGAAGTAGAACACGCAGCTCTTAATCTTATAAAAACATAACTTTTGTTCGTTTCGCTTGTTACTGATTAATTATACACACGATGCTGGTGGGTGGGAGCAGGCAACGCAGCCCTTTAGGTAAAAATGGAATTAAAGGTTAAAAATCTTAAATACCAAACCTTTCTGTTTGGTTTCAGAGTTGAATACCAATATAGCTTTAAATCTTTAAAAGCCAGCTGTACTGATATATTTGGAGGAGTCACTGGATAACATTTAGTGCTGTAAAGTTTAGCAGTTAACAAGGACACTGAGTTTTAACAGGATCGTGTCACAATGCTGATAAAACATTTATCCAGTCTGTTATAACAGCGTACTAACTATGACCAGCTTTGTGCTCAAACTGTGTCACTTGTCGTTTGCTTCTTCTCGCGGTCATCCTTCAACGTTGACAAACAGCTCAACCCTCCTTAATCGTCCAATAGGAGACGGCGCACAGAGACAGACAAAAACATCAACCAATCACAGCGCTCCATGTGACGGCGCACACGGAAATGGCGCTCACCGTCCCTCTCGAGCGCTGAAGGTGCTCCATGCACACTCCACAGCACCGGGGCAGTTTGTGTAAAACCCACCTGAGAACTGGTTTCCCCCGACATGTCGCTGATCCGGATCACTCCGCAGATAGTGCTCGACTCAACGGCGCGGCTTGCTCGACACCGAAGGCATTGAAAACCTTGAAATCCTTGAGGAAAGTCAGGGAGCTCCTCGCGCACGGCCCCTGTATGAATGAAGGCGTGACGTCACCGGGCCGGGTGTAGGTCATTTCCTTGTTCCTGTCTGTCTGTTTCCTCTGAAGGAGAGTGAGACAGGTGGCTGCTGTAAAGTACAGGTGGAACGTGTTTCTGTCCTAAAATCTTCACCTCCTGTACTGAAGACTGAACATGAAGACAGAATGAATGAACAGACAGAAACATGAAGTGTGTGCTGTGTCAGAGGGACCTCTGTCATAATCATGTATTACCTGTGTTTGTATCAGATGGGATCTGATGATGTGGCCATAATAAGCACTACCAGTATATCAACTTGTCATTTGTGTGTCAAGTGCCACACCTTTATTCACTACTCCCTTGAAATAAAATGCTGGAAAGACTCAGACAGTCTTAGTGAGGGAGTGGAGGTAAACATGAGGTAAACAGGAGGCCTCATACTCCTGGTTTATATCACACAGTGAACTGTGAACGTGTCAAAACCTCCAACTCACACTGAATAAACAGAGCAGAGTGGCGCTTTAAATACTGACATCTAGTGACAAATTCTTTTACTGCAGCACACAGTCTGAAGCATAATGGTCGAATATATGTTGAATAGTTTGTTCATCGTCATAGTTATATAGACCAGTGAAATACTCAATGATCTCTGGATTAAAATAAACAAAGTTACCACAAAAGTGGCAGTGCAAACAATCTGTACAGTACCATTACAAGCACCACCACATGTGTAATAAAGCTTATTGTATTACAACAGGATTTTACTCTCTTTGGTCTTCATAACAAAAGTGCAATTACTATGTGAATGTAACATATGTAAAGCACCATTTTCAATGCACTTCGCTCCTGCAACGCTGGTTGTGGTTCCATTAGATGTCCAATAAATTGTTGATCTTTTATCTTTAAACCAATGTATTTATTCTGTTTTTGTATGTATATTTATTTATTAATAGCATAGCAGTCCATACTGGACATCAAATTAAACACAAAATAGTAAATAAATGATGTAACATTTACATGGATTTATATACACACATTACAATGATCTGTGACATTTTATGGTGTTTTAGGAAAAGAAAAAGTTGAAATGATTTCTGTTGATGAATAATAATGTTGTCATGTTACGTCCTGTTGCCACTGCCAAATCACTGAATACAAGTATCACTCATTCAAAAACAAATGAAGAAAATATGAAAGGAAGACAGAACTTATGAATGAGTTTAAAATAAAATTCCTTCACTTTACTGGTGATTAATTACCGATAGATACATCGATTTAGCAGACCTTCTCCCAGTGACAGCGATTCATTTACTTAACAGGGCCAACAAGTCGTGACGTCACCCGTCTGCACGGTGGGCGGGGCGTGTGGCTCTTCCGGTGGAGACGTGGCTCTGCTGCCATATTGACGCTAACTAGCTAACAATCACACAACCTGAAGGCTGCTGAGTTTGGCTCCTCGCTGCTCCACAGTCACTAGAAACCCACCAGAGCAAGAAACACGAGAGACGGAAGCTCGCCGGACCACAGAGAGAGACCAAAATGGTGAGTGGGGGTCGAGTGTGGAGAAATTTGTGTGGCTTTAATCGGGCCTAGCACTTTACCACAGCACTGGCTAAAGCTAGCAGTTAGCTCCGCTGCCCAAGAGCGACATTATCGGAAAAGCAAACGTCGCCTTTCACGGGGCTGTCAGCGAAAGCCTGCTTTGTAGTTAGAGAAATAAAGTAAATGTGTCGTGGTTTCATGGCACAGTGTCAGATGTGGGAAGTGTACAGACACTGATGACTTTAATTAGCTTCACAAGCTAGCGGTTAGCATTTGTCACTAGCTGCAGTGAGCTAATGTTACCTGCTGTCATCTTCGTCTTCCAGGACACACTACATAATGCCCTGAAATCCACCTGTCACACACATCCACATATACATTGTCATCATGGTTAGACAGCTGTGTTGTGGGCTGTAAACATGAGCCACAGTGTCGAGCTCAGTTTTTCATTTTAACTTGAGCCATTGTCAACGTGGACTAATTGCAGCTCCTTCATTCATGAACCCCAGTGAAATACCCCAGTGTGTTTGTATCTGGCTGATTTATAATGAGCTGAAATTACACTTTTGCATAAGTTAATGTGTATGTGTGTGTATTTGTGTATGTATGTATGTATGTATGTGTACGTATGTACGTGTGTGTGTGTGATATGGATTGACATTCATACACACATACATGCATCTTAAACATGATTCACTGTCTTCTGAATCACTTTTCACCACTGTCCAATCCGGCATATGTGTTGTTTTAATATGATGTCAGGTTGGACAGCTACCAGCCACTCCTTTACTCGTCTTCCACAAAGACGGAGAAATAATTGGTGGCCTTGAGTCAACCAGTAATATGTTTAGAGCTGCAGGTTCATGTGTACACAGAACTTGACACACCGTTTTAAGGCAATATTACATTTGCAGATGTTTAATTTGACAAGGTTGTCCCTTTCTAGAGAGATACAAAAATTAATAGGAATTCCTGTTACTGCAAGTAACTGCAAGAAAGAAAAAAATGAACTGTCAACCAAGTTAGCTTCTTCTTTTAGTCTCATATTTAACAACAGTTGCACGCTCTAACAATGAACAAACAACGTGTTTATGTTAACAAATGTGTGTAGGCACTGTAATAGTTATGTTTTCTCTCCACCTGCAGGTGCTGTTGGCAGCGGCGGTGTGCACCAAGGCCGGAAAGGCCATTGTATCGCGGCAGTTTGTGGAAATGACCCGGACACGCATTGAGGGTCTCCTGGCTGCATTCCCCAAACTGATGAACACGGGCAAGCAGCACACATTTGTGGAAACAGACAGTGTTCGCTACGTGTACCAGCCGCTGGAGAAACTCTACATGGTCCTCATCACCACCAAGAACAGCAACATCCTGGAGGACCTGGAGACGCTCAGACTCTTCTCCCGTGTGGTAGGGAAACTTTTTTTCTGTTTGTGCTATCAGTGTGATGTGAAGAAATGGCAGCTGCTTTGTCGATTTTTCTCCTGTCTCTAACTGTAACTTAGTTGCTCATTTAGGAGTAACTGTTACTCCTAAATGAATGTGAATTACTGCATGTAATGGATGAATACTGTTCCAGACTTTCATCATACGCAGTCATGACAACTGTCAGCACCTGTCATCAGGTTCTTAATATCACCTTTGAGTTATTCTAACATGCACTGCAGCAGCCTCCAGTGTGTATTAATGGCACATCTATGGTGGTGTTGGATTGTGGATATCCAACAGTGTATATTTAAAGCTTAAGATGAATAGAATAGATTATAGCCTGTGTCTGTAATAATGCAGTATATACTATAGGTACAATCATTTAGGAGAAACTTGTTCCTGATCTTAATTTCAAATGTAGCTTGACCTTGAAACTGACAAAATAAAACTAAAGCTAAATTTGCGACAAAGCCATGTCATTCTCACTATTTTATTTTTTGATGTGTTGAACGTGCTGTGCTTGCTACCTTTGTAATCTAGTAAATGTTATTGCTGATCAAGTAATCTCACACTTCTTTGGCTTTCTCACATTACTGTCGTTTATTTCTTTTCCTTTTTTGGTGTTCGATGTAGACATGCAGAAAGCCTAAACAACATGCAGTATGCATTTGTTTGTTTTAGTGATCAACCACTAAAATATAGTTAACATATTGTAGTGTGAATTACTGGCACAGAAATGGGTTCAGGGTTGATTTTCATTTAAACATGTTCTCACTTTTTTTCTAAAATGGAAGGAAATTATAGTCCAAAGTGGAAAATTAATTTATAAAGTAAAGGCATTACAATAAGTAACTTTATTTTATGTATGTGATGACTGGTTGATAAAAAGAAATTGTTTAGATCCTGACATCTGTATTAATACATAGCTGCACACTTCAAGCTCTGCTATTAATACTCTACAATAACTGGTATTTCTTTGACATCTTTAAAGTGGCAAGCAAACAGCTATTAAGTGAAAGGTGCATTACTGCCAAAAATGATCAAAAAACAAGCAGTGTTGATAAAGTTCAGCAAAAAGAACTAGTTGTGTTTTTATTCTGGGCCAAATACATTGTGAGCACCGGAGTTGTCAGCTGTCAAGCTTTTAGTCATGATGTTGTTTTTCTGTCAGTTTTCTAAAAGTTCACATCTCTTACTCACTGTGGGGTGCACCAAATGTTAAAGTGTTTCCTCTGGTTTAGTTGTCTGATATTTTCATCCGTCAATCCCAGATCCCAGAATACTGTCGTGTCCTGGAGGAGAGCGAAATATCGGAGCACTGCTTTGACCTGATCTTTGCCTTCGATGAGATCGTGGCACTTGGCTACAGGGAGAATGTCAACCTGGCTCAGATCCGCACCTTCACCGAGATGGACTCCCACGAGGAGAAGGTTTTCCGTGCTGTCAGAGAGGTGAGATCACACTGCAGAAATTGATTTTTACAGATGTTTTCATCCTATTGACTCTAATTAGGTTAAATAATGTCCAAATGCTGGACTAGAGTGCAGCAGTGCAGAACATAGTGTATTTCTCTGTGTCTTGCTGTCTTGTCATTTACATTAAATGTTATTTTGTTAATTCACAGACCCAGGAAAGAGAGGCCAAGGCAGAGATGAGGAGGAAGGCCAAGGAGCTGCAGCAGGCTAGGAGGGACGCTGAGCGCTCTGGAAAAAAGGTGCCAGCCTTTGGCGGCTTCGGCAGCGCCGGCATGACCAGCGTCTCCTCAGGGTCCATCATCACAGACACCATCGTGGAGCCGGAGAAGCCCAAGATAACACCAGCTCCAGTCAGGTACAACTGTGAGAAATACATGTGTGAAATACTTGTTTTTGAACATCTGTTTGCTATTGTGTAGAGTTTCATTATGTGGCACAGGTACTAATCCATATCTGATCCGAGGGTCAAAGGTCAAAGTGTTGTGTGTTGTGCAGGATTTATAGGCATTGAGAGAAATTGTAATTTGTGATATTTATATTTATAAATTATAGATTTATAAATTAAATTGCCTTGACTGTCATGGCCAGTTTATAATGGTTGAAGACCACTGTTTTTTTTTTTTTAATCTTTCCAGACCAAGCGGTCCCAGTAAGGCTCTGAAACTGGGTGCTAAAGGGAAAGAGGTGGACAACTTTGTTGACAAGCTCAAGTCTGAGGGTGAAACCATCATGCCCACCACAGGAAAGAGGGGCTCAGATGTATCCAAAGTTCTGCCACCACCGGTCAATGTGGAGAGGTACAGACACAACACAGCCTATATGATTAAATGTTGTTCACTCCTCTGGAACTGCCTCCAACACTGATCATGTTTGGTCAGTCAAATCATTGTCGCCTTTTTTTAAAGCCTCCTTAGGAGGGCAATGTGACCACACATAACCAAGATGCACACTTGCTGCAGGCTGCAGGTGCACTTTGACCTTTCTGATTAGGGTCCAGCCTGAATGATGACATAAATATGAATTGAGGGCAACATAACCTGATGAACAAATATTTGACAGTAAACCAGCTGTGTGCAAATTAAACAAAAGTAAACTTCCATTCAACATATTTTTTGTTTTAGTCATGTCATGACTTCAGAGGCAGCTTGGTAATTTTATTTTTTCCTGTAAATTTAATAATTATTTTTCAAAATGTTTTTTTAATGAAGCAGTTTAAAATATAATTTTAGAAGTATTCATTTTTTATTTCAGTTTAGAATTATAAATTGATGTCAGAACATGGAGAAGATATTTGTCTTATATTAAATCAGAAATCAGCCATTCAGTGTTGTTTAGGTCTATCTGTAAAACCAATAAGTGAAGCCTCTTCTGTATTTAGCCTCCACTCATTTCCAAAGAGTTTTATCTTTTATTTAGTAGTCGACATGCTGTTTGGCTCAGTATTACCTGTTTAACTGTCTTGTGTGGGTGGTTGGTTGATTACTTAAAGCGTGTTTGGATGAATTTCCTCTCCAGTGTACATCTGCGTGTGGAGGAGAAGATCTCCCTGACTTGCGGCCGTGATGGTGGCCTACAGAACATGGAGGTGCTGGGCATGGTGACTCTCCGAGTCACAGACGACAAGAACGGACGCATCCGCCTTATTATCAACAATAATGACAACAAAGGATTGCAGCTGCAAGTAGGTCTACCACATATTAAGAACATTTGCTGGGGAGATTATTGTGCCACACAACAGTATATTGCATGGTTATGTTATGGAAATTTTTAGAGAAAGAGGATGCTTCATGCTTTCAAATCTTTACCTATTTTTGAGGCATTTTGGAAGTACTGCCTCACAATAATTCATATTGTGACTCAAAAATTCTCTTTATCTGTATGGTGACAACATGGTCAGTGAGATATTGGGGTTTACAGTCTCCTTAAAACAGCCTCTATGAATGACAACAAGTGAAATATCACTAAAATCTATTTGAAATTACTTTGGGAGACATACAATGAAAATGTTAAAACTCAACATGACAAACAGTACTTTTGGATTATGAATTCTTAAAATATTGAGACATATTAATATATCCCAACTCTTAAAGAGAAAAATGCCCTGCTGATATTTGTATTTGTCTTCTCAGACACATCCCAATGTGGACAAGAAGTTGTTCACAGCTGACTCTGTGATTGGCCTAAAGAATCCAGAGAAGTCCTTCCCTCTCAACAATGATGTCGGTGTGCTGAAGTGGAGACTACAGACCACAGATGAGTCCCTCATACCTCTAACCAGTAAGTCCATGAGCTTAATCTGCAGACTGGTGGAGTAAATCCAGTTTAACATGATGCTGCTGTTCTCTGTTGGTGCCATTAGGCAAAGAGATCATTGTGATACACATTCAATTCAATCACCATTTGACAGTCTTTGTTCAGTGAAGACACATTTATGATTGATAAAAATAATCTTATTCATCCTGTTCCTTCCACAGTAAATTGCTGGCCTTCAGAGAGTGGTACTGGCTGTGATGTCAACATCGAATACGAGCTGCAGGAGGAGAGCCTCGAGCTCAATGACGTGGTCATCAGCATCCCTGTACCGTAAGTGTTTCTACTGAACAAATAAACTGAGTCTTTGTGTCGTGGTGATGTAATTGAAGTTGATTCACACAGTCAGACCTGAGACCTGAGGTTTTTTAGGTCATAGGATTTAACTCCCGTAGCTTTCCTTTGAAGCCACCATTACGCAGGGTCAACAAACCTCCACGTCAGTCTAAACCTGTAATGAACAGCTGTCAGCTGTGAAGGTGTGTAGCTTCATCAGATTAATAAGGTGTGGTTGAAAGTAGCTCCGGATAGAAAAAAACATATCCCTGGAAAAATAAAGGTATAAATGTTTTATACAGTTAAGGAATGATGTGCCTTTTTCCTGGCAACACGTTTTAATCTGTCAGCACTTCATGCCAAATTCTAAAATCCTGAAGCCTCTGCGTGTTATTTGTGTTGACATATCACATGTTTGTGTTGTTCCGCTCCTCTGCAGGTCTGGTGTGGGAGCTCCTGTGATTGGCGACCTGGATGGAGAGTACAAACACGACAGCAGGCGAAACGTTCTGGAGTGGTGCCTACCTGTCATTGATGCCAACAACAAGACCGGCAGCCTGGAGTTCAGCATCGCTGGACAGCCCAATGATTTCTTCCCTATCAGTGTGTCCTTTGTGTCCAAGCGCAACTACTGCGACATCCAGGTGGGTGCTAGAGGTGTTACCTGTCATGGGTCTCTACTGTACCACTGTCTTCATGGACCACTGGAGCCTCTTCAGATCACGTGTAGTCAGTTATTAGTTGCACCTGGGCAGTCAGACACAATCCAGTACAGCAGTTCAGCCATAAAGTCTACGTTCAGTATGCCTGTGATATTTAGCATCACAGAGACATTTCTGAAATTATGTCTCTGTATTAAATTCATAATTAGTGATCTGTTGAATTGGACTGCATTATATTGAGATGTTTCTGATATTTTGCCCCCCTCATAAATGTTAATGGGGATGACAAAAAATAAGAAACCCTCAAACACTTGCCACTGCGATGGTGTCCAGTATTACACTGTTATTAACTGTGACCTCAGTAATAAACATTTGAATTGAATTAACGTATGAAATTTATCGCAGAGCTGTTGTATTGGATTGCAGTAAATTGTACATGTATGTGTGCTGCTTTAGATCAGATTTCTGAACATGAGCCTTAAATTGTTAGAGCTGTAAGTTAAAAACATTTTCCTGCTGATTGTATATATCCAGTCTGTCTCTGTGCTGTACTCTACTTTGATAATTGACTCTCTGTTTGATATCATTGTAGACTGAATGGATTTTGGACTGATATATAAATGTCACCCAATATGTAACCTGATAATGCAGAAAAGCCAAACTAGGTTTTGTGGAAATTACAAACTACTTCACCATGACATAGTAATATATGTAATATGTAAGTTCACAAAAAAGTAAAATAAATAAAATCTAAAGGACTCATATTAAGATAGTTTTATATAGAAGATAGTTTTATATAGAATTACTATGGGCTGATATATTGTGTTTTTTTTTTCAAAAATCAAAACAGAAAAAAATCAGCAACAGTTTCAGCCTCAGAAATGAGTCAGGCTGAAGAAATGTAGAATAGATAACTGTGTGGTGAAGATATGCACATGAAAGGGAAACTCACTCTTGATTGTGCTCAGTCATGTTTTGTGTGATAAACTGCTTACATGCTGGTAATGCTGGTCTTTTCCATTTCTTTTTTTTTTTCCCAGGTTACCAAAGTGACTCACGTAGATGGAGACAGCTCCGTTAGATTCTCTTCAGAAACCTCCTTTGTTGTCGACAAATATGAAATCCTGTAAAAAGAATATTCAAAGAAAACAACAAAATCAAAAAATCACCAACAAAAAAAGTCAAAATCTATGCTTCAGAGAAAGATTGAAGATTTCTTGCCTGCCCACCCTGTATACTATTTCAGAGACTGTGTACATCGACAGGACTACGTCAGCCCTCTGGCAAAGCCTCTTCCTGTGGTGGAGCAGAGCAGCGGTGGTGTATTTATATGTTTGTATGAGAGAGGATCATCTATATATAGAGTTAATTGACCAGGAAAAACCAACAAACACACACACAAAAAAGTACAAAACTACATTGATGCTGTTGTGTCCGCCAAGCAGAACTGTAAAGAGGACTTCTGACTAAGTAGAGGATGACTGCGGGGGTGCAGGAGAGGCCAGCGGCCGTCTCCTCGTCAATCTATCAGTAAAACCCTGCCAGGAGGTAGAGAGGGAGATCAGGGACCTGAGGCCACCGCATCAGTCTCCACTAGAATGAGCGCTGGTAGTTTAGTGTCCCCCCCAAGAATCATGCGTCCTCCACAACCTTTCGTCTTCACTCTCGCAACGCAATGGTTCATTGATAAAACCGTTCTTGAATGGGGTTCCTGCTTTCTTTCTTTTCATATTTTCTTATCCATAATAACTGCAGAATTGTAGCTGTCTCAATCATTATAAGCCTGTCAACTCTTTAATTGTTAAACTATTGTAATTTGCTCTATTGATATCTCACTTCAGATGATTGTTTTCTTTTTTTTTTTTTTTGTCTTCCTCATGAGGACACTGAGTTTTTGTAGAGAGGCAACACTTTGGTTCATCGCTGAAAAGCAAAAATATGGCTCTGTGCTCAATATATTGTCTGTTCTGTCTGCGGTTATCATCAGCAAAAGTGCCGCAACGTGTCCTTTTATTTTTAACTTTGATATTTTTTATTGTTTGCTGTATACTTTGTCATTGTTTACCACTAATCTGGATATTGAAAGTTGACAGTGAAGAGCAGAACTTTGTAAGGAATTCGCAGCTGCGGGGCAAAGTGACCTAGCAGTAAATACATTTGACTGTTGCATCTGTTGAGTTTTCTTTCTGATCTTTTTTGTAACACCATTGCAACCACTCCTCACTTTGTCCAAAAGAGGCGTCTCACTCTGGTCCATTTAAGTCCAGTTATTGGCCCTCAGATATCACAGAGTTAAACATGCTTTGAACGCAGCCCAGAAACAACATCCCAGCCCCTAATCTAACATCCCCTAAGGCATCTCAGATCTGAGATGGGAGTGGATGTGTCTTGGCATGATAGTGGACATCCACTCTCGTGCACACACACAGACACACAGAGGAGGGATCAGAGACTGCCAGCCTGATATTCAGCCCACTCCCCTCACATCCAAGGTAAGCAGAGAGACTACCAGAGCCCTCACAGTAAACGCTGCTGCCGACACCCCCCTGCTCATCCACCGAGTCATCCTTTATTTACATTCTCATCGTGCATCAACATAATTCAAAACATAACTTTTGTCTTTCATGTTTTTTTTGTTTTTTTTTCATTTGTATTTTTCATTTCATTTTCAATTTGGTTGTGTGGATGTGGGGTTGAAAATGACTAGATTGAGCATTTTTAACTAAATTACTGAAGGGGAATCTTAACATTCCAGTGTACAATTAGAAAAAAAACTTATCTTTAATGGAATAAAATGTATTATTGAAAATGTGTGTCTGACTGCTTTTGTGTTAGTTATGCACTTAATATCTTTGGTGTAAAGGTAGCTTTAGGAAGTGTATTATGAGTAATTTAGTGTTTGAGGAGGTTTTAATGACATTGGTCCTGTCACTTGCAAGGCTGAACAGTTTGTGTGCAGCACATTGAGATATTTTATTTACTTGTGTCTTATTTGATGACTAACCACAGTCACCTTTCCACTCTTAGAATGACTCATCCTGTCTGGTCAGGCAAGCCCTCGTTCATTAGTGTTAACTGTGAGGGTTCACAGAAGCCAGACTAAACATGGAGCAGTGGACTTCCACATGTATGACTCATGTCAGATGTTTCTTGTACCGTCCCTTGAGCGACCCCCCCCAACTCATTAAATGAAGCCCTGTAATCCCTTGTCACAGATCTTTGAGAGGTTCAAGAGTTTTAAATGCCCAAACATGTTCATTTATCCAGTAAATCACTCTCTATAGCAGCACTGTGAGGATGTAGTTAGGCGGGTGGAGCTAAACTTCAGCTGCTCACAGTGACCATGCTGACATGACCATCAGGTGAAATTTTTACTATGCTCACTATCTTAGTTTAGCATGTGCGCCTGTTAATATTTGCAAATTAACACTTTGGCCTGGACACAGCTGCTTTACAAGGTCTTCGAGAGCCAAACATCTCAACTCTTACGGATCAGAGGCCAGGAAAGATTTAAACTGGAATGAATTATAGTGCAGTCTCAGTGTACAGTGTTCACTCATTTGTACATATTAAGCATCATCACTGAGGAAAACTTGCACTTATGCAGATATGATGTAAATAATAAGTAAGTTAAAGCATCCAGCAACTTTTTTTTCACTTTGGTAGCCTCAGATTGCAGCCAGGTAGCAATGTTTGTGAGCTGAAGGACTTTAGCAGAAATCCTGATGTATCCTAAATGTATCAACCTTAGTGCATGGCCATGTAAACAACTTGACATAAGTACAGAATAAACTGACTGTAACTTTCTAAATTGTCTGAAATGTTTAACCCTGCTTATGCTGGGCTTCTTAACTCTACACCTCAACTGAAATAACATTACTCAGGTCATCCTGGCTGATGTGAGATCTGCTCACAGACCGGAGCTGCTCCACTGACAGCGAACAGGTGACTGTGAACTATTTTGAAGGCGCTTTCATAAGCTCTTCTTATGTCTTTGTGTTTGCATTAACATGGGGGTCAAAGGTCAAGCAAACACTTCAAACTCTGAACAGGCCCCCTCTAATTCCACACATCCGGCCTCACCGTGTTGTGTTATTCCAGATTATTATCATTTGACCTCACAGCGCTCATCCCTGTCCCATAGATAAATCATTTTGACTTTGTTGCATTGGAGTATAATGATCTTTGTCCCTGTGGCGCAGGGTGCTGCTGAGTATTGTCTTCATACAGATGGACTGCGTGACAGAAGGAGCTCAACAGCCATGAAGATGAGGAGAGTCAGATGTTGAGCTGAGACGCTGTGGCCCAACAGATGGGTTAATGCTGGGAGACGAAGAGTGGGGGGGTGGGGGGAAGACAGGACTTTTAAGGGTCAGAGAGGGCAGGCTCACCAGCACCCATATTTGGACTGCGGGGTGTTGTTGTAGGAGGAGGGGGTGTTAATAGCAGCCCTCCAGTCATAAAAAGAGGGTGTGTCTTTTTACAAATGAATGAGCAGGCTGATAAGCTTTGTAAAGGGTCTCAGAGGAGGGAGAGGGAGAGGGGAGAGCGGGGCGACCGCAGCAGACACTGTTGTCTTTGGCCCGTTAAACACACAGTTGGCAGGCAGGCACACACACACCCACACTGCAGAGCACGCCGTGACTCAGTTTGGATGTTTTGACTGGATTTTTGGAATCAGAGGATCCACCGGTTGCAGTTTAGCTGAAGGCTGCTCTCCTGGATGGCGCGTGGAGTTAGAAAAGTGTGGTAACGTCTCACTTTTATTGCTGTCTACCCACCTGGATTCAAGGATGATGCTGAAAAAAGTGCGATTCAAGGTAGGAAATGTACTTTTCTATGTTTCACAGTCAGGAGCCTCATGTTGTCTCACTGTGACTAAACTATCAAGCAACTGTGGTAAACATTATATCCAGTATGATGTACTGTCTCTATAGGGATCCTGTCTCAAGTGCTAATACTGAAAAAGTTACAATCTGATACACACTCATTGTTCAGGTTTAAACTTATATTACCATAAAGGTTAACATGTAATGGTGCCACTTGTTTTATTTCTCACATGCTTCATTTAAGACCTAATATGTCACATTTTCACAGAAAAAACTCAATGTTGAGATAACACAGCATGGAAGTCCTCTGACTTCATAGGAAATGATGCATTTTACTTTTCAGAGTTATTTGGAAGAAATTCAGGGACAGTGATGATCATAAGCATTCTCATTGAACAGACAAAAGAAAAGAGCACCATCCACAGAACCATCCATCAGAGACAACGACAACACACTGGGTGATATGTGATCCCAGTGCGGTGCAGAGGGAAAGTACCTCACCCAACATCAAAGATGGAAACATCTTCGTAAAAATGAAACAGATACCAATCTAACATCTCTGTATCCTGTTTAACCATACTGAATCACTGCAGTCCATGAGAAAGAATGAGTAATCCACAAGCTTTGTGCCCCATTGCTTTTAAGGCAACACACAGCATTTGACTGAACAAAGCTGAGCTGGGCCTCTGTTGGCTCTTCATTAGCAGCCCTGCCTGCAGTTCAAAGAAAAAAGCTGCAGCCTGCTGCTCAGTCTGTGCCGACACTGAGGTGATAATTACAGCACAGGGACAGGAAGAGGAGAAGCTGCAGCTACAGCAGCAGCTTTAAATGACTGAAGATTGACTGTTTACTCACTTACTAATGTAGAGATGAGGCAGGTGAAGAGACAAGTCCTGTTATCTGTTATCTGAATGTCATCTTATTACTGCTCCTCATGGCTAATATCACACATTTACATATCAAGTACAACCTGCTTTGTCATGTTTTCTTCCTCATTTTTTGGGTTTTATTGAGCTTTATTGAGCTTCACATCTTCTTTGTCATTACTTCGTACACCTTCAAACATTTACCTCTTGAGTTTCTCAGGTGTTTCATTAATCCACCGCTGTGGGATAAAAGCTATTAAATGCTTTACAGACAGTAAAAACAACAGGGAACAACAACAGGGAACCAAGACCAATCGCACATATTCATAAAACTGTGGAAACTTAAAAAGCAACAACATATGAAACAAAAGCTGTGAGGTGATTCACATGTTAGATATTCTCCATTAGCTGAACTTGCTCTTTGTTATTTTCCCTTTGCTTTATTCTGTCATGCTGCTGCAGCACTGCTGTGTTTGAGCTTATTCTGTGCTGTCAGTGCATTTAGTTTGGAAACTTCACAGAGCAAAGTTTAGCTACTTTAGAGCATCCTTGTCTTGCTTTAGGACAGAGAGAGATGCAGCTGGGTCACAGCAGGGAGGCGTAACTGTTCATCACAATAATGTCGTCACTGTCACGGCTGACAATGAATAAGTACAGTACAGTATGGTGAACTGTGAGTCAGGCCGACACAGGACGCAGTGAATGAGTGTGAATGGAGGGTCGTCCACGCTGACCCACAGAGTGTACTGTTATTTACACTCTCACCTGTTAGTGGCAGCTGCTCCGGTCATCCACTGAGAGGTGACACTTTTCCCGAGCACTGTGACAAAGAGAGTGTGAGGAAGTGCGGCAGGTTACAAAAAGTGAGAGTGAAAGACACCAAGTAAACCAAAACAAATCGAGAGAGAAAGAAATTAAGGGATCTCTAATAGTTTTGTTTAGTTATGTCACTGATAAGATAATTTAATGGATCAAATATGCCCTTAAGTTGTTATATAGATGCATGAGATGTGAGATGGTGGAGAGATCCCATCATATGTGCAGCTCTGTACTCAGAGGAAGTGACTAATGGTACATTAAGGTGAACTCACAATGAGTCACTGACCTTTACCTTCAGAAACTCATGCTGTTCTTACACTGTACACAAATGACCTGTTAGACCTATAATACACATATTTAGCATCATAAGTGTACATTTGGAGACAGTTCCTTGGAGCACCATACAGGCCCATGTAAAGACCCATTTTTACTCACTGAGCTGTCTGTATTAAGAAAGGGAAAGAGACAGAGAGGGGATATTGGATAAATTCTGTATCTGTGTGTGGAATTTCCTCTGCGTGACCGTTCGAACAGCCGCAGGTCAGCAGACCGTGGAAGCGGCTCTTTGTTCGGACGTCTCCTCACGCTGCCCTGCTACATTCTGTCTGCCACTCTTTCCTCAACATCAGCATCTCTCTGACATCCGTGTGCAGTTCAGTCTATTAACGGTGATGAAGGTCCATTTAGCCATCAGGTGTCATAAAGGCAAACAGATGGCTCTGCTGAAAACACATTTATCAAAGTATATTTACTGATTGTCTGACTGACTAGGCCTGATTGATGTGGTTTGTGAAGATTTATGCCATCGATTGTATTTTTGAATGTGAAGTTGGGTTATGAATTAGAAAACAAGTATTTTGCAGGAAATTTCTTGAAAACTGAAAATGATCAACATATTAGTTTCTGATAAAAAGGATATGTCTCTGTTAAGCCTCTCAAGGGTCAAAAGCTATTGTTCTAAAGGGGGATTTAAACAATAGCCCAACCAGCACAGGATATTTTAGGCCATTACTGATATGAATATTTGAGATTTTAAAAAGTAGTAAAGTAGTAGTTAAGTTTATTATAAGTAGTAATTGGAAGAAGCAGTGCAAGGTGGAAATGTAACCTACCTGCAGTTTATTAATCTCAAATGATACTAATCCTGATTGTCTGCCATCATATTAACGCCTGTGAGCGTTGAAGCAGTTGACATCAGCAGCACTAGATGGCACTGGTGCTCTGCTGTTCTCTGCTCTCTGTCTCAGACGTCGACATAAAGAAACAATGCCTGGAGCAAAACTCTCAGTAATCCGTCAGAACAGCAGCACTCCCAGACATGTGTCTATATTAAACCACAGCTGGCCATCGTCAAAAACAGGAACAACATTTCAATGTCGAAAGACAGAGCATGACATGAAGATTGACAAGGAAGTTATTGTGGGAATACTCAGTCACTCAGCGATAGTGTTGTTCAATGAAACATTTCTCTGGTGGCGTTTTGTAGGCCCACAACAGAGCTGCAGCTTCCTACAGTATGGCCCCGGGCTCCAGGGGCAACATGTGGGAGTCTGATCCACCACCCATCAACGGCAAACACATCCTGGCAAAAAATGATGACCCATTTCCTTCAAATCTTTACATTCCTCCCCCTCTGCCGGCCCTGAATCGCTTGGTAATTGAATTTCCAACCCGCGCAGATACGTCCAAGCTTTTTGTTCACTGAGTGAGATACTCCAATCATCTCAAAGGATCAAGTCAGCGCCCATCTAGCGCCTTTGATGTTCATAATGAGCGCTTCCCTCAGCTCAGCCCTGCAGCGCTGCACTGTATGTTTCTATAAAGGCGTGAGGATTTGAATGAGTGCGTGGGTGCTGGTGTGGTGCAGGGGAGGAGGGGACCAGAACCAAATATGCTTTTCATTAAAGATGAAAGGAGAGAGTGCTTTTACTGTCTCAGACGTCTATTTATGCAAAGTGTGAGGGTGTGTGTGTGTGTATGTGTGTGTTCACATGAAAGAGAAATTTACCTTTGACCCCTCGTGATTTGTGGTAACCTGGAGGCTCGTCCACGCAGTGTGACTGCAGCTGCACGTCGGATGACTTTTTACTGCATCAACTCGAGGATATGAAGCTCGTATTCGTCATGATTCACCTTTGCATCCAGACAGTTGGATGAAAGAAATTAAACTCAATTAAACTCTTCTTTGTATGGTCACTGCATACAAGTAAGTCCAGTCCTGTGATGTGATGTCTGCACACTGTTCATCAGCAGGCTGCAGTGATTCAAAGCTCTAGTTGTGAATATTTCCAATGTAACCAGAAGATCAAATGTGAACGAGTAAAGTGAAAGGTGCCTCTTCAGGGTGAGAAAGAAGAATGACAGAAAAAGGCAGTGTGTGTGTGTGTGTTAAATTAAAATCACACTCTTCAGTTACCCTGTGAAGTTTTTGGCCACTGGTAGCGTGATGGATCCAGGTTTTTAAGGGTGGGTCTGTGTTATCTTTGTATCATGCATGTTCATAACGATTCATGGACAAAGCCACATTCCTGCTGCTGGTTTTGAGCTTTTCAGATAATCAGCAGTTGGTGGCATCAAAGAAGTGCAGTGTTAGCTACCAGGAAACATGGGTGTAAGGACAGAGTTAAAAATGTTTGATAGAACATTTGTTTGCATAGGTTTTACAGAAGGGAAAGTGCATTCAGTGTGTTTGTTAGTCCTCAAAAATGTAAGAAACACTGAAATTAAATTTGCTTAAAACAAACAAGAGGCAAAAGTTTTCATACTTGTTCCCAATAATCACATTTTAACAGGTGGGGGACATGTGTAGACAGTTGTTTTATCGAAGTCCATGGTCTTATTTATTTTGGTTTTAGTAGCTCATCAGCCTTTTTCTAGCCTTTTTTTGCAACAAAATAGTTCTGATAAATCAGCTGTATGGAGTTGGTAAAGACTAAACCAGAACTGATATCAGAATGAACACTGAACTTAACATTTAATAATATTTTTTTTTCAAATTACTTCTATTTCCTTTGATTTCCAAAAAGGCAGTTGTTTTCTAGCATGTTAGCCTTGACAACCAAAGCAATGACATGATAGATAGCTTGATTAATGCAGCTTTATAAGCACAATATACTGAGAGGATTATACATATATATGTATATATCTAAAATGGCTTAGCCTTGTTAGTTTGGTAGAGGGCCAATAAAAACATGTGAGCACAGTTTATGGACGCCTGTAAAAAGCTAAAAAGGTGTTTTCCCAGTCGAGCAGTGTGTGCCAGCTACTAACAGCTGGCTCACATAGTAAAAAAGGAAAATGAACAATATGATGCTGGAGGACGAACTGGAGTGATATCAGGCATTTGAGCATTAAAAACAAGCTATCATGCACTGTTGCATGATAAGATGTGGGGAGGAGGCCATGGTGGGATGTAGAGCTTGTGGTACAAAAAGGGTGAACAAGAGTTTTTGAGAGCGAAACACTCTTGTTCACACTCCTATCAACCCACATTGATGTACTACAGCACTCGTATTCTGTTTTTCCCTCAGACTTTCCACCAGCTGCCACAACTAACATCAGAATTTCATTTGGATGAACAGGTTGAATATGTTGCATCTCAGTCAGTTTGGTCGAGATGTTTTTCTCTGTAGCAGCCCAGCTGTGTGATTTAGGCTGACAGATGAGTGTAATTCATATAAATCATGATAAATCCCACCCAGAACTACAGGAATGTCAGGCATGTGCAGTTTGTCATATAATTCAGGATACACAGTCATGTGCTGAACAATATATCCACGCAGATGGTTTCAGTTGGAATTTGGGCTCAGTGATCTCATAGTAGAGAGGCTGGTTAGGTCCAGATACCTTTGGTCAGAATGAACCAGCAGCTATCTAACACTGATGACAGTCTGCAGTGCACACACTGTGCTGTAGACAGAAAGAAACACAACATGACTCTTAGCCTCCTTTTAGTTATGTCTCACAGTGTTATTGAATTTGAAGTGTTATTTCACTTCTGTGCATGCATAACTGCACCACAACAAACATCGCTCGGACACCAGAGTGTGCCCGGGTACATTGTGGGTGTGCATGTCCATATTTGTCTGACCTCAGTCTTGTTTGTGACTCTGTCTGGGCATTTGTATTCTATTTATGTTGATTCTCTCTTGAGTAAAGCCAACATCATGGTCATTGTCATGGCAGCCTGACCAAGTAGTAGACCATCTGAGATCTTCAGTATACCTCTGCCTCCTCAGACTGACATGCACTCAGTCCTGTAAATGTTCTAAGGCAACAACATGTGGGAACAAGAACCAGTTTCTATGTGTGGCATCCTGTCATTTTTTCAAGGTTCAAGGTCTTCATCCATAGCTGTATGTGGATATGTAAGACTCCCCAGTGTGATGATTTTGTCAAATTTGATTTTTAATTTGATAATGTTAGACTGTCACACACATGTCTAAGTGGGTTATTTATCCCAGGAAGTATGAGAACTTCCTCCACTTAAGAAGAAACTGAATCCTTCAGATTATCTGAAAATCTTAAAAATCACCAAATTTGGAGTTACATGACTTTCTTTGGACAGTAGCAGTGTGTGGAAGTGAAAGTGTTAAAGTGTTGTCTTCACCTTGGTTAAAGGTCTCCTAACTTGATGTGTGCCTTTCTCTTCATCAAAGTGCGGAGGTGGCTCAGTTGGAGGTTTGATTGTGGAGGATGACAGAAGTTTCACATCCAAGTCACATGATGACACCTGAGCTGTGTCTGCTGATCAAAGAAAGAGAGATGCAGTTACCCCAACAGCCAGCGAGTGGCCCTTTGAGCTCATGTTCCTGCTGTCACCCCTGTATTAATGTTTTATTTGGATTTCTCATGTGGACCCCAGAACGATGAACAACTATATGACAGAAGTTAATGGTGACACTATAATAGAAACAAATAAGCATGTGTAAAATAATCTGAAAGTACACACTTGAACTATGTAAATTACCTTTTTAATGGTAAATCATTTGCTTTAAAACCTAAAACAACAGAGCAATCTACAACTACCCACCGTTGTGACGACTGAAGTGCTTCTGTCTGGTGTAGGTCTCAGAGTCTACCATTACTTGAGCCAATTTTAAGTGGCACACAGCCTGACATTACACAATGTGAGCCTGTCAGTATTGATTCAGAGCAGCTGAAACCTTTTTCTGTAGCCAAAGTCACGTAGAAAACAGCCAACTGAGAGGTAGAACTAAAGAATTTAAGTGTTTTTTCCAGCCTCTAAAGCCAAATACTTTTCCTTTACACATATACACACTTTTACATAATATAATTTTAGCAATAACGAGGCAGGTCTGTTAGAATAGAATAGACTCAGTGCTGAGAGGTGAACATGAGAAACATTAGGGCCAGTGTAAGAGAAGAAAGGGCTGTTCTCCAGTGAGAAGCTGCCCCCTCACTGCAATCCACTCTTTTTCACCACCTTGTTTATCTACGAGTCCCGTTTAAGGGCAACATTTCTGCAGGTTTTCATGAACAACGCTGCATTTCTTTGTACAGAAGAATGAGCGCCTTGTGTCCACGTGTTGGGGCGAGGCTGACCGGACAGGAAAGCCAGGAGAGAGAGAGGGAGAGGGTACATGTGTTCAAGGAGTGTGTGTGTGTGTGTGATGGTGGGTGTGAGTAACGCCAAAGGAGAGAGAGTGACAGAGTGAGCATGTGAGTCAAGAGAGAGTGAGAGGGAGGAGACCAGCAGCCAGCCAGACAGTGTGTGTCAGCCGCAGCCACATGGCTTTAGCCCAGTGTGTGTTATGACAGCGACAGACAGTGTGTGTGTGTGTGTGTGTGTGTGTTTCGAGGAGAGGCAGTGGGTGAAAGACCCTGACGACAGAGGAGAGAGAGAGAGAGGGGACACAACAAAGGAAGGAGCTTCCTCTTTGGATCCCAGTCAGAGTTTTGTCTCTTTCTTTGTCTTTTTGAATTTTGTGACATCAGCAGCTCCCGGCCCGTCTTCATGAGCAGCAGCAGTGTGTTTATTTAATCCTGTGGTGTTACTGGACCATCCCACCCAACACACACACACACACTCACCACTCCGTCAGGTAAAGTAGAGGCTTCACGTGTTTAAAATTAAAGGCTGATTGCTGTTTCCACACTGGCAGCATGTTTTCACAATGCTGGTTTTTATATGTGTGTGTGCGTGTGTGCAGGTGTGTGTGTGCAGGTGTCAGACAGTTGGAAGGTTTGGTCATAAAGCTACTGCAACATCTTCTCTTTCCTTTCTTGTGGTGAACACTTAGGTCTGATTTAAAGGCAGTGAAAGACTTGAATTTTATGTTATGATTTGTAAATGATATTTCTTATGTGATGCCATAATTATATTCACTTCCATCAGACCGCAACATAGAAGCTGCTGCTAATGTCAGAAAGAACCACAACCAACATGATACTTGGAAAAAAAAGTTATGAAATCTCTAAATAACTCTTTTCTGTGGTACATTTCTGAATGATATCTTCACATTGTTACATTAACTGATGATCTGAAACTTTGTTTGGAGTAACAAATTACAATAATGTACTGGAATGTTCTGTGTGATTCTTTCTATAATGCCTTTTGCTGTGGAGGTGTTGCCTAAGTTAGAGTGACATTTGGTGAAGTTTTGCAGCAGTTCTTACAGTGTTTGATACGGTACGATATCTCTGAGTAAGAGTCATGAGTTTTGATTGGAGGACGTAGTTGGTATTTTTCCATGGTTGGGATAGCTACATGTGTTTTGTGTTTTTACTGTGATAATCCAAGAATGCAAGCGTTAATGCAGCAAAAACCTACTTAATGACCTGCTGCTATCACCGCTTTCATCACAAATCCATCAATACAAGTGCTTAGCTGTCTTTGTCCTCGTGGATGTTTCCTTCTCTGGAAGTTGAGTGTGTCCTTGGCTTATCGGCAGCACAGACACAACTAGTTTGGGCTGAGCTTGTCGGGTGGACCTGCTCACTGTAAAGCCTGAGACCAGGCTGGATCACATAAAAAGCTAAAAAGGTTGGTTTTAAAGCTGCGCTAAAAAATAAGTTTGTATTAACAATGGATGAAATGACCATGAGCACGTGAAAGGGGTCACTCACAGTGATGAACCCACAGAATTAGTATTATTGCTGTCCTCAATTCTACAGAACATTTTAGCTTCTTTGAGCTTATTGTTTTGGTTTTACAGGCCACACCTTTCATGTCTGGCTCACTCTCACTGCTCTCATATGATAAAGCTACTCTACACGACCTGCTCAGCACAGATGTTTCCCTCCGGTTGGTAGAGATCAGAACATAATCAGGAGAGTGAATATTGGACATGCATTCAGTGGACAGAAAGACAATTTCAAATGAATGGACATTTGATAGAAAACAGTTTGATAAGATGCTTGTCATACTTGATGATAGTATGTCAGTTTAATGATCTCAGCTTGTTGTGCTACCCCCAGGAGACCAGAAAAATCAAATATTCCTGCTTTAAGATGTAATTTGTCACAAAATACCCATCAGCTGCTTAGAATACAAGAAGATAAAATGACACTCAAAAGGTCACTTTATCCAGGTACTTCTTATTATGTTGAGATTTCTTATAACTCAGAAATGTAATTTTTGTGTTTATCATTTGTATTCACAAGCTGAAATTATTTCTTAGTCAAGTTTGCTAACATTAGCCACGATAGTAAGCAGACCAAGAAATGCTGTAGCAGCAAAACCCGCAACTAGTAGTAGTATAGGTATGTTCAATTGCTTATGAATGACACTTTTCAGCAAACATTCCTTTTTTATTTTTGTCTTGCAGTTATACAGTATTAGATGTAGTCGGCTTCTTTCTCCCTATCCTGGCCTAACCCCTCAGCACAGATGGTCAGTGTTGGTGTACCTGGAGGAAAGAAGTTAGCAACTGGAGAGGAAAACAGCAAAGCATGGCCCTGTGAGAGGCAGCAGTTCTCTCACCGCCACATTAGTCTCTCGGTCTTCCCTGAAACACTGGCCGCTTTATAGGCCAAAGAGAGAGAGAGAGGGACCCATACAGGGTTCGTTGTTGTTTGAACATCCCGACCAAAGCAGAGCTGGGCCACATTTTTCGGGCGCCTGGCAGAGAAAACGGCTGTGCAGAGTTCCCAGACTGCAGCAACTCTCCAGCTAGTGATAATAAATCCTTTGTTATGTGAGCTCATTCTGTTGAGAGTGTAATCAGGCCAGCACAGAGGCACTCTATCTATCCCCCCTTCACACTCAACCCCACACCCAAAATCCATCCAGTGCCGTTCTCTCACTGGCTCTCCAGTGTTGGGTCTTAATGCCTCCTCTGGGTGCTCCACTTCTGCTGTTAGCGATACCAGTGACCTTGAATGTGATTGGGCAGTCATATCATTTTTCCTGGAGAGAGCTAGCCTCGTTGGATATTCCCCACCAGAGGACTAAAGTAAGCGTATAATTTCAGAGCATCATGCTGCTTAGTTAAAGACCCATGGGAAATTAGTGCATTTAAATGAAAATAATAAAAAATAATAAAAAAAAACAAGCAAATGTGGCTGTTAGAAATTTGGAGTGGGAGTCAGAGCATCATTACATGCAAGTAATTTACATCAGAGCCTCTCTATTACGATGTCAGGGTCTGGTTTAGGATTATCTATCAGTGTGGAGCAGTTTGAGTGGTAATTGACCTCCATGTGTAAACTGGAGTGGGTGCTCACTTTTGATTGGTCTGTGTCCATTCGTTTAAACGAGACACTAACTGACTGTATTCAGCAAAAACTGAAGGCATGATGGAGGGTAAATCTTTGCACTGAGTGGCAGAATGAGCAATAATTGGCCTTTTGAGTGTGTTGTTATTAAAGTTATAAAATATGTAATACCTCAGATAAAAGAAATCCAATATGGAGGAAGCCTTGGGGCATTATGGGCTATAATGATGTGTTCTGTAATTAAGTAAAATGCACTAATTGACCTGATGGATGTGCTGTAATTAAAGAAACAATTTGGAAGTCATTTGATTGATTTTCAGGGGTAATTTATAAGGATGGAATAATGCTGATGACCAAATGAATGAAGAAACATTCAATCATCAATTGAATTTAATTACATTTCTAGTTTTTCAACTCTCATTCTCATCAGCTCTCACTCTCTGATTACATGACACATGATGATGAGATGAATGCTATTGCTGGGTAATAATTAATACTATGTCTGTAACTGAGTTGTAATACATTTTAATTATCCTTTAAAGTTAAAAATGTCCAAAGTCTGTGTTGCTTCTGCTGATCAGATCTGGTCAGATCTTGATCAAATTTAGTAACGGATGTTACTGACGTCCCAGAGAAGTGCTTCACTATCGGGGGAGAAGGCGTGAGGATGAGCCTCTGCAGGTCAGATTAGGGTGACACTCTGTCCGGACACACTGCTCGCCCCATTTTGTTATTCACACAAACAGCTGCACAATCTACTGTCTGCTGCCTCCTCAACAGCTGCAGCGTGTACCGCTCACACACACATAAACAGGCAGTCAATCAGTATGCGTGTCATCTGCAGACTGGGATATGACCTCTGCAGATTTCTCTCCCTTTTCTTTTTCCTCCACCATCATTTCCACCCTTCATTGTCTTTGTCTTTTATCTGCAGCATGCCTTCAGGCCAGCGATTCATCCCAAAACAAAGACATAATCATTCTCAGACTGCTCACCTCACTTCACTTTGCCTCGTTCTCTGAAAAACATTTCCTCTCTCACGCTCTGATACTCACACTCTGATGTAAAGACTGTGTGAGACAGTGTTGGTTTATAATGTGAAGATTTACATCTAACATCTAACCGACTGTAAGGAATAGGATGCAGTTTCACTCGCAAACAAGTACACGCACACACACACACACACACACATACACACAGTGTTTTCCCTGAGGAGTTGCCATAGTAACAAAGGATTTGGCAGAGGGAGCAGTCTGGTAAAGGATGATCTCATGGTGTTTTGGCTGCTGCCCTTCATCTTCACCTGGCCTACTTGGACACACACATGCACTGTCTGGCTGTTTGGATCTGTGAGCACACTGGTACTATGATTTTAATGGTGTTGTTTAATGTTGTTGGAGTGTTGTAAACTAAAGACACTTCAGTATATTTTGTAGTATCCCCACAGTGATACTACAAAATACTACAGCAGGATGCACCCAAGAACAAATAACACATTAATAGCAAATATGATTGTGTTTGGCAAATATGAAGTTCAACAACATATTTCCGAAAAAAAAAAGAAAAATAATCTTATTTCCGCATATAAAATGAAAACAGCAGGACATAATGATGTAATGTAAAATGTAAAATCAAACAAAGAGAAGAAATAACTCTAATCCTTCAGAAAAACAGAGGAAAGTGGCATAAATGTTTCCATCATATTAATGTGACAGAGAGCGGTGAACACAGAGAATGTGTGTGTTCAGTTGCGATGTTATGCGTGTTTTCCAGAGATTGACCATGAAGGAAATACAGTAAGTGTTTCCAGAGGCTGTTGAATGTCCTCACAGTGTAATGAGGCTGAATGACAGGACAATACAAAGAGACACAGAGGCCTGTTTGGCCGTCTGTGAGCATGTCTGCTCTTTGGATCAGTTTCCATGACTCAAAGGGATATCCCACGCTGCCTCCACTCTCCCCTCCTCTCCCCTTCATTTCCCTTCCCTCCCCCTGCCTCCACCCCCTCCCCGTCACTCCCTTCTTTCATAGTTTACCACCAACAATGTTCATACATACGCCTAAGCTGGGTGGAGGGTTAGAAATATGGATACTGGGTGGATTTGGGAAGTATTAAAATATGGATACTGGGTGGATTTTAAAGCTTACTTTTGAATGAGTTAACAGCTGTAAAGAAGAGCATCAGACTGAAGAGAAGAGAGGGAGGAGGGTGAGTGACACTGTGGATGTATGTGAATATAGATGAGTGTTTGTGTATCATGTTGAAGTTAAAGCTCCTTCAGGCTCAAGGTATGTATGTGAATATAGATGAGTGTGATATAGTTTCATTTGAAGCATGTTTATTGTTGACTTGATCAGCACTATACTGGTTGTCTATGGGACAGTTTTAACTCAACCTGGCTCTAATGCACAAGTATATGTTGATTAAATATTGAGTCTGAGCGGAGGAATTTAGGTTTTAAAGGTCACTAATGAATAATGTTTTTGATGATGAAGACTGTCCCTTTCAAAGTTTTACATAAAATGTTATGTTACATCACTGTTAGTGCCAAAACAATGATTAAAACACAGACCTCCTTAAAGCTGCACTAATATTATACACAGTGTTTTTATATACCCTCTGGGTCTAGCGTTATGACTGATTTTGGTGGAGACCAAAACAAAGCTATAGGAGAGTGAATATTGGGCTAACATTCACCAAAACACAACTCTAAATGCTAATGTTGCTGCTTGTCTGCTGAATATGTAAATAGGCTGCTTGCTAACATGGCTCTTTAATAATGTGGAAATGTGTTCATGTTTTTGTAAAAAAAAAATAAAGAAAATGATTCTACTGCTTTAGTGTCACTTCAGTGAAACTGAAAGATACGTTGAGTGTTGCGTTCAATTAAAATAAAGGAATCATATGAATAATAACTGTACAAGAGTAGGATCGACCCAAGAAACACCCCAGAAACCGTTAATCATCACCTTTAATCACTGGGTGATCATCTCATGGGAGGGGCCGGCCTCCAAGTTAGTAACATTTGCACTGAGGTTACATGGACACTGAGATATTTTTCAATTAAAGCTGCAAACAGTCAGTAGCAGCGATGTAATTGTTGTCATTGCAGTAAATTTCAGCCTCATCACATGGTCATGATCTTCATCTACACATGGAATTTGCTCAGTTGTCACAGAGAGATCTGCAGACATGAGAGTATGGTAGCTCATCAAAGCTCCAGAAACAAAACCCTGTGATTGGAACTGGAGTTGTGAGGGTTTTGTTAAACTCCTTCCAGGGCAAGGAGTGAACTCTCATGCTTGACTATTTTGTTGGCTGATTGTCATAACACAATTATGTTGCAATACTGTAATAGAATATTGAAATCTGGGCTACAAAACATCATGCTCTTCCACACGTGGTCGAGCATGTTTTTGAACTGACTTATGGAACCACCTCTGATACTAAACACATTTCTACCATTTGAAAACAGCCCATATATTTAACCATCATATCCACACACACACACACACACACAGTCCTGTCTCCTTTGGTGTGTTGTGTCCTGTAGTCCAGTATGCAGCAGCAGTCCATCAGTGTTCCCACTCCTCCTCCAGAGGATTACTGCTGTTGAAAGAGCCTCTTTGTCCCCGCAAGGCTGGAATGCCTGTGCAGCTCCATGTCTTTGGGAAACACTGAGCCAAAAGTCAACGGAACCACTGAGCAATGGAATACCACGGGAATACCACATTCCCAGTCACCCACTGGTTTGCTTAAGGTGGAAGTAACACCTGATCTTTACTCCCGCTATTACAGTGGGGAAAATAAGTATTTGATACGCCGCTGAGTTTTCCCACTTACAAAGAATGGAGAGATCTGTAATTTTCATTGTAGGTACACTTCAACTGTGAGAGACAGAATCTAAAAAAAATCCAGAAAATCACATTGTGTGATTTTTAAAGAATTAATTTGCATTTTATTGCATGAAATAAGTATTTGATGCAATAGAAAAATCAAACTTAATATTTGGTACAGAAACCTTTGTTTACAATTACAGAGGTCAAACGTTTCCTGTAATTCTTAATCAGGTTTGCAGACTGCAGCAGGGATTTTGGCCCACTCCTCCAT
Source organism: Scortum barcoo (assembly GCA_023238725.1). NCBI lineage: Eukaryota > Metazoa > Chordata > Actinopteri > Centrarchiformes > Terapontidae > Scortum > Scortum barcoo. The sequence continues at coordinate 26,575,231 of CM041552.1, forward strand.
ACAGATCTTCTCTAGATCTTTCAGGTTTCGGGGCTGTCGCTGGGCTCCCTCCAAAGATTTTCTGTTAGGTTCAGGTCTGGAGACTGGTTAGGCCACTCCAGGACCTTGAAATGCTTCTTACAGAGCCACTCCTTAGTTGCCCTGGCTGTGTGTTTCAGGTCATTGTCATGCTGGAAGAGCCAGCCACCTTCATCTTCAGTGCTCCTATTGAGGGAAGGAGGTTGTTGCCCAAAATCTCGCGATACATGGCTCCCATCCATCCTTTCCTCAATATGGTGCAGTCATCCTGTCCCCTTTGCAGAAAAGCACCCCCAAAGCATGATGTTTCCACCCCCATGCTTCACAGTAGGTATGGTGTTCTTGGGATGGTACTCATCCTTCTTCTTCCTCCAAACACGACAAGTTGGAGTTTTTACCAAAAAGTTCTATTTTGGTCTTCATCTGACCACATGACCTTCTCCCATTCCTCCATGGTCCACTGGTAACAGGCCAGATTTTATTTCTATATTTGTGTTGGAATATCAAGAAATACAGATTACAAACAAGGTTTCTAAAGTTATGCTTTAAAGCCTGGGTTTGGGTTTGGTTTTAAAGCTGCTTGAATCAGTTTTATGATTCTTATGAAATGTTAACCAGCTAATGTGTTAGCAAAACTTTGTCAGTCTACATATTGAGCAGACATGGAGAAACATTAGCATTCATTTGGGAAGCATGTCTCTGGCCACCTGACAAGTGTTTCCACACACTCCTTGGAAAATTGACTTTCTCTCTTGTTTTATCTTTATCTTTTTTGTGCCACTATGTTCTCTAGCTCATCGCCAACTTTGTGCATCAGCTGTTTAATAGATGGTGCACAGTGGGTGTATCAGAGCTTTTTTGTTGCCTGCTGCTGCTGCTGGAAATTAGTCTGAAGAGTGGTGAGACTGAAACCAAATAGTAAAGTTGCGGGTTGTAAAAGTAAAACTATCAGCTGGATGATGCTTTAAAACTCTGCAGAGCTGAGGGGAACTGCAGAGTCAGGTGACCAGTTTATGTGAGTTCATCCCTGTGCGCTTCCCCCATCACATTACAGATCACTGACTGCTCACATAAAATGTTGATGAGTGCAGCTGTAATGTCTTGTGTAAAAAAGTCCTGACTTCATATTTTGAGATAGATGGGAGACCTCATCAATGAAGTTCAGTGTTGTCAGGCTTTTCCTGGATTAAACATCTAATGAGAGGAACTGCTGCTTCAGCTGGCTCTACAACTCAACCTGTTATTGTTGGGCTGCTGGGCCTAAATTGGCCAACTGTGGTGCCAATCGATTACATGCCCCACGTTCATTCTTATCACTATAACATTAGTCCTTGGCTCTGAGCATTTGTTGGCACGACACCACACTCACCATCACTGTTAGTCTTGGACTCTATCAAACATTTGTTTTGGTAGATAGAGAAGCTTGAACTAAGTGGAATTAAAGGAACCTGCCTCCGGATATCTATTTTTGGGTATGAAATATTCAGCCATCTTAAGGATTGAAGAATGACTCTGGAAAGTTTGCAGTTTGCTCCTCTCACAGCTTAATTGCAGCAACACAGCGAGTGGAAATTTTGAACTAATGCAATGTAGCTGCTGAGTAGGGCATGAATCACTTTTTAAAATAATTTATTGTAACAAACAGAGGTATCCTTTTCAAAAAGGAAAAAAAAGGTATTTTACAACTGTTTCCACTTTACTCTTGAGTAAAGAGGCAGCCAGAGAAACACTGAGTCATCTCTGCCTGTGGCTCCAGCTCGATGTCCTCGTCAAACTTACCATTTTGCAGTGTTAGATAACAGTGGTTTGGATACTGACAGCAAGTATTCTTTCATGAAGGCTTTGAGGTATAATGTCTACCATCACGGGAGACAATAATCTGATAATGACAGGCTCTCTGATCCTCAGAACTGCTGCACTGCAGTTTCACATTTCGCAGCTTTGATGACAAACTACTACATAAAGTCATCCGGGTCGTCATGTCGTGTGATTTACTCTGTTTACCTGTATTCATCTGTGGAAAGTCACCACAGGATCCTGCTGTTGTTCAGCCCTATACAACAGAGTTTAACAGCTGTCTTGCTCAGTAGCATCTTAATGTTAATTACAGAGGAAGGTGAGAGCTGTATTCATTCAACTTCCTCACCTATTTCTCTTCATTCAGTCCTGGTATTCAGCCATCTGTCTGTAACCTCTCATGTCCTGCCACTCTAGTGTGTACAGTGTGTTTGTGTGTGTATAGTTATGCATATGCGTTCATACCAGTTTGTTTCTGTACAGAGCACAGACACGGGGCAGATGGTGTGTTTAGCTGCAGGCTGATAATGGCGTCTCTCCAATGCTCAGCGTTTCATGCCAGAATAATGAATCTGTGTTTACTCATGCTATCAGGCTGCAAGGGACACACTGGTATCTCACTGTGCAAAGCTTTGCATTTTAATTTGTGGTTTAATGTTATCTGTGGAAAAATTCTATACTGCGCAGTGGTAATCGTTCAGAACAAGATGTGGTTCATCATTCAGACTGACACTGTAGGATGACCTTTCGTTGGAGAAGAGTTGGCTTCATGACGTGTCTGTTTCCAGCATTCATTTTGAACCCTGGAGCATTTTTATGTTTTGCACAGTTTTGATGTCAGCACATAATTTGTTGATTGGAACTAGACCATGCCGACAGGCTGGTTTGTCAGCGTTTCCAAACCAAATCTCATTTAAAAGCAGAGCATATCCCCCCGAAAAAATCCCTTCCTGCACCAAATATCTGACCAGTGAATTGACAGTTGCCAAGGAGCTTTTCTTTCCAGATTAAGCTTTGCCTCAGTCAACTGAGCCCATTCATAATAGCACTGAAACAGCAACTAGTGCCCGTGTTCAGGCCCAGGCAAACACTGTACCTGAACATTTTGCATTGTAGGACTAGTGACTATAGGGAAAGAGGCAGCTGCATAATTTCTTTTTTATTGCCACTTGAGGGCTTTGGAACAGTCTTTGAAGTGATTCTGACTGTTAGCATTTACATAACTTTTAAACACATCTTTGACCTCGTGGCCTTATAAAGTTGTTCTGGCTAATAAGTTTGCAAACTTCTTCCAATCCAGTCGACTCAACGTTACTTTCATTTGGAGTCCTTCTGGTCACCTGATGAATATGATTCAAATATCTACTCTCTTTTAGCTTTTGTTTTGGTCTCCACCAACTCCTGAGCAAAAATGTCTCTGTCTTTAGCTGCTAAATGCTGCACCGTGTTCACTTGTTAGTTTCTAACTTTGTCTGCCTGCTGCCCAGTGTTAGGCAGGTAGTGTGCAGTGGAGTTATCAGAGACTGAAATGATTTATGGACCTGCTGTAACTGGAAATGTAGTTGATGAGGGGCGAGCTGTAGGCTGAAAAAAAGACCTGTTAGTTTGGGTTAACACAAAGACCAGAAAAGGGGACACAACTACACTGAGTAACCCCTTTGAAAGCTAATTTTTGCACATATTGTCCCCTACAGTACCCACTGGCTGTCATCAGAACTCAAATAGTAAAAGTCTGAGCAGCTTGTGATAATAACATACATCAGTAGTGTTCATAGCTGAGGTCAGTCCTGTCCTACAGAAGAGGCCAACCCCGACCTTGGCCCGTGTCACTAACAGGAAATGTTCCCTGGCTCGGCTTGCTGTACAGGAAGTCTACATATAGTGACACTCAGACTGCTGGATGAAGCCTCTCTCTATGTCATCTTCCTCTATCTGTCACACACTTCCTCCTGTTGCTCTGAAAACTCTTTTTTTGTCCTTCTTTGAGTCTGGGCATGTGCCTGGGTACAAACGTTCTGCCTAGAGACACAAATGTTTACAGGAGATATTCCCATATTGCAATGTAATTATTGTAAATATGCAAATATGTTCTAAAAGGCTTTTCTAAAAGGCTTAAGTTAGATCATCCTGTTTCCCCTGAAACCAACACTGATTCACTTTACTTACCCTTTAATTCTGACATGAGTCTTGATATGAATTATGTGAATTATTGACATTAAATAGTATTAGTCTGATACAAGTAAGATAACTACATTATTTTTCTTAAAGACAAATCTTATCACATCAACCCTCTGACATAATGTTTAGCTGGATGTGCAGAAAGATGAGCTGTCGGTGCTCTCAAAAGAGAAAGTTGTTGCTGTTGTTTTTGTAGCAGTTGTTTCTTGAAGCTGAGACACCACAACTGAGGACGCCACCAACCAGGGCTATTCAGGATCGGGCCATAAAGCTCATAAATGCTATGTTTAGGTTTGGATGCCACCACTGGAGTGAAGAGCATGGATGCCTATGTAGTCTGCTATATTTATCTAGCAAAGAAGAATAATGTAGAAAAGTGGAAGGACACAATCTGTCAGTGAGCCAAAGTGTACAATAGCAGGATCCCAAAACTAAAGCAGCTAAATGTGATTCAACCATTATTCATTTTGTTATTTACACCTGTGCGTTCCTGCTGTGATACCTTGTGCTGTTTTATATATTAAATTCATATTTCCAAAGCCAATAATGACCTTTATAATTTTCAGCGATAACTCTGATGTTCCATATCTGCCCTCTTCTGGTTGAAAAATGTTTTGTTTCACTTTAAGGGATATTTTGCTTAATGCCACACTTTCTCTAGCCATGCTCAGCGGCATGAGGAAATGGAGAAATAGCAGACTTTGGGTGGGAGAGGCTTTAGGTCTCTCAGTATGACCAAAGTGTCTGAGGGTTTTGTAGTTAGGGCAGATGAAGGCTGTCAGCTGGGTGTTGTCAGACTGTGGTTTCATACATATATGTTGTGTGTTAGCTTTCCTGCCTCCTCCTCGCTGCCATAAATTCACTTTCAGCTTTGAGCTGTCTGAATGTCTGCCTGGCTGTGTGTTCCATGAAAGCGGACTCTTATGATTAATGTTGTGGGTTCCAGATGTTTAACTATCTTGTCATTGTTGTTATGATGTTGTATCCAAATCAGTTACCTCATCTCACCCTGTTAGTTCACAACACTCAGCTGAGCCATGTAAATCCAGCTGAAAGAGCCACTTATCGTAGAAAATTTTACAGCTGAAATGGGGTGATTTTTAAAACACTTTGCGTTGCGCCATCAACAAAACATTTTACACAATTTACCTCTCGCGATTTGCAGATTTATACATAGCACATGGCCAGCATGTTGTCTTGCCTGAAATGAATCCACCCTTCTGCCCACGGCACAAATTTACTGCATTTCTGTGGTTTGTTTCTAAAAGCAGCATGTGTCATTTGGCTCTGACCACATCCATCAGAGAAAAACAAAGTGACACTGCAGCATACACACAGCAGACTCTCTGAAATGGCAAACATTTATCTTTAAACTGTCAAGTTTTCTGACTGGAGGATGCTGCGGTGCCAATGATGACCACTGAAGAAACCTGACACTATTTTTAACTGATGTTGCAATTTTCATATTTCTTCACCTGAATTGTAGCTTTAGGTCCACCACCGAAATACAATCCGACCACACATAATATGCAATCAAACCTGTCCTTCATATTGTTTCTGTTGTCTATCTCTGTGTGTGTGTGTGTGTGTGTGTGTGTGTGAAAAGAAACCTCAGGGTCAGAGAGACAGAGACAGACAGAAGCTACGAGGAGGGAAGACTTATGAAGAGAAAATACTCTTGAAGTGAGATAGAAAGTGAGAGAATTGTGGAGGAATGGGAAGAAAGATGTCCCTGCCGAGGGAGGATTATCCAACAGGCTACATTATCTGAACTCAGGAGAGCAGAGCAGAGCTGTGAGCTGGCAGCTGGACGGACGAGATAGACCCAAGACACAAAGTATCAGCTCTTCTACCATCCTGATATTCCTCCTCCATCATCCTGCTATCTCCTCTCCGTCCCTCCCTCCCTTTATCTGCTCTCAGCGGAGTAATGTGTCAGTAACACTCATTTCTCTTTTGCTCTGACTGTTTGTCTTCTGTCTCTCTGTCAGGTCTAATGCTACGTTTCCACTCCACTGTACAGCTCCACTCCACTCTGCTCACGTGGATCTATTCTTTTTTTTTGGTTTTACATTGTAGATAGTAGCCCCTTCTTCCAGTATTATCCCCAACAGAAAACTAAAAGGGGACAATAAAACACTGCATACCACTGATTGATCAGAGTCTTCTCGTCTTTAGTATTAAAATATTAATCTAACTGTAAAACTGTAAAATCGACATGTTGATAATGATTGTTTAATGGAGCTCTGATGAGTTAGCTAGCTAACAAACACAAAATTAGATAACAATAGTAACGGCTATTGTTGCATCATGTTCTACTATTTACGTTCTTTAGATCACGTCACATCACTGCTTGGTATTGTGTTGCAGTTGTTCATCTCACAGGCCATTACTGTGACTATTAGCTCTGCGATGGAAAATGAAATTGAGAATACTACCAGGTACCAAAAGTAAATGGAGTCAAGTAGAGTCGAGCTGTACCATTCAGTGAAATGGGTGGCTTAAGACTTTCTTCTACGTGCAATAGATTTTTTTATGTTTTTGGTGATGTGAGTTGTTCTCTGGCAGTCAGGTTGAAGGTTCTTCGCCATGATAGGGGACGGTGGATCACTGAATTAAATAACAGACATCTTTCTCTGCAGTATAGTAGATATGGCCCAGTGCGTTTTCGTTGAGACAAGAAATCACAACATGCTTGGATAGCCTTTATTATTTAGCATTCCACCTGTCATCATATTTGGGTAACATGCCTAATTTTACACTGTATGTTATGTTACATAGCCTGACTATTAAGTTACATCAGTAACAGTTGTTTCACTAGAAAACTAATCTATTTCAATGTCATTTTGTGGATCTTCGTGTCATGAACTATAGGTTTTCTGTGCACATTCATTCTCCCCAGAGGATTCATCTTCTTCTCTTTAGGGCACGCCTTGAGCTGTTGTACCACCATCAAGACAAAATCAAAAATCATTTGCACACAAGATATAAGAAATAAAATTACCTTAGAATTTGCTCAGTCCAGCTCTAAAGAAGATAAACCATTTTGGTTCTGATCACTCCATGGATTTCCCCTGGGAGGACAAACTTCTTCTACACCATCTTCTGTGTATTTTGTATTGTGGGATAGTACTGAACATGGATAAAATCTTAAATCTTATATAGTATATGTAATTGTATGTTGCAGTATATTGTAATATACAGTATATTGTACAATACAGTGTATTGTGATTTATAGTAACTTTTTCAGGACATTTCAGTTTTATATTATAAATTATTTGCATAAGATACAAAAACATTACACATAAATGGGGTAGTGCACATATTGTTAATTGGTTCACTGAACAAAAACCTTGAAAAATAACCTGTATCCCGCTGCATTTTTTTTCTTCTCTTTTTATGATGCACAACATCTATCCCATCCACATTTTTATTTGCCATCTAGTTGGCAGGCTGTCTAGCTTCCCTCCCTGCTTCTACATTTTTGCATTCCAACTAAATGGTGAGGCTCCCTCCCTCCCTTGCTTCCATAACCCCATCCAAAAAAAAAAGATTCCCTCATGTGTGAGGAGAGATTCATGCCTGCTCCGCCGCAAACAATGCCAGCCTTTCTGTCCTGGCATGAGAGAGAGAAAGAGGGAGGGAAAGAAAGAAATGGAGAGATTGAGAGTCCTTTGTGTGTCCACTGAGAGCTTCTGGATCTGAGAGAAAGAAAGCTGCTGATGTCCTCCCCCAGTCTGAGAGGAATGGGCTTTGATGTGATGGGAACACCTCTACTCAAAATAAGAGTTTAGTACGAGATTAGATTAAAAAAATTTAAAGCGAAGATGGAAATCTTCAAATATAAAGATGAAATATGAATGGTCAGCTAGACTAAATAGCTGATCTGCAGTTTAAGATAATTTCTTAATATTCACATATTCAAAAGCAATAATATGTTTCATAATGTCACCTACTTTACTACCAAGTTATACCTCTTTTTTTGGCACAAAAAACATTTTTGGTCTTTATTTTTTTCTTGTAGGTAGTTTTTTTTCTTTAGGCTGCCAAAATATTGAATTGACAGCTGTCAATCAAAGTGTGTTATTTGCATATTTCTATTGCTTAGGCAATTTATTTTCATCACCAAAGGACACAAAAATGAAGATAATCTAGAATATGAGTATGCACAATACCAGTACCCTGAAAGTTAGTGTAGGCATCCATCAATACCATTATAAATTCAAGGATTCATTTAGAATATTTATGGTTTATGATTCATGGTGTATTAACAGTGGCTTATTCAGTCAGGTATTGTGAAACATTTGCATTGTGCATAACTACCCAGCTCCTTCTTCCTCCTTCAACATGTTCACTTTTGTTTCTTACTTACTGCCAGTCAGTAATGTAGGTCTGAGTTTAGTGGAGGAAGCAGCAGCAGCAGCAGGTCCACCTCCTGGATAGGAGTTTGTGGAGGATGCTGCACCGGTAGCTTTACTAAATCTTGTCAAAAAATAAATATGAAATATAAAATATATCTTGGATATATCTTACATTTTCAAACACATGATGATGATTCATAATGTTAACCACCTACTTTACCACTATTTTTGCCGCCTTATGTGTTTTTTGGCTAAAGAGTTTTTTGTCTTTGGTTTTCTTGTTATTGTTATATTATATTGTTATATTATTAAACATGACAAAAACAGACATGTTAAAAAATCCCTCTCTCGTCTAAGTTGTGTCTGAGCTTTTAATAATGGTTGTATCTACAGTGTGCAGGCTGCAGGTCCAGATACACAATGTGCTGTACACAGGAAATACAGAATGAACTTGGAGAATGGGTTCATCCCCAAAACCTGCTTGTCCATCTCCTCTGTCCTCATCGTCATACTCTGATATCACCCTCTGATGAAAAAAACTCAACACCTACCAGCAACAAAGTTCAGCTCAAACATGGTGGAAGTTGTTTAATGGTGGCAGTGTAAATCAGTTCCCACTGTCCCACTTTGTGCTTGTCAGCTGACCATGAATAAAAACCTTCCTGCTGTGCTGTGTTAGGACGAGCCTATCAGTCGGTCTGGGATTAACAGCAGCCACTGTGTTTACATTTGAATCGCAGGTTGTGACTTTGAATGTAGACGTGGAACTATGGAACTAAAGATTAAAGGCAGCATTGACCTGTGATGTGTGACACCATCATTCTGACATCAGCAGGTCTGTATAGAAGCAGACAGCTGTGCAGACACTCAGATGGTTTCAAACCTTTGAACAGGGGACAACACTGAGAGAAGAGAAACCTTCAACAGATAACAGAGCAGAGACCACTGATACAGACCAACTGTTCATCAGAGACAGCCTGCAATGTTTGACCACAGCATTTCTTTGACACTGACTCTACCAAAGACAATGCAGCAAGTGAGGGGAACAAGGAGAAACAGGAGGGCCATCAGGCAGCAGATCACTACAGGCAGGGATAGACTCTATTTAAGTCACCAGCCCACACATCTTTAGGTATGTGAAATAACCTAGAAGAGACTTCGCCTGTAAGAGACCCTCCCCAACTCACCAGCACAAAGTCTCCTGGAGGTACCTGGACCATCTGAGGAGACACCCGCAGAGTCAAGGAGGCATGGAGGGAGTCAGTTTGGACAAAAAAACCCCGCCTCTTTCTGGGGGTGAAAGGAGCCCACAGACAACTAAGGAACCTCCCCCTCCCTCTTACTCTCTTTTCCCGCACTTACTTTCTTACTTACTCTCCCTCCCTCAGTGTGAGGAAAGAAGCTGCTCCGTCCTGTATGTTCTGTGTGAGTGATCATATAATGCACCAGTAAGCTTTTATCCTTTTCAGCTTTCTTCAGCTCTTTCTACTTGAGATGAACAAATCAACATGGAAACATACTGCAGGTGTTTTCCTGATGCTGTATTATACATTCATGGTTTATTGATGGTGGCGTGTTCAGTCAGGTATTGTGGTACATTTGCATTGTGCATATTTACAGATCTCCTCCTCCGTCCCTCAGCACATTCACCTCATTATTTCTGGCCTTTATTTTTATCAAATAATTTCAGTCATCACCTTCTCTTCCTCCCTTCTTTTTTTCTTCTCTCTTTTGATCACTGCACACACACACACACACGCGTCTCCCTGTTATCTAGGACTTTGGTGCTGCCAGTCAGGAATGTAGGTCTTAGTTTAGTGAAGCAAGCAGCAACAGGTCTACCTCCTGGATGGGAGCTTGTGGCGGATACTGCACCGGTAGCTTTAGACAAAGGACTGAGACCAAGACAAAGAGAAAATCTGTGTCTAATGGAAAGAAGAGACGCTGGTGAAATTGCGTTGAATTCACTCTGCAGTCGTGGAGTTGCTCTGCTCAGTCAGCTTAACACTGATAGGATTGAGTCAGTGGCCAGGAGAAACTCTCTGCCATGGAGGCTATGCATTTGCTGGACAACTGGAGAAAGGTAATTATTATATTTAGAGACAACAGAGGACAGGTTAACGCTACACAGTTGGTAGAAATTCCACATGAGGGGGATTGCATGAAACCTGAGTGGAAAAACATTTTGTAGTTGGCTGCATTCTTGCCTCTTCTGGCTCAGATGACAGTTTTCCTGTTGCACCAAAGCGTTTTCAGAATTTTTCCCAACATTTATTTTTATTTTCTGGCTGTTTTGTGATTTACTGTTTGAGGCTTCCCTGAGGCTGACTCAACTGAATATCATTTCACGGGCCTGTCAGAAGAGCAAATATGATGATATTGCAGCAGTGTTTTGCTGTCCTGAGGGCTGAGTACATCAGAACCATATTTTCCATCCCTGCTGCACAACATTTTAGGCATGCAAATGACTCCGGGTACACTCTGATTCCCTGTGATTGCTATAATGATGTGTTTTCTAACCTTTCTCTGTGGTTTTCTGTGCTTCCTCAGAACCACAAGCTTCTCACATCTCATATAATGACTGTAAAAGTGTTTTCTCACTTATATATTCAACCCTATAAGGAATCAGGACACTTAACATGTGTACTAATATAGACATGGAGTATATTTATAGCTGTTTGTTCAGTGCTGACCTGATGGAAATACCCAAAAATGAGTAAGAAGGGAGGAATTTTTAGGGATTTGGTAACTGTGTGTGTGCGTGTGTGTGTGTGTGTGTGTTTTCATAGAGACTGTAAGACAAGAGAGCAGCCAAGGTGGCTGATTTCCAGTGAATGTGTCAACTACCAAAAGATTTAACTGCGTATGCGCATGTTACTTCCTCAGAGTGTGTTGCTAAACGCTGCCCACCATCTGTTGTGCGTTTGTGCTGACAGCATGAATCACACCTTGACACATTAGTGTGTAGACAGAGTGGGGAGGGGGAATCCCACAAAATATGGTTCAATTATCTTAAAGTACTGTGAAAAAAGTGCTAGTTTGAGACTCCTTTTTTACTGTATTCAGATGTATCTGTATGAGAAGTTGACCGTGAGAACGCAAAAACACACAAGAGTTTGATACTGTAACTATCCGCTGTTGTCATGCATGAGATGAAGTCACCCATGACAACTTCTGTTACTCATTTTGTGGCTAATGTTGCCGTTCTCATTTCCTTCCCCAGGATCTTCATGTGTCGCAGGGGGCCGTGGACAGCTCAGTGGACATGGACCGCCTGAACAGGAACATGCCCGAGTGTGGACGGCAAACCCACCAAGTGTTACAGGTGAGTGTGTGTGTGTCTGTGTGTGTGTGTTTTTGGGAGGTGGGGATGGAAGAGGAGATGGAGAGGGAGAAAAGGAATGACTGAGAAAGACAGACAGCCAGAGGCCCCATTGTTCTCAACTTGGCAACTCTCAGAGAAAAACACAGTCATATGTTATCAGTGGGTCGGTTTTGTTGCATGTTTCCAGTTTGAAACCATCCACACACACACGGGAACACACACAGTAAGGGCTCTTTTCTTCTCATCACTGTATCCATTGATGTTAAATGTCACCACATTGGCTGCTCTGGCAAATTGTTGGCACTGACACTCTCCATGGATGATTCAAAGTTGAAGGTCCGACTGAGTGAAGAGGCTGCAGGTCAGGTCAGGCAGTGCAGCTGGGACGTGTCCTGACAGCATATGTCACTGTGTTGTAAAGCAGGAATCTTCAGCCAGAGTTAGTCATTAGACAGACCTGGAGATTGGATGTCTGTTTCCCACCTGCTGGGTCTGACAATCCTATCAGGAATTAAGAGGAGTGCTCTGTGTGTGTGTGTGTGTGTGTGTGTGTTTTCTCTTATGTGTGGATGGGAGCAAGAAATGGAAGATAAAACACGATGAGATTAAACTTTAATGATTCCTGTAGGGAAACTGGGACGATGCTCCGGGTACTGCAAAGAAAACAGGAATATAAATCAGAATATAACTAATTTAAATGTTATTTCACTAAAACAGAGGGATGATGCTGTAGAAAAGTATGATTGAAAAGCAAACAAACATGTTATGTTAATTGCGAGAAGATTATTTATCTGTGCTGGTTACAAAATTAACAATCAGTCAAAGAAAAGACTTAAACTAGTATATATACAGTATATAATGAAAAAAATATTATAATGTATCTTGCAAAACAAGGTCATGTGTCCAAGTAAAACCTTATGAGATTCTTACCCTAAATATTGACATTTAACCAACAGACCCTGGTTTTTGTATTTGATTTTAATGTATATAATTGTGTATATTTCAGCAATTCTTATCAGTTTTATGTAAAGCTATTTTTTGGGGGGAGAAATATTTTATTAGAAATAGAACAGATTCATTAGAACAGGTTTTAGTTATATTTTATCTTAGACCATCTATTTAAGTGAATTATTTTGCTACTAATAATCTGTTAACCAGCTATTCCAGAAATCGATTGACTGTATGTTCACTTTAAAACAGGAGGTTGACCTGAGATAGATTTGGCTTTTATCCAGCAGTGAGGTTGAGATGGTCCATTTTTCCGTTATCATTTTTACTTTATCTGCAATTCTTTATTCTGCATTTTCTACTCAACATTTCACCTTTTGGTGACAAATGGTGAGTCTTTAGTTAAGGAAAATTACTGATTATGTTTTTCAGATCTGTTTTAAATAAGAAATTAGCTGAAAAAAAGGAACAAAAAATGGTGCATAGCTATTTTCTGAAGCCAGAAAAAGTATGACCCAAAATATACTCGACAAACACATAGTTTAAATACATAGAGTACAAAAGTGTCTCCTTCTCTCTCGTCTCCAGTAAAAAAAAAAAAAAACTAACCCTAACCCTAATCAAATACAACATATTTAACCCATATTTATATAACAGATGTAGTAGACATGAAATATTTAGCATGCATGCAGATTCAGAAATGTGCATTGGCATCGCACACTCTGTATGTACACACTGACAGAGAAGCAGGCTGTTGCTGTGTGCACCACATGGGAGCAGCAGCACACAGCGTATGAGCCAGTATGAATCCTGCAGCATTGCCCCACTGGCACCTCCCTTCCCCTCCCATCGTTCCCAGTTAGCCTCCCAGTGCCTCCCAGCCAGCCTGTATCTCGACAATCCTCTTAGGCTTGACCCCACTCCACCGACGGCACCACCACAATCAGATAATCCTATTAGGACACACACGGCTTGCTAACCAGCCAAGAGGCCGAGTCAATGATCGTGTACAGGTTGTAAATAAGAAATGCATGGGCTCAAATGTGGGACAAAAAGACGCAGTTGCAGCTGGTTTTAAAATGCAAATCCATAGCAGTGAGGGGCTCCACATCCATCAGAGATCATTTAACACTTCACTTGGCACAGAGGTTTGTCAGCCCTGGTGAACAAACAATTCTTGCCTCAGAATAATGTGATTGAGAAATCATTTGCTGTGACGTGAGTTTAATCTGTGATGTGATAATAAGTGAATGCTAAATGATCAAGCCACACCTCACTGTCACTGACGCAGTACGCTGAGTTTTCATCGATGCTGAATTAGAAAAGAAATCATTTAACCATACCGCAAAGTTTCTCCCCCCAGAGCCTGCGATGATGAGCAAAAAGGCCTGTGAGACTAAATATATGTATATACTTCAATCCAACAGGGTTTGTTAAGCAATACTTTATCACTTTGCCAATGATTTTTGTCAAATGATGTCACCTAAAAACAAGGTCAATACTGCAAATTCACCCAATTTAAATAATAGGCTTTAATGATTGAATAATGTATGGGACCATCTAATACATGTGATAGATTCATATTAGTCCTCCGTCAGCTGGATCAGAGCTGAGGGCTCCTGGTGTAAATCTGTCTTTGATATGCCAAAATATTTGTTCTTTCCTCTCTTTGGAAAAAAATGAATGTTACTCAACAGAAGAAGCCAGTTGTTTCATTATGTCAAACCCTAGGAGGTAAAACTACAGAGGCAAAGAGAAAAAACAACACAACACATTGTGCTGCATCCCAGCCAGAGCTCACCTCTGCACGGGGAGTAATTTAACAATAAAAGGATGACTAAAAAGCAGAAATGTCTTTATATTCAGGCATCGCTGTGCTGAAAAGTGCTCATCACAAGTTAGCTCGTTGAACGCCCTCCAGGAGCTCCATGTTTCTTAATTGCTGAGTGCTGTTGCCATGGCGACATCCCTTCCCCCTTGCTGAGCTGAGAGCACATGGTGATGCTTTAGGCAGAGCTGCGGGGGGGAGAGGGGGGAGACGACACACACACACGCAGACAGACTCACACACACACTTCCTTCAGTGTGTAGAGGAATATGTAGCCAGAGCAGCCAGCTTTGGAAATGGCCTCCCATAGTGAAGACATTCAGACTCCTCTCCTCATCCCCAGAGTGGAGGATGAGCCTCCCTCTGTAGGTCTGATCCATTAGTGGAGCAGTTAAACTCCACAGGAAGATGAGTGTTATCTCTCCTCTGTGACTCCCCTGTTATACTACATCTTACTACGTTTTTTGTGTCATGCACAACTAATTAGTTCAACTAATGGACAGGAAACGATTGCTGATTAGGTCCCATTCACGGAGCGCCATTTATAGTCCAGACATGGCTGTGCAAATGGAGACAGAGGATGTTTAGAGGTGTAGCTTACATACAGTATGTTGCAATGTCTGCAGAGCTGTGACATTTTCTTTTAGTGAAGGTGTTACAGCTCATTTATAGCATTTGTAGCTATTAACAAGTTATATATAGCAGTTTTTCAAACAGCACTACATGGTCCTAAATGGTCCAAAAATGTAAATATGACAAATATATGAGGTGAACATACCAATTCTACGAGTCTGTCACAAGTGCTTTATCTTTCTAGGAAAAAAAAGGAAAAGGCCTTTAATCAGCTATTCTGAGCTGTACACTAGCACAAGAAAGGCTGGACAACTGGAGACCAAAAGTGAATGAATAAATTTACTTTTAAATTTTCTTTTTGACCTTTACCACCTTTTCAGAGCACCCCGCTGGACCTGATTGAGACCGGAAAGGGGCTGAAGTTCCAAGCAGAGCGCCCACACCTGGTCAGCCTGGGCAGTGGACGTCTGAGTACAGCCATCACCCTGCTGCCCCTACCTGAGGGTGAGACCAACACACCGGCTAGCTTCAGAGCATGACGTAGATACAATAAGTGTTGTCAGTGTTACAGAATACACCTGGTTATTTTGGGTTTTAGAAGACATTGTATTTATGTTACTGATCGCTCCTCCTTCAGTCAGTAAGTAAAACTGTTTATAGAACAGTTATAAATGTGAGTGAAGTTATGACATCACTGGTAAACTTGCCATTACATTGATGTTTACAGACTTTATTACATGATTAGCTCTCTATTGAGTTTAAATGTGTTGACTTTAGTACATGTTTAATGATTTTGTTACATTTACAGGATATTACAAAGAGCCACAACAACACACACACTTTTATCTCTGGTGACCTGACCCCATTATCACCTCTTCATCTATTGGCCCTTTTCCACTAGTACCTACTCGGCTCGACTCGACTTCGACTCAGTTTCGGTCGTTTTCCATTACAATAGAGTACCACCTCAGCGTGGGTGGGGTCGCCGTGGCAACGCGGCCGAAACTCTCAGCGCCGATCATTTGTTATGCGACACAAACACGGGCTTTAAACGACTTTCACGGAGCAATGAAGGCCACCAGACAAAGAAATGTCTGCACCTTGTCGTTGCTTCCGCGAGGTTGATTTCTGTGCAGCCATCTCTGATCGTGCTCTCCCGACTCATCTAGTGACGTCAGGCCCTGGCCAATCAGTGGCCTGCCGTCTGCCGACGTCCACATTTTCGGCTCGACTCAGCTCGCTTGGAACCCCGGCCGAGTAGGTACTACGAAAGTACCTGGTACCAGGTACTAACATACATAATGGAAACGCGTTACAAACCGAGGCTTTTGAGTCGAGTCAAGTCGAGCCTTGTAGTAGGTACTAGTGGAAAAGGGGCATATCTTTCATCCTCGTCTGTCTGTTTGTCCGGACTGCAGGCAGGCTTCACCATGTGTTTCTTGTCTGGGGACCTCTGGGCCTTTGGTCCGCCACTTTGTATGATGTCTGTCTGACTGTCTGTCAGTACCTGTGTGTCTGCTGGCCTTCCTGTCTCTGTCTGTGCCTCTGCACGCTGGTATGCAGGGAGATTCCCTTGTCAGAGGTTACGTGTGAGTCAGTGTGTGTCAGAGTGTGTCTGTTCGTTTTACTGGACCTGCGGGGCATTACCACAACTGTTGTTACTCCTAAGGGTATAATTTCCACCAGTGATTGGGGAGCATGTCCCCCTCACTTTTCAGAATCCTATTCTTGTCCCCTTCGTTGTTACAGGTTGATTGCCTGGCATATTATTTGCCCTGAGATTTGCCTCTCAGGTTACATACAGACTGCCCTTCCTAATTGGTGGAGGAATTTGGGGTTCTATGTAGCCTAAAACAATATCTCCATAGCCACTAGTATAAAACTGATCAGTCCTACAATATATACTGTTCATACTCAATCAAACTGCATATTTTATCTGTATCAGAGGCAGACCACACTTACTTGTGCCACATCAGATGTTATTCTAACTCTCCCTCTTCCCCTCAGGCCGAACTACATTGGGTCATGGTCCCATGGACATCAACATCCAGGGCCCCGGGGTGGCTGCCCAACACTGCTACATAGAGAATAGGTCCGGGGTCATCACGCTACACCCTTGCGGGAACCTCTGTGCTGTTGACGGGCTCCAGGTCACACAGCCCGTGCGCCTCTCACAAGGTAGTAATCAGCTCAAATATGTCCCATAATGCCCTCTGCTTCATGTCTGTGGTAGCACTTCACCTGAAGTGCACTGTAAATCAGTGTCACTAAACAGTTGGCAATATTCAAATCAGCAGTTCAGCTGATTTTAACAATATCATTTCTACATTGTATGGATTTTTATTTTGTTCACTGCAAAAGGAACATTACAGGAAACCAGCTACAAGGATCTGTGGTTTCTATTTAACTCAGCTGGGATTTCACCTGCCTACCAACGCATATTACCTCAGTTACTGTAAGCGTGAGATCAATCCATCAGTTCTCTGCCTGGTCAATGAAAATGCGGCGTAAGAGCAAGCAGGTCTATTCAATAAAACGCACAGTATGTGCTTTTAAATAGACATCGATTGAACAACAGCCTGGGGCTCCTGTGTTAATGAGTTAACAGTGAGCTTTGCCATGCTCAGGCATGTAGATACTGAAGAAACCAGAGGAGATGAATTGATTTTCAATCTGCCGCAGCCTGGATGTTAGATTGGACTGGAGAAATTTACTGAAATTATCCTTGGGACTGGATTTTCATAAAAGGTAAGGCCTCCTGACGAAGAAGGGAAGCTAGAGCAATTTTAACTGAGCACCTTGACAGACCCATTTGTCTACCAATAACAGAAACCCACGAAGTAGAACGTCACAGGATAATGTGACTGAAAGGATCTGGCTGATTATGGAACAGAAGTAGCAAACAAAGCAAAGAGAAATGAAAGAAATTTCATCAAGTTTCTCATACCTTCACACTTTTGGAGGCTTCAGAAAATAGTAATTCTTATTTTACTCACCAATCCGGGGACATGGCTTAAATTTAACAATAAAGTCCATTAACGTAAGCAATACAAGTGTTTAAGCATATCCCCAGTTTAACTTGGTATTCTAGATCAAATTATTTAGGGTAAAAAGTGTACACCTCACCTAAAATCATTAAGTGTACAGAAAAATAAACTGTGCAGAGCTCCAGTAAGAAACCATACCAAATCTGAGCCAGTTTAGTAGCATAAAGGCTACATTCAAACATTTTCAAGTCTGTCTTCAATCAATATTCAGCCACTCATATATACACTAAAACTGTGGCTTGCTGTAATCATTCCTCTTGTTCATACTGGCAGTAAGATATCTTCCCAAATGTGTTTCTAATGTGATGCGTTCTCTTCTATACAAACCTGTATTTCAAAGTTTATCTGGAACTAAAATGAGGCTTCAGTAGTCTTCAGTAGTAGAGTTAGCTAAATCCAGTGAAAATTGTCCAAAGTTACTGTGTATTTAGTATGAAATTCGCTTTTTGTTACAATGAAATACAGAAACACTGTCTGTGGAGACACTAAGAGGTAATTTTGTACTAAACAGACTTTGTAAGATACCCACTGGATTTATCAAACTCAGACTGGTGAGGCCTCATATCATCTTCAGTCTAACTCTGGAATACAGGTCTGCACAGTATGATGACTTTACTCAATAGATAATCACTTATCTGGGAAGGGATCTCTTGGCCAATAAGTATGGGGGAATCAGCAAGTAAAAACTGCATCTGATCATTGTTTGAAGATCAGCTTGAAAGACTGTCAACAATTTGAATAAGCGCTTCAATAGGCACCCTTGTTTTCAATCCCATTGAACTTGTAAAGACGTTTGAGGTAAAGTTGCCACATCACTGTATCTCCACACACCACCATGTGAAATGTTACCATAACTGCCTGATAGCCAGGACTGTGATAATAGGTTGACAAAAAGTATTTTACAAACCCTTAAAACCAAAACAAACCAAACCAAAACAAGAAAAGTTCAGAGACAGATTCTGTATATGATGTATCATTTAGGTGAGTGACTGTATGCTGTTTAAACTGACTAACAGGTGTACTTTTGCATCATAATCTCTTATTATATCCTGCCCACTGCTGCTCAAACAAATCACAGAGGAAGTGAAACTGTAAACCATGTAACTGTTTCAGTTTAGTCATGGAAGTTCATATAAGATAATATGGTAGCATCAAAGGGAGCGCAGAATGAGTTAAAGCGACACTAGTCATCATTACTCACAGTGCTCACAGGATGTGAACCTCCCTCTCTGCTGCGGAGGAATCACTGTGGTGTTATTTCTCGCTCAGGTGGATGTTCACCTGCACGAAAAATGCTAATAACACAAACAGTACACACTACAGTGACTAATATCATTCCTGTCTGAATGCTCTGTGCAGACAATATCCTGTGTCCTGCATGACTCTGTGATGTATGTATGTGCAGAGGAACGTGTGTGCTGTCTGTCAGTGTGTCCCGCTGTCTTTTGGTATTTCAACCTGGACTCTGGCTGAGTAACCTGAGCGGGGACACGGGGCTATTTATAATGTCCCCCTACCCCAGACAGATCCGACTTTAGCCCCAGAGGGGGTTTTGGGTTGAAGGATGAGTGTGAGGGTAAGCCAGAGTTCACTCAGGGTCCTGGAGGAGTTGTACTGTACTGTACAGTGGGAAGAGTTGCAGCACTCATGAAAAGAAATAGTTTTAGTTGTTTACAAGGCAGCATTGCTTCCTTTAGTGTTAATGCTGACTGGTCTAGATATAAATTTACAGCCGGAAGTGGATTATTGGTTGCACAACATTTTACTTACCACTCCCATGAGTTATGTAAATTTTATGAGTCACATATTGTAGTGCACTAAAATGTTCTCTGTAGTAGTACTAAATAAAGTATTGTAGGATCCAGAGGATGCATCATTGCTGGCTATGACTAGACGCTGTGTGTCACAGGTCGACTAATGCAGTCTGTCTGCAGTCTGTATTTTTCACTCTGCAAATTAAAAGTCTAGAGACGGCTGCAAATTTTGAGCCTTACAATTTAGAGAAAACCAAGCAGCAACAAGTCTGTATTGTTACAAAATGAAAATGTGCTCAACAAGCTTTTAGTGATAATCCGCCTGGATTTACAACATAAATCAGAAGAGCCGGTGGAGGGAAATCCAGACAATGAAAGGGCATGTAAAGACTAAGCCAGTTTGTTCAAAGCGAGATGAGCTGATGTTTTAAAGGGATAAAGGCTGGTTGGCTTGATTCAGCCTATCAGAAGGAACACGGGGGAAAAGGGCACCCAAATCTCAATGTTAATAATATCTGACTGGTAGATACCATTACATATTTGACATTGGTAACAAAAATATCTACAGCGTGACTGTGAGGTAACAATAAAGCTCATTATTTAGAACTATTCAAAAAGTAGAGGACTTGTGATAAACCCTAGATAATAACCCTGATGATGTCATAGTGACGTCATCCGGGTTATATCATCTTGGGCTTGGAGACTGAAAATCTTGACAGAGAGTGATACAAATCAATTTGTGGAGATTCAAATATATAAGCATTTACTAGGCAAGAACAGTATGAGGAAAATATTATATTGAGTTGCATTATGGGAAATGTAGGATCCAGTTTTGGGGAGAATTTGATCCATGATTAAAAGTCAGGATATCCCAGATTCTGTTGCTTTACTTTAACCATCGTCTTTTGGTCTATCCCTTGGAGACTTCCTTTAAGACGGTGGATCATAAATCTGACTTTATCTGTTGTAATCTCTCTGTTGAGCCATATAGTTACATCTGATAATAATAATCATCTTTCTTCTCATTGAATGCTAGTTTATACTTGCCTTCAGAGAGAAACGTTATATTTATTTCACAGGTATGCTGTTACAGAATGCGTTAAACTTCCAGTAAAAAGTATTTAACAATGCTGCTTATACATGAATGCAATCAGAAAAATGTAACATGTAATCATCAGGGGCCAATTTTCCACAGCTTAATTACTTTACTTTTGACACTTTTTATACATTTTGTATTTTTACTCTTTACTTTTTCTACGATATACTTTTACTCAAGCAAAGGATCTGAATCCTTTACTTTACTGAATCCTCTACTACTGACCATATTTGGCCCTCAACTGCTTCATACCCCTACTTTTAATTTTGTTAGCAGTATATGTTTGTTGTTTCAGGAGGGAAATGTTCACTTTATGTAGAGTCAGTGAAACAGACAAACAAACATATCATCCTAACCCAGCATATAATCTGATGGCACACACACACTATCATTAGATTTACTGCGGAGGTAAAACGTGCCTTGAGGGGACGCTTCTCTCTCTGATGTGCATTTTTATGGCTGTCAAATACATGTCAAGGCTTCACCTTTGTTCTTTTATGCTGTGAAGAAGGTAGGACAGGAGAGAGAGAGACACACACGCCTCGTCTCTCAGCTCAGATCAGCTTTATTGACATGACATCAATCAAACATGATCGATAAATCAATAAGAAAAGTTAGACTCCTCTATTGTGGGTGAAGACGTGAGTGTGTGTGTGCCATGCTCTCTCTCTCTCTCTCTCTCAGACACCCCCACACCTCCCTTTATTCCTCTCTCTCTCTCTCTCTCTCTCTCTCTGTCATTGCAAAGCTCTGACTCAGGATCTCCTCCTGCTCCTCCTCCTCCTCTGTGCTGTCTCTCCTGATCCTTCTCCCCCTGACAGCCCCGGACTCTCTGCGGGCTGAGGGGTGACTGTGAGCCAGCTGTTTTCTCGCAGACAGCGTCCTCACAGCGACTCGGAGCTCTGCGGGGGGACAATGGACCGAGAGCAGGGAGACCGCGCAGCCCGGCGTGAATCCAGCAAGGCGTCAGAGCGCGATCAGCCCGTGTTGTAACAAGTGGGCAAGCAGACAGCTCCCTTTGTGAACATCCACATATCAGCAGAATATATTAGAGTCGACGGGCTTTTAGGATTATCATAACAAAGGCGCGTCGGGACAAAAGCCCATAAACGCTCCTGTTGTCCCACAATCATCCGGAGAAACACGTGGTTTTTATTTAAAGGAGCAGATGCGATGAAAACACCGCGGAGGAGAGGAGCTCTCATTCACTGGAGTTAAAGTAAGTTGGTTTGTCTTCACTGTGGACTAGTTAGAGGGTTTAAGGTCGGTGGCTGTGCCGATGTTTGCTTTACGCACTTGCCGGGTCTGTAATCAGTGGAGGACTGTGTCATTAGAGTTCAGCACCGTGGGGGGACAAGTAGCTTTAAGTGGACCCCGGTGCTTCTTGAGACTAGTCAGCATATTGTGGTCACTAGCTGATCATGTGGGAAACAGTGTTTTTTTTGTTGCTGTCCTGCTGGAGTTCTTTTCAGCCGAGATGCACGCCTTCGCCAAACTCCGTTTAAAATTCTCTCAAATGTAGGTTTATTCTTTCGTATTGGTGAACTACATGTAATAGAGCATAGCTTGGGGCTTTCCATGGATTAATAGGAGGCTGTAGTTAATTCGGCATATACATACCAAACGTGACTTACTCTTTTCATAAACACCCTACTTTTATTGTCCTCATGTTATTCACAGTTAAGTCATTCACTGAAGTTTATTCAGTGAGCGATTGCCACTGTAGCTGTGTTAGCAAATTACAAAAGCTCTGATTTTACACACAGAAGGGGCTGCTTTGGATTATTTATTTCATGCCGAATTTTTCCAAACACCCCTATTATATAACTGAGGTCTTGAAATCAGATTTCGATTGGAGCGCGTTTTGCCTGTATGCAAAGAAAATTTTAAACCGCCACATTTTTAAAGGGAGTTTGGTCTGTCACTCCACACGCCTAACATGAACACCTGCTCAAACGTTGCTGTCTCCGGGCACTCAGTCCCCAGTAAACTCGCCCCTGACTCCATGTGAGTTCTGTTTATAGACTACAAACATATACAAGTCAGCCAGATCTGCAGATACCCCCCATCCAGCTTGGCATGAGCAGACCTCACTGTGTCTGTCTACTGTTACACTGCTATTCCTGGTTGCCAATGTGACAACCAGGGGGGGAACTGGAATAGAGTAGAGCTTCACTTTCATACGTTCTGCTCATTCAGAGGCCGTAGGGTCCTGATTGTATTAGACGCTTCAAACTTGTGATCTTCTTGCTGAGCCATTGTGCCACACACACCGCTCTGGAAGTGTGAGTCAGTCCCTCTCCTCGGCTGCACCTCCTTTGACATCAGTCATCTCAGACACATTGCGTTGACCCCATTGTAAAGAGAGGATGTGAGGAGTCAGAGAGAAGCCCCTCTGCAAACAGTCATCAGGCTGCTGTGAATGTGCTGTAGGCTCCCAGCGGGCCCAGAGCACAGGTCAGACGTGTGAGGGACGATGGGGGGGCACATCCCGGCACAGAGAGGAGAGGAGCTGGCAGCAGCTGGTGCGCAGACGCTGGGTCAGTGTGCGTGTTCCTGCATGTTGATGTTGACACAGTCTTTGACCGAACATCCTCTGACTACACCGAGGTCAAGGCAATGTGGCAAATGAGAAGGTGGTTGGATACTACAAATACACCAGTGCCTTGAGTACACCAGGGTTTTGATACAATTTTACATCAAATACTGCTTTTCATACCTGATTTATCGAGCTTGTGTGGAGCACCAGTAACAAAAGACAACACACCTCCTCTTGTATCGACCTCTACCCCCACTTCTCTCAACACGTTTGAATTAAAGTATAAGAAATACCAATACATTTAGCTGTTTTTAGGCAGTCATCCCAGTTAAATTATATAAGATTTACTCATTGTCAAGAGAATGCTGACATTCAGATTATGGATGCACTGATCCAACTTTTTCTTTCCCAGTACCTTAGCTCAAGGTATCTGCTGATATCCAGTATCTGCTCTCTTTACCACATTTGAAATGTGTTTACCTCACTGCATGGGATCGTTTTTATGTGAGTAAAAATGATACCAGGGATTACTGTGACTAAATGACTCTAACTGATACTGGACACACTGGGTTTTCTAATTACACTGACTGAGAGTACAAAATTTTAATTCACATTGGCCATGTGTGGCTGATACTCAATCTACTCAGGGAGGATCGGTATCAGCACTGATACCGATCCTCAGCGAGCAGATCGAGTATCTTCACATCTAGCATGTTGGATCAGTGCGTCCCTAAATCAGGTCCCAGCATCCTCAGCATCTGGTTTTGTTACATGTGTCCAATATGTTTCCACACTAGGGCTGCACAGGTCTGGATGAAAATGATAACTATGAGTTTTATTATATTTGAATGTGCTAATTTTGAGTGTGAATTTTGCTGTCTATATACAACCCTCAATCATTGCATCCACAGAACTAAAGTCTGCTGACAGTGCTGCCACAATGTCCGAACAAACATCTGAATCCATGAAGCAGTGACAGCTAACCTGACTGCTCCAAGAGAAAACACAGACGGCGTTGCCGACAGAACACTGTCCATCCATGCAAACAAGCAATACACATTAAGGGAGCGTGGGAGAAAAGTAACACACCTCAATACACAGATGCATCCAGATGCAAGAACAGACTTGAAAATTAAGTAATTGGTGTCACATAAAAAGGAAAAAAAGAACAATTTAGGCCACTTTGAGCACCAGCCCATCTCTGAACCATGTGTAGATCACACAGTTTGGTTTAATATTGATTGATCCTCGGGCCTGCAGCCATCTGCCTCTGGGAACACGTTTAACAGCAGGGGATTGGCTTTAGCTGCTCTGACAAAAGAAGGAGAGGGAGGGGGGGCAGGGAACATCTGTTCGGACAAGCGGTAACCAGTCTCCAACACGTTACTGTGATGAGAGTCCACTAGAGACAGTAGCCGACAGCCTGCCAGATACCGCATCTGGTCTGTGGGATGTGGATGCTGTGAGCAGCGGGATGTGATTATCATCAGTGTTTTAAAGGGGCACTCTGCACATTTTACACATGAAGTTCAATGTGCTTGTCAGGAGGAGTACTAGACTGTGAAAATGAAGTGTCCTGTGGCTCTGGAAGGAGCTTATTGAAATATTCGAACCAACATCAAAATGGAAATTGTGGGATCTATGGGTTTTGTTGAAAGTTTGACCCACACTAGTGGCTAAAGGTCAGGATATCTGGATATCCTGACGTTTAACATTTTTTTTTAACTCTGTCTCTTGTGAGTCCTCCAACTAAAGAACAGTCTATACTGTTAGAGTCTGGAAATCAGATACTTACAATTTCAGTGGATTAGGATGTAACCCACTTTCGATTGAATTATTTTTCACAACATAAGCTGAAAAATCCTGTGTGTGAGGCAGCAGCCCAGGAGCAACCACTGTCTCCAGATATCTTCCATCGTGGCATCTCGCTGGCGTCAGGCTGGTTTGAACATGGGATCACTTCTTCCGAGTCATTTCTTCCACCCTTTATTTGTTATATGTTCAAACAGTTACTCCCACATGATGGGAATGCAGGGTTAGACCTCTCCTCCTCCTCCTCCCCCTCCCCTGTGTACTCCTTTCAAGCCAGGCCCATATCTTCCTCTGGTATGTGTGTCTGTTTGATGGGCCCTGGCTCGGCGAAAGGCAGTCATTGATTAACTGGTGGGTTTGACTCCCTGGCCTTTGCAGAGGCTGTAAACCATCAGCTTTCCATAGCAACCGTCAGCCATAGTTTTGGGCATCCCTTTGTGTGCAGCTCCTCCTCGCTGCAGTGACGTGCCATGCTGGTGGTTTAGTGGTGATGCCTTTGTTTGTCATGCACAACAGTGAAATCCCCAAAATGACCAAAGTTTTCCCTCATAGTTAACTTACAGTGAATTAAAAGCTGCCGTCAGTACAGGGGCTTGGTGAGGATAATGCACTCTGGCTGACAGGATGAGTGGAGTGAAGTGTGGTGAAGCTCCACAGATATATGGCTTCATGGTTTACAGAGGTTTTCTGCTGTTTGCACAGTGAGGACGTAGGAAGGCAGATTTCCTGAGCTGCCGATATGTGTTGTGCTCTTATCATGGTTCACTTTAAGAACCAAACTGCACTTTTTAGACTTTCTCTAATCTCAGGCAGACTGTACTGTACGCTGTAAATAACTTGCTATAATGGTATAACATGCTATGTCACGTGGTATAAGCTCTTTTTAGTTGCGTTAAAGCTCGGCTTGGTGTGGGATTAAAACCACTTTAAAGTCTGACCATGCAACTTTTGAAGGAAGAAAAAGCACCTTCTTCCTCTTTCAAATGAAGAGCTGAATTTATAAGAAATAAAACAAACTCTTGCTTAATTCAGCACACGCACTTGTTCTGGTATGACCAGCAGCTTATTGTGGTCAATCTTAGCAAACGTTAGATACTCCCGTGAACAGACATTACTAAACTAGTTAGCATGTCCCTGTTAAACATTTCAGTGGTTTTATTGTATCTCATACGATGTAGCCTTAAATGCAGTTAGCAGTAGAAGTCTGTCATGTCAATCGAGGACATCAGTGCGGATTTAGGAATAATTATTACACCAAGCCAACTTCTAACAACCTGTGTTTTACTATCTAACTTCTTTAATCCCGTCCACATTTTTGTGCCTTCAAACCTCTGACTAGCTCAGCTGAAAACGGCGAGACCAGACCTGTTTGAAGAAAACAGAGATGTGGTCTGTGACCTACGATGATCTCTGCTGGCAGCTGTCCACTGTTCAAGAGACACTAATAACAAATGACTTGTCAGTGCACTACTTGCTCCAACAAAACTGATTCAAATGATAACACTGTGCTGCCCAGAACACTCCAAATCTAGTAGATTATTTTTTGGAAAAACTCCTGATACACAGAAATTGTGAGACATTCATAATTATGGTTAGTCTGGAATAAATACTGGACATATTTGACCAGAGAGAGAAAAGAGTGCTACCAACAGAAACTTCATCAGAGACAAATCCACTAAAAGACTTGACAGTATTGACTGATGAGATTCCAGTATTCCCCCTAGTTCTTTCCTGTCTTTTTGTCTTTTTGCTCGGGCATCTGGATGACACCACTTCATGTCATCAACATGCATGCACGAGATGAAATGAGTTTTCACAGCTTCTGACAGGCAGGATGGCGCCAAGGGAATAACACTGGAAGCCACAGCCACGATGTGCTATTCCACAGAGCCACTGTTAATGGCAAGAATTCATATAAGAGCATTTCATGATAAGTGTAAGCAACACTTTAACAGCTTTAAGTCTCCGGACTGCATGAACTCATTCTGGTAGTATGTGCAGCGTTCTCGCTCTGACCACCTCTGGTTCCTCTGATCTAATCTTCTGGGAAATGTACTTGAGGCTAAGCCGACACACTGGAAAGATTTAATGTGGTCATACCAGAGAGATGGAAAAAAAACATGGAGATGTTATTAGAGAAATGATGGAATATTTGGTCCACAGACACATTTCAGATAGTTTGAACAGAGCAGGCCTACTAACTGCCTCTCCTTTTAATGCCACAATACCCCTGAGGCGCGCTTTGGCATTAACACTGATTGGCCTGAGTGCTCCCAAAGGAACAGTCACAAGAGTTTACAATGATCATTCCTGTCGGCTCTGATATGAGATAAATATCTTTAATAGATATTCCCGATGTCATGTCACTTTTCAGTTTTTTTTTTCAAATACAGACCTCTGTGACACAGAAAGAGAAACATCTCCTTTATGTAGTTTAAAGAAAAAAATATTGAATCAAATTTAAGACTTATATATCACCTGCAGAAGAGTCATAGACCCTACTTGGCTGACAAAAAGAACCGATTTGATAAGATAAGCCAAACCCACTGAGTGGAGGCTTTTCAGTTTAAATGCCCCAAACTGAACTGATTCGAAAGTTTTCAGTTACTCTTAAATGAGGGAAGCCAATCAAGAGGTTTAAATTTTTCTACACTGGTGTCAATACCACACAGTACTGTTACCGCAGAGCTACTTTTTAAGAGCACATTTTTCACACAATGTAACCTAAATAAAATACATATCAAATACATATCATACATATCATTATCTAAAGTGCAGTATAAGTAAGTAATGTAAGTAAAGTAAAATTTTCATTTACATTGAGTGATTTCTGATGTCTGAAATAAGATAAACAGTGAAGAAGTTTCCATAATTCAGCCCTTGTTCATCTTTAGTGCTGAAACCATTTGTCAATTAATTGACTGGTCGTTTGATAGATAATTAACTCCCAACAGATTGACAGGTGAAATATAATCTTTATTATTAGTGTAGAAAAAAAATCCATCATAAATTCCAACCAAGTTGATGTATTTAAATAGTTGTGGCCAACATACAGTGGGAAACCCAAGGACACTTCATAGAAAAGCCACAAATACTCACATTAGAAAACTTGAAATTTGAAGATGCTTTTTCTTTTGGCTTGAAAAATTACTTAATTAACTGATCATCAAAATAGTAACCATTACTAAATGGTTTTATGTCATTGTGAACTGACGTCTTTTGGTTTTGGACAGAAAACTATGATGGGCATTTTTCACTCTGACCTGTAATAGACTGAACAAAGAGTGATATTTTGAAAGAACTGACAGACTGACAATGAATGAAAATCCTTAGTTCCCACCTTATTAGTCGTATTCTAACAGATGCATTATACATTTATACATTTATATATTTATACATTTATATATGTGTCTACTGTACAAAAATATCCTTTTTATGGTGCAGCTTTAGGATAAAATGCTGCTGTGTTTGATACCAAGGAAGGACCTTTTGTTTTTTATTTGGTTGACTGACAGGTGCTATATATAGATCTCCACCTTGACTCTGTATCAGACCTTGTTTGCGTTATAGCACATGCTCTATAATCCACTTAGGTGTTCCTGCAGTTTTATTAGAAAATGGGGTTACAGCGTCCTGGAGGGTAGTGATGACTTGGGTGCCCTCACTCCTGAAGACGTGCCACATGGAAAGCTCTATGCAGATAAAAGGATTGATATAATGGCACAATGGAAGATAGCTCACAAATTCTCCAGTGTAGCACTTTTAAAGCGAAGCCCTGCTTTCTGCTTGGTTGTTTCTTGGTTGAGGTTACTCCACCCTTGATCACAGTGTGAGGCTGAAAGATGCTGTTCTTGCAGCAATCCTCAGAGTGCACTCTCTGTAATGAAGGAAGTGATTAGACCAATCGCTCCTGGAGTGTTGAGGAGAAATTGTTCTTCTCCCACACCGGTCAGGAGATCAATCTAACTGATTAACTGGGGATGGATTTCACACACACGCATTTTACACACACACACACACACACACACACACACATTTACACACACACACACACACACACACACACACACACACCTTTATTCTTCTTCTGCTCTGTGAGGCCAATCTCCCTTACCAGCATTGCCTGTCCTCTTCTATAGACTTATTTGTAATTATGAAAATGGCAGTGTGTCATATTTTCCTGTTGGAAAGTGTCTGAAGCACTGCCGTTGATTAAACAGATCTCAGTTTCTACCACAGCCGGTTTCGCTGAGCTCAGCCTCGGAGAAAACTAATCCTGAACCGCCGGTTCTTGGAAGAATCCTGAAAGTGCTTTATCCCAGGTCAGAGGGTTCTTCTGGAGGAGGGAAGATGGAGAAGAAGAAGAGATACTGGTGTGTTTTTGTGCCAGATGTGGAGCTAATATTTTGCTGCCGCACATGTATCCAAGCAGTAACAGCACTGATCCAAATCATAGCTAATGAACTGTTGGTGACTGATGGATGGATATAAATGAGGTTTGTTATTTCAAGTTGGACTAAGATCCAGTTCAGTGCTGTAGTGCAGCTTTTATACTCCCTGCAGTAACATGAACACCTTCCTTAAAGATACATTTGAAGAATATGTGAGATATTTACAGTCACATCCTTCACATCACAATACAGGAATTCTGTCCTAAAGTCATTTGCTTTCCTAACACAGTGAAAACCCTTAAATATGATCACCATTGTTTCCTGGTGAAGCTTAAGTACAGTACTATGTACTATGGAGGGATCAATTCAAATGTGAAAACCAAGTCTAATATGGGGAGAGAAGTCCTGTTTGAATTAAATAAAAAAATCTGTCGTGGTTTTATTGGTTGGAATTTGTATTTATCCCTCCTAGTGTAACATGTGGTAACCACCAGATAGAAAACAGATTTTCAGCTTTTCAGACAGTAAAAGTAATGGGATGCTGATATAAAACTAATTTTGTAGATTCTTTTACATTTATTGAGAAATGCTTGCGCACATAATTCCATGGAAAAGTAGCTTATAAAGTGGCAGAAATGAATGTTTCATTTCACTGAGGCTTTAAAACAGCTTGATGGGTATCTAGAATAATGCAGTCAAGATGTGTGCTGTTGGATAAGAGCAGGAGTCAACAGAGGCAACAACATTAGGAAGCATAGATACTGTAGGACTTGATATGAATGAAGTCAGTGAGGTTAGATATATATATTGTCCAGATACAAACAAATGATGGCACAGTCATTACATTGCATGCTTAAATGCTGCACTGTTCTATATTTTTGAAATTTATTTATGTTTTATTTATATTTATGAAAAGTCGACGACTGGTTAATATGGAAGGACTCGCTCATAGTGACAGACACACTGAGAATTATCACCTGAGCATGTCAGTGTCTTTGTGCTCGTTTTGTTTTCCAGCTCACAGCTTTACTGTCTTGGTTCAGTCTTATGGCTCTCATTAACCTTGTTTCCAGCTGCAGGCAGCTGTTTTCAGTGAAAAAGCTCTGCTAAATCCACTGTACAGCAGCAAACAGCAGAAAGTTACCAAGCAGCTGGTAAACACAGTGGAGCATTTAGCAGCTAAAAAGCAGCAGTTGGTGGAGACCAAAGACAGAGCTAAAAGGAGGGTGTATGCTGTTCTTAGACTAATCAGGTCACCAGAAACACACATACTAATGTTTCCTGTGTCTTCTGGATGTGTAAATGTGCAGTTATTTGCTAACACGTTACCCATGTAAACCTAATGACAATATGAGAGTGTTTTCAGCTTCTTCCTCTGCCCAGAACAGGCTGAACAATGGGATGGGAAGGAGAAAGAAAACCATTGCTTTCAGTGAATCTGTGTCCCTGAAGAGAACAACAGTGTCAGCATTGAGAAGTTCAGAAACATGCAGATCATAATCTGCAGAATCCCATTTAGTGGTATTCTGTCTTAATCAGACCCAGATTGAACGTTTCAGCATTTAGCCTTGATTTACCCCGATGTAGCGTGTTTGCATTTCCTCTTTGAAAGTTTAACAGCAAGCTGCAAGTTTTGAAACTGAGTTTCCAAATGTCAGAGAGACCACCCTCCCTGCTGTGGGGAAAGCTGATCATGAGATAGCTCAACCTCCATCACCCCCGGATTCACCTTCCCTGTCACCTCAGCTGATTGGCTCTGATAATGACAGATCACCGTAGAGACATGACCTTTTTGAAGACGAGGCCTCTCCAGTTAATACCAGAGCTCATCCAGACCACCTTGGGGGACGTATGCTTGATAGGGTATAGGGAAAAAATGTGTCTTGGTGGACATTCACCATAACTCACTGCTAACTGGCTGATGTTGGGACTGCTAAACTCGCAAATATCGAGTCCTGTGTGAAGTTGTCAGGAAGATAAAGTCATAAATGTGTTGAGCAACATTCATGCCAGAAAAACAGACTCATCCAAAACATCTTTCACTTCAAGCCCTTCCAGTCTAAATAAAGGACTTAGCGGTCTGAGGTGTGGTTAATTTCTCTGCGTGGTTGGGGTTCGACATGTCTCTGGTCTCATTAACCGCCCCCGCCCAGCGGTCTGTTTAATATGACAATGGCATGTCTGCAGCAGATCTGCTCAGTGCTGGAGATAAGTTGGGAAAACCCTCATTGTTTGGGTGGAGACTGGTGTTAGAAACCAGAAACAGACACTGTTTCCATAAACACACAGTTTAGATAAGCTATTGACAAGCTCCTGTCCTGCCTGCACCTCCCGGAACATTTTATTTATTGATCTCAAACGTTGTTCAGGCTGTAAATGTCCCAGCTGTCCTATCTTCATACATCGGTCATATCCACTTTATTGACTGTACACCAAGTGTGTTCATTAAATTACCTTTCTTTCATTCCTGTAATTGCAAAATGAAGCACTGTAATGAAAAACTATGTGATTTATGACCCAACGTCTCCTCACCTCCTCCCCACTGAATATGATACATGGCCCGTTTAGAGCATCACCATATCCAGAACAGTTCCAGGGACCTGGATAAACGCTGCGTGTCTCACAGGACCATAAATCAACACTTATTTTGTGCAGATCTATTGTCTTGACACTCCCAGAAGTGTGCCTCCTTGCTGCCAGAGGATTCATCATGATAAGTAGCTGCATGGTGTTGTAATGGTTGAATTGATGAGTGCTAATAGGCATCAAGAGACTGCCAGTAATGGACTTCAGAGACAGCGTTTCACTGAAAGCTTAAACCAGATGGATTGATTAGGAAAATGGCATGCGTTCAGCTTCAGCCCATGTATCGACGCTAATGACATCGGCCCTGCTCTGTGATTAAATCATGAATTAGTTTTTTAATGAAAAAAACTCCCTTAAAGGTCAGTTTTGCTGTATTTACTGCCTGTTTTCCATGAAAATGTCATGATGTGTGAGTTATCGTAGCAGTAAAAGGGCAAATCTTCAAGGATGTTCAATGTTGAGATATCATTTTAAATTGGTTATCATAAAAAAAGAAAAATAGGAGCATCATAAATGGAGTCCTGCTTTGTTGCATACTCACATTTAAAATTGTAATCCAATCCAGTGTCCAATAAACATCCCGCTGTAGACAGACGTGTGCTTTGAGTCTGCAGACACTGATGAACGGACGAGGTATTCGGGGTTTTCAACCTCATGAGATTAATAGAGCATAAAAATATCCTTGTGGTCAAGTGGGGGCTGATCCTTGTGAATATCCTCCACTGAATCACTGAGTCCTAGAGAGCTGACAGATGCTGAGGTCATTGTCTCTGACTGAACAGTTTGTTTTATTTCATTCAAGCGTTGTCAGACAGTCTCGTTCTCTGTGATGATCATAGATGGTGACTTTTGGTGGAATGATAAAATTATGATATGACTGTAATGTATTTTACAAGAGTCTATATAAAATGATTGCTTTTGGGGTACTTTTATGCATGTTTTTGATCGCTGAAAGTAGAGATATGTTAAGAAGCGAGGGAGAGCGAGATGGGGAAGGACACGCAACAAATGTCCCCCAGCTCCACATCGATCAGGGATGTTATGGTTCGCGGTTGGTGTCTTAACCAGTGCACCCCCAAAATACGTCATGAAGATTTCAATTCTGCGTATGTGAGGAGTTTTGTCTGATTTAATGCATTCCAGTCCACCAGTTAAAGTTATAATAATTATATGTGTGATTTTTCCCTCATTTGAAGAAAAGGAGAAATGTCCAAAGACTAGGAATTATTAAATAATTAATTAAAAAACAATAATAAAAATAACTGTTCAGTTGCAATTTAATATTTCCAAGCACATTATAAACCCCACTTAAACCCCTTACATTACATTTGCATCAAAACGTCACTCTAACATGACACATTGTCACTGCGTTGTGAAAACCATTTATCTCCAAAATATAAACTTTTTATGAGTCAAGAAAAATGATGATCTGTTTAGTTTTTAAATGTCCCTTTTCTGTTTAAGAACCAGAGAATGTTCTCAGATCAGGGAACACTCACACATTGAAATTCAGGAAATGATGGACAGTGAGATTACAGTGTTACAGTGTGTATTTAAAAGAAATCCCTGAAGATTTTGTACCACCTATAAATGGAGTGAAATCTATTCTACAATTTAAAAAGTGAGTAGAGCTTTGGGCTTCCACTACATCCCATTATCTCCTGTCAAAGGATGAAGCAGCAGCTCAGTGTATAACTGAATGTGTGTGTGTGTGTGTGTGTGTGTGTGTGTACAGTATGAGTGTGCTCTCTGTTTTGCTAACTCATCTTGTGCTAATCCATGTCAGTGACCTGTCACACACCACACACACTCACACAGACACACACACACCCAGGGTCCATAGGCTGCAGAGGTGGAGGGTCAGGCCCCTGCAGGAGAGGACTCGGTTGGCAAGTGAGTGTCATCTGCCAGCAGCAGTTTGTGCTGAGAGAACAGTGTAGAGGAGGAGAGATGTCCTCCCTCATCCATCAGCCTGCAGCAGCCTCTGCACCGCTGGGGCCTGCGCATCCACACACACACACACACACACACACACTCACAGTACCGCTACACTGAACAGTGCTGTCTGTGCTGGCTGGGATTTACTCACAGATACTCAGTGTGTGGCAGCTGCTAGTCCAGACTCTGTATAGCACATGAATGTACCTTCCCAGAGCAGCAGTCAGACCAAAACAGTCCTCACGCTGAGGGAAACAACACTAGGTTTGCAACCAGTACTGGCCCACAGACCAAAGGCAGAGACAACTACGTAATCATACGCTTTGAGTGAAGTAGTCTTTGTTTTGTTGTCTGTCCACACATGAAAATTGAACAACTATTCTCTCACCTTGCCAATAGCTGATTTACAGTACAGTACAGTTCTGGCCAGTATCATCTCAGGAAACAAAATACCACCTGAGGGCCTTAAATAATATGGCAGTCCTGAATGATGGGCATCAGCGGGGACATAGAGGTAGGTCGGTTGCATGACCTACCTCTATGTCCCCGCTGATCATCAGAAAATAAGCAGGTATACAGCATATACCTGTGTGTACCCTAAACTACACCACTAACCTTAGTCATTATTGTTTTTCCAAACCCTTTAACAGACATGTTCACTGTTTGACAGAACTGCTGAGTAAAAATGACGCAGTGTGCCACGGGCTCGTCAGCAAACCCCTCTCAGATCTCAGAGTGAGAGATGAGTTTGTCACGACTGTGTCAGATACACGCCGCTTCAAGCTATGTTCTTTTACACAGCATTTTAGCTGGAAGTGACTGAACTGATCTTCACCATACGGAGATCATGTTGGTGCAAGTCAGACGCAGGATTGTGTGCTGTGAGTCAGGGGGGTGGAGGCAGGCGAGCGCTGCTGGCAGAATCCACAAGAAACAGGAGCTAGGTGAGGGAGTCGGATGACTGCTGAAGCGGAGAGCGCGAAGACACGGTGGCTGAGCTGACGTGGCTCTGCGGACCGCAGTATTAACATCCCGATGAGTGCTCTCAAATGTCCTATTCAGCATCTTTTTGTTTTTCCCTTTCATGACCAGACTGATGGTGTACTCATTTTACTGCTGATGAGACTTCCAAATATCGACAGAAACAATTTCAGCTGTGGAAAACACTAACCAAATTATGTTAAGGATGGTGTCATAACCACTGAAGGAAACGCTGATGGAAATTTTAAAAACTGGTCTCTTCACTCCACATCCAGAATCTGATGGTGAAAAAGAAATACTAATGCAAATAAGCAAAGTGCTGCATTTGGACGGCTCATGGAGGCATGTGGCATCTATTGTACCAATATAAAGTATCAATTTAACTGTTATTTCATATCACCACTGTACTACTCAGCAGTTCTTCACAAGCCGAAGAAGTCGGGTGTAGAACACACAAGTGTGTACAGAAAATGTGTAAATTGTAAATTTGGTTGCATGAAGAAGAGTAGAAATGTCTACAAAACCAACAAAATAGACCTTTGCTGCTACATCTTCTAAGGTCAATTTGATTAAAGGGGATTTAATTCTGTGAACAACCAGTCCAGAATTGATTGGCCAGATATGTAGAGATCAGGTATATAGAGGTATATATAGATGCTGAGGTCATTGTCTCTGACTGGACAGTTTGTTTTTTAGGTGGCCAGGCTGAGAGCAGTATTCATGTTGCGGAGCAACAGAAATTAAAGCCGTCAGAAGTTCTGTCATCTAGTGCAGCACTGTAGGCTCTGTAGTCACTATTTCTGGTCGTGAAATCTGTTCGTTATACCTCACTGTTGAGGGACTGAAATCAGTGAAAACTGAATTCTGTCACCTCACAGCACAAAGGTCCAGGATTCAAATCCACCTGCTGGATGGGACATCTGACTCTGCATGTTCTCCCTCCACAGTCTCCTCCACAGTCCAAAAAAATGCAATTTAGTGCATTTCAGGTGAACTGACAACTTAATATCACCCCTTTGTTTGAATGGGTGTCCGTCTAAATGTGTTAGCCCTGTGATAAGACCGCCAGCCTGTTCCGGGTGTATCCTGCCTCTCTCCCAATGTCAGCTGTGATAGGCTCGGGGCCTGCACAGGATAAGAGGGTATAAATAATTGATGCACTGTGCGAATAAAATAATGGTACATATTAATAGAGGAAATAAACCAGAATATATTCTCTTGTCAAACTGGTCTGTGGGCTTCATACTGTTTGACACCAACAACTGAACAAACACCTGTTTTCCATCACTGCCCACGGCTCATGATTTAATCAGGTGGTTTCTTCACAAGCTGTTGGTGTGCGTCTGTCTGAAAGAAAAGGGCATCTGGCTTTGTTGTACATCACCACAGCCGCTTGTGTAATGGAGAACTTTCCGTCTTTACCTTAGGCCTCGTGTTCTCGACTGACGACAGACAGGGATTTGTTATCTCTGCCTGGGCAGGAAGACCTTTCCCTCGTAATCACAGCAGGACAATGGGTCTACACTGAGAAAGCAATAAACATGAGATTGCTTATCTCGTATCGAGCTGGTGGCACACGAAGAGAATGAATTAGTTATGTGCATTATGTGTTTTGACATTTCAGATCAGGATGGTAAGCGGATGCGATTGATGGAGGCCGAGCGTGTTTGTCGGGTCTGGCATGTGTCGTGAAAGTGAATACAGATCTGATCAGTGTGATCGACACTATTAACTCATGTCTAATGCCAGTGTATGTTCTGTGCTTGCTGCTTCACACTAGAGACACCTTCAACCATAAGCAACACTAGCAGCTTATTTTTGTTCTTTACTCTGGGCAGCCAGTGTGCAGGACCAAACCACACAAGCACCACATGGACAGTGCAGTTCCACTTTGAGTAAGAGTGAATCATGGGAAGACTAGTGAGTGCTTTAAAGTACATCTGTCCAACACTGCATGCTCTCTGTGTCACATTTCAGAGCAGCATTGGCCAACTTGAGCTTCAACCAATAACAGCAGAAACAAGCTGTCACACAAGTGACACCTTATCACATTATAAAGTTATAAATGTCAAGTCTGTAGGCAAACAGGTGCTTATTTACACATCCAGCAAATTTATGTTGGACTCTTTGTTGGACTCTCCATTCACTCTTCTTTTAGCTCTGTTTTTGTCCCCCACCAACTCATGAGGAAACCTCCACTGTGTTCACCAGCTAGTTCCTCACTGTCTGTCTGCTGTTTGGTGCTGGACAGGTGTTGTGCAGTGAGTTTATCAGAGCTTTTTCACAGAAAGGTGGAGAGAGTGAACCAAAATGTTCTGCTTGTGGGCAACAACCAGAACAATGAGCTGAAAGACAGACAAACACTCTGTAGAGCTGAGGGGAACTGCACTGTTGCAGCTGCTTAAATACTTAACAAATGAGCATTTTTAGAGCATCTTATCTCCA
Organism: Scortum barcoo; assembly: GCA_023238725.1. Lineage (NCBI taxonomy): Eukaryota > Metazoa > Chordata > Actinopteri > Centrarchiformes > Terapontidae > Scortum > Scortum barcoo. The sequence continues at coordinate 26,612,848 of CM041552.1, forward strand.
TAATTGGACGTGTTTCCTGTAGAAGCAGGATGTCAGGGCGAGGCGCATCAGATCAGTTCAACCATTCAAATCAAAATCAAATTTATTTATTTAGAGCCCAAAATCACAAACATTGTTTGCCTCGGAGGGCTTTACAATCTGCACAGTTGTGACACCCTCTGTCCTTAGACCCTCGAACCGAGTCAGGAAAAACTTCAAAAAAACCCTTTATGGGAAAAAGAAGAAACCTGAGGAAGAGCCACAGATGAGGGATCCCTCTCCCTGGGACGGACAGACGTGCAATAGATGCCACATGTACAGAGAACATCATCAATCATATTATGGAATTATACATGAGTCGTAATAAGCTGTAGCTATACTGAGTTCATTGGGTTTAGTCCATGTGTGAAGGTATCACAGGTAATGGAAATGAGTCTGTGAGTCCAGGTGCATCTCTAGATGTCCTCATATGGAGCTCTGGGCCACTCGACCTTCTCTCCACAACACAGACACAGATCATGTCCCCACCAGGCCAGTGAACCTCAGACAGATGGACCACAACCAGAATCAGTGAGGAACCTGCAAGACTGGAGAGAACAAAGAGGACCGGGGCTCCGGCAGTAACATGCACTTTACAGGACATAAGAGTATTCACATTAACCACTTTAACACTTTAACCAATTTAACTACTTTAACCAGTTTAGCCACTTTAACCAGTTTCTAAAAGTGACTCCAGTTTGCACTACTACCATAATATGAGTAAAGGAAGCAGAGGAAGAGGAAGCAGAGAAAGAGGAAGCAGAGACAGAGGAAGAGGGAGAGGTGCCCGATGCATCATGGGAGCCCCCCGGCAGTCTAAACCTATAGCAGCATAACTAAGGGCGAGCCTGTGCCCACCCTAACTATAAGCTTTATCAAAAAGGAAGGTTTTAAGTCTATTCTTAAACACTGACACTGTGTCTGCCTCTCGGACCCAGACTGGGAGCTGGTTCCAGAGAACAGGGGCCTGATAGCTGAAGGCTCTGCCCCCTAGACTACTTCTGGAAACCCTGGGAACTACAAGTAAGCCTGCGTTTTGGGAGCGCAGCGCTCTAGTCGGTTGATAAGGAGTTATCAATTCATTAAGATATGATGGTGCCAGACCATGTAGAGCCTTATATGTGAGGAGTAGGATTTTAAAATCCACTCTAAATTTTAGAGGGAGCCAATGCAGAGAAGCCAATACTGGAGTAATATGGTCTCTTTTCCTGGTTCTTAGTCAGCACCCGAGCAGCGGCATTCTGGACCAGCTGTAGAGTCTTTAACGACTTGTTTGGGCAGCCTGATAAAAGTGAATTACAATAATCCAGCCTGGAAGAGACAAATGCATGGACTAATTTTTCAGCATCACTTTGGGACAAAAAGTGCCGAATTTTTGCGATGTTGCGCAGGTGGTAAAAGGCAGACCTTGAAATATGCTTAATATGGGTGTCGAAGGACATATCCTGATCAAATAAAACACCCGAGGTTCCTTACAGTGGTGCCGGAGGCCCAGTTAATGCCATCCAGCAAGGCTATCTTAGGAGAAAGCGTGTTCCTCAGGTGTTTCGGACCTAATAGGATCACTTCAGTTTTATCTGAGTTCAACAACAGGAAATTTCTGGTCATCCAAGCCTTTATATCTTTAAGGCAGGCCTGGAGTTTCAGGAGCTGATCAGTTTCATTTACGCAGTATATGCTGATCAGCATATACAAAATAAACAGAATTGGACCTAACCTAGCACTGAACCTTGTGGAACTCCATGACAGACTTTAGTATGCACAGAGGATTCATTATTAATATGAACAAACTGAGACCGATCTGATAAGTATGATCTGAACCAGTTTAATGCAGACCCTTTAATACCAAGCAGTTTTTCCATTCTCAGCAACAGGATGTGATGGTCAACTGTATCAAAGGCAGCACTGAGGTCTAACAGGACAAGTACAGACTGAACATTGAACTGATGGGATTTCATCTAGTAAGAGAGGACAGACTTTTGTGATGGTGGGGGAACTTTGTGTTGTCTATATTGGCTGAAATTTTCCTCTTAACAGCTTATCAGCTCAGAGGGCCGGCCATCACTTTTACATGGTGACAAGCAGCTCTGCGCCCTCATGCTTTGTTTTTTCTTGTGACTGTGTGGACGGTGGTGAACACACACACACAGTTTTAGGATGATTGAGCAGGAGACCATTAGCTCAGCTTTGCAGGCTAAGCAGAAGCAGACTAGCTGTTAACAGAGAGAAACAGCTAGCCTGACTCTTCCCAACACTTTGTGCCTTGTTTGTGAAATTATACAAAAACTGAAGTATTCTGGCTGTAGGCTGACATAAAGTAGCATCAATCTTCCCATCTGTGATTCTGCTGTGACTCAAGAAAGTGAAAAAGCACATTTCCCAGATTGTCCGAGTATTCCTTTAAATTAATGATGTATAGTCACAAACTTTCAGCATGTGCTCACAGGATCACAGGTACACCTGGCTAACACTTGACCTTCATCTGTGTGATAGTGGAGCAGATTCTTTTGAATTTAAGTTAAACTGATCTGGACACTTTCAATGAATTTCACAAAACTTGTTTTATCCTTTTAAACTATCCCTTTTTATACAATCATGTGGGTTTGGTGAAGCAAAATGAATAAAAATTATGTACCATGTGCTGTTTTCTAGGGTGTATGCTGTGTCTTGGCCAGTCAGCCTTCTTTCGCTTTAACCACCCTGAAGAAGCCTTCAGGATGAAGAGCATGGTGCCCCACGGAGGAAGTGTCTCCACCGGGAACTACAGACTATGTTCAGGTACAGTATGACCATCCACATTCATATTATAACCAGACAGTATTTTACTGTATTTCCAGCCTGTTTTCACTCAGCAGTGTTACTTTGAATACCATGCCAGGGTTTCCTTCTTCCACAAACATGAGTCCAGAGTGGGTAAAAACACAATGACCTTTTGTCACATTCATAATAGAGCCTACAAAGACCATTTCCCTCCTGACGTGTCAGTTTCAGCGTGGCCTGTGTGAATGAATGGGGCAGATTGTTGGAGAGCCCAGCAAGAGGGGTGGTGACGTGGAGCAGCAGGGTATTTTACAGGTGGATGTTTGTACAGCAGTGAACCAACAGCATTCCTCCTTTTTTAATAGCCTGGAAAGGGTGGGGGGAGTTTAGAAGCACAGGGCAGTCTGCTGGGACCAGAACAGTATATTGATTTGGTGATACTCAATACTGGGCCAACATATGGCTTTAATAACAATGTGTAGAGCCGTAAACTACCTAAAGAATGGATTGAGTCAGTTCCAATGATTTTTCCACTCTGACAAAAGAAATATTATATGGAAAATAGAAAGTTATCAGTATATTCAGGCCCCCAAAATGTTCATATGTCAACATAACTGCATAAAACAGGCATGAATTGCCTCCTCTGCCTGTTTGCAGCTCTGTTATGAGACTGTTGTTGTCAGTGTCAGCCTTTGAAATGCAGTACCCGTTGAACCCCGCAGCCTGAATGGTGCCCAGGTGGGACCTGGTGCTGGAGTTCACACCATGCATGTTTTATGAGCATCTCACTCCTCTGCATCTCCAGGCAAAGCTGCTTGTGTGTGTGTGTGTGTGTGTTTGTTTGTGTGTGTGTGTGTGTGTGTGTGTGTGTTTGTTTGTGTGTGTTTGTGTGTGTTCTGAGTGCTCCTCCTGGCAGCCACATAACTGTAAGTTTATCTTTTCTTGGCTGGCTCTGCTATCAGGGATCTGTCATAGCATCTTGTTATTTCCCTCCTTTGCTGTTGACGCTGCCTGCCACCGGGGGGATAAGTATAGCACACTGGCATGCTGGCTGCTGTGGACTTCCTGATCCAGTAATGAAAGCCTTCCGTTGTTTAGAAACATACAATTTTCCTCAATTATGCATTCCTGAGCTGCATGCAGTTGCTTATACCACTCCCTTGATAATCTGGGCATATCTGTCATATCTACTCGGAAATATTTTAAAATTACACTTGTTATCTGTGTATGAATTCAAGGGGAAAGCTATTACGGAGGGCAAACCCAGCTAAACCCAACTGACCTACTTTTTTAATAAGTAGACCCATTTTCCAACTTTTCTGTCTGAAATAAAACAGTGATATTAATTTAGACTATATGTACATCAGATCTGGACCCTGCTGAAATACAATATAACGGTCAGTTTGAGCTGCTCCAGTTATTTCAAGGCACTTATTATCGCCTTGAAATACCTGAAGCTGGGGTGACATTTTCTAGGTTTACTAGAATTTAACCTTTTATATACTCCAAAAGCTTGTCACTTGTACCATTGATGTATTAATCGAACTTGGTATCATCGGACATGTTCCAGTGAAAGCTGCTAACTGTGCAAAAAGTGGAAAAAATGGGGAAAAAAAGTTTTGCAGCTTCCTCAGGATTTGCCTTCACCCTCGAGTCCCTCTCTGGATGAGCTGGCTGGCTCCACACACACATGAATGGAAAAAAAACATTTACTGATGCAGATCTTTGAGTCTTTTTGATTTTTATTGTACATAAAGGTTTCAATTTTGGCACAGACCTGTTGCTTGGGGCTGCAGCAGCACCCTATAAAAGTACAGCTCAGTACCCTTTATGACAATACATTTTTCTTACCTCTAGTGCCTGTAAGTAATGGTTTGATCAACAGGGAAGTGATGGATTTTCCTCTCTTCTTGCAATTTGAAATACTTAGTCTTGCCCCGAGGAGGATGTTTAGATGGGAGGGGCTGTGGAGACAGGCCAGGTCGTTCTGTAGGAGTCACCTGTGCCTTAACAAAGACCTGCTCCCTCACTGGCTTATCACACCCAATATTCCTGCACATGTTGTATGCTGGATATTAAACAAAATGAACTCTTCAGCATTAAATTGTTCCTCCCCCTGTGTTTCTGTTTTTGTGCATGTGTATCACAGCAGTGCCACTGTATCTTTGCGATGGCAGTCACATTCATCTGTCTGTTTTTTAGTTTTGGCGAGCTTTGCCAGATCAGTGATGGTCCACTGACCAGCTGTCTTCAGCCAGCCGCCTCTCAGCTACCACCTCTTCACTGATTGATTCCTGTGCCTCTCTGCCAGGCCAGCAGGCGGCTTTGTGGCTCTGAGCTGCTCGCTTAAAGTGGCCGACAGCTGGAGTTACAGTATCTTTTTCAGGGACTATTTTTAAACCTCCAGTTCCGTTCTTCTGTCTGCCATCTCTGCAGCCTCCCTCCAGGGGTTTCCCCTCCTGTCCCTTCCTGCACCCACCCACCGTCCTTCTGTGTGTCAGCCTCACTTTTCAATAAAAAGCCTTTAGTGTCCTGTGATTTGGCTGCTGTGTCTGTCACTGGCTGCTTGACAGTCTGCGAAAAGCAGCACAAAAGCAGGGCTGAATGTCTGTGATGCAGCTGATTGTTATTAAGGTGGCAGTATGGCACCACCACATGTTGAATCTCTGATGTTCAGATGTTTTTATTTTTTTATGCAGTGAAAACAAGTGACTATCAATGAAATAGGACTGGACAAATTTGGACAACAAACAGAGAATCTTTTTGCTTTTTAAAGCGGCCAGCACTTCTTTGCTACCCGTTCATTTGCATTTCCAAACCCACATTTCTATCCCGAAGAGAAATCCTCTTTTCCCTTTAATATTTCAGCCTATAAGGTCTATTGTCAGTATAGTCTATGGATAAGAAAGCACATTGTGCATAACCTGTACATAATTTTTGTTTTTATTTAACTTCACCCTTCCAAGTTCTTTCTTTTGATTCACTGAATTAATCTTTTATGGTTGTAGATTTTCAGATGACCTGGACTGACTATGTGACAGAGCTAAATGTGTGTTTAGGCTGCATCATATTATCACTATATGGAGAATAATTTAAATAGACCTGTACAGTTACTTAACTACTCTACTTAAGTTTAAATTTGAGGTACTTGTACTTTACTTGAGTATTTCCATTTCATGCTACTTTATACCAGTACTCCATACTGAAGTTCATAGGGACATACTGTACTTTTCCCCCACACTACATTTATTTGACCATTTGCAGATTAATACTTTGCATAGGAAACATATGATGAGCCAATGAAATGTGATATAGATTCAGCTTCTCACTATAGTACAGTATAAAAGATAAATTAGCTCCACCTTGATGAACTACCACAGTAAAATGCTGATTACACATACTTTTGATACATTTAGCTATATTTATATTTAGCTATAATAGTTTTTACTAAAGTTACATTTTCATTGAATTTTTGCTGACAATGGAGTATTTTTGTATTTCAGTATTGTTTCTACAGATCTAAATACTTCCACTTCCCACTTGCTTGGAAATGTATCATGACGGGTACTGAATGCAACTAGTGTGGTGGCTTCAGTTGTCATATATGCACGCTGACTATTTTAAAACCATAGTTTATTTAAAGGAATTAATTTCCAGTTCCACTTCTTGCAGACAGAACCTGCCTTGCAAATTGATTTTTTTTGTTCCTGTTTAAGCAAATGTATTGCTGATGCATTCCCCCTGTCTCATCTAAAACGGACAAACTGCATTATGGGGACAACAACACTGACAGGCCGTAAAATGGACTGCTGTGACTCTTTAAAACAGCTGTAAATCTCAGTTTGTTCACATCACCCTGTACAGGAAGGTATCTGTCAAGGTAGACACCACACCGGAAGTAAGACGAATGTAACTTCAAAATAAGAGACTGCTCGATTGAGGCGAATGGAGAGCCGTTTTTTTCTAAGCGACCTGGTCTCAAGTTTAAATTCACGGTTGCATTAAATGTTTGCCATGCTAGCCAGTATTTTAGTGCTTTTCGGATCACGAGAAATAATGCTGGTATTTGACCTATTCAGGACCATATCTTTCCACGTGGACTCGAAGTACATAATGGTTTTATTTTGATGATCTTGAGCGGAAGAGCGGTGTTAGTTTGAAGTACCTTGACAGCAGCGGTCCTGGAGGCAGCAGCGGCGCTCAAACCCCCGGCTGAAGTATCACCTCGGCGGTGAGTCTCCATATCTCCCTCGGTGTGCGGAGCCAGGCACGGCCGGGCTCCGACACTGCCGGTGTGTGTATCCGGTGTCCGGAGGATGTGGGCCTCAGTGTGTGTCATGTAGCAGGTGAACCGCACTGAGACTGACCGGGTCGCAGTTTTATTCCTTCATGTGAGTAACCCTACTGCTTAGTGCCAGAGCTTTGGGCAAGGGAAGTGATACGAACCGGTCACATGCCAAACTCCATAAAAGAAACAGCCGGTTTAACGTTCATTTGCTTTTCTGGGATGGTGCACACTGCCAAGGACATCATTACATACTTAATGCGATTCACTGGAAGTGCATTATTTATTCAGCATACAGGTGATGAATACATATGTCCTTTTCCGGAAAGAAAATCTTATTTTTTTTTCTTTGGGTGACAATAGGACAACGTTTTGAGATGATGGGGAAATTCAGTGAATGGCAGGTGAACCAAATGTATGTTTAAGCAAATCAGGGTTATTAGTGATGTAATTGGTGCCGAATTGTAGTGGTCCTCATGAGTAATAAAATGTCCTAAGACACACCGTATCAGACACGCATTTTTACCGGCAAGTGGGCTAACGTTAAATTGCTAGATTTTTAAATGAAGTTTGGCGTGCTGGAGGCGAGTCTCTGTATCCCATGACATCATTGCTCGGGCTTTCTCTCAGCAAACGGTTGCCTTATTTTTGTCACCCCACCCCCCTCGATTTTGATTCTGCACATAAGAATCAAGCCGGTGTAGTCTCTGTGAGACACGATGTGACATTGACATTCACGCTGTGCACAACAGATAAAACGTGTTATTGTGGCAGCCTGCAGACCGTAATGCTGTGCAATTTACATGGAGATGTCCTCAGATTTAATTGTGGTCAGGCTGTCATGAAGGCAGAGCTTCACTGTATGGCAGAGTCATCGTAGAGGAGGCAGGAAGCTGCTCCCATCTCTGCTGAACAGAGACTAATGCATTATTTGTGAAGCTTCTACATTTTACAGCAGTTTTGCTATTGGGACATCTCTCCATGACATCATCTCTCTATCAAGAGACAAATCTGACTTTGCTGTCTTATTTTATTCTGCCCTATGTTTGCGTTGCTGTTTACCCTCTCCCACAGGCATTGCTTATGATTTCTAATGTTATTACATCACAATTAGACATGACAGCTCAATTCTTCTGAGGTCTTCTATTACCTCTCAGTGTTTGCAATGATAGCTCCACGCCACAATTACCTTCATGTTTCTATTTAAACAGACAACAAGTCTATTTAAGCAGATTTCATTTAACATTAATAAAACCTGATCTGTGCTCTGATCCCTGCCTCAAGGCCATGCTGGTGAATCTCCCACGTGGCCATGTGTTTCTGTTGTAATAATCTACTATGCTGACATTAGAGAGAGACGGTTAAGATTAGATTACTCGGCCTGTGTCCTACGTTGATTTCGGGCCACACAGTAATTGGGTTATGTAGGCACATTTTCTCCTGATCCCTGTCCAATGCACAGGCTGGTCTGTCTGCTTATCTCCTCGGCTGTGTCCTTCCTTCTTTCCTCAACTCTAATCCCTCCTCTGCCCTCATGCGTACCTGTCTTGCACAGCTTCTGCACTGGGCTAGAAAACACAGATTCGATAATGGTTGTATTGTGTGTGTATATATCGCAAATAGACGGTTCAATGACATGAATGTTCTGAAATTTTATGAAGTTTAAGAATTTGTTAAAATTCTCTGGAGAGGTCAGGGATTTTTGGTCTGCATTTTATTATCTGTCTCACAAATGCATCAGATGTTGTTATGTTTAGACGAGAACTAAGACTATTAACCTCTTCAGATATTTTTTGTACAGAAACACAACCTAACCAAACCAGGAAGGAAAGAACATATTGTGGCCATGAAAGTACCGCAAATTAGTAATGGAAAGTCATGAAAACTCATCAGTGCTACAGGGAGCCCTTAAGGAAAAAACAGGAAAATATGAAAACATTCAGAAAATGTATTTAATTTCTCTGCTCTGTATCTCACATTTTTTCACCTTGACTACCTCTATCACTGAGTGAAAGACAGGAAAAGTAAGGTCCTTCATCGGATTTGGGTTAGACCTCAACATAGATAATAGGAAATCAATAGATAATGCACTTTTACACTTTTTTGACATCATAAATTACTAAACTTAAAATATGCCTAGAAGGCCTGCTTTGGTGGGGATGTGTTGTTTCAGGTACTGGTCTAAGTTTTAAGGCGTATGAACAATGCATAGTGGTTTATAATATTGTGAGACTTGCAACATTTTTCACTTCTAGAAACACACAAAATCAATTACAAAAACTATCACTTCATCTTTCATATTTCCAATATCCAGGTAAGTAGTAGCATTACTGTTAATCTGTTATCTTCCAGGGTTGTGGGACAGCACATGTTTGATTTTGACTAAGTCAGTGTGTTCCAGGATGATGTTGCAGTTGCATTGCCAGGGCTTGTTTTTCTGACACACCCCTAGTCTTGGTCTGAACATGGCCTAAGGAACTTTCTTGTATTCTGTGGATTTGCTTTAAATTTAAGAAAGGCCATTACAACATATTGCTACTTTGATAAACTGTGTGACATTCAATAGTGTGAAACACAGGTTAAGAGTTACTTGACTTTGTTGCAGAAGAGATTAAGCATGACAATATTTTATTAGTTTCAGAAGACAAAGCCTGATCACTGCTGTTTTCTGTCTTCTTTCTCTCAGACACAGAGAGCTTGGTCAATGGGAATCACCAGGCCAGCGCAGCCCAGTCTCCCCCAGCTCCTGGAGAGAGAGTCCAGTCTGAGCACAGCGCAATCGTCAGCTCTATTGAGAAGGACCTCCAGGACATCATGGACTCCCTAGTCATGGATGACCCTCAGCCTTCTTCCTCGGAGGGCAAAAAGCCTCCTGGAGGCCAACCCATTCCCCACTCTCCTCTGTCGCCCATGGTCAATGGAGGTGGCCGGTACCTCCTGTCCCCTCCTACGAGCCCAGGGGCTATGTCTGTGGGGTCCAGCTATGAGAATACATCCCCTCCCTTCTCTCCTCTCTCCTCCCCCTCAGCGGCCAGCAGTGGGAGCTTTACCAGCCCGTCTCCTAGTGGAGGACCCCAAGACCAGAGTTCTTCTCTGCCGCCAGTGCCTGTACGCTCCTCTAGCTACAACTTCACCGCTCAGCCTCCGCCTGTACCCCAGCCACGGACCATACTGCCTAACTTCAGCAGTGGTGGGGGCCAGAAGGTTCAGGAAAGTCCTAGGCTCCAGAGGAAGGTCTTAATAGAGGCTCCTACCAGCCCCAAGCCAAGCTGCAGAGGACTAGGCCAAGATGGGTCTGAGAGCCCTCGACAGACTCCTCTTTTGTCCTCGAATGAATCTCTTAGTAGTAGAAACATTGTGCCAAGTAGCCCCAGACTTACTCCCAAATTCCCTACCTGTCCATCCCCATCGCCCTCCAGTCCCAGGACCAAGACAACCACAGTGCTCCAGGAAAGGCCTGCCAGCCCTTTCAGAGAGCAGAACAGTTTAGCTGATTGCTCCCTAACCTCCAGTCCCTCCAGGCAGCTTTCCCAACCTACTAGAGCCTTCCAGCCTCCCCTGGACCCCATCGTCCACATCATCCAAGGATCACCGCTCCAGCAACATCCACGTTCCCTCCAGCCCCCTGAAAGCCCTCGCATGGCCAGGAGAAACATGGAGGTGAATGGCAGCACTGCGGGGGGCAGCAGTATGAGAGAACTGCCACCTCTTAGCCCTTCTATGGCTCGTAGAGGGGTTCCTGTACTTCCAGGGGCTCTCCCAGGGACAGTCCAAACCTTGAGGACTCCAGATAGTCCCTCAGGTCTGGGCAAGTTTGTCCCAGAGAGTCCCAGGCTCCGACGAAAATCTGGATCTACATCTGAGGAGCCAACTTGTAGCAGGGGTATCCGAGCCCGCAGTCCGTCTCCTACCTCTATGATGATGGAGGGTGGTGGTGCAGGAGCACGGAAGGCGAGCTTTGGGAATTCCCTGTCACCTGCTTACAGTCTGGGCTCCCTGCCTGGCTCATCTCCTGTTGCTAGCCCCAGGACCCATAGGAAGATGTCCGCAGGCAGAGCCCACCCTGGGATGAGGGAGAGGAAGAACAGCATCACAGAGATCAGCGACAACGAGGACGAGCTGCTGGAGTACCACCGACGACAAAGAGAGGAGAGGCTTCGAGAGCAGGAAATGGAGAGACTGGTGAGTTCAGAACACACATCACCAGGAAAATACTTTTAGTTTACATTTAAAATGAACACATTTAATTCAGGCACTTGTTGCACCATTTTGACTTGTCACAAGGCTTGTACCCCCTTTTTTGGACCTGATTTTGGGTCAGTTTTAAGAAGTACCTGATCATTAATCTCACTTCTATCAGGTTTTTCATGTTTAGATAGATATTGCAATGCTGATACTAACTGGAGGATAGTCTGTATTTTCAGTGTCTAAACTGCTTGGTGCTCCCGAGCAAGGCACTGAAATCCCACAACTAATCCCTTGTGTATGTCGAGGGGCCAGGTTTATTTGTAACTATTCAAGAGGACTAATTTCCATTTTCCCGTCCTTAATGGGTAATAAAGCTTCCAAAAGTTTCTGTGACAGTTAAGTTCACCAGTCACCTGTTTTCACATCAGCTGAAGAATATCAGAGTAACTGTAAAAACACATTTTATTTATTTCGTTTGCTAAAAGTCATGCTGCACTAATACTTTGATAAGTTCGATAAGGTTTTTTTTTTAAATGACTCAAGTTGAAATTAGTTTAAAGAAATGCTTTCATATTTTTGTCAACAAAGAAAATCCTTTCAGTGTGATGTGAGAGGATGTTACTAAGGATTGTCAGGCATGTCAGAAATTTGCCTCAAGCACCTTTTAACCTGTCTAAAATAATTGTGTTAATATGATTATCACTAGAAGAGCTCTAGTTTGCGATGAAATGTTGCAAATATTCTTCCGGAATTCTTTGTTCTGACTTTAATCTCTATGACCTCCTGGAGGAGTGTAACGATTGCAGTCTCCATGTTTGTTTGGAAAAGGAGGAGTAACCAGGAGCTGTTAACCATCTCAGTGAACTGTCTGTAACTTGGCTGTTGGCTGTCTAAACTGCCACTGACATGCAGACTCAGGGCGCCCAGATGAGCCCATAGCAACCGCATTGTTTGTTGTTTCCTAAACTGAACAGGAGGGGGAGGGAGCGATGTTAGACATCTTGAGCTTGTCTGCCAGTCTGAATGAAACTGCTGAGACAAAGTCCTCTTAAAAAGCCTTTATATGTGTTTGTGTCTGTGTGAGACAGCGTTTGTCCGCCTTGCTTGTAATTACAAAGTGGGTGTGAGGCTAAGTGAAGGCAGCTCAGTTGGATAGACTGACAGACATGCCCTCTGTCTCTGTGTACCAGGTCAAGTCCTGGTACCTCCTATGGAGGCATGGCAGTAAAACAGTTTGTGGGCAGCACCAGATCCATACACTGAGACAGTGTTTAACCCCTTAACAGTGGAAGTGGGCTGTGCTAAATGCTGCAAGGCCGGTCCTAATCAAGTTAATGATACTGTCAAGACAGGCAGCATTATAGCTTTGATGTTTCGTTTTTTCAGACAGTAGCACTTATTGGCATATTTTGTTATTTATATGATGCTGTGATGCTGCTGCATATAAAGGTTCAGGTTAGGTTCTGGTTAGGTATTGAAGAAATAACCTGCGGTGTCTGCAGGGGTACCCCAGTTTCTGACCTCTATACGTCTGTCAAAATGTTCATTTTTACCAATTCATGAGAATTTTCGTTATCCAACAGATGTCTACTGGTTGCCTGGAAATATTGAATTTACACATTGGTTTCACTCTGTTATCATTCTGGGTAGATAGTAGACATCTGTGGGATCACAAAAATACATTATTTATACATTATACATACATTATGTGAACTGCTGCTGCAGAGCAGGTAAAAAAATGAATAATTCCTCTTTTCTCCTTTAGAACAAAGTGACTTAATCAGGAACGAACATACAGAGTGCTGAGGTCGTAAAAGGGGCAAGGTTTAGTATTTAAAGGGTTCAGGTACAAAATAGCAAATTTTAATATTTTAATAGCATAAATTTCTAAACTCCAGCCACGCAACATGCAGCTTTCATTTTATGTTTGTCTTGTTGGGAATGGTGTGTTTTTAGATAACAATATAATATCATAGTTTATCATTATTTACATTTTAGTGGCTTTTAAAAAACATAATTTCCCAGAAACCCAAGACCAACATCAGGTGGACCGACCAAGGCCAGTGAGCTGAGAGAATGAACTAAGAGGGTCAACCAGGTCAGGACATTTAATGAATTCAGCTGTTCAGTATTATTTTTTGGAGTTATGAGGGTGGTTTGAGATTTTTTTTTATAACTGGTTATTATGGGTGTTTCCTCATTTGTAAGAGAAATAGTGGGATGTAATTTCTTTGCATGGTATATAATTGAGGCTATTTGCACCTCTACCGCCCATGTTAGCTTTTACATACCCGACTCAGACAAACTCTAAATCTTTCCTGTTCCTGTTGAAAGGTTATTAGCCAAAACAACCTTTGGACTAGTACAGCCTTCAGGCACGTAAAGAAAAATATTGACATTAGATATGTGCAAATAGATCCTGGCACATTAGGTCAAGAGTACTTTCAGGTCAAGTAAACAAGGCGTACAGTACAAGGAGGGCTGCCTGAGACACCGAGGCAAGCCTCCTCAGCAGCCTGTTATGTTGTTGTATTTTTCGAATGCAGAAACTCACAGCTCTTTGAGGAGGCAGGGCGTGGAGCTGCAGGGCCTGTAATTAGTCACAGTTGACTCACTGTCATGACAGATTTTTCTTGCCCCAGAGCATCCGCATTTAAATCATTTCACACACAGCCTGCTACTCATTCACACAACTGATTACCAAAAAACAAAGTTATGTGAACGGCAAGTCTCGGAGAGGTTTATTCAAGAAAAAGAGTCTTATTGTGAAATCAACAGGAGTACACAGCTCAGAGGCAGCGGCAGGCTGCTGGGAGACAACTACTACTACTACACTGGTACAGTGATACACTGATATGTATCAGGCTGATATCAGCCTTTGAATGGGTTTTGGTCTGCAGTAAATGCAGTTTAATTACACTGTATAATTAATTAATACCCTGTTGATATATAGTGTGGCATTCAGGCAGTATATTGGCAGCCTCAGTCCACTTACGTTTTTATAGATGTTACACTAAAACTTGTCTATTCACAATAGTTATTTCATAGTAATAATTATCAAAATGTTGAGCTTAAAAGTAAATTTTGGAGACAGTAGTTGGACAAAAACTCGATGTGCATTTAATGGCTTTTTTTTCCAACCACATATCACTATCACACATACTGTATGGAAGTGTGGTGACATGACAACAGGTAGTAGTATATTGAAAGAAGATTGTAACCCCTGTCTCTGATATGGGATGGTCTTTACCATGGGATGTAATGAGAGGAGGTTAAAATTTGTGAAAAAAGTAGTAAGTGGACCATTGCCTGCCCGATACTTCATTTTTGGTTTTTAGTTTAGTTTTGTCTAAGCAGTGAAATTATATATATGTACCCCTAGAACATTAGTCTCATTAGGCTGGTTAGCTCAACATTCAGACCGTAATGGGTCACACAACTTCTAAATCCTTCATAAGGACATGAATGATATATACTGTATATGTCATGAATATTAAGTCAAGTACTGAAGCTTTGTGCCTACTGTAAAACACACTGGATCAATCTGGAGACTTCATCAACATTATTAGGAGTAGGTGTGAAGGCTCCTCAGCACCACGTGTTAAAAGGAAACTGCCTTGAAGAGTCCTCACCACAAAAGGGGAAGTCCAAGTCAAGGCACTCTGAGGTTGGTGCCAAAGGCTCAGCTAGAGATGTTGAGTTTTATCATGAACACAGATACAGATCATTTATAATAATTTATCAGTGAAAAGTGTATGTGGTACAGCTGTATGCTGATAAATTGAACTTGAGTGGCCCCTTATACATATCAGATATCACTAGTTGATTAATGCAAGCCATTAAAAGGACAATTCATGATGGTCATCTTCATTGTTGGTGCTACTCAGCCTGGTCACCTGTATTTTGTAACTAGAAGTCCTACAAGTTACTAAATTGCTGACGTGCCCCTTTTAACCTGGACAGAGAACTGAGTAGTTGCAAGTTTTTACTCATAAGAAAAAAAAGAGCTTTAAAATGTGCATTAATCTGAAATATTAGTTTTTGGCAGTATCATTTCAAGAAGATTAGAGCACTCCTTTGACCTGCATGGCACCAGCGTCAGAGAACAGAGAAAACTCCTGAAACAGCATTTCATTGACCGTCATTATGTTTTCCTTTGGAGCCTGGAGGGGAGCCCTCAGTAATGACCAGTCTACAGGGAGGACTGTTTTCCTGTGTCCATCTGATCCAAGCTGTCCGGCCTGGCACTGCTCTCGCCACATGGCCGTCTGACTGACACGCTGTCTTGGCAAACACACTTGGCGTACAAACCGAGTCGCAGCGTGCTTCGTCTGTGGCAGACACATGCGCCGTTTTTCTGTCCACTAAAGATGACCTCATCTTTCCTATGAGGCTAGTTAACATTACACCATTGTTTTTAATGAGCACCTTCTGTAGCATATTGAATCAGTATATGTGCTGTTACTTTGGAGAGGCATGAAGTGAGTGTTTTTTCTGTCCTAAGGCATAAAATGACCCGGAGACTGTGGCATGCAGCTAGCATTGCATTTCAGCATCTTAAAAAGCTATAAAATCTCTCTCTCTTTCTCAGCTTAGAATAACAAATAAAAAGGAAGATACAATTCCACTTTGTTATTTTCTATTTTAGGGTTGAGTTTTTCGGTTTATTCTACACAGTGATGCATTATCTCTTTGTGAAGAACGCCTGATTTCCGCTCTAATTAGCTAGCTTGATTGTGTGGTGATGGCTGGGCGGGGGCAGCCTCTGCCAGGGTCCTGTGGAGGAGGAGGAGAACTGTGGTTCAATCTCTACTGGTTGCTGCTGAAGGTTGGTAAAGGTCACAGATTGCTTAATGCATCTTTAATATAGTCCTATGTGATGTTTTTTTCCCAGACACTCAAGTCTTTTTGGACCTGGAGTCAGTTTTCTTTTTGTGGAAATGCCCTTGAAATATCAGGGTCAACACTTCAGCTCTGAATATTTAGCTTTTGGCAGAGATGTGACTTAGAGGCACTTTAAAATGAAGTTCAGCTCTGGCCTTTCTCATCGTCATACAGCAGACCAACACCAACAAGCTGGACCGGTTTTCCCCCGGCTCTGTCTTTTTCTTTCCTCTCCTCCCTGGTCTTTCCAGTGAGCTCTGTCTGTTTCAGGCCCGGCAGGATGTCACAGATGTCAGCTGTCAGCAGACACAGAGAAAAGTCCCTCCTGCATGGTTGGCATCCGTCCACGAGGGTCGGCGGACCAAATATACCCTCGCACTGTCGAACAGAACACCACATATGTAAACCAGCATCTTACAGAACACGACCAAATATATCTGCGGGACACCAAACATGCCCACCTAGACTTCCAAATATATCCCGCACCTACACTGATGCTGTGCTGCACGAACCCACTGGCCAGCGGGTGTAACTCAATTGCTCAATTGCAATTGCACAGTTTTCTGTACTTTTCTGCAGAGGACAAAAGGTACGCAGCAATAAATGTTTAGACTACAGGATCAACCTGTCCATTTGTATATTTGTGTCAGTGGTTCAAACCATCATGAGGCAGATTACTGTGGTTCCTACTGTTTTGGGTTGCAAACTAAACAGGCTGGGGCAGATAAGACGGTGGAGTAGACTCTGTGGCTCTTTATCTGGGACAGTGATAAATTTGTTTCCCTGCCCGTCCAAAGGAAAGCTGCAGTAATCCAGTCTTGAGACAGCACCAACAAATATGCCTCATGTGGATTTTCTCTACTGAAAGCAAGTTCCAGATTAGGATGCAGCATGTCACTTGATGCAGTGTTGCTTTTATTCCCTCTACAATGTTTAAGATCACCGGACAACATACAGCAGAGGAGGCCGCTGTTTGACCCTTTAGCAGGACTAACTCGGACTAACTTATTTGAATATTTTTAATTCTGTAATTCTTCTCTCAGTTAGAAATGCAGCAGTGCAGTCTGCTGTTTTGTGACCTCTCCACTAGAGGGGGACATTTAACTGTTAACTGGAAATTTAACTGGAAATTCAACCCTTCATCACTGATGGCTATACATCCAATCAGATTTAAGCAAGTTAAAGAGTAAATGAACCAAACATATTAAAAAAACACCTTCTTTGTTCCTCATTGACCAGTTTGCTTCAGCTCAGCTCAGCTTCATCTCAGGCTGTTTGGAAATAATTGTGCATTTGGTAACGTATTGTTTGAAAATGATAACGACTCAAATCATTAAATGTTAAAAAAATTAATTAGTGAGACATTATGCAATGAAGAGTCATATGAATAAAGGCTACTGAAAGATATAATGTACGATGATAAGTTTGACACAATCCAATAAAGTCTGGAAAGAACCACAAAGTGTATTTAAATGTTGAACTGCTTTTTTGACAACCTAAGCTTGTTTTTCCCTCATTATTGCTAACAAAGTGAAATCCCAACTTAGATTGAAACCTTTTTCAGTGGCCTCCCTCCTTTTATGTAACACCTTCTCATACTGTACATGACCATGATTGTCTGTAGGTCTTTGTTCGTATGCTTCTACTCAATGTTAAATGCATCACAAACCACTTCAAAGAGTTGCCCTTATTTGGTGCATTATTAAATATGCAAAAGAGGAATAATCACATTGAGCCTTTGTGCAAAAATGCAGTAGAACAGACCTAGCTTTAAGCTTGAAAATATTTCAAACCTGTTATCTACACCAAGAAGTTTTCTGAATTTAACAGTTGAAGCTGAAGTCATTATGTGTTGGCTGGAATCGACCGATCAACCTATTTCAAGTAAAGAGCAGACAGTGCATACCGTTTAAAGTTATACTTGATATATAAAGTTAGCCCCCTTTTCTTAGAACCAACCAGCAAGCCACCTCCTACTTTAGGAAGTCCCTGCACATTATGATCCTTAACTCCGCCCCTGTTCACACTGATTCCTCGTCACCTCTCACAAGACCTGTGTTGGAGGGGGGGGGCAGGCAGGCTGCTCTCCATCCGTCCCAAAGTAGCACGGCCAGTTGTGAAATCACTTTGCAGTACTGGAGGAGCAGCGAGGAAGCGAGGGAGCAGCAACATCATCAAGTCCTGTTACAGAGCTCTAGCCTACATATCCTCTGTGTGCGTGTGTGTGGGCACGCGTGTGTGTGGGCGCACGTGTGTGTGTGTGTGTCATGGACCGGTATCATATGCTGGGTGGCAGCAGGAATGCACCGGCACTGAGACGAAGTCAGAGCAAGGAGCAGGCTGTGGTGTATCTGCTCGCCCTGGCTAAAGAGAAGCCAGTCTTTCTCAACAGCGTGGCAGCACTCATGAAGGTAACTGATGCCACTACTAATATTAACAAAGCTCCGCCAGTTGTTGCTCTCCGACTGGATTTAAATAGGCCGCTGGGTGCTGGGTGTCCCTGCGTTGGGGTCTTTGCTTTTGCTTTGGGTAATATATGTACTGTTTGGAAGGGCCTGTTGTCTACATGTGATGCTGTGGTTACAAGCTCCCTGCCCGCTCACTCATTATTAACAACGGGAGCTTTCAGGCCCTCACACAGTTTTTTTTATGTGGAAGATTTTATGAGTCCAGCCTGAGAAATACGTTACATGTATTTACAGGCAAGTAGAAACTTGCTGCATAGGTGCATTCAAAAGTGACATAACAAAGCGAATCTGTAGAGTCCAGCAATATGTAAAAAATGACAAAACACTCAACACATAAATAACATCTGAAAGCTACGTTAAACACAGCGAACATATTAGGGATGTAAAGATTCATCCATTGAGCTAGAGAGGAAATAAGGAGAAAGAGGAGGAGAAAGTTGCTGTGGGTTTCAGTCAAAGCTTATTGGAGATGTTGTACCACCTAACCAGGTGCTGCTGGACACACAGAGGGAAGGAGCCTTAAAGAAAAGGTCACATGTACATATCAGAATCAAGTAACATGGTTATGTTTTTATATTTAATGCTTTTCAATGTCAAGTTCCGTTAAACTCTGTGAAAATATGCAGTATTTTTCCTTTCCAAAAGACCATCAAATCATAATCTTGTCAAGCTAACACAGTTTGTTGGGCGCTTACAGGAATGCTTTGACATTTACATCAATGTGTGAGTACATTTCAGATTGAAATGTCAGATTTAGAGTCAGCTCAGGTGAACCACTGAGATTTTATGGATTTGTTCGACAGAAATGGGCAATAAAGTTCCAGAATAATTTATGAGGGAGCTCATAGCTGAGGGGGGTCAAGAGGTCACCAAGTCATGCTGTGTGGCTCGTAGTAGACTGATGTGGCATGTGGTAATAATGATGATGAATGCCAGCGGTTGTTTCAGAGCAGAGAGAGGGAGAAACATGGATGTTTATGAATGAGAGGATGAGGTTAGAGAGAAAGTTAGACTCAAATTGTTCAGTTTCAAAACTGCTGTAGACAGCTAACATGTGAATCTGACTAGGGAAATTGGCTTTTATGTCAGAACAATATATCTACCAGACAAATGGAAAGCAACAGTTAGGAAAAACAGAGCTGATGTTGTCCCTCAAACATCAGAAAAGAGTCAACAAGTCCTTAAACTTGCTTGATTGAGTCCTTAATTTTAGGAAAAATACCGTGTAAATTTCCCAAGTAATCGTCTCCATGTAGGTTATTATGGCCGATCATCACCTCTAAAATCCCAAAACATTCAATTCATGCTGATAGAAAACAGAAAAAAGGCTCCAGATATATATATTCATATATGTGGCAGAAACCAGACAGCCTTACAGAGCTGCTAGCATGGCTGTAAACACTCAGTCTTGTTTCGTGGTGATAAGCAAACTTAATCAACTAGCTAATCATTAAACTGACTAGTCCTAAACTGATGTGCTATTTACGGTCAGTTTCTGATGATAAACATACATAATATTTTGCGTAGAACTCCTTGGATAGTAACCTGGCTGTTGGGCTGCAAGCAGCTGTGTGCATCCTCCAGTTTGACAGCTGAGCATCTGCAAGCTAAGGAACAGCTGTTTACTTTGGTGGGTATGCTCTAACTCTCCTCTGGCTAAACAGTCTCATGTGGATATACAGTACAGCACTTCACTGTACCAACCAGCTGCTGTTGACTTACAGTTGTTGGGGTACGTTGATATTTAATCTCCTCATTTCTTATGCACAGCAAATTGTTTAATTTGGCAAAGGTGATGCAACCGAGTGCAGATCTTGCAGACTCGGTCTCCTCTCTATCCTAAAACAATAATCAAGCCATAAGCCGGCTTATTATCTGCAGCAGTGTGTAGAGAATGTAAAAATACCACTCCCATTTAGCCTTTAATCATTGTATCTGCTCTTTGATGTTCTCATCTCTATGCTGGAAGTGTTTGACATGATAGCTGGAGCCCGGTCCTCACGTCAGGAGATGCCTTCAGGGCTTGGATCCCAGTTGACGCGGAAGCTTCAACGGTTTAAATGCCAGCCGCCTCCACCGGGAGCAACGGCTCCATAGTTTCATCTTGAGATCAGTGCCAGTGACATCAACACGGAGGACCACCGGCTTATTATTCAGAGAGGTTGGCTGCCATGGGAGAGCCTGCGTGTCGTATTCCCCCCCCGCCTGGCTCTGATGCTAATGTGTTCCACAGGGGGAGGGAAAGAAAAGCAGCAGCAGAAAATAAAATAAAAATATCTCTTGTTAGGATCATCTGTTTGTTCCTCCTCTGGGACCTGAACACGATGAACTTCACAAGGATCAGAGTCTGATCATGAATGGGGTTTGTTTTGCAGACTGTTATGGAGCGCTCGCAGATATATGCAAAGAATAAGGCTTTGTTGAACTTCTCCCCGTTTTAATCTCGAAAATACTATGCTTGTGAAATTTCTGTTTACGCCTGTGACGTAGGCGAACATGGCAAAGAAGGATACTGCTGTACACTAATAAAGTAACTGCTCTGATCAAAGGTACACACACGGGGAATGGCCCTGGGGCACTCAGGGGGGGAGGAGGGGAAGAGGAGGGAGAAACATTAAAGGGCACGAGAGAAAACAGGAGACAACGACTCTCAGGGGAGGAGAGGGGAGATGCTGACTGCTGGGAGGATGAAAATAAGGAAAGTAAAGAGTAAAGTGAGGAGACCATACTGACTAAATGAGGAAAATCTGACTGAGTGAGATATAGCATGTCACATTAGAAAACTGTCTACAGCTCACAGGAGAATGAATGAATGAATGACTTATTCCTGACTGTGGCACATTTGTAGTGTTTTACAAAACAATATTGAGGCATCCCTTAGAGTACAACAGAGAGGAGACAACAGTCACCATAATTAGTTTAAAGTGACATTGTGTAACCTTTCAGAGATGAAATAGCACAGTCTTCTACTTGCAAATTAAATGTATGAATTCAAAAGCAATTACACACACTCGTGCTCTATTAAATACACTCTGTGGTTTTTGTGTGGCAGCCTTACACAGCCTGGTATGACCAGTAGCTTAGAAAACATTAATCCTTGTTATGTAGCCAACATTACTTAGTCTCTTTGTTGATCTCTTCACTCTTCTCTACCTGTGCTAGTGGTTTTATCACAACAGTAAAAGAAGAAGTAAACAGTTTGTTGTTTCCAGTTTGTGGTCCCATTCCTTTCATTGCCAATTGCATTTATTTTAACCAGTGTTCTCAAAGATTTATTGTTAAATTCAGATAAAATATTTTGTAATCTTTTTCATCCATACTTAATTTGAGCATTAAAATAGTCTTTTTATGTCAGATTTAACATTTAGCAAGGTGTGCATAATTGTGGAACTTCTCAATATAAACGTTTAACCTGAGGTAATTTGAGTTTGAGAAATGACAAGAAATTCAATATGCTGTTATCATGTAATAATTGCCAGTGGCCACAGAAAGTGCTATTGTGGGTGCTGTTATGACTGAAGTCTTTGTAAGGTTTTGTTTCATCTGCAGCGTTTTCACAGTTGTTCATTTCCACATTTCATTTCATGTGCATTGCCTGCCTCAACACGGTTAAAGCACCCAGCTGTCATGAGCCACCCACCAGGTGAGACGTGGAGGGCTGAGGAATGTGTGAAGTGGTGTCTGGGGGTGGCTGCAGGCTGGAGCTCGGAGAACTCTGGGAACCACACATTCCTCCACAAACTCTTGGTTGTCTGGAGGTATCACCCCCTCCCCTCTGATAGACACTAAGTCTAGAGGACTTTGACTGCAAAAAGGCTTTGTGTAAAACCTCACGTGTGTGGGATTTACACTCACTGTACACTGGCGTAATGTTGCATCCAGAATAACCCAGCGTTAGGTTTTACTGCTTTACTTTGGGATGTTGACTGGTAGTCTGGACAGAGAACTTGTTTATAAGACGGCACATTCTAGGATGCACTTTTTTAGAAGATATTCATCGTTCATTGTTGATTTGTCCTACTATATCCAGGAAAGTACTGAGTCAGTTAGTTCTGCTTAAAGTCTGTACGCAAAGCTGACATGAGTGGTGAATCATCAAAGAAAGCAGATGTCTGTGTTCACAGACGGTTATGAAATATTACTTCAGTGTAAGACCATACTGTTTTCCAGGAATTGTTCAGCAAACACGGCTAAACTAAGTGTGGTGTGTTTGTGTGTATCACATTGTTGGTGGTTTTAAACTTGTGACTTGGCTTTTCTCTTCATGCCCACAGCAGGGTCACAGAGGCTGTTTTAGACACAGAAAGAGCTCGGCACTAATCCGCTGCCTCTGCAGGAAAACACTGTAGGTGATGATCAGGTGGAACAGGACGCTCAAGAAACAACCGCATATGAAAATGTAGTTAACGTACACCAAAAAAAGAGAGAGCTGGTATCCAGATTACAGACTGAAACAGTCAGGGGAAGTGCAGGGTTTTCTTCCAGGTCTCTTCTTGCACACCTGATCTCATCGAGGTGTAACAAAAGGTGTCACCTGAGATTTAACTATCCAGGTGTGTAAGAAAAGTGCAGGACAAGTTGATACTGTCGAGACTTGAGGTGATGTAGTGTGACCTCTGGTGGCCATATGAAAGTTTGAGTTGGTTATTATCTCATCGGATATAGAAATAGATCATTTCATAGTACATACGTTTAACCTGTTAGCTTGTTGTCTGTTTAACCTCATTTAAAAAATAGATATTGTGTGTAATACCGTTAAATGTTTTAACAGCGGCTGTAACCTATTGATATGATATGTTAATGTGAACATGATTTAAAAAATGGCTAAGTGTGTAGTTATATATTTCGTTAGCAGGCTAGCTTCTGTCAGGTTACAGGTAGGCTAATGACGCGTCATTTTAGGCTAAACATGGCGCTAACAAAAACATACACAACTGCCTATTGCACATAATATTACTCTAAGGATTTATGGCCACTCAACAACAGTATGTTTCAGATAACATATATCTCCTTTTGTCTATCAGTTGCTGTATATTTAACCTTTATAGTTAGGCTAATTCTTTTCCCTGAGCCTACAGTGTCACGGTTAGGTTTCTTTTTGCAGTGTCTTTGCGTCTTTGTTTTGAAGGTTAGACATTAAAAACAGTTAGTAGTACACTACTACTACTATTCACTAAATAGTTGGACTTTTGGTTTCTCAACAGCTAACTTTCCTGTGTCCATTTTGAATTTTGAGATATTACATTATGCATGCAGTGTTGCACATGTGTAATCTGTCAGTTTAGCTTACTCTAAGTGAAAATCAGAGATCGTCCTTTGGTTCACCTGCAGTTTTCTGTCCATGGAAACAGCTCAGATATGAATCAAGTCTGTGAAAAGCATCTGTAAACAGCAGATGATTGAGTGTTGCCGTGGAGCCCCGTCACTGTCACCCTGCTCTGCTTCCAGAGGATGGGGGTTTGTTGTTATGGTGGTGTCACAGGGGGGTTGTCACTGGCTCTTAGAGGCCAGTATTTGTTCATCTGTCTTTCTGCCAGGCTGTCTTGGCCTGAATGTGAGCCCCATTTCAAGGTTTGAGCTGTTACTTCGCACGCTGTCCGTCATGAGAGTGAGTAAACCCACATTTTCATTCTTTATGTAAAGGTTGCAGTGGATTTTTGATGCTTTGGTTAGTGAGTGCACAGAAAGAGTCATTCACTGTATTTTGGGAAATATTTCTCAGTCATCCACCAGGGAAAACCGGAAAGGTCTGTGCTTGTGTGGCCTCATTTCATTGTGAAATGACATTGTTCAAGCCAAAACCTCACTGTTTCCAACTGGGACACGGGAGCTTGGCATCCGGTAAAAAGAAGTAGCTTAACACACTGACCTGTTGTCCCACCTTGTTCCTTCTGAGCCAGCTCTCAGAGCCCTAAGGAACCTGCTAATGGCATCTACAAAGAGACCTAGATACTTGTAAAATACAGGATTTCTGGTGCCTGTGGCAGGGACAACCTTGGTGCATAAAAATTCCTCTGGCATTTAAAAGACCCACATGAGAAAATATGGGACTCATGTAAATCTGTCAACATGCACATGATTAGGAGCATCATTTGAGCTCGGTTTGCATATGTCAAGCGTCAAATTTGATGCTCAACATAAAGTTGATTCATGTTGAGGCCAAACACATTTAATGGTTTGAAATGTGCCTGTGATCCTGCTGCTCATCCATCATACAGGTTTGGGAGCCCAAAGGCTGTCTCAAATGAGACAATGATTGTGCCGCCTTTCAATCAGCTTTCTTAACAAAAAACGAGACAGGCGTCAGAACGCTGAGTGGTCTAATCTGTGTGTATGTTCAAGCAGATGTTGAGTGGGAGGACTCGAGTAGTTGTTGGCTTGCCAGCAAATGTTTGAAATTAGACTCATTTCTTGTGAATACACAGCACTGTTCCACAGCCCAAAGGGGTCTTTTACACCCACCCACCCACTCAGTTAAAAGCTAACTGGTCCCAGATTACAGGTTAAAGCTAATGGTGGGGCTGTAGCTCCTCATCATACAGATGCTCCCTCAGTGGGAAAGCTCACTGAAGTATGAGGGAGAACATGCACCGTATTTGTGGGTGAGAGCAATTTTGTTTCCAAATGCTCCCACACGTTCAAGAAACAGATTGGACCGGAACTAGATCATAAGAGCATAAAGTCACACAGTGCTTTGTCCTTTGTTAACAACAAGCAAAAAACCCTTGTACCTTGAGTTAGGATTTTTTTTTTTGGCAAACTATTTCCAAAGTAAAAAATGAGCTTTCATGCTCAATAGTGGATGTTTCACTACAAGCTGACAGAAGCATCTGCTTATCTGTTATTCACTTGTTATGGTAACATCTAAAGTAGACCTGTCTGTTATAAACTGGATTATTTTTACATAATTCATGTCACTCTGAATAGCCCCTAGCAGACACAGGGATTTACTTTCATGTTAATTTATGTTGAAATACCACTATTGGCCTATAAAATCAACATATAGTCTGAGTATGGAGTACAGGAGGCAGGGATTTCTGGATCTGACACTGCCTTTAAGGCTCACCATGTGGCTGCTGCCTGTGTGTCTCTGCAGACCTCAGAGACGCTGTGTCTGCAGCAGAGGGGCGCAGCAGCAGACAGCAGCTGACGTTTAGAGTTCAGAGGTCACCCTGTGGGTCTGGTCTGCCAGGGCCCCCATAGGTGGGCTGACCCCCTCATAGTGACAGCTGGACAACCGGTCACAGTGTCTGACTCCCATGCAGCACCCAGGGGAGAGGGCAGCGTGAGCTCAGCCAAACAGGATATTTGAGAGGTGGCACCAAGTGAGAGAGTTTGAAATATGAAACATGAAATATACAATGTATGAAACCATTTTCTCAGAGAGTCAACATCAGGCCACCTTTCTGCTCCTCTGTCTGAGCTGGTCAGATTGTCCTCAGAGGCTTGTTCAGCCCCACCAACCAGCATGCAGAAAATGAGATAGCAGGGACATATTCCCCACCACGGCTGGATATAATCTGATGGAGGCCCACATTGATATATCAGTGTGTGAAATATAAAGCTAATGTTGGCCCTCAATAAAACATTGGATGCAGCTAGTCAGTTTAACTGTTTTAATTTGGATAGTTTAGATGTATTTTAGTCTCTTCATATATATGTTATATTCAAATGTAGGCTTTGTTTAAATCCATCATAATTCCCCATATGACTCTGAGCCTCTTTGGTTGTGTTTATATTGTTCCACAGGAGAGACAGCGACTAGAGACTATCCTGAACCTCTGTGCTGAATATAACAAAGGAGAGAGCACCAGCCTGGACCCCCTGGCCTCAGGGAGGACAGGTTTCCCTGCAGATGGCTTGGGGCGGAGACCGTCCATGGAGAATGTCCTCGGAGGGACAACGTCCCCGGCCACACTCCGCCTGGTGCAGAGACAGAGAGAGAGCGACGAGGAGAACCTGAAGGAAGAGTGTAGTAGTACAGAGAGCACTCATCAGGAGGTGAGGACATCTCCTGCTCCCAGCACAGCATCAGCACTGCTCAATGGAGACAGACAGGTCAGAGGGAATGCTTATTTCCCAACGTAGCCACTCTCTGCATGCCACTGTGGAAGCAGCATGTGCAAATGATGTGCTTGGCTTTGCTTATTCCGTGGTTCTTAATGTGAGGTTCAAGGACCACTGGGAATCCTTCAGGGGATTGCACAGCCACACAACCTGAAGGTCAAATTAAGAGTGAATGTCTGTTGATATGACATCAGGTTTACCATCTCACCATCACTGCATGACCTGCATGAAGCTTGACTTCATGGTTTTCATTCTCCAAACTTTGTATATCAGGTGAAAATCAAATTCAGTACAAATTCATACACTTTGTTGCTCTCTGAAGTCATGAAAATCAAGACATAAAGCAGTGTTTGATGAGAGTGAAAACCTCCAGAATGTGATTGAAACAGCTTGTGTAAGTGGTTAAACAACACATTTTCATACCAGACAAGAAAATTATATCTCTATATATACATATTTATTCTTTATGTTTATTCTTATCTCATAAAATCCTATCAAGCTCTGTGATGTTTGGAGATGTGTGTTTGTTTGGAGTCTCTTTTTAGTGTCACAGACTAATGTAACTCTACTAGAGGATGCACAGAGTTGCTGTTATTGTCTAGAATATTGTTTCACATGAATGCATGTGATGTAAACATCATGCATGTGAAGCAAGGCTGACCTCACATGTCCAAGCCTGAAGAACAATGTGTACATTAGTGCAATGATGTCTGTACAGTGTGGGAGCACTGGCTAAAACATGAAGGTGCATGACTCACCAACATGCTGTAAATATTTCTTGCGATTCTGGACCTTTCTCTCTTTTTAAATGTCCATTTAGTTTTCTGTTTTGCTGTTTGTGGGAGGGCAGCAGGCTACCTTTTAAGTAATGGCACCTTTTTACCGTGGCTCCTGCATGAACCTCATTAATCAATCACCTATTTTTTGTTATGTTCCCTCATGCCTATTTCTTCCGTCTCTCTGTTTCTTGTGACAAATAAGAGTCTCTCAATCCAGGGATGTTAATTTACATACAACGCTGTATAACTGGCTGATACAGTGACATCATCTGTCTCTCCCATCCTTCCCTGGCCTCACATGCTTTCTTAAAAGCCTGACCTCCTATATTCTCTCTCTCTGCAGCATGAGGACTCAGGCGGCAGCCGTCTGGAGCTGGGTTACCTGGAAGACGAGCGGGTCCGTGTTCTTGCTCGGATCGATGAGCTCAAAACCCGGCTGACGGAGCTCGAGCAACAACTCCAGGAGTCCAAACAAGAGGTATAGGAAGATACTCATAGAATATCAATTGACTTCAGTCTGTACCTAGTCTCTATTTTTATTGCAAGATGTCAATATAGAAGAGAGGGTGTTAACAGCAACAGTTCACATCATAATTGCTGTGTGATTCAGTTACTCTGTGGGGGCCTGAAGCTCAGGCTAATATTAGTCTCATAGCTCACTGTGCGACTTTTATCTGTTTCACTCTTGCAGGCAGAGATGGAGCGAGCCTTGCTGCAGGGTGAGAGGCAGGCGGAGCTCGACCAGATAGAGGCTGAAACGGACATCATCACCCAGCTGCAGCACAAGCTGGATGAGCTGGAGAGCGCCATCCAGAGGGAGAAAGACAAGGTACAGAGAGCAGGGGACAAAGGGTGTGGGGTGGATACATATAGCTCACCTTTCAAATGCTTATTTGAATCCATCAGCATCCTTTGATCCATTACATTCAGGTATGCAGGATTCAAATGTTAGTGGCGGCAGCGTTCGTTCTTTGACACTTGGAAAATAGAGAGGAACCACACATACACTCACTGCCTGTGCTTTTAGTCTCCTGAAAAGTCTTTACCGGTCACATTCCCCCTTGGTTCACCACTCTTGTTGTGTTGTTGTGTCTTGTGTTCTTGCATAAGTCAGCATTCCTGTCTGTACCTATGCATCCCTGACTCGGAGAACTGAATGTATTTTACAGACAATTACAGAGTCGTAAGCCATATAAAGGGCTAAATAAAGGATTGGATTAACCTCCTTGGGTATTCTCTTTTGCATGTTTTCACCTTCAGTGGTTTGCTCTCGGGTCAACTCTCATCTGATTTCTCCTTAGCTGGACTCCGCTAACTAACCAACATCCATTAACCCCTAATCCTTTCTCTGCTTCCTCAGCACTCACAGTCACTGTATCTCTGATCCACTGTGATCCTCCTGTTTTTTCGTTGTCTGCATGACAGACACTGTGGGCAGGAAACCTGCCTCTCTGAAGGCTGTTTGGGCTCTCTAGTCTTTGGTTCTGTAGTGCACGGGTTCTGCAAGAGTGAGGTGTTCTGATAGGGGGAAGGGGAAACTACTAGCATGTTTTCAGTAGTTGTTTTAGTAGGGTTCTTTTTTCCCTTTTGCCTGCACCCACCACGGTTTAACTGTAGCAAGAAAGTAACTGAAGAGAAAGCACATGTACAAGCTGAGTTCTTTGACTTTTGGTTGATAAATTGTTTCTAAAATCAGCTCGTTTAGTTTCAAAATTCTTGTCTGTGTCTTCCAAGTGTTCACAGGGTTTCCAACAAAATTTACTGGTGTCATTCGTTATTGTTTTATTGGAGGATAAGTCACTCAGTCAGTGAACTATGAATGTCTGTTTTGTCCTGATGTCTCAGTGTTACCTCTCCTTCTTCACCAGAAACCTCTCTAGAGTTTTAAGCCTAATTATGTCCAAAAACTCGAGCTATCTTAGGTGAGAATCCTTCTTTCGAAAATGGGTTCATATTTGGCATGGAAACCCCAGGTGTTAGTTGAAAATCCTCTCTGAACCTGTGGTTTTACTACTGACAATGACTTTTTTGGCATTATGGTATAAAAATGAATCGTTGGTGTCTCTTAGTACTGCTCAAAGCTTCACCTCAACTTTGAATAGACATACAAGACACTTATGAGAAACTGCTGTCAGTGTCTTAAAAGATCTGTTGATCTTTTCAGTTTTACACATCAAAATGAAGATGGTTTGAGGTGAGGTACTAAAGCCAACTTAGCTCAAGCACAACCAAAAACAAAGTTAGTGGTTATTGATTGATTGATCCCGAAACTGGAGCAGCACCACAGAGACATGAAGCCTCTGTACTTTAACTGAAGAGCAGCTGAGACTGTCACTACTGTCAGATTAACATTACTCAGGATTATTACAAGTGGCTTTATAACTGTGCTGGGAACAATGAGTGTCAAATAAATTATGGTGCAATTTTCTCAAAGCTTATTGAAGTTAGATTTGCCTGAAAATATCAATTCTTTCAGGACAGATTCTATTCAAAGCCAGCAGTCATCAGTGACACGCAGAATGATTTCAGAATGAGACCTAGAGTTGTATCAGGAAAATAAATTGGATTGTTAAATGATCTTCTCTGGTTGTTTTAAGGCCGTGTGCCACCTGTGAATCCCAAACTGCTAGTTATATCATCCTGACATTTCAGCACCTAATTCCTGTGCCCTGCCAAGCCACAATGTGTCTGCTAACACCTTACAGCTTTTTATTTGCATGGCGTGGGTTTTGAGCAGTGTGTTTCTCTCTCTCTCTTTCTCCTCTCGTCCACCCATTGTTTGTGTGGGTGTGTGTTGTGTCTTTCTAGGAGAGGGCTAATGTTGAGGCTGAACGGCAGGCCCTGCAGAGCCTCCAGGAGGGCTACGCTGAGTTGAAGAACCAGCTTCATAACTGTCCCGAGTCCCTGCGGGAACAGTTGCAGGAACAGCTCAAAAGGGTGGGTCGTCAAACAGAAGCATCTAGATCATCCGCCCACATACAGCCTTATGTGGGTGGGGTGGCAATAGTCTGCCCCTTTGAAACCTTAAAACCCGAGCCAATCTTTCACCACACACACAGTCATCATCCTTTTAGTGAATAGCACCAGTCCATTTCCTTTGATCCTCCAGGCTCAGCATTACTGTCTCATAAAGTGTAGATGAGGAGCATTGACCTGGCTCACAGAAGCAATATTAAGCTAATCTAAATTCTAAATTTTAAATTTAGAATTTCTATGTGAAGTTTGTGTTAGTTTGTTTGTGTTAGTTTATGTCATTCACTGCATAATGGCCTACAAAGGCAAAACACAGTAGCTACATATTTAGTCCAAAATTCTGACCTGAGTCTGGTGACTGTTTTACGTAATAAAAAGTGTTATGCCGTTGATAGTTATTGTTGCCCTGGCTGCAGTAACTACACTTTGGTTTGGTCATTTTTCTGATAGTCAAGCTGTATATGTGCCAGCACTCGGCACATGCCATTGCACATAGTGCTACTGGCACCTTTAACCCTTTAGCATGGACCCACTACATATTTTTACAGGCACACACATACACATGCACTCAGCGTATTTATAAGAAGTCCTCTCAGTGCCCCTCGCAAACGTGTGCTGCTGCCACAAGCTACAAGAATTTTCCCTCCTCCACACCACACCTACATGCTACTGAAACCCTCAGGTGGACACAAATGGCTCCCGGTCACTTCTACTGCTAGTGATGCATTTTAGAAAAATGTGCGTCCTGTGATTTTGTGATGCAGCACTGCATGTGTCAATCTGATCTGCATCTCTTCTGTGATTTGTCATGGCTCGCGTAATTTGTATAACTGCTCACTAATCAATTAACATAGGCCCTGATCCATCCTCTGCTTCCCTCGCTCTCATCCTGTGACTTCTCTTATGTAAGCCAGTGTTGCTGTTTGGTTTACCAAAAGATTCATCATTTTACCAGTAAGAATAATAATTAAAGGCTGCATTTAGAATGGTCTATGAGCAGACCATTACTGTAAGTATTTCATTTCATTTCATTTGTTTGGCTCACATTCAGAATGTACAGAAGGAACAGAGTTTGAGATCATACTTCATATTCGGTTTGGCATTTCAGGCCCAGACAGCAGAGCAGACGTACATTTTAATCTTAGGTGCTAAGTAGAATAAAGTTTTAACTTAAAACCAAAGATTCTCCCACAGAATGTCTTTTTTTAAAATGCCTACATGTTTGACATTTTGAGTTCTTTGTTCCTGTTTTGACCACTTGCACAAATGAGTCTTTTCTTTTCTCAGACAGCATGTCAGTGACCTGACATTGCAGGCTGTTGGGTCCTTCACAAGAGCTACAAAGACTCTCAAGAGCCTTCAGACTCAAACACTCATCTCCCTGCTGCTGACAGAAGTGTTTTAAAACTTAAACTTGTCAGCAACTACACAGTGACATGGAAACAACATGAAAGACGGGCTGATACCCCGGATAAACCTGATGTTTACTCTTTAGCAGTTTAAGAAGTAGATTCAATTGAACTTGATGCAGGGAAGACTTAATGACATTAAATAAAAACAAATCCAGTTTTTGACCTCAAATCTACCACTGCCATATTGTTTTTTTTTTTCCTCAATGTAAATGACCGTCCCTGCCTCTTGTTCATTAAGTCCATCTAATTATTACACACCAGTAGTTGTGCTGCAGTAGGAGTGCAATGTTCTTCCTAGCTGTCTGCTTGACTGACCATGGTGTGCTTGTAGTTGTCCCCAAAAAGAACTGCAGCCATGCTCGAAAAATATAAAACTTGTGGTGTTTTTGCTTTGTTGTTAGCAACTATGCTGGTCTGATCCTTTGATGGCTTTAAAATGACCAGTCTATACAGTGTGTTTGTTTATATTTATGATGTAACCGCTGGTGTTATATGTGGGCCTCCATCAGGACGGAGAGGCATTGGAAGCAGGAACCAAAAAGTTTGAGGACCTGGAGTTTCAGCAGCTGGAGAGAGAAAGCAGCCTGGAGGAAGAAAGAGAAACCATCAGCCAGCAGCTGCTGCAGGAGAGGGCAGAGTACCACAGCAGTGTGGCCCAGAGGAAGGTGAGGAAACACCTGACGGACTGTGCACCACCTGGAATACAACAATATCCTAATTATTGTTTGAATAATGTGGGTTTTTGTGTAAGAGCTGAAGCAGCTGATGGCAAATATTTCACTGCGTAAGTGATGTAGAGCTTCCTGTATAGGAAATACAGTGTAGACTCACGCAAAAGGCAGAAGTAGCAGCCAGACAAGCCTCAACCATCTGGAGACAGTGTGCTTATTGTCTTACTGCAGAAACAACGGCCGTGCATGAATTATTTCCACTATTTTGTTATTTACACCAACAAAATGCCACCACAGACATTTGGTGTCACCACATGGAGATGCAGTCAATTTAGTCTGCCACATCCTTCCACTTAGTATTTAGGAAGTTGCACAATATGCTAACACTGTCTCTGTCTTTTTTTAAGGAGAAGGTGTCAGCTCTGGAGAACCAGGCCAACCAGCTCGGCCTGCAGGCATCTCAGGAGTGTGAGCGGCTGGCCAAAGACAGGACCCTCACACTGCAAATGCTCCAGAAGGTACATAGCAACCTGTTCACACTCATTCTCACATACACACACACACACACACACACACACACACACACACAGTGAGTGCAGTGTATAATGTGTTGTGAAATGAGCAGTTAACAATAATGCTGTATTTGGGCCTTGAGTTGCTAACCAGCATGCATCTTTATGTTCCAGGAGAAGGAGAGGCTGTCAGCCCTGGAGAAGAGGTACCACAGCCTGACGGGTGGAAAGAGCTTTCCCAAGTCCTCCTCTGCAATGAGAGAGGTGAGAGAACCACTGAGCCTCTGTGTGTGTGCAGTGAATACAACACTCAGTGGTCCTGCCCTGAAAACAAAAAACACCCCTTTAACTCGCAGTGATGTGCTGTTGTGCAGACGTGATTATAATCTCTGGATCTAACTCTTCAACACACCCGGTGTACTCAGACTAATGTCAAGATTTATGGTGGTTGTATTTCTCATTTCAGATTCTTGATGATTAGTGTGTAGATCAGACTAATCTTGTACTGGTCATTACATTATTGGATTATCTTAGTGTTTAACTCAGAAGTGTAATCATCTGACAGCCTTAGCTGAAGCTCTAACAGAGGGAGGGCAGTAGAGGAAGCACCTATGTCACACTTTCTCTTTAAGTTTATTTTTTGTGGAAACCAGAACTTGTATCTAGTGTCCTATACACTTTCTGTGGGCATTAAAAGCACTTATTCCTGAATTGTTGAAACAGGAAACGCTCCGTATCAGCAAGGCTGACCTGTTGTTGGAGGATGTCCACTCCTCTCAGCATTCCCTCTGTCAAGCCTCTCCCTCCTACTTACATCCCTCCCCTCCCTGTCAGTTGTACCCCAGCAGCCCCACGGAGGTAACCAGACTAATGATCCCTGCATGAAGCCCGCTGCTACCCCTCTGCTGTCTGTGCAACTCACCCCAAAGGTCACCCATTGTACTATTAATGTCCCAGTCACACTTCGACTCTAATTGCACCTTTGACTTACTGTGTCTGCCCGGGTTGCCTTTTCCAATAGAACATAGTTTTCCACAACTATGTAAAAAGAGGAACCAGCACAGTAGCTTTCTGTTCAAGTTGGGTTTTGTCTGTCCCAAGCACAGTGATGTAGTGGGTGATGCATTAAACTCACATAAAGTCTCCATTGTATGTGCACAGTGTCAGTCAGTTCTGTCCCTCAGGAGAGTTTATAATGATAAATCAGTAAGTCACAACTTCAGCATCTTCTTATTCACCACTACATCACTGGTTGTTGCAACAACCAACAAAAGTCCCCCGTGTGATATCTTGCGTGTCAGCCAGTTGTGATGCTAAAGATGCACTTCCTGTTGCTTGGTGTGTCTCTGTTTGTCTGTCGTCACATGCACCGTACACCTTTAAAAACAGTAAAAGCACTTGAAGAGCCAGGTTGAATACGGGCCTTTTTTTTTTTTTTTTCTCAACACATAACCTGTGTGGGCTCTGTGCTTGTGTGTGTTCATGCACTGTACATAAGAAGTACGGTCCAGTGTTGTTCTTACCCTGTCTGACCGTTGTTGGCTGTTGGCTGCTGCTCAGGAGTACACGAAGCTGTCGGATGTCTATAAGATGTATGGCAGCAGCGGCCACCATGAAGGCAGCAAGCCCACCTCTCACGGCTACTCGTTTGCCATAGATGCTGCATTAGCTGGCGCTGGCGAGGTACCATCACTTCCTGTGTGTCTCTTTCCTGATTGGTTTCTGTCTTGACTCTTACTTTGTGCTCTCTCTCTCTCTCTCTCTCTCTCTCTCTCCCTCTCTCTCTCTCTCTCTTCCATTTTCACGTTTCACGTCATGTTGCTCCCTCTGCTGGTTCGCTGTTAATCAGACTGCCTGTCCTGTTAGCTTTGCTCCCTGCTACATGAGTCTTTGGTGTAAGCAGCTTGCACTCACCCCCTCTGTAGCTGCAAGCCAGTGCTCACTCACAGTATAGGATCTGTGATGGCTTCATATCAGCAATACAGAGGGCTCAACCGGGGCTGGACTGATAAATGCAGGATTGCTTTGAGCAGAATGGCTTCACTGGCTCCACTGAGATATCTAAACATCTTTTACAGAAGCATTTTTTTTTATCTCCACTATTTTTTTATTGCCAGAATAAGCAAAATTTGAAAAAAGGCACCACTCTTTATTTTTTCTAAACACAGAGCAGCCATAAAAGAACTGAGCCTGAAGATAACAGTCCAAAGTTGTGACTTAAATGAGGGAATATCAGAGTTAGTGATAGCTCTAGTAACATCAAACTCATGATAACAACAAATTTCTGAAAAGTGATTAATGCCTGTTTAGAGAATAAGCCCATATATCAGTCGAACCCTGACGTTGATGTGTGAGTTGTGTTGCCCGATGCTGTGTGTTATAAAGTGTTCGGTCAGTGTTTCCTTTCAGACCCTCCTCTCCTCACACCTTCATGATGCAGAAGGTCACTAAGTATACTTGATGCGTTTCCCTCCTGCCTCCCATCCTGCTGACGTGCATGTCTTCACTCCTCTGTCTCTCCCCTCCCCCCTCCCTTCCTCTCCTGTGTGTGTCCGTGGTTCCTTCGGGAAGGAGTATGTGACAGTGGGCCAGTTAAATCAGATGTATGGGATGCCAAAGGTGGAGTCGTCCCCTACTTCCCCCCTTCAGCGGTCCCTGCAGTCTGGAGCAGTCGACCCCGCCTTCTCCTGCCTCCCCTCTCCTCATGGCTCCTCCCTCTCTCTCTCTGTAGAGGTGTGTGCTGTCTTCCTTCCTTTCTTTCTTTTTTGGCTGCTTTTTTTACTGTCACTGTTTTTTCCCTCCTTTTCTTTTCTTTTATTATATTTTTTTTAGAGGTATGATCATTCTGTAATTTGTAAATTACATTCTGTAATCTTGTGAAAGAGGGGTGCGCTTCAGTTCTCGCATGCATAAATAAAAGACAAGTGCTGACAAGGCTTAAAATGAAAAATAGCTTGCAAAGAGGGGCAGTTGTGTAAATAAAATATGTCATCATCATATTAACATGGATGGTTACACTAGTCCTCATCAAGATGGTGTCTAAGACTCATTCAAATGTAGGCTGCAGATGTCAAATGAGTGACTAACGCAATATCTGTGTTTCCCTCATATATACTACAATTTATTTGAATATACCGGTTTTGTCACTTATCCAGTGTGAACACTACATACTAAAATCCTGAGTAGAATGAGTTTGTAGTACAGCTCTAGGACACTGCTAAAGTCACCATACTTTGGCCTAGTATCACAGCGTCCCCCTTTGAGCCAAGCCATCAGTTTATTACATGTAACATAAGAAAGAATGGATCAATTCAGTTTTTTAACTGATTCCCTTCTGAATGTTGTGCATAATTTATGTTTTTTGTCTGAACAGAAATAATTTTGGGATACACACAACTCCATGATCTGGTTTGATATGAGTCCTCCTTTCTCCTTTTTCCAGGAGAGTAAACCAGCACTTAAGGGAGGGGGAAAAAGAAATTGAAAAAGAAAAGGAGGGAAATCTCTTACAGTTGCTTACATATATGCAGTCGGTGTATTTTGTTGTAAGTGTTTCAGGATAATACTAGACTTTTTTTTCCTGTCACTATATAAGCCCTTAGAGACTCTAAATGCTGTGATGTTACTGTATTTGTCAGACTCGGGAGCTCTTACTGTACTGCAGGTTTGCCTCAAGTCACAGACTCTCATTGTTTAAAGATTCACCACAAGTGGCTCAGATTCATCCTGCCGGTATTACTAATATGATCCATCTCACTTGATATCATGTTCATTGATGTTTTCCCAGCTATTGCCTCTTAAAATTAGATGGCTGTGTCAGAACTGAACTTGAATAAATCACTTTTATCTCTTCACTTCCACCATGAGAACACAACAGTTGTGCAGTGATGGAAAAACCAAAACAGATCTATTTAACATGGTTATCAGCTGCATGATGTTGGTGACAGCTGCATTATGTAAGCAGCATGTCTCAGTCAGCTGTTTAAAATGTGTTTTTCAGAACAACAGAGACAGAGCGCACACACACATGCTTGTAACTGTGGTTATTCTTTCAGATATTGTAAACTCTAAACTCATATATATATGCTGCATGGATTAGGCTCCAAGGGTAGCTGAAGTGAAGTAAAACATAAAATGAGATGAAAACTTAAATGTTCTTATGAGAAACTGGGTCATAGCAGAAACATAGAATTAGAATAGAGACATGTAAAATGAGGATATAGCAGCTGGAGGGTATGACGCATAATGCAGCTGACAACCATAATGTGTTGAAGATATTTAAGAATCATTTTTAAAGTATGAGAAAAAGCTTTAATCACAGCTGTTAGGGGTGTATAAAACAAATGTTTCTACCGTCTTCCTACTGTCTTTGAATGCTTTCTAATCTCTTTTTCTCTTTTCCATTTTTCTCTCTCGTTTCTCCTCCACCCTCTCTCCTGTTCTGTCTCTTTGCCGCTCATCTCTGTGCTCTGCAGTACCAGTCTGAGGGCAGTAGGCCTCACCTCCCCAAGCTAGATTTAGAGCAGTGGTACCAGGAGCTGATGGCTGGCTCCAGCCAGCTCTGTCCTCCTCCTCTGCCAGCCAAGTCACTGTCAGGCCGTAGACCTGTGCTGCAGGTAGAGGGCTTTTCTTCTTTCTCCTCCTTTTTCCCATTCCTTCTTGTGCTGTTTGTGTTTGCTGTGACTCTTTGCCAACCTTCAACTTGCTTCAACTCACATCCAAAGAGTTGGATGTTTGTGTGTGTCAAGGGAAGAGAGAAAAAGCCTTAACATGTCAGGTGTTTAATAATGCTGCATTCACATCACATGGAGAAGACAGTCTTCCCCCTTCTGCTCTACTAGAAAGTAAAAACAAACACCAGAAGAGATCTGTCAGGACACAGCTGCATGCTGGAGGTTTTTGTTGTG
Source organism: Scortum barcoo (assembly GCA_023238725.1). NCBI lineage: Eukaryota > Metazoa > Chordata > Actinopteri > Centrarchiformes > Terapontidae > Scortum > Scortum barcoo. Next base: position 26,650,772 of record CM041552.1, read on the forward strand.
ACTGGAACTTCAGTGTTTGCTTTGGGGTAAAAATGAGGTCAGTTATGTGTATTAACTTTGAAATAAAGCTGAGAGTAATCGCCTGTAGCAGAGGTCTCCAGAAAACTTTAATCACCACTTACAGAAAGTTACAATGTGCGAAAACCTTGAAGTCTTTACTTTGAACATCAAGTCGTTCCACACAGATACTCCCATAGTACATGAATGCAGCATTAACTTAAGTGGGCCTGATCAAAGAGCTGTTAAATAAAGGGGACTAGGCATGTGTGTTTCTGTGTGTGTGTGTGTGTGTGTGTGTGTGTGTGTGTGTGTGTGTGTGTGTGCAAAAGTGTCGTGTTTGAACTGCAGCCTAACTTGTGTATTGTCTGTCGGCTCTTTGATATTTTTTGTTAGTCTTTGATACTGAAATTTATACTGCTGATTGAACCTTGGTTTATTAAATCCAGCAGCTCATTTTACCGACATCACTGTTCAATAGCACTCACAGCATAATGCTAATCATGCTTTTAACCATTGATTCCTTGCAGGTGCTTGCAGCTCATCTGTAGTAGATCTAACATTGTTGTAAACTGAACGGCAATGTTAGAGGTACAACTGAGCCGTGTGGAGATGGAGTGTTTTCAGTGTAAACACTCCATCACCACACTTCCAAGTCTTGATCTTTTCATCTGCTCTCTCTCTCAGGTGTTCCGCTCTAAGCTGGACAGCGACCCGGGCCTGTCTCTTCATCAACCCAAGTCAGGCTCTGCATCCCCTCTGCAGCACGGAGCGGCCACACTGGGACGCAACACGAGCTCAAAGGTAAAACGATTGTTCCTCTTCAGCAGGTGTAGGGATGTGGCTCAGTATTTAAGCCCCATGTAAACCTGTGTTTGGCATTTAATGTTAATATTTTCTCTGCCCTGTGACCCAGCAGAGCCCCCTGCTGGTGGCCAACAGCACTGGCAGTCTGCCCAGGAACCTGGCTGCAACCCTGCAGGACATTGAGACCAAGAGACAGCTCGCTCTGCAGCAGAAAGGTAATGGACCTGCCTCTGAGCTTCACTCTGCAAGCACCAACACTCCTGAGCATTGACAAATTCACCCTGCAGACTTTCTTAATCACCATTTATTGGTTCAATAACATTAGTGTTACTCATTAGAGGTGAATGTTCTGTTGTAAATAATTAAACTATACTAACTATACTGTATATCAGTTATTAATACAATGTGCCAGAGTCCTTCATACATTAAATAAATACTTTTCTCAGTCACCTCTCATCATCTACTGTAGGTCAGTCAGGTCCTGACCGACTATAGGTTTGCCAGATAAATCTGAAGTTTTGCAAGTCAGCGATTTACTTGATCATATACATACTGTTAATAGAAGTAGATACTGTTATACTTGAGGGAGGAAAAGCCAAAAACATCATGAACACCTGGTTAAACACTGCCAAAATTCTTTTCTGTTCTAAGAGATTAGCAATAGCTTTTCTTTATATAGCATTATTTATGAATTTCATGTAGCTTTAAGTGCATTACACAAAGACTAAGCAGCAAACATAAATGTCATAGTGATTAAAGATAACAGAGATAAAACAATGTTATAAGATTTTCGATTTTCGAATAGTGAGATAATACTGTAGTAGACAAACTGATCACCAGTTAATAGATATTCAGTAGTCTTGAGTGTGCTTGGCTTCAGTGACGCACACCTACATTGTCATTAATTTTCTGTTGGATATTGTTGTGTTAGCCTGCACCTCCTCATGGAGCCGAACGTGTGTTACATCAGTGTGTATTATCGAGCTCTGTTCCTCATGCCTCAGCGCTGTTTGACTGAACGGATCAGAGGAAAGCAGTCTGGTGCTTTAGTTCAGCTGGCTGCCACCCACAGGTGCTGGGTTGGAAACTCGAGTTAGTCACATATGCCAGCGTCTGCAGTTCAGGTTGTCTTCATGTCTGTCTGTCTGTCTGTCTCTGTCTGTGGACTTTTCTCTCACTGCACCGCTGCACCACAGAGCCCCAGACCACCACACTGAACACCGTAGAGGAAAGCTCAGCAGGTAGATGGATCACTGCGTCCAGGAGTTGATGATTGCTTCTGTTTCCTTCATTTTGTTCAGCAGGATTCATCCTGTTTGTCTGCTGCTGTCTTTCCATACGTCTACACGTGTCTGAAATTAACTGTTTGTCTTTTCTTCTAAGGGGCAACACAAAATTAGCTTAGTCTAATCTTTTGTTCAAATGTCACCCTTCTTGTTTATTGCTCAACATCATTGAAAAAGTGGTACATTCACTTTTATTAATCTTTAACTGAAGTGTAATTAACCATCCAGACAAAAGAGAAGAATAATAGACAGCCAATCAGGAACCTGTTTGAAAGCTTCAGCCTTGCAGAAGACCAAAGACTGTACCTAAAACCTAATACCTAAAAAATTCAAGTCTTATACAAAACCAGCCAGTCTGGCAGGGTACTTTTATTGATTTATCCTTCAAAGGTAACGTTTACCAGAACTTGACACCTGGCGGGTGTTAATTTCAGACCCTGTCTTCACCTAAACCACCTCTCTTCATCCTTCGCCTTCAGTCTCTTCCATCTCTGGTGTGTCATTAACTCCTCTCCCCTGAAGATTTCTTTTCATCTCGTCTTTTGTCTGTAATGTCAAACATCGAACAGTCTTTCTTCTTCCATCAATCTTCTATGAACGTCCCTGCTGGTGGAGAATAAATCTTGCATGTTCAGCGTTCATTGAGCTCCTCCTTTGGAGTTATCGACCAGGGCACTTCTTTCCAGATGGATCTGCCCATTATCAGGTGCACAGCAGCATTGATTTGAGAAGTTGGATAGATGATTAACTTGGTGACGGGTCTTTGTGGGTTTTTGCAATTATCCTTGAACTTACTGAGAAAGCACATACTTGTATGTGTGGTGCATGGTTCATGGTCTTGTAATTTGTGGGCTGGTGCTGGTTGTGCATTTAGTGGTTCTTCAGTTCGGGATACTACAACTAGCATGTTGGTTCAAATGTGGTGATCTCCCTCTATCTGAGAAACAAACGGACCACTGCTGACTTGTTGATCGAGTTCCTGCAGGTTGAAAGTTCAGACATTGTTCCGTCTCCCCCCCACAGTTAAAAATCACTACTAATCCACTGATCAGCACTTGCCCTCCTCCCCCCAGGTCAGCAGGTGATCGAAGAGCAGCGTCGTCGCCTGGCCGAGCTCAAACAGAGAGCGGCGGCGGAGGCCCAGTGTCAGTGGGAGGCACTCCACGGCTCTCAGCCTCACCTCATGACTTCGTCCTCCCCATCGCCCTCCTACTCTCCGGTCATGGCCTACAGCCCCGCGCTGAGCCACAGCTCTGTAGGCCCTCATCCTCTGGTTCATCACTCCATCCTGCACCACCAGCCCCCATCAGCTGGAGAGCAGCCCTACGACACCCTGAGCCTGGAGAGCTCCGACAGCATGGACACCAGCGTTTCCACAGGGAACAACTCAGCCTGCTCACCAGATAACATTTCCAGGTAGAATGATTTAATGTGATTGATTACAAACTGTAGGAATCACTGAATCTACAGCAGAGGGTCTGCTCAGATGTTAGATTAGAAGATGTCAGAGAGGAGCTTACTTATACAGCTGCACTGACTCAAGTTGAGTGATTTGTATTTGGAGATGTTTTCATCTTGACTGGATGTGCCTCAGGTCTGGTCAGGTCATCCTCAACAAGTATATAAGTAGATTCCTCAATGTTGCCTTGATTCATATTTGTAATGGCCACCAAACAGAATCACCACACTTTGTCTAAACCTCCCCATTCCTCTGCTGAGGATTTTTCTTTTAAGTTTTCATTTTTAATGAGCATGTTGACAACTTACAGACACATAGTAGTATCTAGTATTTTTCATATAGTTTATATTATACCAGTCATGTTGTATACATTTTGTAGTCAGTATTCCCACCTTGAGCTGGGGGTCCAAGTCTGACTTCCCCATATATCCAAATCATCCTCAGTTATTTCCAAGCCAGATTAGTCTCAGATATTCTCTATGTGTAATAACGATATTGTCCAAAATATGTTTACTGTCCTCCACTAGTTTCATTTATTCACTGGGGGTTTATTTTTTATCTGACACTATCACTGAGTGGCATCTCATAAATGAGGGTATATCTTCAGTCAGTAACACTACTGTAACTGTATGTACTGTATGAAGTATTACAGTTAAATTAGTATCAAAATAGCAATTAGACTCTTAACAAACACACACACAAGCACATTGAAAAGAGAGCCACAGACAGTGAGGCTGCTCCCACCTGTGTCCACAGGTCGGCTCATTTGTAGACTGTCTGTTAATGTGGCCACGCTGTGTGCTGTGTTACAGCAGCATTCACCACAGCATGTTCTCAGCACTATCTATTGTTCAAATACCTTTGATAGCTCTCAGGAGGCCAATTCCAAAAACAATTAGTAACGATTTAAAGATGACTTTAATGGGATTTGTTCTGTAATGAACAGTGCACAGTGGGCAGGGGGAAATGGCAAAGTTTATTAGCATAGTTTTATCCAAGATAGTAACTGTTTCATAGCGGCATATCAGTAACTCTTTGTGCTTTTTGTAATGATTTTGTAATAAATTGTTGTTGTAATATTTCTCAACAGTAGAGATAAATACTCACCCTCCCTATTTGGTCTCATTTGCTCCCATTTGTTTGACTGATATGTTAAAATGTTTAGTCTGTGTTGTTGAAGTGAATAATAGCTTCATGTCAATAGTTTACAGAGCCACACATTGAGTGTGCACATGTTTCTGAGTCTGTTAGGAAATAATGCATATTTACAAATGGAACAAAGATTTTGAGCCATTAGGCTCTGTCATCAAGAAGCTACTGTAGTTATAGTGAGAATTAGACATTTCCGAAAATACACGAGGCTTTGTTTTATTGGTAAAAAACTCATCACATCCCCACAGCTTTAACCTAATTTAGCTGTTAACCTCAGTTACAAAACTCTCAAAGGTTGAGTGATCATGTATTACACAACTAATCAATACTTCACTGGATGCTGAGGAGGAGTAAACAGTGAAGAACTACACTTGGATCTTTAGGGAAATCAATTCACAAATACTGTCTACAGTATCGCCTCACAGATGTTGTTTAAACCCTGCTCTGAAGTAAAAGGTTAACTGAGTCGATGTGCAATGATGCAGTTGTTAAACGTGACAGGAAATTGTCTGCATGCAGTACCTCAGAATCACTGTGGAGGCAGATGAAGGTAATGTGGTAACACTGCTGTTGTGTTTGACATCAGTGTCGGAGGAGTGGACGCGCTGAAGATTGAGGAGATGGAAAAGATGCTGAAGGAAGCGCAGCTGGAGAAAGCCAGACTTATTGAATCGCGGGTAAGACACAGCTTCAAAAGAGAGTTACACCATGAGAACTATTCAGAATCCATAGCCAGTGACTGATGAGAGTTCTTGCAGTGTTCCTGTCAATAGCGTTAAATTGCACATGAATTTGAAAATAAAGATTCAGGACAGGAACGCTCATTCATTTTTATTGGCCTCCATGTTTCAAAATCTTCATCTCACTTCTTCATCACGTCTTTGTGTCCTGATGAAAAAGACTGAAATACAAAGACGATCAAATCAATTTCCTGGTCTGGAGCTTTTTCTTTTTTTCTTCTCTTTTAGCCTCAACTCCTTTAGAGTTCTCATACATCTCGCTATATGAATGCAGCTTTTTTTTTATCTGAATGGCTTGGTTTGGCTTGGCAGGAAGTAACAGAGTTTTTCCCCATAGGAACTACAGATCCACATAGACAGATTATGGATCTGTAAAAAACTTTTAGGATTGTATGAAATTACTACAAAGCTCATAAACACCTCCTTTTTATAAGAGTGTCAAATCAATTCACTGACCCTCAGAATCTCTCCCCCTAACTCTGGGTACATGCCAGTTCCTTTATTTGATTGTTCCTCGCCTCATGAAGCCTGTTTCAGTGCTCTTATATCTGCTCTGAGGAGCGAGGATAAACGAAACCTGCTTTTCTTTCACTAGACTCAACACGTGCCGTTATTAGAAATCCGTTGGTGACTGGACACTGCAGCCGATGGCTATGATCTGATTCTACATCACATCATTGCTGCAGTTACAGAACAAAGTATTCTCCTATGATATAGATTCACCGTCCGGTCTGAAATAATTGATCTGAGTCGTGTGTGTTGGTCAGGTTAACAAAAGAACCATAACTGTCTTCAGTCTCATCCAGTTGTGCTGCCGTCATCAGAAACATCCCTTTATAAATGTTAGCTCGGGGTGGAGAATGTTTCATTTCTTTAAAGACGTGTTTTCTCGATTCGTCTCTGCTCACATCTTTTCCTTTTATCACTTTTGTCAGTGGTAGATGTAGAAACAGTTAAGATAACTAGCATGTACCCTTTGAATTCATCACAATTCAGAAAAATCTGAATTCTACCTGATTAAAGGAGGACCAAAAACAAAAGTGAGTCAACGTGAATGGCAGTGGTCAAGATTCAGAATTATGTTAAAAACAATGATCCTTTAAACTCTGAATTTTTACCCTCTTGGTTGCTTTCTGCAGTTTTAGGCATGTTTGAATGTGCTGTATATACATCTGTGTGTGTTGCTGTCTACAGAGTGGATCATTACTTCAGCACATAACCAATAGCTGTCTGTGAAAAGAATCCATTACAGTAGCGGGGCTGCTCGGTGGCCAGCAGTGTGAGCGTACATAAATGTATGAATGAGAAGCTCAGTCCTGGCTCAAAAAAAAAAAAAACACACGCACGCTCTGCAAAGCTGTTCCACAGATCAAAAAAATATTTAATGAAAGCGCTCTCCTCCAGGAGCGAGAGAGCCTGGCGCGCCGTCAGATGCTGGAGGAGGAGAGGAGGAGGAGGGAGGAGGCGGAGAAAGACTGCAGGATGAAACTTTCCACCGGCAGCAGCTCGTGGAGAAGGAGGTCAAGATGAGGGCCAAGAACTTCTCTCAGGTCAGTACAATGAGACCGAATTGAGTCTTCATGGTAGAAAAAGTGTAAAATAACTAAAATTACCTGTCTGCTGAAAACATGGCAGGGTTTTACACATGTGAGCTCCCGGTGGAAACCTGCATGTTTCTGCTCTCAGTTTTCCTCCAGAATTTAAACCTTTACAAGAGCATTTACACCATCACAGGACAAAAATGTAAAAAATAAATGTATTCATTTACATGTGGGGACTGATTAAAATATTCCATTATTTGAGATTGATCAGTCCAGTTAATTTGTATTCACTATCTGGTAAATGATCCAGTACCGGTCTGTTAATCTCTCTCGCTGGCAGTGATCCTCCTCGCCGTACCAGCTGTTCACCCTCCTGTGTCTTTGCCTGATTTTTTTGCTCTATCCAGGCCCGTCCTATGACTCGCTACCTGCCCATTCGGAAGGAAGAGTTCGACCTGCGCTCCCACGTGGAGTCGTCCGGCCACAGCGTGGACACCTGCTACCAGGTCATCCTCACAGAAAAGATGTGCAAGGGCTACCTGGTGAAGATGGGAGGCAAGATCAAGTCCTGGAAGAAACGCTGGTTCGTCTTCGACCGCCTCAAAAGGACCTTCTCCTACTATGTTGGTAAGAAGTGTTAAGACACGAGACTCTTGTTCTTCTAAGATATGTGCTGCTTCAGAATGGTATAGTGATGTTTTTACTCTGCAGTCAGCACCTCCCGGGTGGGGCTCTTTTGAACAGTAAAAAAAAAATTTTTTCATGTTGCCATGTTAATGTCTCAAGCACATAAGTCTAGAGACATTTTGTAAGGAGAACACAGTCCTCATTATTGGGGATTGAGGATTATTGAAATACTTCCATTAGAGCAGAAATAATATCACACATTTATGTAGCTTGTCCATCAGTCACACATTCACATCACCTCATGTCGGGCTCCTGAAGCGGTCACAGTGGTTTTCTGTTTTCAGGCTGTCTGAGCTCCTCCATAGCTATAGTGGTAATTGGGCTGTTTGACAGGAGATTCGCTCTGTGGTTTGTATCCATAGTTCATTTGTTTTTCTTTGGCAGCAAAACATTTTTCATGAGCCCTCAGAAACTCCTGCATATCAAACTTTTAAAACTCACCAGCCGAGCAGCATTAAGGTTACAAACAAACCACAATGAAACACTCTCTATAGGAGCCAATGTTGTAACAAAAAATTGTTAAATATAATACGACTGCAGGTTAAAAAACTTTGCATTTAAGTGGCTGTGAATTTGAAAACAAACACACCTGGACATGGCTCCTCGTCTTTGTCTCTCAACACTCATTCAGGACATTTAAATCCTGTGTCTCGGTGGACTTATTTTGATGTCTCCAACAGTCAGCAGAAGACAGAACATTATAGAAAGTATATGGATATATTGTAGATCGCAATTGTAAAATGGTAAAGTAGCTGCAGTAAGTTGAAACATTTAACATGTAAAGTGGCAGAGGTTTCCTACTGTGGATGAGTGGCAGACAGAACATGCGTCCCTCAGACCTTGAGCAGCATGTAGCATGTAGCGTGCACGGTCGTGTAATTTGATCTGGGGCTGTGAGCTCTGGGACACTTGTTCGCTGTCAGGCCTTTGAAGTCCTCAGAAGGTTCTGCTTAAAGCTGCTTAAAGCGTACCTTGTTGAAAGTGAGCCAGGGTGAGGAGGTGTACTGAGATTACTGTGGCAGTAGTTAAAATGCGCTCAGCGCTGTGCTCTCTGAGGAGGCTGATTGAGATGCATCATTGCCCTTGTCTCTTGACCTTGAACAATGAGGAACGAGGGACGACGAACATAAGTCATGAGGGCGGCTAATTCGCTTTAATCAACCTCAACCACAACCAGAGTTTCGGTAATTTAGATGCAGTCAAATGAGATGCAAATGCCCGGCTATTTGAATGCTAAAGAGGTCATTAGCAGATAATAGCTCCGTGTTAAAAGGAAAGCGTTATTCCTCGAAATGAAGTGCTGTGTTTCTACCTACTACTCTTAAGTTGGCTTGTGGAGTGTTTGTGCCTGGAGGTAGAGAGGGGTGTTGAGTTCCCCACCGGTTCCTTACTGCAGTTCTGCAGTGGCTGATGAAACAAACTGCAATGATGTACCAGAGTAGCGTAAGAATGCAGTCAAGTGTGAAAATACAATGAGAGCCCCATTGGTTTAAAAACAGAGAAAAAGTGCTGTGGTTGTCTTTTTCCATCCATCATCACAAACCATAAATTGGTCATGATCAAAGTTTGAGTTCCTCTCTTTTTTTAATGGCCACATCGCGTGTTCTCCCTGTCGTTATTCTAGGTGACATGGAAGTGATGCGCCACGGCTTTTCTGGCCAAGAAAAGTGTGTTGTTGTCAATATTTTTTTAGTCCTTTAAACAAACCCACGTTATGTTCCCTCCCACAGACAAACATGAGACCAAGCTGAAGGGTGTGATCTACTTCCAGGCAATAGAAGAGGTCTATTATGATCATCTCCGCAGTGCCACCAAGGTATGCTGTCAGTGGACTCCGTAAACCATCATTTTCTCCCATCTATTTCACTTTCTTTATTTTCAAATTCTCTTTCATTTAAAACCTGTTTTTGCACATTCTGTCGTTTTTGCTTCTTTTTCTCTCCCCGTTTGTGCTTTTGCTTTGGCCGGCTGCTGTCACAGAAGGGATTTTTCAACTTGAATATGACCAGTGTATGTATCCACGCTCTGTTCGCCCATCTAACCTCACTGAGCCCTGTGTGTCCCAACCATAGACTGAATATTCTGATAGATAAGAGCATAACAATCTTAAAGCCTGATGATGCATGCTTAAGACTTGTGTTTGATCACCTCAGACAGTGCACTGGTTTGATTCTTGTGAGAGTTTGTCATTTGAATTAACCCTACTTGATCCCTGTGTCCACCCCTGTGCTCCCAGTGGAAACCAGTCAAGTGATTAGAAAACAAGAACCTGCTCATTTGTGTGTCTCTATACAGCAGAGGAAACACTTTCATTAGATCTTTTAGCAGGAAAGTCCAAGTAACGTCAGTGCTTCCTGGCTGATTCAACTTATTAAGTCTTTTAAGGTTTGACAGATGTATAACCCCTCTTGATCTCCCTCTTTGCTTTATACTAAATTTTCAAAGACACTTCTCTTCCTGTTGAGGAAGTGGTGGTTTTTCCTTTGAGCCGTAGGTGGAGCTTTTGGCCATATTTATGTTCTTTATGATCAGGGCTGCTTGCTGCTCGACTTGAGCGTTACACATCTTGTCATGTATTGTTTTGTTTTTTTTCATTTTTTTCATCTCCAACATAATGCTGAGCTGCTGCTGCTGCCTCCTCATCTTCAGTGTGTGTGTGTTTGTGTTTGAAGGCCTGTCGCAATGAATGCACGGCACTCTGACAAACTGCGTGGCTCTGATCAACTCTGAAACTTTGATTTTACTTGTCACTTCCAATGTCACACTACAGAGGCAAAAACTTTAAAGTGTGCTGCACTTAGCAAAGACACAGAGATGATGCTTTAGAAGAGTGTGTGAGGATGAAAGAAGCTGCTGATTGATCTTCCAAAAACATAACAACAGTGTCACCTGGAAAACAGCAGAATAAGTTCATTTTTCAGATACTTTTCTTTAGAACTGTCCTCATCCCCATATTTACATAAATTGTATGCACATTTTGACACAATTCATTTACATTACCAGTATTTTTAAATTAGTTCTCCAGGATGGAGGTATTTCGTGCAGAATTTAATTCTGAAGGTTGCAGATATTCGGTGATTTTCTTTGTCTTTGTTAGCTCAGTTTGTGCCTCATCATTGTATCATCATTGTATTTGAGTCACAGAACAAAGTACCTGGTCTTTGAAAAAGAAAAGAAATACCAGATGATATTTGAAAAACCCACATGGTCATTTAACAACACTTTATGCTGTTCTGAGTAAATATTTCAAGAATCCTCAAAGGCTTCTTCCAACTTCCAAAGATTTTTTTACCCTTCTCCCAACTTTTTTCCTATTTTCTCTCATTTTGTATGAAAATATGTAAAAAAATATTTAATATATAATAAAACTTTAAATGCTAGTTCCCGTTGTATAAATTAAGCAAAGATGTCTCATTTGTAGCTCAGATTTTATTTTTAGTTTAGACTTAAAACTAAACATGTTTTTTTAATCATTCAGTATGAAGAATATTTTCTGTCCAGATATTTTAAAGATTATATAAAGCAGCTATTATTTGTCATTTTTTGGCTAGTGCACAAGCAGCAGCTTGCCAGCTGAAGCTTGATGAGCCTGGTTAAGTTGAATCACAACATTTAAGTTGGGGCCAGAAAACAAAAACACGCTAAGATGCTAAAGATGTCTTGGTCTTGTAATTTTCACTTCATTTTCTTGATTTATTAATTTTTAAAAAATCATTAGTGCAGCTTTAAGGATTCTGGAAATGCCTTCAGTGCAGCAGTAAGAGTTGTTGAACCACCTTTGTTTTTCACAGATCTGTGGGTATTTATTTGATTTTGTTTAGAAAGTGTTTGGTTAGCTTTGTCTCCACTCTACTCTGACTCAGATGTAATGGTATTACATTAAAACAAAACTTCAGCAGCTTCTATAACGGCATTTAGTTGATTGGACACCAACACTCTCCATTTGAATGCCAGCAGATACTTCAGTTTTAAATTTTAATGTAGAACTTCTATCAAAATGTCTTTTTACAGTCAGTTAAACTGAGGGGCTCCCCACAGGCTCCCCAGTGTAGGTCTGATAAATAGTACAATAAATATGTACTTCAGTTTGGGAAAGGTTGAAATTGACCTATACTTTACAGATAGGGAGCTAGAGATAACTTAGAGAGTGCAGAATAATGAGAGAGAGCAGGGAGTCGGTGTGGCGTGTGACTGCAGCACCTCAAAGTTCGATTCTAGGTTTCTCTTTGTTTTTCTTCCAGAGCCCGAACCCCTCCCTGACGTTCTGTGTAAAGACCCACGACCGGCTCTACTACATGGTGGCCCCCTCAGCAGAGGCCATGAGGATCTGGATGGATGTGATCGTCACAGGAGCAGAGGGATACACACAGTTCATGAACTGAGACACACACACACACACAGCGCACAGAGCGCAGGTGACGAGCAGATCGTTTCGGCAGGGACCCTCCCACCACAGACTCTACAGGCCCTCCCTGTTTCCAGTCCACAGCGGACACAGCGCCTTGTTTGTTACTTTTCATTTTTAATCTCACACTTTGATTTTACTTTGTAGATGTTTTCACCTCCACATTTTCTACATGATTCTGTTTGGATTGAAAAAGGGAGCCGTTGGAGGACACACACACACACACTTACACACTCTTCTGTAAATAAACCAAAATGTATACCTGTCAAAGACTTTAAAAAAGCCTTTCTATATTGCCAAATGGAGATCTTGTAGTTTGTTGGTCCCTTTGTATTATTTGTTTCCTTTCTTTCTCTTTTTTTACTTCTAGAGAAAATTGCCAAATGACATAATGCCAATGTTTTGTTTGAGAGTTCCCTCATGACTATGCTCAGTTTAGACAGAAAGAGTTTAAAAAACTCTTCAATCAAAAGGGTGTAATCAGTTTAGAAATGCATCTGAAAGAATCTTACTCACTATGAATGAAGCTATCAGAGAATCGGTCAGCCAACGGAAACTGAAGGTGATCTTTGAGTCCAGCACACGTATCTGTATCAGCGAAACACAGTAAAACTTCAAAGCATCAGCCAAGTACACTTGTCACTTCACCCCAGTGCTGCTCCGAGACTAAAGACTAACACTAAATCAAGTGCAGCAGCTAGAACTCATTAAGGCATTCGAAGCTACATGCTACACATATTTCCTTCACGTAGGCTTAGCAAAGTAATTAGAGGCATTTTGTGAAGACTTTGACTCACTACAGCTCAGGAGTTCACTCTGCAGTTCTCACTACGGCTCAGCCAATATGGGGTTTGTCAAAAAAGTCAAACTATTTCTTATAAAGGAAAAGTCTGGCATTTTGAGAAATGGCTTCATTAACCATCTCTCTGACAGCTTTGGAGATAGAAATCCTTCCCACCCGGAGGGAAACATCTGTCTGCCTCCAGTCGTTGGAGTGAACTATGAACAATTTCCTATTTAATGAGAAAGTGGCGGATCCATTATATCAGTTGGAGGATGCTCACCTCTTGAAATCCAACACTCAGAGGTTGACTTGCCAAACAAACCTGTATATTGGTGAACCATAGCCGCCACATTCTCAGCGTACTTTGTGGATATATTGAACACGAACATCTCACTGTCTGTAAGATGCCGCCATGTTGCCAACTCAAACTGCATATCCGTGTGCTCACGTGGAAACAGAAAAAAAGCTCATCTATCCGCCAAGTAGCCTTTAGCTAACTTGATGATGCGACTACGCAGCTGGGAAGTAGCCATCGTCACTGCCAGCCTACAGCGAAGCCACCGGAGGGCGCTACGGAGACCACACGGACACAGGACCACACAGGATCAAACATATGGACTAATGCAATTCAGAACTGTGCCTTGACTTATGTGTTGTTATTGATGCCATGTCTGAGTCCAGCACAGCCTCACTGGAAGGCTACAACTGTATGAATGCATTTTCATTTGTGTCGCGGAGCTGTAGTACGAGGACAGGTTCGCATGAGGTTTTGTACACCGCTACTCTGTCTGTAGCTTTATTACAGGCAGAGATAGCGAAGGCCCTGAGCACAGTGGGGATCAGCTAGTTCACTGTCAGTAGTTAAACTCTGAATGTACTAAATATTTAGGACATCATTTATGTTATTTAAGGTGCCTCCACCAAATTTACATTTGAGTCCATTTACTCATTATGGGAGAACGATTCAGCCTGTGAGCACAGTTGAATGTCTTCTGTGGCTCTGAAGGAGAAAATGACCCCGATGATGTCATCAGGGTCATGTAAGCTCGAGCCTGCAGACCATGAATTTATAACAGCACCTGTGTTTCAAAGTAGGGATTTGGGTGTTTACCAGTCAGGAAGGATATCAAAAAGGTACTGTTGGCTGCATTATGGGAAATTTAGGATCCAGTGAATTTAGAGCCAGACCCATAAAGTGCGTAAAAGTCAAGATGCCACAAACTCTGCTTCAATTTTAACTTTTTTTTTTTTATCTAAAAATTGCTAAATGTACTAAATTGCTAGATATCGTAAATCTTAACCAGAGATGCAGATTCCCCATGGATATGAAACTTAAAACAGCTCAGAAACTTGTCCTTAAAATGTCCTTAATAATTTGTACATTCAGTGGTAAAGACTTAAGTCTTAGTAAAGACTAATCACAAATTGGTTTGTCAACTTATAATTAGCTAAAAAAAATGGGTTCTCTTTGATAGTTTCCCAATTATGGGACAGAAAATGAGACTAAATGTTCACAAAAACAATATTTTTGTGTTATTGTTTATTATTGATTGCAGTAGTTTGCCTTGTAACAAACTGTAAAAACAAACTATAACTCGACTTTTAATTAAATAACGTCCCTCCCTGCCTTGATTCCCCACTGTGAGCAGAGGCCTGCGTGCACAAGGGCAGATAAAGAAATCTCGCCTGTTGAGTGCTAACAGACTGCAAGTGGCCGGGCTCGCCTGGTGTCTTTCTCGTCGAGTGTTGATCGTGACGTTGTGAATCTATCGATCGGCCGTGAATGTGGCCGTTTAGTTGTGTAGAAGCAAAGGACAAACTACGCTGTGATTATTGGAGCATGTGGAACTGTTGTTTAGTTTCATGTGTTGGTACAGTAATGATAATTTATGGTTGTGGTGCCTGAGATAGTGACACGTTTACTTCTGAAAAAAATTTTAAAAGAATTTAAGAAAAAAAAAAAAAAAAAAAGACTAGTGAAAAGACCTTAATATATTCTGTCCCCCTTGCCTTTACTTTCCCTGCACAGTAAACATGTGCAAACCAATCTATTCAACACTGGCAAGGCTGTTAAATCATGTCTGCTGATAGTGGGTGGCATATACACATTACTGTTGTCTATGTTGAAAAGAAAGGAAACTAAATATACTGTAAAGAGGATGCCTGAATGAAAAAATATTCTTCCTATTGAAATGAAACTGTATTGTATGGAAAGAAGTACAATTTTTACTTTTTGTCATTTTAGAAATTTTTATTGTCAGTTACATTTCAAATTGTATGGTAGTGATGTATCAATCTACCTTTTTTTTTTACTGGTACAGCAGAACACACACACACACAGAATAACTCACCTAGCACTCATGAGACTGTACTTTTTTTTTTTCTAGAAAGAAGATCCTGTTTCTCACACACACACACACGCCCCAACACACACTCCACTCACAATCAGTACTCGGACCATACTGTGTTATTGGTACCCTGTATGTCTCATGCGTTACTTTCACATATGAATAATATGAATTTTGTCAAATCTATTAAAAAACAAACTGTTACAGAATACGGGCTGCTTTTTTTTAACTCAGCGGGTTATAATGTGAAGGTTCCAGTGTCGAGAGAGGGACAGCAGTAAGTATAGTATGGATGCTCATGCTGGCTGATTATTGGTTCATTACTAACGGTCGGAAGTGGAAACACAAGAACACGCCTACACCAGCAAGAAGAACAAAACCAATCAGAAGCTAAAAAAAAACCCCAAAGTAAAGAAAAACGTTCCTCTAAAAATTACACAAGAAGTGGAACAGTGAAACTCAGTGAAACACAGCTAAACAAGTTTAAAAGGGGCAAAAAAAACAACAAAACAAAACAAAACAAACAGCCTAAGAAAAAAATAAACATCTAAAAGTTTCTTTCTCTGACACAGTGATTCTTCCAACTGAAAGAAGTCCCGTTGGGCCTTTTCGCTGGATCTCCACGAGTCGTTTACAGCTCGTTGATGCTGTCACCTGGAAACAAACGCACTGTTATTTACCTGTAAACCACCCACACACTTTCACATTCACTCTTCATACTTAGCACTCACTATTTGACCAAAGTCAAGTAAAAAAAAACCCTCTTTTGGATTTTCTTTTCAAGTCAAATTCTGTATGATACATACATTAGTTGATTAAAAAAAAATTCCTTGTGCTTATATAAAAATTAAAATGAGTTTTGAAAACCTCCATTTATGTGGCAGAACTGCAGTGACAAAAGTGTGTCCAAAATATTGCCTGTTGTGCTTTACAGTCAATAATTTAGTCAATAATTTGACCTTAGATCTCCACAGACTGTTTATACATTGCAGTGGAGAGATCAATAGCACATTTTGCATAAATCCATTTTCCTTAAACAGCAACCAAAGCTCTTCAAACACCACTGAGTTATTTACACACAGCATGCAGTTATTAAATCTGCCCAGAATACACGCACCTCATATTAGCACAAGATTCAGTGTACCACCATGAAATCTAAACATACTAATCACTGAATGAGTGCAGCGTGTGTTGAAAGCCTTTTTCCTCATGTTAATGATGACACTGAGCAGCATCACAATATTTAACTGTTTAAACAGTATCACTTAAATTCTGCAGTGATGACAAGATGCTACATTTTTAGGACCGTCAACATGTTAAATGTTGGATGGATCAACGGAGCTTAAAAATGATGCTTACTCTCTGCACAGGGGGAGGTGTAGTCAGTGACCGCCTCATCACCTGAAATATCAGCAGAAACACATCAGACATACAGCAGGGAGAGACACTACGACTCAGTGTCACAGTCAAGTAATGTTCATTCACTGACAGTAAAGAAAATTGAACATGTTCAAAAGAAAGTGCAGGAGGAGAAAATGACGCTCTCACTCGTCTGGTAGTAATCGTAGACTTTGACCACAGCTGGCTTCAGGTTTCTGACAGGCAGGTCCTCCTCCAGCGTCACACTGTACATCTTTCTCTCATCCTTCCTCAGCTGCAACCAGAAACAAACAACAGGCCACCAATGAGTCTGTCCAGCTGCACGATTTACTCACAGAAAGACATATACAGGAGGACTGAACACACCTGTACACATACCACAATGATGCTCATGTACCCTGCTGTTAGCCTGAGCCACCACTGGAGTGGACATACTGATAATATAGTGTAAACTCAGCATGGTAAATAACGGCTTACTTTAAAGTGATATTATGAAAATAAAGCACAAGTGCATGTGTTAGCTGGTTGTTAGGAACATTACTTTATTCTGCGTTTCCTACCCCATCTAAGTAGATGTTGATGAATCCTTCCTCCACGTCCACACGCTTCACTGAGCGGTCGCTCTTCAGCTATGGAAGCACAGACAGCCATCAGTACGCTCCAACATTAAACAGATACTGTGTGTGTAAATGTATGTAAAGATAAGAATTAGCTGCAGCAGCACAAGGTTCATTTTGTGCAGCTGCTGAAGAACTGACCAGAGTCAGGGAGCTCTTATCCAGGATGTATCCAGACAGCAGTTTGATGTTGATGATAACCATGTTTGTTTCTTCTCTCCTGCCCTGGTACCTGCAAACACACACACACAGTCAAGCACCATGTCATGGTGACGCGCACACACTGTGGCCTCACTTCAGCTCATGTCAGCTGCTCTGACAGTTTTCTGACTTTACAGTTCATGGTGCAGATGGACAATATCTTGAAATGATTGAGTTAATACCTGAAAACCGTTAATACTCAGTGGCCCTGCCCGTTTCATTTGTGGTAAACTGAATCTCAGCAGTTGTCATTATGTGAAATATTATCTGAAATAATCACAGAAAACTAAACCCACGCCCGAATAAAGCCCAACATCAACAGGAAACTGAGTATCTGAAACTCCTACTGAAGAAAATCAGTCATCATTTTAAGTTAAAAAGGAATCACAAACTTTTTATAAAGTTTGTAATAATGAGTTGTAGTTGGTGCAACAGTTACAGTAACAAAGGTCTGTGTGTTGGACGGTCTCTGTGAAGGTCATCTCAAAAGGTCAATGTCATTATTTAAACCCAAAAGTTAATTACGAGGGAAAAACAAACAAACCACAAACACCACGTTATTAATGCAGCTACTCTCTGTCCTTTGTTATATTATGGCACTATTTGCCAGTCAGTCAGTCATCAGTCATCACACACACAGTACCTGACGTTGACAAAAAGGACGAGCTGAGGCCTGCTGATGTTGCATTTGGCCATGGTGTGGGTGGAGATGTTGAAGGCAGAGAAGTCGGGAGGAGGGGGGATGTTGTAATGCATGGAGATCTGTGGAGAGACAAATCACCACAAACATGTGTCCTTAGACCACACACTCAAAGATCAGGGCTGTGTGTGTTCACACTGATGTGTTACCTACAGGACTCCATGTAGTTTACTCGGTACAACAAAAAAGAGCAAACTCCTGCCACAGTTTGGAGGAATCAAAGTCACTTAAGTGCAGTCACTGTTCTGCAGGTAAATTCCCAACAACATATTCAAATGTCAAGAGTTGTCTTACTGCAGCTAATTAAGTTTAATGATGCACTTTTACTCCCTGAAGTCGTTACGACTACAGACAGTTTGATCATGAGATCAGCACAGATTTCTAAATAACCAAAATCTGATTTCTTTGAATTTAAATCAAACATTTGGAAATTAAGATTAGTCTGGGGGAAAAAAAACATCAAGGACATCATTAATAATAGTAATAGATATTATAACAGATAATAACTATTAATAAAAAGTATAATTAAACAAGCAAAAAAGAAAACTTAAATACTAAATACTCCATAAAATATATTGCTGTTGTCTGCAGCTGAAATTATTTTTGTACGTGTCAACACACATGCAGATAACAATAAATGTGTAATCTCAGTTGATAATATCGGCCTGATGTGTGGGTTGGGCTCTGAAGTACACCACCTAAAGCAGCATGTCAGTATATTTGTATTGGTGGTTTTTACTGGGGTGATACACTGATTTCATTTTTACATTATCCTTATCATACTCCAGTCTCTTTTCTTTCCGAGTTCTCCTCTCCCCCCTCCCCAACCTCCCCCCTGTCAGGTCAGTCGGGCTCCTGCTCCACATGTCAGCCTTGACCTTGTCTTTGCGTGACCGTACCTGTGCCAGCACACAGCTCTGACCCTGGGCTCGGACCGTGTACTCTCCGGGGACCTCGCTCAGCTTCTCCTCCTGGTACAGCAGCCTGTTGCTCTGATCCACCGTGAACTCTTTGTTCAGGCCTCCCAGCGATGTCACAGTCACTGCAGTGCTGCCCCCCTCGCTGTAGGTGGCAGCGCCGTACTTAGCCAGAGCCTGGAGGGCCACCACAGTGTCCTGAGGAGCAGAGAGATTAAACGTGTCACTGGGAACAGCTCGGGGGTTAAATGCTTCAAATAAAGCCTGTGTGTGTGTGTGTCTTACCTGTGTGGAAGAGAAGCCACCGTACGGGTTCTGCTGCTGGGCGAGCCAGCGGACAATGCTGGAGGAGTAATCCAGACCAAAGTCGGGCATGGCCGGGCCGGTGAGCAGAGCCAGCAGCACGTAGGAGGTCATCTCCACCTCCAGAGAGTCCAGACCTTTGTCAGAGGCCCCTGCTCTGTCCCAGTGACGGGTGCCACCTGCCAGTCACAAGAGTGGAGTCCATTAGGTGGTTAGCAACGACGAATGTGCACTTCAGTTAAATTAACGAGTACGTGCACACCTACAGCCTGCAGCCTTTACAAAGTGTGAGGGGTATGACAGAGGTTGTTTTCATGTTTTATATAGGACTGTAGAGATCTTAGCCTTGCATTGTTACCAGGTTCCCAGAATCCCCTCCATCAGTTATTACAGTTATTATCATTTTTATTTAACCTTTATTTAGGTTTAATTGATTTAATAATTTTATTAGGGGTCTTAGTCTCAAGAGAGACCTGGTTAAGACAACAGCTGCAATACAACACAGTCACAGACAGGACATTCAACACAGAGACAAAAATAGAGCACAAGGCATCTACGTGACAACTGCAGAAGAGTCAAAGTTGTGGGCAGATTTTTAAAAATATGTACCAGATCTAAACCACACAGTCACTCTGCAGATTTCTTAAAAAGTAGTTTAAAATCCCTGATCATACTGGACCTCCTGCAGCATGTTTATGCTGAGGGGGGCTTTTTACCAAATTCTGTACAGACTGAGGGGATAGAGAATGATGAAGCCCTGCGAGTGTAGGCTATGGTAGCATGGTTTATGTGACATGTAAGTGGATACATAAGTGAGCAGCAGTTCAAGGACAGATTTACCATTAATTACATCTCCTCTGTGCTTCTTCAACCTTCATCATACCATACAAGCTACAACTGTTTCTTTAAAGACTTGACCTTTTTATTGTCATTTTGAAAAAAATAATGGAAAAGCATTGTGACACTGTAGGCAAGAAAGTTAAAAAAACATTCAATAAAAATCACAAATACTGTAATAAAAAAAAGGAATCTCTCATACCAAAATATGCATGTGTAAAATCTTCAAACCTTGAGTGTGATATTACACAGCTTTCAGTGTTACTGGAGCCACTCTGCTGACTTCTTCACTGTACCTTTAAGTGACACTGCAACTACTTTCACTCATGACATACTTCAACAACTCTGCCTCAACTAACAATGTGACTTCTTTGAAAACATAATTTCACCTTACAATGTTTTAATGCTCACACTTCACACCCTCTGAAATCTCAACTTTTCCCCTGAACCTCTTCAGCCTCCACTGTTCATACAGTTTACTGCTCTCTGTGCTTACACTTCAACTGACATGTTTCACGACTGAGCACAATTTCTCCCCTACGGCACACGGCTGACATTTCAACCCTTTCTGCTCAAACTTCAACATCGTAAATTGAAAATTATATATTATATTATACGAGACAGAAACAGCTGATGAGCCATAAGTGGAGATGCTGCAGGTGGCCTCGCTGTCTTACCCTGTGTGTTGGACTTCTGGTGCAGGAATGTGATGAGTTTGCTCTTCATCTCCTGGTCTCCAGCCAGAGAGAAGGTGTAGGACAGCAGGGCGGTGGTGTACAGGTTGTCCAGCTGGCCAGCCACTGCTTCCTTGAGACAGTTGAGGCAGTTCTGCACAATGGGGTCCTGTCACACCACAGGCAAACACAAAAAGGAGACAACACCAATAACTGAAACTATTAATGAACCAATTTCTTTAAGGGTGTGTGCAAAACAACATTTTTAGCCGTTCTTACAGGTGAATGCAGCCCTGAGCACAGATTACATATATCTTAAGAGACAGGCTGAAGTGTTTTCAACATGCAAACATCTCACAGCTGCAGCAGTGAGTGGCCGTCAGAGTCCGAGGTGAGAGCAACCAAAGACTCACCGTCACGTTGGCATCCAGCTCCAGCAGGGCCGCAGTGATGTAGGCCGTCAGAGACACGTCGTCACTCACTCCTCCCTGTTGGAAACAAGAGCAGAGGAGGAAGAGTCAGAAAAGGAGCAGCGCTCTGTTACACTCACACACTGGACTTCAACTGACTTCATGCTTTTCTTTTCAGTCAGCATCGCTTATAACACTTACAGAGAAGATGTTACAAACAAGCATTGTGCAATTATTGAGAGTTATATTGTATACTATATATGAATATTTTGGTGGCTTCTGAATAATTAAAGTTGGCAACAATATTGGTTTTTAGGTATTCTGGGGTTGTTCAGTGTTGACACCTTAACCCCCCCACAGCCACCAGGGGCTCCTTATACACTCAAATGTCCACATTCAAACTAATGTCATCACCTTCATGCCATTGTGGAAGAGTTTCCCCACAGATCTGATGCAGCCATCAGACCGCTGGTGTTTGGACAGCCACCTCCTGGCATCTTTAATGTGCTTGGCGTGCACAAAGATGTACGGCCTCGCCCCACCAAAGGACTTCATCACAAAAGAGGTCAGCCTGGAAGGTTACATACATGTACACATACACAGTTTTTTTAGAAAACAAAATCGAAACACGTGTGCCTGTGTTGGTAACCCCAAAGTGAACCCGGCTTCAGGACAATTACAACAACAAATTACAACCTCCTGTCTCTCAGTAACACAGAGCGCATCCACAATAAAACAATCGTATTCCTTTGAGCTGAACACGAGCCCAGCAGAACAAAGACGGCTGGAGCTGACAGAGAGGCAGCAAAGGTCTTCTGGAGAGTGAGAATAATCACATCCATATATCAGTATCCTGTACCTACACATGAACAGACTTCAGACATAATGCATGAAGGCCAGTTATAGACCCCCTACATTACACTACACTTACTGCACAATAATGGAGTATGAATGCAGTGAACCCTGCTAGACACTCATTTCCATTTTAGGGTGAATATAAAAATCTTAAAGCTGCATTATTTATTTTTTGGGCCACTTGAGGGCAGCAGAACAAGTCATAAACACACAGGTATATTATTACCTAAAGACGTGCAGCAGTCCAGTTCAGGTCAGTTACACATTAGAACACATTTTCCATTATCAAAAGTTGTGGATGGGACCAACAGAACCACTCTATACCTTCCATTTTTACGTTACCCCTGTGTCTACATAACAAGGGCAATATATACACTATACCAGTGGTACTATACCAAAGTGTTAGGTGAAAGCATGGCTCTAGAGTTTACTTATTTTAACATAAGAAATTGTCTAAAGTCTTGTTTCTGTCCATCCAGTCCAATATTTACTCTCCCTTCATCTCTCTTTTTGGTCTCTTGCAACTCCTGAGGGAAATATCTGGCTCTTTAGTGGCTTTGTCTGTCGGTACTTGGATGCTTTGCAGCTTCTTCACTCAAAACACGCATGCTGCTTTCAGCTGTGGCTGAAATTAAACTGCTAAGACTAAAGTAAAACCTTTGCTGGCTGTTAAACCAAAACAAACTGAAAGACTCTCCAGGACCAGCAAAGTCAAGAGATTATTTTCTGTGGGTCTGACACTATGAACAGCCTCGTTCTATATTACTCATGGTTTATTATGAAAATGAGAGGCAAACGTGTTCGCAAACAGTTGATTATTTGCACATCCAGCAGACATGGATCAATGTTCACCTTTATCTGGAATCCTGTTTCTGACTGCATGCATGGAAATTAGTCTGCATGCTAGAAAACCAAAACAATGAGGTCAAAGAGGCTGAAAATGATGACAGTCCTTTGAGCGATTGCTCATGTGAAGATCTTGTTCAGGGCAGCTTAAAAATGGAACTGAGAAGTTTCACTAAAGACTGAGCAAAAGGAGTCTTTTATTCAAAGTGATTTGGACAATTTTATCCATGTAATTGAAGACTTGAGAGCCCTGGTTTTTCCTAACCACAAACACACACCCACACACGCATCAACAACTGCCAAACTGCCCAGCACCCTTTCAAAAAGGAAAGGGTTTGTTAAATCCCCCGAGGCACTGTGCTTTAAGCCCATTAAATGCAAATATTAATATTTTCTGGCAGCTTCCCCATAAAGTAAATTATTAGGATGCGTGCTGGTGCCAAACACCTCCCACTTGGTCTGCCTGTCATCTTCATTCTCTCATCAAATCAAGTGTGAGATTTGAGCTGAAAATATTCAGTTTTAACAGCAAAGGTTTTAAAGTGTTTTGTAACCACTGATGCAACTGCAACATATCACGAGTTATATAATCATGAACTAACTATTAATGTCATTTTGGTACTTTGGTATGCATTTTCAAAAATGGAGCCAATCAAGGATTAGTGAAAGGAGTGTACGTAAAGTGAACACAAGTAACAGACAGTGGGCGAGATGTCAGTTTAAACCATATTTATCTGAATTTTACTAGTTTTGTGCTTTTTATAAAACTAAAATTAAATAATTTTTGTGTCAAATATAAATAGTATTATTTAAAAAATAATAGTGTTCAATAATGCATTTTGATTCATGATATGTGGCTCCTGATTATTATTTTTATATCAGGCAGTATCCACTCCTGATGTTAATGAGGCGTTTACTGACCAGGTGTTTCCAGACTCATCACTCTTCCCAAAGGCACTGTAGGAACCGTCATCATGCTTGTAGGTAAGTTCCCTCTGATATCCTACACACACACACACACACACACACACACACACACACACCTAACAAAACCATCTAAGCCTTTGCAGACAGACAGAAAACAAACCAGACCTAGAATAAAAGGCTAAAATGCCTAAAAGTTTCCACTGCAGAGGGGAGAAAACGACTCACCGCTCTCCAGGAAGCGTGTTGCTCTGTCCTGAATCTCCTTGGTCAGCTGACCTGTGCTTTTCAGGTAGTTGAGGATGAAGATGTTGGGCGCAAACAGCAGCATGTTCTGCTCCCCGCAGCCGTACGGCATGGCCAGCAGCTTGTCCAGGTTCTGCATGGCCCGGCCCATCAGGTCACCTGACGAGACAACGGGGGGAAAATGAGAGACAGCTTCCAAAATGAGAGAATAAAATTTTGGCAGGTCTGAGGGTTAGAGTACAGTGGACTGTAGTAGCTGACTCATCAGATCCAAATGCTAAGACTTAAAAATAACAGAAGCTTTAAGCGTCTCCAAACAGTGTCACTAACCCAGAACAGAGACAGAGGCTCTGGCTGATCCTGCCACAAACATCTCAGGCATCAGGAGAGAGATCTTCTTCTCCACAGGCCCCTCTGAAAACACACAAACGTTATCAAAGACACAAGAAAGACAGAAGATATAGACTTATTTACTTTATCCAGAGAGTTAGATAAGACTGACACCTCTCATGTCTGTAAGGTGAACATGAGGCCACACATGGTTGATTTAGGAGATAATCACCCATTAAAAAAACCTTTTAATTATTATTTATTATTATAATAATAACCAACTATTGTAATTAGTGACCTTTCTTTAATCTTTTGACATAACCAGGCTAGCTGTTTCCCCCTGTTTCCAGTCTTTATGCTAAGCTAAATAAGCTGACAGTTTACTGGCTTTAAAAACTCGTTTAAACACAAACTAAATGTTTTGTTTTTTTTGAAGAAGTCAGTGCATTCATATTAGCAACCAAATTCCAGCTGCTGTTCCCGTTCCTGTTATTACTCACTCTCCACGTCTTCTCATACACACTTATCTCACATCTGACAAACACAAATGCTTCTTAGTAATGAGGCCAGTCACCATCAATCCTCCCCTCACGCTGAACAAGTCAGTCAGTCCCCATGTCAGCAGGATAGTTACATTTTTTCCTGACTCGGTTCGAGGGTCTAAAGGACAGAGGGTGTCACAACTGTACAGATTGTAAAGCCCTCTGAGGCAAACAATGTTTGTGATTTTGGGCTTTAAATAAATAATTTTTCCATCAAGTTTCCCAGTTTTCACTCCGGTCTGAGCGAGCGGGTTGAGATGGCCGTTCGCCCCGAGGCTCTCAGATAAGAGACACTGACACACAGGTCAGCTATGAACGCTCACCTGTGGGACAGAGGAGAGCGTTGTGACTGACCATCTGTGGTGTTCCTTCAGCCTTGAGGAGAGAGACACAAGAGAAGGACATCAGAGAAAGACATTGATTTCATTGAAAGGCGACGTAGCAGATCTTATTACTTTTTTCCAACTTTGGACTTTGGATATTTGTGTACATGTTACATATTTTTATTACTTTTTTTTTTTTTTTTTTACTATATTTACATTTAAAGCTGGAAGTCACCAATATTAATTTTTCGTCACATGTGAAAACATGATGACAATAAATGATTCTTGATTCTTGATATTATTGTGATACCTCATACATGGACTAAACCCATGAACTCAGCATGTATAATTCCCTATATGACTGATGATGATGTTCTCTGTACATGTGGCATCTATTGCACGTCTGTCCGTCCCAGGGAGAGGGATCCCTCATCTGTGGCTCTTCCTCAGGTTTCTTCTTTTTCCCATAAAGGCTTTTTTGAAGTTTTTCCTGACCCTTTTAAAAACTGAATTTTGTGTTTACTTGTGTTGTTGTCTTTGACTAATATTTAAATTTGTTTAATGATCTGAAACATTTAAAGTGTGACAAACATGCAAAAAAATAAGAAATCAGGAAGGGGGCAAACACTTTTTCACACCACTGTATGTGACCGTCTGAACGTTGGCATCTGATTCTACATCTTTCACGATTGCAAACCTTTTCACACGTGTTGGTCTTGGTTCAAACGTTCTGCTGGTGTCACTTTTGTGTTCAGAGTCAGGACAGACAGGTAAAGGGGGACCAGGTGGACCAAAAGGAGCAACTCTTCAGTGTCAAAGCTTTTTCTAACATTTTGTGCACTTTATGTTCTGGGTAATAATCTAGAACATAAAATTGTGTTTTCATTAATGTTAGTTTCTGTCCCATTTCTTCTTTTGACTTTTTGTATGTATTTATATTCTGTCATTTGTAACTTCGAGTATCTAGAAATTTATCAATGCGATAGAATGACCAACATTGAATAAGTGTTAGCTGCAGCACTGCTAACAAAGGTTTTAATAGTCTTTTTTTTCGCTGTTTGTTGTGTCGTATTCGACAGTCACTGACCTCCACCAGCAGGGTGCGGACCACTGTGTCAATCCGGCCCATGTTGGGGATGGTGGCCACCTTGTTGCCACACAGTACGTCTGTCTTCAGGGCCTCAGCGCTGACCTTCAGGTTCACCTGACCTGTGTGCACAAATACACCGTCTTATTCTGTGAGCGGGGCCGTATTGATTGCCGCTGCCTGTCACACTGTCATTTTTTGTGTATGGAGGCAGAAAATCTTCCCGTCTGCTTTTCAACCCGACTCATTATCCTCCCTGTTCCTGTAGCCCTCCTCCCTGTGTTTTCCTTCCTCCCCGTTTCCAATCTTATTCGCGCTCATTAATCCCCATTTGCTGCCTTATTATACTGCTCTATCTCCAACCCCCTCCCTTCCCTCCCTCACAGCCCACAATCCTTCACACAGAGGACAAGTACAGATCACCCCCCAAGGGAGAGGTTTCTGAGTGTTTCGTCAGAACCACTACCTGACTTGTTAGTACAAGTGATTGTCAGCATTCCTCTAAGGGGGAGTAAGAGGAGCGCAATTTGACATTCATCAGAGCCTCGTCTCCATCCCTGCTGATGGATGCTGATAGAAATCCTCTGCTTTCAGGCCAGGCAGCATTACAACAACAGCCCTGTCTTTGCTTCCAGCAGTGCAGATGCAACAGCTGTCAGTGCCCCTAATACAGATTAATTAGCCTGTTCTGTCTCATCTTCGTCACTGAAAGTGTGAGTTTGTTATTGGACGGAAAAAACATTATCAGTATCTAATTATAAAGATGTGAGGATTGCTTTATATTATTAAAAGTGACAGTAATAACAGGCAGGGAGAGCAGAGCGGTGACTAGTCAACACTGTTTGAGTTAGTGTTCAAGTACTGTTTGAAGGATACTTATAGATATTTAGGATACTTAAGTTAATAGGTGATACACACAGAACATCCAAATGACAACATTTAAAATATATTCTAATATAATAAATTATTCAGATTCACCATCACCCTCTGCTAAAAGGTCTGTCTCACGCTGAAAAGCATCTAAAAGAGACTTGTGGATAAAGAAATACCAGTGTTTTTTCATGTTTTTACCCATTACTCTGTACCATCGGGGTTGTAGATTAGCGAATGTCTGTTTCACTCAATTTATTTCATACGTTTCAGGCAGCCACTTCCACTGACTTCATTACAGTGAGATCAGTTCGCCATGCTTTAATTCCAGTCAAAGTAAGGTTCTCTCCAACATGAATGCCCAATGTTTTTTCTCCATTTCTCTGTGTTACATTTGTGTAATTGTGTGTTTAGTATTTAAAATATCTAGAATTTTTAAAAGGCCTTTATGCATTTTATGCCAAATTTAAAATGGTTTTGTTTATTTCTTCTGTGAGACTTCTGTGGGTGTTTTTTTCCTCCACTTCATTTTGACAAAATGGGTGTCATATCTCCGTGCACCAATCAGATTTTTTTAAATATTTGAACTATATTAATAACTACTAATATACTACTAGTATTTTAATTTAGGACACAGGGCTCAGGACTCAAGGAGATGCTCATTAGATTTTGTTAGGATTTAAGAAGGTCAGAAGTCCAAACAACCCCACCATCCCATAATAAGACCTGAAAATCCACCATTCATTTTTACCTGACCGATCACTGACCAAAGGCACATGCTACAGACAGTAAGTTAACTGTGTCATATCAGAGGTGAATAACACTGACTGGCTTAGAGGATTTGCAATAAAATGTAAAAAAATAACTATTATTCCTAAATCGAAAGGAACTGAGCCAGCATTATTTGTGATCAGCTGTCTGTTAATACCTAGGGCGGTTGGAGTTACAATCCATGAGAAGGTCCTGCTCTCCTCCCCGCACAGACACACACTGTACTGGCAGCCATCACAGTTTCTGAAGGTGTACTGGTCTGAATCAGCCAGCGTGACCTGCACCTGCAGACACACAAAGACAAAACACACTGAGCAAGAAAAATATGTGAAACAAAGAGAAATGCATATAAATTTAAACTGGGACATTTTAACACAGAGTCAGATTAATCACACCGACTGTATAGACTACATCATCATACTTGTGAATTCAAATATATTCCATGTGTCAGACCTTAAATATTTACCATAATGCATTTGGAGAGATAGTTGAAGACCGTGGCTTTGAGCGTAAACACCTCCCCTCGGATGACGGAGTAAGGCAAGGTGAGACTGACAAAGAACGGTTGGAAGGCGGTCAGTCCGGTGTTGGGTGACACACCGAAGCCCACGGAGGAGATGCAGAAAGCTCCGGCTGCCCATTTAGTGATGGTGTCAGGGACGGTCTTCTCCACACTCACTGACCCACCGTCTCTGGACAAAAATAAAAGGAAGCCTCAAACTGAAAAAAAAGTAGCCTAGAGTTGCATTTTATGAATAAAAACACGAATATGCTCATCAAATCCCACATGTTGACATGTCGTGTGTTTTTGGGCTTTAGGGGGTGCAAGAGGAGAGTTCAATCCTCATCATCTCTGTAAATGTCATTGTAATGGCTCATTAATATCTAATATTTATTAGTTGACATGGATAATTCTGTTAGTCAAAATAGGATGACAAAGCTGAAGCTACCAGGGTTGTTGAGATATTTCATTAAACACTACTAAAAGTCTAGAGCCGAACTATGGGGCGAGGCTAAAATGCTGATAGAAATGTCTTCAGCTTTGCAGGACACTGATGATTACTGGACAAGTCATCAGGATTCATTGTCTGGGGACCATGAATCCAAAATCTTCCTGCAATGTTTCTGATAATAATTTAGGTATTTTGGTGTAGAACAAAATGGTTGAGACCAACACTGCCATCTTTAAACAGAAATGTCAGCCTCATGGTGGCACTGAAGAAAAAAAAAAAAAACTGTGGGGTTAACAAAGTCACACATCCGAAGGAGGACCCTGAATATCTGCTCAGTACCTAAACATCTGTGTGTTGGGTGGATTTCCATGAAAGTTTTCACTACTTTCTGACATTTTATAAATTTCTAATCTAAATTTGAATCAACTAAAAAATATAATACTGATAATATCAGAACACATACTCATACACATACAATGATATATATTATTACCCCACAGAAACTAGATCCCAGATCCAGGTCTCAGGGAAGAACGTCCTCACGGTCTCCTTCTTCTCCTCCACTGCACCCCGCTGTGCGCTGCCTGGCATCATGTTGAAGGCCAAGCCATGGGAACCGGAGAATCTACAAGATCTAGGAATATATGGATTAAAAAAAAAAAAAGAGAGAGAGAAAAAAAGAATTGCACACTACACCCAACAGAATCCAGCCTCCTGATCCATGTCTCAAGGGTCAGTGTCAGTAAACAATGAAGTCGATGGATAAAGACATACCGAACACGTCAGCATCATAGTAAAGTAACTCATATTTCCTTTCAAGGCAGTTGTAAGGTTTTTTCACATCAGAGTTGGTCACAATTTTGACTCCAATTTCCTAGAAAGAAGAAAGAGAGAGGAAGGATAGAACCAAGTTAGACTATTACTGTGAATATTACTGTAAATAAATTGGTCACTACTGATGAACACAAAGAATGAAACAGAAAACAGACTTCAAACAAACAGTTTTAAATGACGACCTGGATATAAACAGACACTGATAGCAATGTAATTAACAAGGGACATTTGGAGATAATTATAGATAAAGCAACAGAGAGAAGCAAGAGATGGAGAGATGAAGACAGAGAAAGTAGAGAAAGAAAGAGATATATATAGACAGATATAGAGCTAGTGATGGATAAAGTACATCTATTTAGAGAGATGTTTGAGTTTCTTACACATATACAACAGACTACATCTTATACAATCAGTGCTAATGTCGTCTCCTGTAATGTAAAAAATGTAAAAATGATGATCATTTCTTTACTTTGAAGATGCTGTAGACATCATTCTTCTGATTGAGTGGCCCAAAGTAGACGGAGCGCTTGTTTCGACCGACTGCTCCCACATCTGCCGTCAGTCCTACTTCGACTTGAAGTTCGAGCAAGCGCTCTACCTCTGGCGCGGGCTCTACCCCTGGCACGAGCACGGGCTCTACCTCTGGCACGGTTAGCTCGGGCTTTCACCTCTGGCACACGAGCACGGGCTTTCTACCTCTGGCACGAGCACGGGCTCTACCTCTGGCACGAGCTTCTACGGGCTCTTCTCTGGCACGAGCTCTACGCTTGGCTCTACCTCTACCCCGGGCACGAGCACGGGCTCTACCTCTGGCACGAGCTCTACCCCTGGCACGGGCTCTACCCCTGGCACGGGCTCTACCCCTGGCACGGGCTCTACCCCTGACGGGCTCCTAGCAGGGGTACGGCTCGAAGTCTTCCACGTCATAGTTGTATCCTGACAGCTTCTGTAAAGGCAGCTGGCTGTACACCTGCAAAAACAGACAAAGAAACAAACGCACACGTGAGCCTTGGGAAGTCATCAGTATACGCTGCAGGAACAGAGCAGGCCACCACCGATATGATAAAGCTCTAGGTAATCATGGTCTAAATACAAAAAATAAAAATAATTATTAATAATATATTAATAATTATAGATTATAATATTTTATATATATTATATTAATATATTAATAATACAAAATACTACAAAATACTAAAAACAAAAAGTGCCATTTCCACTTTTCTCATCTAAAAATCAAAGCACTGTGCTCTCTGCGATGGCAAAGATGTTAACATGGGTCAAATTAACACTGAGGATTGGTGTCATACATAGTCGACAGTGAGTTCTTGCTCCGACTGCAGCAGGAGGACGCTCTGGTCGATGGCCCTGACGGAGCACAGGGAGCCTGGGTGGGCCTGGAGGCTGAGCGTGGTCTTCTCTGCTGGAAGCTCCTGGAGGGAGGAGAACTTCAGAGACACCTGCACAGGAGACACCAAGGCAGAGTCATTAGTTTGACTTTGTGTATCAGAAGTGCTGTGAAGGCCTGGACTCATTTATTGTAGCTTAATGTTCTAAAAAGTGTAATGGCTCATTCAGGTGGTACCTTGTTGTTGAGGCAGAGCTGAATGGGGAAGTCCTGACTGTCGGCCACAGCCTCTCCACTGGGCATCACAGTGTAAACTACCACTTGGGCAAATGGTGCCAGATTTGTAACCTGACTGAGTGATACGGACAGCTCTCCTTTGTTGACTGAGGAATGAAACACAGAGAGACAAGGAAATGTGACATATGTTGAAACTAACAAATAAGCAAACATAACATTAAAAAAAAATCTTAAGTTTGATAATATCAGATCAGATATTTGTAGCTATGTGGGTTTGCCTGAAGCTGCCTAGCAAGTTATAGGAGCTACTTTTAAAAATATTTTTTGAGCACTAGCAGGGAAAGAAAGGCGGCAATGACATGCAGCAAAGGTCTCTTGCTGTATTCAATCCAGGGACAAACTATGTAGTATGTGCCTTAACCGTTAAGCTACTGAGGTGCCCTACAGATTTGATGGAGCATAGTGGTGGGTATTTTCTATGCTTTGTCAACAAATCTCAAGACAGGACTAAAACCAAAAAAGTGTAATTCTTAATTTCACACTGACTGTGGGTCCCACCTGTTCAGAAGATGTAAATCTTAAAGCCTGATTTAATTCTTTTTGACCCTTTAGACACAGTGGAATTAAGCTGTAAACACGACAGCACTGTTAGCACTGTCGCCTCACAGCAAGAAGGGTTCTGGGTTCAAACCCAGGCTGACCCAGGCTGGTTGTTTGCATGTTCTCCCTGTGCCTGTGTGGGTTCTCTCTGGGTACTCCAGCTTCCTCCCACAATCCAAAGACATGCAGGTTAACTTGGCAACTCTAAATTGCCCCTAGGTGTGAATGTGAATGTGAGTGGTTGTCTGTCTTTCTATGTCGTCCAGTCCAGGGTGTGTACCCTGCACGCCTCTCGCCCAATGATGGCTGAGATAGGCTCCAGCACACACAGGGTCGCAGGGTGTGTCAGGATAAGCAGGTATAGATAATGAATGAATGGTGAACTTGGCAGGTGAACAGTTGCCCATTTACACATTCAGCAGACAAGAAGCAGAATTAGCTTCATCTGGAGCAGACTGTACCTTGCTCTGCTTTGGGATGTTTAGATGTTATATAAAAGGCTCAGTAATTTTCTAAAATAGCAGCCACTGCTGTTGTTTTAGAACTCATCACTCAAACAGGAGTAAGTTATGTCTCTGTTGGGGACTATTTTCAGATGCTCTGTGGTTTAGAACATTTAGAACAGCAGTAGAGCAACATGAGAGATAACAAACTACAAAGAACTGTCTTCATGGTTATTAAGGTTCATGTAACAGTGTAACTGTTGCAGACAACAAGAGATTATCACCAGACTTTAAGATGACAGCCTTAGTTTAACTAATACTCATTTTTACCAGTTCCAGCTTTAACAGCCACTGGGACGCGACCGTGCTGCACAATTCCACCTCTGGACAACACCTGCAAAGAAACAGAGGCAGAGAAAGGTAATATATATTTTTTTACACATCAGGGTGAGTACTACATCTATTTTTATAAACTCAGTGTTCATTTAACACAATTAAGACATCTTTTGTGAAAAAAGGCTTTTCAGAGACTGAGTCAAAGGTGCCTATTTTATGTTAAGGATAAACTAAACTTTAACATACTGAAGGCAACATGCATGATCTCAGTGATTTTGAAACATGATGGATATCACCTACACCAGTTCTAGCTATTGCATGTAGATCAAATTATGTAGTGTGTGTGTGTATTTTATATATATATATATATATATATATATATATATATATATATATATATATATATATATATATATATATATATATATATATATATATATATATATATACACACACACACACACACACACACACACACACACACACACACACACACACACACACACACACACACACGCTTTGAGGCAATATCCTGCTGATCATTTACATTTTTAGAAATTGTGGTCATTTACAATTTGTATGAAAGCTGTGCACAGCAGTGCTTTCATACAAACTGACTACAGTGGTAGTGACAGTGTCGAGATCTGAATGAAACATTTGTCTGAGGGTCATCTACACAGTACACACAGTGGATGTTAAATTACTACTTACAGTAGCTCATAACCCATCATGTGAATCTTACCAGATAAAAGAAGTCCAGCACTTCCTGTCCCGTCTTTAGCTCCTCCCCCTGGATGATGTACTGAGCACGAACGGTCGCATCTTTGTCACAGGAGATCTTTCCGCTGACCTGCATGAGCTTCAAGAAACTGTTGCTCTTGGAGTAAAACGGTGTGGCGTGGTGGTAGGCCGACCTGTACTCTGGTCTTCGTAGATTAGGCACATACGGTTCGCGCTCCTCCGTCTTTCTGGACCTCGCCTGTTGACACAACAGCCACAGGTCAAAAGGTCAAATTTTCCACCAGACAACCTTCACTTATCAACCTCTTCTTCACTATGAGCAAACAAACTTATTGACACAAGTAGATTTATTTAATAAGTATTTAGGTCTGTGTTGTTCACCAGAACCATGATCAATATGATGGAAAGTTTCTTTAATTAGACATTGATTGGATAATTGATAACTTCTGAACTGGTTACCAACAGGAAGCCCTTGAACTGAATTAATTCTTCCGGAAACAAGCAAGCTGTAACTAACCTTCAGATTCACCGTGTCTTGCCAGAGTGTGGTGTCCAAAGAAAATGAAGCCATGCCTCTGTTATCTGTAGTGAGTGTTACGTTTTCACTGTTTTCACAAAACAAGTACACTGCCTCATTGGCGACAGGTTGGTTGTCTGGACCAATCACTTTGACCTGCAAACAAGCAAGAAAACAGAAGCTTACCGATTTAAAGTTTATAACTTGCCAACATACTGATGATTTACTCCCCAGCATTTCCAGTAGGACTAAAGATGAACATTTTGTGGTTCTGGTCATCAAATGTGGGCCAAAGGGTTTATTTTGTCTAGGAGCATCAATGTATGCATTGAGATTGATGGAAATATGCCACAAGAT
This sequence comes from Scortum barcoo, assembly GCA_023238725.1. Classification (NCBI taxonomy): domain Eukaryota; kingdom Metazoa; phylum Chordata; class Actinopteri; order Centrarchiformes; family Terapontidae; genus Scortum; species Scortum barcoo. The sequence goes on from CM041552.1 coordinate 26,685,177, forward strand.
AACTTATATGCATAAACCTTATACACCTGCACGTGGCACTAGGAAAGCTAACGAGTGTACAAAATCTAAAGGGTTCACCCTCTAATAGTAATTCCAATGATTAGAAATCAGCCTCTGAGGATCATGAAATCATGAATATTCACAGCTAGAGCTACCCAGCATACCAGCATCATAGGTAGAAATATATAGCAGTCATAATAGTCAGTCATCCTGTGGGGACCATGAACGTTATGGGTACACCTTCAGTATTTGTTGAGATATTTCAACCTGAACCAAAGTGGTGGGGGAACAGCTAACACTGCCATCGCTAAAGGGATGCTACTAGCATGGATAAAAAGACAGCAGGTTATATTTCCCAAGATTTATTAAGGAGACCAATTACCTTCCCCTCAAATGGAATGCCAGGCTTGTACGCTCCAGGTACGTCCTCAAAGGTGACAGTTCTGATGTGACTGCTGAAGCTGGTCTGACCGGTGCCTTTAAGAACGACCCCTAGGTGGTAGTAAACATACAGAAGACAACTCGTCAAGAACTAGTGCCCATTACTCAATAAACATAATCCAGCGCTGACTCAACGTACCTGTGCCAAATTCCTCCATTTCAGCACTCACGTCAAAGGTATCACTGTACATGCTCTTGTTTAGGGAGAACTCGGTCACGTTCACGGTTTGTGTAGCACAACCACTTCTATCCGTCTAGAAGATAATAACAAGAGTCAATCTCAAACAGACATGTATACAATGAGTGAAAGGGATCTGTGATCGCAGCATTTTTCGGGAATACTCACTGTCAGCTCATAAGTCTTGCAGAGGTCACTCTCTTGGGAACTTGAATACCAGTAAAACCGAATGGCGTTTCTACAAAACACTGCCTTGACTGAACCAACCACTGGTTTCCCATAGGTATATCTGCAGGAAAAAACACATGGATACAGTGATTTCTTTTTTTTTTTTTTTTTTTTTTTCAGTGAACGTTAACCATGTCAAGTAAAAATCTTCCCATCAACTACAAATTTGTTTGCTCTGACTCTTTGTCTATAGTCTATAGTCTATAGCAGTACCTCTGTGGGCAGCCACTGGAAATATTTTGTTCTATCATTTCAATTCCAACAGCCAAACAAGCAGTAGACTGATGAATACAGTTTGTCTGTTCTGTCATTTGAGCCATTCTGTCTGTCTTATTTAGGCAGCACACTCACTTTCCACAAATCTTTAGCGTTGCCTCTTGGTCCAAGATGGTAATCACACTGGGCAGGTGAACCTTCACCTCATACTTTGGCAAAACTATTGCAAAGGAAACAGAATCAAAACTCTGGCAGTTGAAAATACATGTAGATCCAATCACCATTATTTATGAAAATGTGAAACATTCTTCTATTTTTAAAACTACAACTACAGCTAACCGTATTCCTTTGATGTCAAAGTTGTGGGATATTTGCTCTCCTTTGTCCGTCGATGCCTTGATCCAGTAGGTTCCTTGTGCTGCCTCGGGAATCATGGGGTGGGAAAGATCGAGGATGCCACCAACAATGGACTTATCCAACCACTGGGCAATGCGATTTGAACTGGGATCCTACATTAAGACGTTAAGACGCATACATTAAGATTTGTATATACATATATATACACACATATATTGTGTGTGTGTATAAATAAATTGTAATATAAATAATATAAATTGTACTCGACTCCTGTATGTGTTGAAGTTCTTGCAATTGTGACATATTTCAAAATTATTCTGATTAACCCCATCAAATCGAATCCTTGGACTTGCTCCCAACCCTCGAAATGACACACAAATTTTGTTCCACTGCGAAATATGTGACATTACAAAACTAAGGATGCTCCAACTGTCGTTTCACTGGGATTTACAGCAACTCGTCTACAGTTTGTAGGAAAGCTGTCATGTGGTGTCTCGTGAAATCGCTTTTAGTGTATCTTACCTGGAGCTCCACCACTTTGTACTGAAAGAAAAACAAAACAAATCAATTATGTGAAAGTTGATTAAGTGTACATGTAATTTGCACAATATACACAGTATGCAAGTAAAAACAAAGCTTTTCCATAAATGTGCGTCAATTTCGTCTCCATGTTTTTTAAAGATGTGTCTTTCGACTTTCACTGACTGATAATGTACAACAGTGATTTTGAGCTTGACTAGTTCACAGAAGAAAAAATCATTATTTTGTCTCTTTTCCATAGCAAACACTTGTGATGCAAGTTTTTGTTCCCCAAATAAAAAGAAAAAGAACTGGGTGGTTCAGCAGATGACCTTCAGACACTCACACTTCAATAGAAAGAAAAAAAAAAAAAAAAAAAAAAGGATACTTTTCATCTATCTTCTCAGCCTAACAGACCCCTTGTGGACAAACGTAGTTCAAACCCACAGAACTTTATTTGAAATTGTAGTAAAGCTGCCAAAGTACGTTTTTTTATTTGGTATTTTACCCATATCATCGATGACGTGTTGGAGGCAGCAGCTACATTCTGTGGTATACAGAGATGATAAAAACATACAATCTTTAGAGTGAAATGACTTATTTGTAGCCAGCTACCCTCATCATTTGATCCATCTGAATGAATTTCACATTCGCTGCACACAGTTGTGTTCTCAGCCTCTCAACACAAACGGAAAAGGCCTTGAGCCCATATTGATTCAGATGTTTGGGTCATATGCAGTGTGTGCCAAATGAACTCTGACAGCATGTTTATCACACTACTCCACACAGCGCTTCACACCCACGCTGTCTTCAAAATCAACAAACAGCCCTCCTTTCACCTCCCACTCTCCTGAACCAAAATAGACCTCACTCTTCAGATTCACTGTCTGCTTGGTAGAAATCACACCAGATTACAAAGTTCACTGGTTGGAATTATTACACACACCACGCAATATCAGATCATTTTGAAGGGGAAAGATAAATAAAGAAAACTTACCACTCGATCAACGGGGATGAAATTTGCATCCATAGAGACGATTCGGAACTGGACTTTAAAGAAGAAAAAAAAAATTTGTCTCCAAATATAAAAACATGGAAACATGGACAGAATTACATTATGTGTGAGGCAAAAAGAAAATACAGCAAATAAATAGAATAAAATCCTACGGAGCACTTCCCATTGTGTGCCAGCAGGCGTGATAAGGAGGCACATCTGACAGGTTAGCTGCATGTCAACAAAAACAGGGCACTCTTCTTACAGACCAAAATCAGCAGAAGTTTTAGGTGATTCTCCGTAAGATGCGAAACAATGCGATTTACCTTCTTCATGTAAACCAAAGACACATGGAGTGCCTTGGAGTGTTTATGAGAAAAAGGGTTTTAAAAGGGGCTCTGTAGCACTTTAGCACTGTCCTTCTATAAAGCTGGTGAAATGGTCTTGTGAGGCACCAGAGGTCCTGACTGTTCCCAATATGGATCCAAACTCCAGAAACACTGGATACTACATTTCCCACAATGCAACTCTCAATAGCCTATTTCAAGACTCTCCTTGCTGGCTAAACTCCTGCACCCTTTGCTTTAAAATCCCAATAAAGTCAAACTAACCTTGCTGTCATTTTCTCAGACAAACCAAAGCTCAACCAGAGCTTTGGTTTCCATGGGCTGAGTGAGCTCACCATGAGCAACTAGAGGGATTACATCATATCTGATTTGGCTTATAGTAATTTGGCCATAACACTGATGGTTCCAATGATTACATTTAAATGGTAGGGGGGCAGGCAAAGAAATATAGATTTTAGGAAGTGCACTGGTCTCTTAATTGTGATTTGATGGATGTTCCTTTCATATTATAATGCACAACTTCTACCAAGAACTCTTGAGGAACCAGCATTCATCTGTGTGCTGAAAATAGACATAATTCCTAAAGTTGTCAAGTCGTGGCTCAGCATTATGCAGATATTTCAATGTAGTCCAAAAATGTGCAAATGCAGCTGAATTGGTAAGCAGTGCAGAGAGGATAATGTGGGCTGTATGAACAGTGCGGCTGCAGCAGAGCACTAATTCTACCACTTTAAACATTCTCCTCCTCCTCCTGGACATGGTCAGAGTAAAACCATAATATTTAACACTTACCAGTCTGGCCGGGTTTGTAGATAGGTTTATCAGTCTGGATGATGTGGATGAAAGCAGGAGACTCAATGACGACTTTGCTCTTCTTGTTCATCGAGGCGCTCTCACCCTGAATGGTGACATCAATGGTTGCCACAGTTCTGCTGCTTACTGTAGGAACCTGCAATGGCAAAAGCACACATCTGTGAGTGGACCAGGGGACATTTGGAAGATGGACTTTTTAAATTCAGTTTTGTGCAGGACCACAAGTTGTGCCCATAAGACCAGCACTTTTCTAAATGGTACTTTCTCCTCCTTTGGAGTGTTCTCGCAGCACAACATCTGTCAACTATAATGCTTTAGAATTTGTGCTTGGAAGCAAATCCGTCCGAGCTCTGCTGAAATTGAGCAACAACCGACCTCATCAATTCACAAGGTTAATTATGAAATGGCGTCATACTTGTATAGCATATGTTTTCACTTGCTAATGGAGCTGCTGTTACATAACCAGGACTGGAACAACTTTCAACATCTGAGAGGGGTGTTTTTTTTTTGTACGTGCATGTGTTGTGAGACTGAGGGTAGGGGGCAGGGGGTGTTTTGCCGAGGAATGCAGGTACATAGCTAGCCTCTGGCAGAAAGCAGCCTTTGTTTAGTTGCAGATAGAGAAATGCCAGACTAGGCCTACAGCAGGGCCAAACACTGGGGAGTGAAGTGAAACTAAGTGCTATTGTCACAGAGCTGATTGGGGTCGGCGGGTCGTTTTGTATCATTATGGAGCAAGGCCCGTGAGTTGCATAACAGCAAGCAGCGGTGTGACAGAAGCCAGAGCAGCAATTCACAGAGAACCATTGGCGCTGACAGCCTCGGTCATGGCGCCGGCTGGATAATTAGGTACATAACGACACCAGTATTTGTGCCATTAGTTTAATGGGAGGGCTAGGGGACGAGGAGAGGAAGCGGCACAGTTTCTAGAAACCTCATGGATGCATTTAACCTCTACAAACATAAAAAAAGTTAAGTTCTGCTCTTCCCCACCCTGCTGCCACTGAAAATGCAAAAAAGGGGTTTATATTTATGTCACATTATGTTGTATTTATTTAAAGTGAAATATGACATGCCACTCTGCAAACCACCAAACAGTGAGCACACATTAGTCAGACCTGGAAGTTTAGGCAGCGGTAAAAGTCCTCTTTGACAGCTTCCTCCAGGATGACTGTTCTGCCAGACTCTATTTCGAGGCTGATGGTCAGAGAGACGGGCTCTGTGGGGCCGTGGATCTGGGCACAGAGGGTCTCCTGTTTCCCTCCTATCACCTGGGAGCTCATCCATCACTGCAAAAATACTGCAGGAGAGAGAGAGCAGGACATTACATTAGATGGAAAAGGATATGATGTGCTACAGGTCTAGATAATAAAAAAAAAAATTAAGACAATCATGCAGTAGCAGCATTAAATGCAATAATGTTCCTGGATCAATTATTGATCTCGTACCTACTGAGCAGGTGAAATTAATTAGCTGTTATTAGTGTCACCTTTCAAATTAAACAGATTTTATATTATTTTATTATTATGATGGGTCAAATGTACATGTGTGATGTGAAAGTGTCGCTCACAGTGACAAATTATCACCCAAATCCAGTCCTCCTCAGCTCTACAGAGCATCTCTGTTACTTTATTGCTTTCGTTTTCTACAACTACTAAAAGAAAAAACTGATTTACTGCAGGTGCAAATGTACAAAAAGACCAGTAGTGCAAAGTAAGAAAGTACATTTACTAAAGAACTGGACAATTTTTTAAATCTATTTGTATTTGACTATTTCCACTTTGACACTTTATACTTATAACTTTATACTTATAAGGAAACAGTGCTTTTTAATCCACTATATTTGTAAAATATAATAAAAGTTGCAGAACAAGCTCTTGAATAAACCACTTTTACTTGTAAAAGGAGTATTTCTAGATTGTGGGGTTGGTGCCTTTACATGAGTTAAGGATCTGAGTATCTCCTCCACCTCCAACAAAGACATGTGCTAATCAGTATTTGGAATGTAGTGTCATTTTAAGGTGTTTTTTTATGTAAATTACAAGGAAGGGCACCATAAACAACCATGTTATCTGGATTAAAGCAAAGACTCTGCTGAATATTCTGTTTGAGGCAGGCTGGCACACACAGGCCTGTTGCTGCCAATGAGAAATAAAGGACACATTTAATTGAGTTTTGGGTGGTGCTGCTGAGAATATTGATGCCGCTTCACCAGGAGAGGTAGTTGCATGATGATGAAAAGTCATCTGACTCCAACACAAAACTATGAAAGGCATTTGGAGTCACGATGACGATAGTGCAGATAACACAGAGGGCTGCAAAACAAAGGTCAGGATGGAAATCAATGCACATACTGTGTTTGTGTTTTTACAATGTTGATTTTAAAGAAAAGCAGCTCTTTGGCCTCATGACAGATAAGACAACAGATCACACACAGCTCCATTAAACTGGTAACTCTGGGTGAGTTAGTAGATTCACCAAACAAGCCTTCATCAGTCACCTCAGTGTTCACTTTGTCCCAATAATGTGAGCACACACACGAGCAGATCATCAATCAAATACTGGTAAGTGGTAGCAGATGGGGGAACTTTGACACACACACACACACACACACACACTCAGTGGTGGGGCTACCTCTCCACAGATTGCATAACAGGCCGACCACCGGACTTTCTTCCTTGAGCTCTGGCACGATACTGAGTTTTGCTCCTTGGTGACACCGAACACACTGAAACACGACCCGATCTCCATCTTGGAGCAACCTTCATCACGTGCAGCTGCTTCTAGGGGCGCGCGCCGGCGTGACGCAGACACCAAACTTTTTGCAGAGATGATGCACTTTGGAGAGAAAAGCGAGCAAACTTCAACTCACGTGTCATTGAGATGGGCCGATGTCGCAGTTTGCAGCAGTGCCGACGCGAGGATGGCGCCGAACAGCCGGAGGACAGGTGTCATGTCTGGGCTCTGTGCGAGCGGCGGGACACGTCGAGCGGAGCGGCCGGATCCCCCACCGGACCGAGAGGAGGCAGGCGGCTGCGCGGGGCACTAAGCTGCTGGAGCGGAGGAGGCGGTGGCCGCGGGTTGCTGTTTATACCCTCAAACCACCGCCACCCCCTCCCTCTTGAGTCACTCCCCCCAAGTTCGTTGGACCTCTGCAGCCTCCTCCCTATTCCCAGAGGACTCTCACTTCCCAAAAGTTGAATCACAGTCCTGCCTGCAGCCAGCAGTCCACTCCTCCGGTTTCTCAAGAATTTGAGAAAAGTCCACACCGCAGTGAAAGAGGGCTGAAAGAAGAGAGGGAGGGTGGGAAGGTGGAAATACAGGAGCCGTTATCTGATACAGGCACGGTGACCGGAGGATTTCTATTGAGCAACAGCAGGCCTGACTACAACAGGCTGCACTGAAGACAGCAGAGACAACACTGTCTGAGATAGATGATCTCACAGCTATCTGAGGGGGCCCGGAGGGCTTCATGGAGGCCCCCTGCAGACCCACCAAGTGAATCATCATAAAATTCACAGTGGACGCTGTCTTCACGCACAGTGCAGATGGACCTCTGCATCTCAGTACAAATCCATTTAAAATACAGTAAATGTGGGCAAACCTGGGCCTTAATGTGATCAGATGTGGGTCTGTGGGCACTCGAGTGATTCAGTGTTGCACTTACAAAATGTCAGTTGACTCACGAGACGGACAAAAAAAGAATGAAGATTGATGCAGTAGAATTCAGAAATATCCTGACCGAAGATTCATCCACTGTGGAAATGATTACTGAAATGGAAAAACTCCAAGTCAGATCCAGTAATGTAGTGCCTCTTTGTTGCCCCTGCCCCCCCCTCTCTCTGTTTGGTAAATGATCATATCACCTAAATGTCACACCTCCAGGTTGTAATTCAGGCTTTTTACTGAAGAACGGTAGCTGCCCAGATATGAAGTATTTACAGTCTAGTTGTACTGGTGCCATCTGATGTTACTGGAACTTGCTTTCCTACCTTACCTAATGTTTAACTTCAAAATGATGCTTCAGTAAATGATGTCACAAAATCTCATAGAAGACTTCACCAAAAGCCATAAAAAAGTATTAAGGTTGACATTTTTCTATCATCTCTAGATTTTCCAGTGGATTCTCTCATTATTATACATAATCTCTGTGGAACCCTCTATAACTCAAACCAATGGCGTGAGGGGAAATACAGTTGATATGGCTTACATTCATATATCCCACATCCTCTGCATGTAACCCCTCTCAAGATTCAAGAATTTATTGTCATTACACAACAATTACATCATCAGCAATCATTGGTAATGAAATTCTTAAGTCCCAGGCTCTCCTAACAATGCTAAGAGAAACAAGAAACAAGAAAAGCAAAAAGATAATTTAGAAATAAAATAACAAATAAAATAAAATTTAAACATAAATAATAAACTAGAGTAATAAAATAAGTAAGACCTTAAAATATAAGTTATGCAAATAAAATATAAACTGTAAATGTAGATAGGTATTAAGTATTATAAGTAACATATATACAATAGATATATATACAATAGAGAATATCACTGGGATTACTCGTGTAGTAGCGTTCCAACAGGTCCATATTCTCCGCTCTGGTCCAGCTCTGTTTTGTTGCAGTAGTCCATTTGTCTCAGGTTGCCCCTGCTCATATGTATAGCTGAACCACAAGGTATTTTCAGAGAATCACTGGATACATTTTTTTTACCATTGTATATCTGTGAAAGGAATAATGGATCCATTCTCCTCTATGACATGTGTACAGCACTCTATTTCTTTTATAGATGTGATGTTTGCCAGAAAACATGGATGGGTGTAAGAGTGGTCTAGCACTCATTTAGTGTGGTTCACTTTGAAGGTTGTTGTTATCTTCCAGTTCACTTTATTAAACCGCTTACTCTGGAGTAACACCATCAGCAACCTCGTCCTGTCTCTGACAACATTTAGATTCTGTAGACAGATGTGGTGAGGCAGTCCTACCTGTGTTTTTTGGCAACAGCAAAACTAATAACCAGAAGGAGAAGAGTAATTTAAACACACGGCTAAAGGAATCTAGCGCAGGACATTGTGTGTCAAGGACAACTCAGCTGAGGCCTCTGAGACACAGGAGAAGGTAAACATGAGGAGAATTTCTGTCAGGATATTAAAAATCTTCTATCAGACACGCCACAGTCCCTCTGCTCATTCCTCAGTGTGGACAGGAAGCAGAATACAGAGCAGTCGGCACTCATTTCCACCAGTGATGAAAGAAAAACTGAGTCCTACATTGAAAATGATACTTGAGTATGTGAGTGTAATCAGGAAAATGTACCTAAAGTATTAAAAGTAAAAGTACTCAATGTGGTGAAACACGATACAATCAGAGATGGCTGCACAGAAATCAACCCCGCGGAGCAACGACGAAGGTGCAGACATTTCTTTGTCTGTTGGCCTCCATAGTTGTTGTGTTTGTGTCACATATGTAACCAACTTTTAGTTATATAAAAGTGAACTACAGTATAATAACAAGTTGGACGAGCAATAAGACCACGGCCAGAATCAGAAGACACCAAATTCGTCAGGAGCCAATACGTTGAGCAGCAATAATGAATCAGGCAGAGGAATAAATGTTGAGTAGCCACTCTTATATTTTTATAGTGGATAAAGAAAAATGTTCAATTTATACAGCAATATAAAATAATGACCCAAATGACCAGAAACTAAAAGCGTGCACACGAAAAATGAATTAAGAGTGTCCGTTGGGCCCTTTAAACTAAAAATTGTTGCAGGTGCACCTGACATTAAATGTTCATGGGAGTGTGATGTGGATGTACGTGTGTATCTCCTTGTCTGTGTCGGGATCACGTCCTGGTCCTCGAGTTTTCCCGTCCTCTCAAAAAAACCTGACCTATAAACAAGGTCATATCTATTATACTCTGTTCTCAGATGCATCATTAAAGGTTTAAATGTCAAAATGCTACATATATGTATGAGGTTTGATGCAATATCTTCAATCTTATCAAATCTCAAATCTTCAGTTTCAGTTGTACAATATTAAACATTCAAAGATATCAAAGTTCAAATATGAGGACTAAACATTCAAGAACTCACATGTTACTGTTCATATGAACAGTGTTTCAATAATACTTACGATTAGTTACCAGTAACATCCAACATATCATATCCATATGAAAACCAGAATAACATAACATGCAAATAAAATAACAGTAAATTCACATACTGGGTTGTTTTCAGAGGTATCAAAGAAGTGTGCTTAATTGCTCCTCATACACTATAACAACTTCCCTTTTATATACATGGGCATAAAAGACATAATATATACCTCATTCACCTCAGTTCACTCCCATAGACTTTAGTACCACCACCACTTTTCTTAGCACACTGAGAAACACCAGAAAAATAGCACTAGTGCAGCTAAAAGGGACACGTTTCCCACCGTTGCTCTGTGTTTCAAATTCAAGCACGTCGATATCGGGGCTTGCAGCAGCTCACAAGATGGAGGGTAAGTGGTTAGCCTGCAAGACACCGAGCTAGCATTAGCATGGATGATGACAGTGTTAATGAGCATTCTTTTATCCAATAAACAACTCGTCTAACCGACGTAACTCGTCTCTTTCGACGTCACTCGGCTCCAGACTCCCAGTAGGTAAGTGCACTGGCCGTATCTTTCTCCTATCTGGGTTTTTCTCCTTTTTCCGTACTTTTCTTGGTAGCAGGCAGCTGAGATCCGAAAAAGAAGCCGGGAAAACAACGTGACTGCACTTCACCTCTGCGCTGACAGGCTGAACGTAGCCTGCGTAGCCCCTGATTGGCTGTTGAGGGCTAGATAACTCCCACGTGGGGTTATGTGAACTGAGTGATGCATTCAGATATAACAGGACATTTAAAACTTTGCTGATGTAAATAAATAAAAATAAAAATAAATACTCTCTCTCTTCTTTTAATGGTCTCCTCTAATTGTGTGTTTTTTTCCACCTTGGCTACACCCTCCCCTCCTGAACTCATGCACATCCCTGTGCATGGTAGACAGTTATTATTCGAGGGGACAAAGCAGGGGATTGTGCAGGCTCCCAATAATCACTTATGACATCCGCCCAAGAATGATTTCACTGCTATGATCAAAGGATTGTCCAACTCAGTATAATCAAGCCGTCATGGCGGCTGACGGTTTCTCTCAGATCTCCCGACAGAACCATTTGTGTCCGTTTTTTCTTTTGTCTCCTCTGTATCCATTAGGGCTGTTTCATCCTTTCCTTCCATTGTATTTGTTTCCTCCTTTCTCTCCTCAGGTTCTGCACCTCTGATACCATCCTTCTCCACATCACTGTCTGACATCTTTGAGGGAACTGGAAGTTGCTCTCCTCGGATGTCTGGATGATCATCCTCAGGTAAGTCATTTTTAATCAAGGCTGGTTCGGTCTGATGAAAGTTAGACTCAAGGAACATCAAAGGACCATCTGAAGTACTATTGGACATATTAGGTGGGTCGCCAATATCAGGTGGATTGTCGATATCAGGAGTACTATCAACATTCTGAGCATTTACTGGACTCTCAACAGGACGAATGCCTGGAGGTTCAATATGCTGCTGAGTATCTTGAACATTGGTCAAAGGTAGATCAAGCTGCACAGGATTGTCACAGACTGTGGGGACAAGAGGACTTAAATAAACTGGAATAAGTACATCATCTTCTTCATTTGAGGAATCCTCCTCCTCTACAGTAGGGTGTGCATGGGTTCCTGGCCCGGCGTGGTACTGGCTTTTGTACAGGCTCACTGTTTTCCTCCACAGGTAGGTACCCACATGGAAGTAACAGGTCCCTATGTAATGTCCTTAGGGGACCATCCCTGTTTTCAGGTTTAACTGTGTAAACTGGAAGGGTGCCTGCTCTTCTCACCACTACATGGACAGTGGGTTCCCATTTGTCTGAAATTTTATGTTTGCCGCAGATGCGGACATTTCTGACCAGTAACTCCAGCTTCCAAGTCTGAGGCAGTTACATGTCTGTCAAACCTTGTTTTGTTCTTGTGAGCTAGGCGTGGACCAGGAGTTTTACATGGTCACGCCAACAAGCCTTATCTTGATCCTGGAGAGTGCCCAACATGTCAAGCAGGATGCAATTAAATCGGTCCACAGGGTTGCCCCTAGGGTGGTATGGGGTTGTCCCAACCTTGTGGATACTGAAAGAGTTCCCTGATTGTGCGGGACTCGAAATCTGGACCCTGGTCACTATGTAGCTTTTCTGGGATACCATAGTGTACCATAAAGTTCTTCCACAGACACTTTGCTACTGTGCGGGCCTTTTGATTGGGTGTTGGGATGGCAACTGCAAAGTTAGTGAAATGATCTGAGATCACCAGTATATCCTTGGCCCCACTTTTGTCAGCCTCCAGGGACAGGAAGTCAATGCAGAGGAGTTCAAGGGGTCTAGTGGTACTAATGTTGACCAAGGGGGCAGCTCTTTCAGGTTGTGCCTTCCTCCGCACACACCTGCCACATGTCCTCACTTTCCTTTCGATGTCCATAAGCATCTTTGGCCAATAGAATCTGGTCCTCACAAGGTCCAATGTTCGGTCAACTCCCATGTGACCCATATGGTCATGCAGGCTGGTGAGGACTGTGTGCGAAGCTCAGCTGGTAGTACAAGCTGGTAAGTTGTCTGGGACCCGACTTGGCGTCGCCTGTACAGGATGTTGTTAAGGAGCTCAAGCCGATTTAGTTCTCGGAGGAGAAGTGGGAGGTCAAGGAGTTGGGTGCGCAAGGTGGGGGATGGTGTGTCCCCATGTTTGATCTGGGAGATAACATGCTTTATGCAATGGGGACATGGCAAGAGTCTCCACCAAAGCAACACAATCTGTATCTCCCTCTTTCTCATCATCAGCACTGGCACTATCGGTGAGCTGTCTGTCACAAATTGCTTTCACAGCAGACTGATCTACTGCACTGATGTTGCTTGGATCAGAGAGGTGATCTTGGGTGAACTGTTGGATGCGCTCTCTGTCTTTTTGTGATATCAGGTCATCTGCTAGCACCCCTCGTGGTCGGCGGCATAATCCATCCACATCTCCATTCTGCCTTCCTGGACAATAGAGGACTTTAAATGAGAATGTGGACAGTGCTGCTAGCCACCTATAGCTGGTCGCATCAAGTTTTGCTAAGGTCAAAATGTAAGTCAGTGGATTGCTATCCGTTACAACAGTAAAGTGGTTGTTGTAAAGATAGTCACTGAACTTTTCTGTTACTGACCACTTGAGTGCTAAAAACTCTAGCTTATGCGCTGGATAGCGGCTCTCGCTTCGTGACAGCCCTCTTCTTGCATAGCCTATGACTCTAAGTTGGCCCTCTTGCTCCTGATACAACACAGCACCAAGCCCAGTGGTGCTGGCATCGGTGTGCAGTATATAGGGTTTCTGGGGGTCAGAAAAGGCTCATACAGGGGCAGAAGTGAGGCTCTGGATGACTGTCTCAAAGGCTTTCTGGCAAGCTGGCATCCAGCGACTTCCGAAAGGCTCTTTTGGGTCATGGTATTGATCCATTTTCTGTCTTATGTTTGCTGGTTTTGCTTTTGATTTCTTGTGGAGAGGTGGGTAGCCGGAGGTTAAGTTGTGGAGAGGTTTTACGATGCTGGAGTAGCCCTTAACGAACCTCCTATAGTACCCAACGAAACCGAGGAAGGATTTTAACTCTCGTAGGGTCTGGGGGACAGGCCGTGTCTTAAGAGCTGCAACATTCTCGGGGTCAGTCTGAACACCATTTCTGGAGACTACATGACCCAGATAACGAACTTATGTCTTATATATGTGCTGGGGGCATTAGTCACACCTTGAGGCATTCTATTTCCACAGTCCCAAAGACCGAGTCTAGGAGGTGCAGGTAGGCTACTGGCGGTGACACAGGCTGTAAGGGGGGACATGCTAGGATAATTTTGGAGCAGTTCAATGTATGTGCGCCATGTGTCATAATCAGTTTCATTATTAGGTCTGGGAGTCTTTCCTGAGAAGGAACGGAGCCTCACTTGGGATTGCATGTGTGGGACGACGTCCTGCCTCCGTACGGTATGCTCGAGTACGACCTTCTGGATGTCAGGTGGATTCATGTCACTTACTGAAAGGGACAGTGCTCTCCCCCCATTAGTGAGGAGAACATGGCCAGTGGCATTGTTGCTTGGTGGGGCATCTAAGGATGAGGTGTGAGAGGGGAGGATTGTTCAGTTTTGGGTCGCATGGCTTCAACATCTCCCCCAATCTGAGACATCATCTCTTTCAACACTTCACCATAGTCTTTGCCACTCAGCTTAGCTAGTTCCTTGAGCTCAGCTAAGTAGGACATTACTTCCAACCTTGGTAGTGTATGCACTACTGAGTGTTATGAACTTCATAGACATTGGCGGGGTCACCATGTGCGGTGCACATATACGGTAAGTGAGGTTCTAAACCTTCTAAGGCTGTACCACTGGAATATTCAACTATCAGGGTTTGGTAGAACTCAGTGAATCATCGACAAAAAGAATCCTTTCAATTTTACCATACTCTTTTATAAAGTCAATCATCTATTCATCTTGCTCAGCTACCCGAGTTATCCCACTGACAATGACTGCGTTTGGAATCTTGACACCAGACTTTTGTATGAAATCCATACTGGTCATTACGTCAATACTGATGCTCAAATCAAATGGCTCCTGGCTGGCTCACCACTTCTGTAACCAACTTTTAGTGATATAAAAGTGAACAAAGTGTGCACATGAAAAATGAATTAAGAGTGTCCGTTGGGCCCTTTAAACTGAAAATTGTTGCAGGTGCACCTGATATTAAATGTTCATGGGAGTGTGATGTGGATGTACGTGTGTATCTCCTTGTCTGTGTCGGGATCACATGGTCCTCGAGTTTTCCCGTCCTCTCAAAAAAACCTGACCTATAAACAAGGTCATATCCATTATACTCTATTTTCAGATGCATCATTAAAGGTTTAAATGTCAAAATGCTACATATATGTATGAGGTTTGATGCAATATCTTCAATCTTATCAAATCTCAAATCTTCAGTTTCAGTTGTACAACATTAAACATTCAAAGATATCAAAGTTCAAATATGAGGACTAAACATTCAAGAACTCACATGTGTTACTGTTCATATGAACAGTGTTTCAATAATACTTACGATTAGTTACCAGTAACATCCAACATATCATATCCATATGAAAACCAGAATAACATAACATGCAAATAAAATAACAGTACATATACATACTGGGTTGTTTTCAGAGGTATCAAAGAAGTGTGCTTAATTGCTCCTCATACACTATAGGCCTACTAGTGCGAGAAACTGCACCAAAAATTACCCTCCTAGTCACTTTAAACTCACAACTGAAATGAAATGAATTCCTTCAATAGCTTGCATTTACAAAATAAAATGTTATTTTAACGTGGGGTTATGTGAACTGAGTGATGCATTCAAATAGGACATTTAAAACTTTGCTGATATAAATAAATAAAAATAAAAATAAATACTCTCTCTCTTCTTTTATTGGTCTCATCTAATTGTGTGTTTTTTTCCACCTGGGCTACACATAACAAATGACGTCGCTGGAGTTTCGGACCCCTACCCACGCTGAGGTGGTACCTTGCTATGATGACCCCACCCACGCTGAGGTGAAACTCAGTTGACTCTGGTGGTACTGGAAAACTATTGACCGAAACTGAGTCGAGCCACGCCGAGTTGAATAGTGCTAGAACTGTGTAATGGAAAAGCGCCGTAAGTAATAGTGAGAAATGACATCAAACTCATCCAGAAAATGACATCAAACTCATCAGAACATAAAGTACACACATTCACAACCAACAGTCCAAACTTCAAAATGAGATAAAAAAAAATGTAAAAGTAAAAGCAGTATTTCAGAAGCTAGAACAATGTTTGTGTTTTGCATGAAACATTACTTAAATAATTATCAAAATAGTTGTCATTCATTTTCTGTTAATCAACAAATGGTTTCAGCTGTACCTGTGTACACTGATGGGTAGTTTAATCTATAACAAAGCACCATATTTTCCCACTCTTCATATGTTTTGTATACAGAACTCTTACTACCTCTGAAATGTGGTGGTGAAGAAAAAGAAAGTATGCTTATAAAATAGAACTATACTCTGAAATGTAAAGTGGTGAAGAAAAAGAAAGTATCTGATAAAATAGAAATAGTCTCAAGTAAAGTACCTGAGATAGTGTCCTTAGAGATTGAATAAATACAGTACTTGAGTCGGTGTATTTCATTACATTCCACCACTGATCCCTGCACAGATATAGCGTGGTCTGACCCATCTGAATGACAATAATTCATCAAAATGCTGCGTGGCAACACACGGAGCGAGTGCTGAATGTGGATTGTGCTGGGTTGGGTCCCTCATTCATTTCAGGTTTTCTTTGCAGAGCCGGTTTGCCGCTCTACTGGAGGCGACAAGTTGAGGTGACAGTTTCTAGAGGATATCTCTCCTCCACCTCCTCTTTTATCTTCTTTTATCTTTTGTCTCCTCCTGCCTTTCATCTCTGCTTCAACAAAAGTCAATCAGAGACAGTACCGAATGGAAGTGAAATTATAACAATGTTCAGTATTCCAGACTGGTTACACTCAGCGTGTGTGGTACTATTTATTTAGTCGGATTCCTCCTCAGTGCTGCACATGTAGGTTTGTCTGACATGTTTAGTTTTGGGTAGCTACGGAGGGTCAGAGATATTTCTCAGGACGATCGAGGGGCAAACAACAACAAAGCTGCGGTCTGGGAGGAAGGTAGAGACATTCGAGATTAAATCTTTAGATGTCCAGCGGGGAGATTATTTTAGGACATAATGGAGCAGAGAGAAGAAAAAGAGTGTTTAGGCCTATGTAGCAGACAATTTAAAGTAATCAAGCTGGCCATTAACAGCAATTTATCGGCTAATCGTGTGGGTTCAGTGCAGTCCAAACACCGCTGGCAATAGCTTTTATACCTTCGTGGGTAATTGTTAAAATGAAACTGTTTAAATATCTATTCTTGCTTTTGTTCTTTCTCTCTCTTTCTTTCTTTTGTATTTTCCTTTCCTCTCCACATGATTTGAAAGTGCGCCTTGAGAGCTCCTCTTAACTGGAGTTACAAGGTCTCTTCACAAGGACTAAAGTCTGTTCTCCTTCACCGTTTCCTTTGTACACCTGAGTCAATTTTTCTCCTACATGTTTACTTTGTTAAAAAATGAATGCAGCTCTACGTTCTTCCACCACTGATCTCAAGGTTATTTCTTCCAGTTATCAAGTACAGCTACTATTCATGTTAAAAGACAGCAATGGGCTTTTCCTTAAAGAACTGCCTACCACCTTCCTGGACTACATCTTATTGATACATTTCTTTTTCACTTGGCTATATTTTTACATGAGATGTCTGACTAGAGGTTTGTTTCAAGGCAAGAGCTCGAACACTGCCTTTTAGCTGCTTTTTGCTGCAGATGAATGAAGATTTAAAGGAAAAAAAATCCCCATAAGATACGATCTGCTTGTTAAATATGAATATTTTAATCTGTCTCCATGTGTCAGTTATTTTGCCGTAACTTTATTTTGGAAAATGTCCTATGTAGGCACAATATAAATTAAAATAAGTTCATCAAACCAGATTTTAACACAATAAGACTAGGTATGAGAGGGCCACAACATTAATGCACATTAAGGACCATTAAGTACTGAAATTTAGCTATGCAATTTCAATAATAAATCTCAGTCTGATAAAATGACTTAAACCAGTTGATAAACAGTGAACCTGGAATTTTCTTGGCTTTTACACTCATCCTGTCCTGCTGGGCGGTGATCATCTTCTGACTGTTTCTCATCACTGAGAATTAAATGCATAAATGCAGATAAACAACACACGCTTTGATACATTTCACTGGATGGATTTATAAGCCACAATGCTATACAAGACGTCAGAATGTGTGTGTGTGTGTGTGTGTGTGTGTGTAGTGTGTGTTCACATCAGCAGGCAGGAGAGGGCAGCAGACATTCGGGCTGAGAGCAGACTTTTTGTTTCATGTCTCTCATCTCAAATCCAGGGAGGGGCTCATTAAATCTGGCTCCCCATCTCTGGCTGATGAATTCTTTATTAAAACAATATGTTCACCCTGCGCTCCTACAGTGATATCATATAAAAGTTCAATTAACTGGGGCTTGATGATCGCAATGAGATGATCTTTTACAGCTAAAAGCTCCCTCTACACAGACCACTGGAGCCTTTCCAGAGCGATAGTGCACACGGAAAAAAACAGTGAAGGAACATCCACCAGCGAATAACAAAGGGAAGTCAGACGCTGCATGGGGATTTAGATGTTCAAAGGAGCAGCTTACGCCTCTGGGCCATGCAGGGCCCTCTTGAGTCGGAGAGTGAAATCTGTTGTTTAACAAGCCTTTATTGGAATCCACACTTCTACCTAAATGTTGAAGATCAGGGACAAACAGAAACCCGCAGCGGCAGTACATGAGCCAGCAATGAGCACAATCCCGGAGAATTTTTGTCAGTGAGGCCATATCAGACTGTATGATTCCCATATTGGTATAACAAAATCCACGGGTTGTGTGTGTTTGTCTGTGTGTGTGTGTGTGTGTGTACAAAGCTCGAGCAGGGATATGTTGAGCTTCAGGTGGTGGATATAGCAGAGAGCTGGCTGCCTTTGGTTTCCTCACTTCTTTTGGCTGTGTAGTTTCTAGAGGTTTATTTAAGCACAGCTTTAGTTTGTTTCATGGGTGCTGCGGAGACCTGGACACATGCCTTTCAGCTTTAGTACGCTTTGTGTGGCTTAAGACTTAAAGGAAAACTCTGCCTCAGATGCTCTTACGCTGTTGGATATCTCCAGTTTGTGTCATCTGAAACACCGGTTAGTTTTTTATGACTTATTTGTTTTCATTTTTAATTGAAACCTGAGCTGAATCATTTCTTTCTATGTCAAGTAATATTTGTTTTAACCAAATGCTGTCATTTCTTTCCATAATTAAGTCCCAACAAGACTAACAGTCTACAGCCATGCGAGCAAACATTGAAACAATTTCCTCAACATTAGAAGTCAGGTTTGATTTTCTGAGAAAATAATCTTTACACATTACATTTCCCAGAGTGCCTTTTAACAGCTCACGAGAAAACTATTGCAAAAAAATATTGACAGTACAAAAATGTTCCAGTTTTTTTCAACAAAATAAAATCATGTTTACTGTTCTGTCTGCTTTTTCATGGCTGGTGGGTTTGTCTGCGATGATGACATAAGCGTCCATTGTGAAAGCCCTCTGGAGCGATGACATTTAGAAACACTGCAACGCACCAAGAGCTATTAGTGCACCGTGGAGCACATTTGGAACAAATTCAGTTATTTAACGTTAAGCCAGTGAAACTAAGGTTCAGGGCCAAAGGTCTTGCTTTGATTCAGACCCAGTGTGTCACAGATCTATCAGAGAACGATCACCTGACTCTGCAGAGCCTCTTTCATGTCACTGTTTTGGTTTTCCAGACCTTAATTTGCTCTTTCGCTTTAGTCCCACTGCTCTCACCAGCTCGTTCTGGGACTCAGCAACTCGACACAGCAGTGGCTCTGTCCAAGGTGAAGAAAATCTACCAGAACCTTTAAAGCTCATTAAGTAACCCATTACATTTTTTTTATCTTTTCTATATCATGACTGTAGCAGTGTCTTCATGGACTCCTGGTTGCTTTAAGGGCTGGGGCGATTCGTCGACATAGTCGACATAATAATCGACTACGTACGTAATTATGTAACGCATTACGTACGCAAAAAACGTCTATGCATCTATGCGCGTTGCATGATATTTTATCCGCTCCGTGGCCGCAGCTATTTGCCGGCGGCGGCCATGACTGAACGAATGAATGTTTGAAGTGATCGCGATCATGTGATTTCATCACAACAAACTACAACACATCAGTGCACTGATGTTTGTAACATATCTGTTATTATTGTCGTGTTTATCGCGTTCGCCGCCTACCGCCTGCACCCAGCGCTGGCAGCCGCTCATTAACGGCGAATGGCTGCTGCTGCCGTAGCGGCGCGGAGATGTGGCGAGCAGGGAACAGCGGACACAAGTGTGTACTTTGATCACGGCTCTTCTTTTCTGAAGTTTCTTCTATGAAAACATGTATCGCATGGATTTTTCGCTGGTTCGTGGATTTCTGCGGAGGATATTGGCGCGGTTATGTATCCTGGGCGCTGATTGGCTCAGCGAAGGAGAGTAGCATTAGATTAGATTCCACTTTGTGTTAGCCAGCATCTCGTCTCGCTCAGCGTCAACGTGTTTTGCTGCGTAAAGTGTTAACTTTTGTGCTATTTTGTGCTCATCTTTGTGCTTTTTGTGCGTAGTCAAGCCTTTCATTATGCCTCCAAAACGAACACTACGTAACAAAACATTACATATACTGTACAGTTTACAGTACACACATTTTATATTAGATAATCACAATATATCTAATATAACTGGGTAAGTAAGTAAAAGAGCGAGTGCATTACTATATATTACAGTAAATATCAAATTATTTTTGTTAAAATATGTATTATTACAATGTGTCGGACATGTTTATAAGAGCGTGATAGGGTTTATAAGGGCTTAAAATATATAAAAATAACCATATAAACATATGGTTTCTACTTCGCGGATTTTCACCTATTGTTGAAACTTTTAGTAGTGAAGAAAATACTGCAATTAGGACCTGGAGTATGTCGATAAATTAGTTGATAGATAAGTCGACTAATCGAAAAAATTACAACACAAAATTAATTATTAGGTGCAGCCCTAGTTGCTTTACACTTTTAGGAAAAGGTTTTTGATACCATTTTAATCAGTGAGCTCTAGAGTTGCTGCTAGGCAGATTTTTTTAACCTTTGAAAAAAACAGGTGGCTGCTTCCCCTTGTTTCCACTTTTATGCTATTTTTTTCTTTTACTTTCCTTTTTTCTGAGAACACAAAATGATGCAAAACACTATTCAGCACACCACTAATGCTAGTTAAAAAAAGTTTCTATACTTCATGGCTGCACATGATCCTGTCAGCGAGCAGAGGCAATGTGTTTTCAGGCCTGTCATTAAAAATATTATACTTATTTGTTGATTTACATTAATTATTGTAAGGTCCCTTTACAACCGATAACATGTTCATTGAGTCTTTTATACTTAAGTGCGGACGTGGGTTTAGAGCAAGTCTGTAAAACAAACAGAGAGGTGTGCATTTAATACATATACAGTATAATATATAGATATGTAAATGAATAAATGCATACTTTGTGCACAGAGATTTGTATAATAATGAAGATGTTTCATCTTTTGTCTTTTTCTTGGGTTTATGTGTGTGAAGCCTCCTGTGCTCTGGTCCCTTGTTATTTGTGGACCCGCCTGCCTTGAATCATCCCTTGAGGCATGAATAAAGTATTCTGAATTGACAGTGAATTGAAAGCACGCTCCCTCGTAGCCCGCTGCTGTTCCCCACCCCCTGTGGAGGGAGTCTGCTGCTGGTTAACCTCAAATTGACTTACACACCACCAGCAAACCTTCATCTGTGTTTCTGTCTCACCTGCGTTCATCTGAAAAACAAACCAACCCCCAACTTTCCGTTTCTCTCCCTCACATTGTCAGGCTGTGGCTCCTCAGCTACCACAGGGCTCCTGGTGGAGGTGCTGAGGGAGCAGGGAGAACATTGTTTGAACTACAGTAAAACACAGCTCCCTTCAGCTCCCAGATCAAAGGCAGAGGATTACCAACAGCCTGCTGTAATGAGACCACAATGACTTGAAATCGCTGGGACGGCTTGGTACACTCTCCCCCAACCACAACATCGTTATGAGAGACTGCGGTGGAACACCCTGAGAAAGACAACAGTAATCTAGTAATGTGGGTTTCTCTGGATGTAAACTCGATTCTCTGTGTGTGATCCCGCTACAGAATTGAAGAGGAGTTAAAAAGCTGAGATTTCATAAATACCTGGCTTTATAATGACCAAACCTGTAAGTGCTGTTCTTAGAAACAATGTTGAAAACCACCACACCTTCTTCCCTCAGTCCACTGACACTGGTGGATGGCCTGTCTCTGTCAATACACCTCCTCACCTGTCTACATACATTTTCCTTTAATATAGTATATAGTATGAAACACTTGAGTGTGTGTGTGTGTGTGTGTTCATGTCAGTGGGTTTTGACTGTTTTTTGATGGTCAGTAGAGACTTTTTGTTTTTAACTTTATGTTTTTATCATTTTGCCTTTATTTTGACAGTGACAGAAGGGACAGACAGGAAATGCAGGCTGAGAGAGTGAAGGGTATGATGCAGGAAAGGTACTCTGGCCAACAAGCAAAAAACAGAAGACAAATTCAGCTTGCCGCTCGGTGTCAGTGTGCTCATTTACATGGAATCTAATTCAAGGTTGAATTAAAATTTGTCCTGTTTTTGACAGACAGCAGTGTATCACTCCATCATCATCTTTAAAATTAAAATGTAATAAAACAAGGTCAATATGAGTCTGGGGTCAAAATCTCTGCATTATATCTGATTTTAGCAAAGACACACAATCTATCTAATGGACCTGTAGTCCAACCTTTTTTATTTGTCTGTCCTGGCAGAGGGATCCTTCCTCTTCTGCTATTATTTCTTTCCTTTTCCCCTTAAAGTATTTTGTTTCTTGTCTGAATAGGGGATCATATGACGTTCAGATTGCAAAGCCCTAATACAAAGCAGCATCCACCTTTTTTTCCCCTCACATCTTTGAGCTTTAAGCAGCTGAATCAAAATGTGATTTTTCCCTTTTTAGACTGGTTCATCAGCTTTTTCTGTGGCCTGAAAAAAAAAAAATAACTCTGAAAACAGTATAATTGTCAAAATGGCATGCCCCCCGGTCATATTATATGAATATTTGAATCTTTTGTGAAAAGACATGGCTTGAATAAATTGGGTTTCACTTGGTTGCTTTAAATCTCAGGGCCAAACTTTTCAAAATAAAAATTATTAAATGCACTTACACATGAGAAACCACATAAGATGCAGCTGGTTTTTGAAGAATTTTCAGATTTTGATACATTTTGTTCAACATGCAAAAAACCCTTTTGATATTGATATAAAACCTTTGTGGTGTGTGTTGTTTTCTTCATTTTATATATTTTTATGTGCTTTTCTTAAAATAAAAAAGAAGTGGTGTACTTGTTTGCTATCTTTAAACTAAAAAATAAGTCAGTATGTCATATTAAAAAAATATTTAACCATGACACCTACAGTGAGCATCATTTCATCATCTGGCAGACGTTCATGGTCAAAGTAATGGGTTAATGAATTCATGTTTATTCATGTTGCTCTACTAATTTGCATAAAACTGAAACACTGCAATATTAATTAAAGTTTCAGACTGATTGTAAACAAATATAGAAATTTGCAGTGTATTTGACATCATGTTTTGTCTAATAACAAGCACTTAGAGTAACTGATAAAATCACAATTAGAGTAACTGATAAAATCACAATGAGCAGTGATGAAAGCAGATGTGTGTATCAGGGGGATTGGATTAAATTGTCTACATTTGATATTCTGCCTTGTTCCCTGTGCACCAGTATAATCATCACCATCTCAGGGTCTAACGTGTTAATTTGGGATCATGTATAAAGCAAATTAATTTATTTGCATCTGTGCAGTTTGTGCGTGCATGTGTGTGTGTTTTGGCTGCTGTGTGAGGATGAAGCAGCCGCTCTGCAGTATTGTTGTATGAACGCTGTAATTACGGCTGGTTTTGACGTCCCCTCGGTGCCTGGCTCCCTATCGCAGAGATGAGAGGAGAAAGTGACACGCTCCCTCACATGTTCTCCTCAGGGAACACTTATCAAAACAATACGCCAGCCATCATTCAAACACAGCCCTGCATACTTTTCCACTTTGAAGTCCTCCCATCCTCTTGTTTTTTTAATCCCCTTCGCCTTTTCTCTCAGTGTAATCCCACTGTAACTGCGGGGATTCTTCACAATTCAAACCATTTGTTCACACAAATACGACACTTCATCAACAAATAACAATATGTTGAGAGCAACTATTGAATAGGAGGCTAAATCTAAATGGGTTCAAGTGCTGGCACTGCCATGCATCTCTGCCTCTGTGTTGCCAATCCCTGTAAAAAGTTAATGTAAGCAGGATTCACAGGGAGCTGCTGGTGATGAAATTATGGTGTAACTGATACCAATGTGCCATGGTAGAGGAGTGCATGGCCGCTTGCGTCTTTGAAGGAGGCTCTCCCCATCCCACGATGCACTGCTGGAGAGGGCTCCTGTATGGTTGTACAGTACAAACGGACAGATGGAGGGCAATACTGCACAAAAAGCAGGCAATCGTTTTGCCGCAATACAGAAAAAGCCTGCAAGTTAAGGAATTCATTGTAAATTCACTATTGCACACAACGCTGAAATCTGTGGACTGTAAATATATATATGTACAGTATGGGAGGTTGTTTTTGTGAAAAGGTCACTGAGATTTTAAATTTTTCAGATGCAAATATTTATATTTTATTTATTCAAATCTGCAATTCAGCTTGAGTCAGAAATTAATTTCTATATGTCCTTAAATGAATTTTAATTTAAGATATGATTGAGTTAGTCTTTTAGGTTTTCAGTGGAAAGTTTCAGTTGAAATACTGTTAGGTAAACATGCACTGTTGATGTATTTCTAACTGATCTTAATCAGTAATTTGTTAGAGGTTATCAAACAGATTACATATAAAATTCTTGCAGGGGCATTGCACATATCACCACAACTTTTCCTAAACTCCACGACCTGGAATGATTACAAATTCATGCGCGACTAAAGAGGTGCATCATGCATAATAAAAATCTGCACTGTCTGCAAAAATAGCAAAGACGAACACTGTAAACAATGGGGGTGTGGGAGCTCTGAGGGGGAGGCCATAAAACCCACGGCTACAGGGATGCCAAAAACATGTTTTCGAGAGGGGTGAGCCAGTGTTGCCTATTACTATAGCAACAGGAAGACCTGGCTGCTTCAATCAGCTTTTGGTTTGTCGGGGAGGCAGAGGATAGGCAGAGGAGCTCCAGCCAGGGAGCGATGGAGAATCATCCTGGTTTTACTAATGAGGGCGGCGGGACACGCTGGGTGTCAGCCAACCTGTCCGACCTCCACACATCCTACCTGTCACACTACCCACCTGTCATGCCGCACGAGCAGCCTGGAGGTCAAGAAACAAACACTGAGTGGCAGCCCTGAGGGGAGAGACATTAAATATATCTGATTATAGAAAAACTACACTAAACACACACATTTATTATCACATTACTGATCCAGACATGAAGCATAATTCATGGATGGATAGTCAGATACATTCCACACACACACGCGCACACACACGTTTTACGCACACACACACACTCATTCATTTAATTTGAATTGCTGTCACCAGAGAGCAGCACTTTTATTGCCACTGTCTGTAAACTTGACTACATCATCCATCTGTTTTCTCTCAGATTTTTAGAATAGTACACATTTTGTGTGTAATTAATGTACATGAATTTACGTTTTCAATGCTGGCAGCTGTTGCAGTTACAGAGATTTATTTATTTTTCTCTGGTTCATTAAACGTCATGATTAAATGAACATCCTGTTTTGAGAGGCCAGTTAAATGATAATGATGTTGTTGGCACAGACATGGCAGTGAAACATATTTCATGTGTATGTGACTCTCTACACACACACACACACACACACTTTAATCCAAGAATATACTATATGCAGTATACAAGCATTAAATAAATGGTTTAACACATAGTTGTAAGCAGCTATAAGGACACTTTTAAATGTATATTAATGTACAGTATTTCTCAGCAATTATAACCCCTTTTATGAAGATATATTTTTTATTATTACATCTGTGTTTTACTGTGTTTTATTTTTTATCTGTTTACACAGACATTATGGTTGTTACAATTGTACAAAATGCATCAGTAAGTGTCTATCTACTGTTTATACATGCTAAATTGAAGTTAAAGTCAAGTGGTATTACTATGATTATTATTATTTTTAATGGTATTATTTTTATATATCACTTACGTGTCCTACCACTTTACAGATCACTGAACAACACTGTGCTAAAATACACAGTAGTGAGGTGGAAAATTTAGAAACTCTTTAAAGCTAAAATATTATTTCTACATTTCAGGTGTATTAAATGTGTTTCATGAGATAAAAAATGTGGGTGGTTCTGACTCTGATCAATACCTCAGCTGCACATATCATGAATCACTGTGTGCTTATGAAGAACTTTATACTGCACAACAGGTCTGTCCTGTTGATTTAAGTGCCTCTGCCGTCAAGGACGAGGTGGAATCATGTACAAACATTTCTGTATCTCTCAAGACCTGCTCTGTAACACATCCAACACTCCCGCTGTCTTTTGTAAATAAAGAGATTTTTTTAAAACGGTAGATGAAATGATCAGGTACCACTCCCTGGCTGCAAATACCAAATGTACATTAGTGATACTGATATTTGAGTAGGATTTTTATGTTTAAGCCTTGAGCAAGTTCACAAACAGACTTTTGGTTGATTATGACTAAAAGAAACAACAAAAAGGGACTAGGCGGCAGGCAAAATGTCTCTCCATCGCAGCTGTAACAGGGGGTGCAGGTGTTTTATCCTTGAGTGTCTTAAATGTACAGAACCAATGTAAACGTTTAAATCCTGTATGCGTGTAGTGCAATTTGCAGGTTCAAGCATTTAAAATGTGTGTTGAGTGTAGAGCTGTCTGACTCCTTTCTGTGTGGAGTTTGTATATCCCCTCTGAGCTGCATGGATTTCTTCTACATCTGCACTCAGATAAAGACACAAATATCACGTGGGAAGAGACACATTAAAAATATGCTTAGGATGGGTCAATGCAGAGCGGGGAGTTCAACCTTTCGTTGCCAATTATTGCTTGATGTAAACTGCTGTGCAAATGACAATAAATTCTTGAAATGTTAAATCTAAATGAACCTCTCTATTTATACATACATACATACATACATACATATACACACACACACATATATATATACAATACACACACAGAGATGAAGAAACATATTGCATTTATCATTACACCTGACAGAATCCATTTAAAAAAGACAGACATAAGATGAGTTTAATTATTATAATAGGTTTTATGACTAAATTATCATTATCATTGTGTTAAAAAACACTGAATTAGACCTCTTACACCTACAAGACCTCAATGAGTAACTTCTATAATACTGTGTGTACTATCACACATATGCTTGAAATGTTCATTAAAGTCACAGCTGCAGTAGACAAAGTGATGAACTTAATTTTCCACATTAAATGTTTCAGAAAGGGACTTTAAGTGTGTTTAGCCTCCAAAGTATGAAGCTTAGTTAATCTTTGAGTTCACACTGAGAATATTTCTGAAGTCAGTTCACACAGAGAGGGACAGCTGATGGGAGTGATGATAACACACACACACACACACACCTCTTATTGTCAGTGATATTAGTGTGTGTCAGTGTCATTATGGCCCAGCTGGAGGTCACGCTTTCTGCGCTCTGTTTTAAGTGTGTGTGAGTGTGATCCGGTCCCAGCCCGGTGTTCATGTGTAATGATCAGCAATCAGTGAGGACTGATGGAGGCCAATAGAAATAAGAAAGTTCCCACAGATAAACCAATGGAGTGGCCACATTGTTACAGCGCTCAGCGAATCCCCTGCGGATCTGATGCAACAGGGCTGCAACTAAAGTTACACCTTCCAACTGCAACACCGTCTCCCTCCGCCGCGGCAGACACGCGAACTAGTGCCGGCTCCACCGCCCGCCGCCTTCTCCCTCACCGCTCCTCTGTCTGTGTGTGTAAGTGTGTGTGAAGCTTTATTAACGCCTCTCATACGTTGTTTTCATTTTTCACAATGCGGCTGAACGTGTTTATCTCACTGACTTTTCACACTTTTGACTTTTACATTTTAGTTCCAGAGATGAGATTAGTTTAGTACTTAGTAAAGCAATTAAAGTCGCACAGACACAAACCACAAGCATATAGACATTTTAAAAGTGTGTAATCTATCACAAATAAATAAGTACAATAGATAAACTAACAAAAAGCACTAAGATAAAGCGTATTAAAGTGTGTTTTTACCCTCAGCCGCTCTGTGGAGGATGGGAAAGTCCCCGGTCTGATGACGTAACGGACGGGCGAACTCTGCAAACGGCGCATTGATCTGGTCCGCGGTGATCAGGTCCGGGCATTAGGAGTTGCAGAAGTAGCGGATTTAAAAACTTTCTGTCCGCAAGTCTTGTTCGTGGAAATAGCACTTCATGAAGAGTCCCTGACTTCCAAAAGGGAAAACATGGCTTTTTAAACTGTCACCGTCCTGCTCTTTCACCGTAAAGCCTCCGTGCTTTGCTCCTGCAACGCACTTTCCAAGACTACTCAGAAACTATGGGGTGAGTAAGACAGCTGTGCGGCTTTGAGGGGACAGAGGAAAGTTCATTTCTGCTTTTAGCTTCAAACCTCAGAAGATTCTGTTCACACTGCTGTGACATTAAAAACAGAATTATTACGGTCTGTTTTTATTACTGTTTTAAAGAAACTGTGTCAAAGTTACTTTTTCATGTGTTTAAATAGTGAATTTATTTGCTTTTTGTTCCTTCAAACAGTCTTTAGCTTGCAATAAGTATGTTTTTTTATTGCTTGTGTACTTGTTTATTACTTATTACTTATTCTGTGAAATAACTTTCTATATTATGCCTGTGAAAGTCTGTAATATGTTCTCTAAATAATGTCAAAGTGTTTTTTAAATTTTGTTTGCATTATTTAAATTTGTTATTGTTTCTAAATATGACAGTGTATTGTTGTGCACCTGTTTCTTGGTAATGAAGGTGATGTGACATAAATCAATTACAGCATCAGGTGGCAGGTGGATTAGAAAATTAAGAGAGATCAATAAAACTTCAAAATGAATAAGTTTTCAAGTTTTATTTTTAAATATTGATTACAATGAATCATTTAGCATTTTAGGGTGTTATCAAGTGTATTAAAGGATAAAATGGGGAATTTAAAGGCAAAATTGAAAATAGTTAATTTTTCAAATGTCATTAATTTTTCCCACAGGTCTTCAGGTGTTTCCATAACTCTTTCACCCAGCCAGTGCACGCTTTGTGCTTTTGAACAATTTAATCGAAGCAGACGACACAATGGCGGCATCGATCCTTCGCAGGAAAATTCCTCCCATTTCCACAGGCGAGCTCGGCGCTCCCCCTCTCCGACAGGCTAGCCACAGCCAATCACGGCCCAGGACGGGGGCGGAGCCAGCGGAGAGGCAGCACTTAATTGGTGAGTTTTGCCAAGACGCTTTTTTATTTTTCCACATCCCGAGGTCGGAGCCGCAGTGCAGCACGGGGCTAATGTCGTACAGTGAGTACAGCTAAGTGGATATTTATCGAATGCAGACGATGCTGTTCAATCATTTTCAGATGATCGGTTAGTTGTTCACTTGGATTTGTCGGATGTATTGCTTGATTTTTTTACGTAATTTTTTTCACATTTATCCTCTCTACCTTGCGTGATTTAAGAATTTTTTCCTGAATTTGTAGTTTTTATTTCAGTTATTTTTCACAAACAGCTGAATGAAAAAATGGATTGCTTTGCTGATCATATGATTATTATTTTTTATTTTTATAGGTGATGGTCATTCAGATTGGATGACGGAAAAAGTTGATTTGTCTTCATTTGTGTCGACGACCGAGTCTTCTCCCAGCTCATCCCTTCCACCCTCGCCGTTAGAACAAGATGTCAAGGTGCCCTCGGATCTGGAGGTCATGACCTCTTTACTGCAGGAGGAACTGGCTCAGCTGGAGGACTACTTCCGCTCCGAGTCCACATCCACGACAAACAAGTTGGAGAAATCCTCAAAATGTGACAAAGGTGCCCAAGCCATGGGCTCCCAGTCTTATTATCAGTTACCCTATGGCTCGTATGGGACCAGCCAATCAGAAACCAGCCCTGTGGTTGTTACCTTGGCAACAGGGGAACTGGACCTGGCCAGCTTCTGTGGCGGTCCCATCGGCAGAACCAAAATTGCGCGACCCGCTCCGTACAACTACCATCACCGCTACCACCACAACAATGGACGAAGAATCATCAGCGAGGCTGTGAAAGTCGGGGAGGAAGTTGGACTTGATACGTGGGGTTCCAGGGGAAGTTACTCAGGAAGCACAGAGTTGTCTGTGAACCACTACTCCACACTGAAGACAGTGAGCAAGAACAGCCTGGGTAGCGTCAAGAAGGTAAGAGAATGTGCTTTATCGTTGAAGGAAGAGGAGAGTTATTGTTTTTCGGAAGGAATGTTTTGCAGCGAAGAGATTGCTCGAGGTTTTTGTCTGGGTGGCTCGTACGACAGCCACCACAAGCGAGAGGGACAGTTGATGCACAACGTGAAGGTCAATGTAAGTTACGACAGCACGGGGCTTGAGGTCTTGCACTGCAGCAAAGATGGAGGACTTTCGGGAAGTATTCCCCAAGAGACAATGGTGGCCGGTGACGGCTACTTCCACCAGTCCATGGCCAACACAGAGCCTTACCATAGCTTTATAGGTGACCTAGACCAGCCGTCACAAGCACAGGCTGTAGAGCCCCAACATGGCCACTACCTCTATCCAGAATGCCTTGCAGACCAAAGCTACGAATGTCTGTCCAGAGGGGACGGCGAGGGGACGCTACTGGGCGGCCCCATCCACCGCCCCACCCAGAGGCTAAAGGATGAGCCCTGCTCCATCAAACCGGCTCTGGTGATGGGCACCGCTTCTCTGGATTCTGGCAATGGCGAGAGGAAGCAGAAGAAGAGAGACCAGAACAAAACTGCTGCTCACAGGTAAACAAATTACTTGTTACATTTTCATCTCGAGCTCCTTTCCACATTCGTCCACTTACTCTGTTTTTTAAAAGCATGCCTAAGCCCTCATTGACGTCTAAAAATAGGTGTTTGCCATGATTCATTATTTGAACAAAAATCTGTTTCGTAACAATAGAAAGTAAAACATGAAATTACACATGTTTTTAATCCCCAGTGTCAACTAGTGATGCAGAGGGTCATAACTGAGCATTATTCGTGTGATGTTAGTTTCAGTTGATGTTACCTGAATACTGTTTGTCTTTACAACTGTGGCATGGCAGGGGTGTTACATAAACCAGCCACCCAGTGCTTTAAATGTCCTGCAGAGTGTAGGAGGGATATGGAAAGTCCCTGTCTGTCTGCCAAATTCAGCCCCACCTAACTCTTTCTATAAGTCTGATTTGTCTGTGTGACTGTGGGTTATTCCCATCTGCGTAAAATGGGCTAGAAAAAGTCCACACAGTTTTGGAGGGACAAAAATCAGAAGTTGGAACAAATAGGAATTGATCAGCCATGAGCCCTGCAGTAGGTGAAATAAACAGCACATCGTGTTATCTCAGGGGAGGCATGTCTGAGCTGTGTGAGTAATCCAGCTGATGTAGCTCAAAGGTCGCACTTGACTCATTAATAAAGGTGCAAGGCAGCAAAAACCTGTCCAACGTACTGCTTTCTTTCTACTGCAGGTACAGGCTGCGTAAGAGGGCGGAGCTGGACTCTCTGGAGGAGGAGCTGCACGGCCTTGAGGGGCAGAACCGGGAGCTTCGTGACAAGGCGGAATCGGTGGAGCGAGAAATCCAGTACGTCAAAGATTTACTGATCGAGGTCTACAAGGCTCGCAGTCAGCGGCTCAAACAGGATGGCAGTGCCTAAAACGCCCACGCTGACCTCACCTCCAAACCTCCCAACCAGCACCAAGAGAAAAATCAAGTCAAGAGCACCAACTGGTTTTTGTCTCACAAAAATGAAATGGTAGTTGCATGATTTTGGTAGTTCTTTTCTAAAAAAAAAAAAAAACAACATATATATATATATATATATATATCTATAATTGTTCCAAGAGGATGGCCGAAATAATCCCCCACACCTTTCCTAATAAAAGCAAAAGAAAAGGAGAAGTTTCCAAATGGGTGACTAAACTATAACAAGCCTTAGTGAGGTGGCTTCCAGAGGAGATGCTGAACTTGTCCGTGACCACTGTGATCCGAACTGCACTCACAGCCTTGTGATGACTGAGTCTGCGCTTGCAACGATCGAACGTTTACAAAATGCTCTTTGAATTAGTAGTAGTGATTGAATTTGCTTGTGGTTTTTGTGACACACATCGGCAGCATCGAGGCAGATCCATACTAAATATATATTTTATTTTATATTTTATTTTTACTTAATAATGTTCATTTATCATTTGCTTAAAACAATCAACTGAATAAAGGGATTGCTGGAAAAAGTGTGTAACATGCTCTACAAATATTCATTATCAGAAACATTTAGAAAATTTGTATTGCTAAAAATGTTGAGTATTTACACTTCTTTACCCCACTGAAATACCCAATGCATGTTTGATTTTGGAAAAGCATGTGTGAGTGTTATTTGAAGGCAATATTCTGTTAACTGCATGGCTTCAAGATCTCCACCGGGTCAATTTAACTGAGTTGACTTTATTCCTCTCATCAGCTGGCGACCTTTCTCTGAGTTTTCTCCCCTGCCAGTGTGATTCATCGCTCAGGTTTTGGTTTTCTGCTCTGAGAAACACAAACATTCACTGGCTTCTTTCCTTTCTCTTCTCTTCTCTCTCGGCTGTATTTTGCGAACAAACAATCACCTGTTAACGCAACAATAAATCGTTGTTGGGTAACGGTACGACTTCATGGGAATTTTGTTTTCAATTGATCAATTTGATGTATCTGAAATTCAGGTCCTTTTAATAATCGATGTCAATGTCAGGAAATTATACATCAGGTCAATTACAGCCAAATAAACCAGTTATGTAGTATCATTATCTCTGCCTTTGGACTGTTTTTCACTGCATGCTTCATTGTGCATTCATTCTGCAGCCATTAAAGCGCCTTTAAACAACTGTCCAAATTTGATGAACTGCACCCAGAACAGCACACACGCAGAATAAGAAGAGGGTGGGATTAAAGAGATAGACAGAGACGCAGAACAAACCCACTGTGCCCCGCCCGGCTCTCCTGTGCCCTGCCCCCTAACTGCTCGTCCCAGCCCTCTTGTTTTTGGCTGCAATGCAGTCAGAGTCCGGGTTATTTCCCAGGATTCACCACTGGACGGCAGCACATCAAGGCAGGCTGTGATTGACACCTGACCGTTCTGCAACAAAACAAACCCGTTTCCCTCTCGGCTCGGGAGCGAGGCTCGAGTCAACAGCCGTACAATAAAGGAAAACATGTTTAGAGAAATACTAATAGGCCGTTCTCATGGTGTTTTCTCCCAATATCTCACTGCTTTGTTCCTGCACTGTGATGGAGCCCCAGGGCTGACTGGAGTGATATCAAGCTCCGGCAGTCAACAGACAACACAAGTTGCCTATCTCATCTCCCAGCTCGTGGAGGGTGCGTGCGCCTGTGTGTGTGTGTGTGTGTGTGTGAGTGTGTGAAATCTCTTGGTATCTCTCCTAGCAGTCGTAGGCCTTTCAAGTGCATGAGGCAATATCACACAATACTTGCAGGAGGAGGAGAGAGATGCAAGTGAACTATCAGAATAAAAAAGTACTGGGTTGACAGAGAATGCCGTTAAATTTATTGATTCAGAGTTGTTTCTGTTTGCTGTTTGTTCGATACAGATGCAATGTAAAAATGGACTGTAATGCTGATATTAGGTTTATAATCTGATTTTGCAGTGTGTTTAATAAAGTTTAATAAACATATTACTGCTACATTTTAGATAAGGTGAGTATTTTGCATTGCTTGTCCAGGTGTGTAATAGTTCAAATAATATTAATATAATACTGATCTCTTCTGTTCCCAAATGAAATAAATTACACTCCAAAGTAGAGCAAATAAATACAGAGATATCAATAAAAATAAATAGCACGCTTGAAGTGTTTAGATTCGATTTTTTTTAAACTATAATTGCACATCAGTACTGAGCCAACTAAATGATAAAAACCAATGAAAAAAACACAATGTGAAATATGTAGTTTATATGATGTGTACACAGAGTAATGTAATGATAAAATATATGCAAAGAGAGGAGAATATTTGGGGAATTACATTTTAATTCACAAAATACACAACCTAAATACACAGTGGATATGCAAATGTGAGTAAATTGCACATGAATGGCTCTACAGAAAGCCTTGACAGTCCGGTGTCCACAGGGAAAATTAAATCCATTTCTTGTGAGCACATTTAGAATCTTCCAGTGTGCAGGGCTCCTCCACCACCAGGTGTCTCTCTCAGCTCAGAAACAGACTGCACTGAAGCCATGCAGGGTTGTTTTTTTTTTAAAAAAGTGATTTCTACAGTTACCCCACACTGGAACAATGGAGCATGAACGTGCTATATTCCAGTCCAGATGCATAGTCTTGTTTCTGATGAGGATCAAATGAAGATCTAAGATAAAGACCAGATACATGCTATGAATAACATGTTAAAAGAGCATGAGTGTCACAGCAGCACATTCAAGAACAAGAACAGATATCATAAAGAATAAAATGTAGAATACCAGTGGTGGAAGAAATCCTTCACTTCACTTAAAGAAGTAATACCATAGTGTCAAAATACTCCATTATAAGTACTACTTACGTTAGTAGAAGTGCAAACAACCAAGTGTACGCACAGTATCAAAGAAACAAGTACACAATGTTAGTTTTTGGATTATTAGAGGATTCTACTGTTGTAGCTGGTTTTGATGGAGCTGTTTTAAACTCAATTTGTGTTCCTCTCTCTGTCATCAATAACAGTAAAAAATATTTTATAAGCCTGTCCTGTGTTTTGTATGTAAAATATCAACCAGCAAAGCAACTAGTAACTACATCTGTCAAATAAATGGTAGTAAATGTACAGGACTTCCCCTGAAATACAGTGGATGTCTAAAGTAGGAACTAAAAGTGCCTCAAGCACTGCGCAAGTTTTACAGTATTTGAGTAAATTTACTATGTACTTATTACATATTATATACAAATCAAATATCTAAAGTGTGGCCCCATGATTATCACAAATAATTGTAAATATTGGATCATGTGAAGGGAAATGTGCCTTTAAAGGGTCTTATGTTTACAAAAAAACGGGTTTAAACCCGGGTTCAGTAAAAACTGAATCTGCATATATATATATAATATGCACTGATTGCAATATTTGACACTGTGTGTATTTGTGAGCACTTGAATATCTTCTAAGGAACTGTTCACCAGTAGTAGGTGTGGGTGTTCAGAAACCATCCAGGTGTGAAATGAATCAGCCTGGTAAGGCGTGTTGTTGATTGTGAAAAACCAAAGAATTGAACAGAGTGGTTATTAGATGGATTATTATACTGTGCCAACAGTGTTATCAGTGTGGTAATCAAGGATTGTCATGGTTGTTATTGTGCTTGGTCACAATATTGGGAATCAGTTATATTCCAGTAATGGCACAAAGGCTGAAACTCCAGTCTAGACACGCTGCAGTGTTCATTACATCCCAGAGATGAAAGTGCCTGACATGAGATCTGTTACAACTCTGCATGTCTGTCAGGTCTGGTTCCATTGAGTCTTTGGGTGGGTTGATGGGTGGACTTTTTTACAAGAGTCTACAGCCATGCTGGCAGCTCTGTGAAGATGTACCTTTTAGACAATGCTGTGGTTTATGCAAAATGCCAATGTCAGCATGCAAAAATGCCAGCAATGACAATACTAACATGCTGATGTTTATTCATATAATGTTTGCCTTATTAATGAAACCAACATCAGAATTATCTTAATTTCATAGATTGATGTCATTTCAAGTTGCAGCTAAAGAGACAACAAACAAATGACCATGACGGATCGGATGAGACAGTAACATGACCAACAATACAATGTGAAGCTTGATCTTTAATGAAATCTCTTTCCCACTTTCATACCACATCACAAACCAGATCCAGAATGAACTGAATAGAATGAACTATAGAAATTGTCATGTTTTTTGCACCTTAGAATATGAAAAGATTTAGGTTATTTCATCCTGCAGGCCACAAGACTGTCCAGTCTTTTAGATTTTATTTCATTTCATAAATATTATATTCTATTTCTATATTATAAGATTTTGCATGAAACTATATCTTATGTTTTAGATTTTGTATTTTACTTGCATGATTGTTGTTGTTGATTACTGTTGTAAGGAGCCTTAGAATGAGTGATTTTATTGCCAACAACTGTGTCGCTGTAATTGTTGTGCACAAGGAAATAAAGATCTTGAACTTGAAGTAGAAATGAATGTACTGTTTTGAACTTACAGGAAATGATGCAATATATGCACAGATGGATGTAAACTGCACAGTAACCTTGAATATGAATATGATACTAGTACTGCTATTTAAACTCTGAGGAGAGGAGTAAACAAAGCTTGACGGTTCTTTCTTGACCTTGGAAACAGCAGTTGGTAAAACAGTCTCCTCTCAGGGTCCACTTTCTCGCTTGTCCTGGAGGACAGGTTTCATGGAACTGTAGCAAAGTGTCAATTATTCACAGCACTTTTTAGACATGCTGTCTCTGTCATAATCATTGGGATTGAAAGTTAATTCTTAGACAAAAAAAAATCTTGCTGACTGGTTGATTTTTCTGTCTGTTACCTTCCATAATTTAATTTTTCCCAGCTGTGAGCATTGTGTCAGTAATGTCCATCAACAGCACACTCAAAAAAATGTAATTTTGTATGTGGAAATTTCTTCACTCTTTTGAATTTTGTCTCCTGTACAGCGAGAATGCAGACTACAAATCAGCATAGAATTAGTACTTAGCACAGAACTGGGGCACAGCAGCAGTTCAAGACCAATAACTTGGGAAGTTAAAATAAATGCTGAAGTTACGAAGAACTACATTACAAACTATGAATTAACATGCTTAGTGAGGTAGTGATTGTCCTGTGAGTGGTCATATGGAGACATGCTGGCTAAAGAAATACGAGGTAAGTTGAAGGCAACACAGTATCATATTAGAGCTAGGAGGGGAGGACGATGTGGGAGAGGGGAGGTGATGCAAGACGGAGAGAAAACGAGGAGGGGGGGTGGAGGGACCACAGTGAGGCTCCAGTAATGTTGGAGAGCAGAGGATGAGCTGGAGCTGAGTGTTGCAGAATGGCCTGCAGCCCTGTTTGAGGCTGTGTGTATACCAACGAGAAGCTTTTAAATTCGTTATGAGCAGCCATGTGCAGCCAGTGGAGGAGGTGTGGGATGAAGGTGGGGGCTGAGGTTAAAGATGCCAGGTGAGTTGGTGGGTGTGGAAGGAGGTCAGTCTGAATGGTGATGCAAAAGGCCAGACAAGTGGTACAATTCTCTGATTTCTAGCAGCCGTGCAGCCATTCACTGAACAATAATTGGGGCCAAATATATTCAGGCCAGGTCGTTTAATCAAAGGAAGCACTGGCTCAGACAAATTCATGGTCATCTACCTGTTAGATTCTCACACATCTTGTATGCAAAGGTGGTATTTTGGCAGGGAGGAAATAATGTAGAGTCTTGACAATATGCAGTCAATAGTTCATGCTTTGAGGAGACACCTGGTCACAGACCCATGAGTTGGTCAGTATGTCATTAAATTTGAGTTCAGGGTCACCAGCATCATCTTAAATCATTCTCTTTGAAACATTAATATTGATGCAAAAGAATTAACATGAGAATTTCTCATCAAAAGTACATGTCATCTCAGCCCAGGCAGAGAGAGGAACAAAATAAGCACCCCTTCCTGGTGTAGCCACAGCAGCCTCAGTATACGTGGCCTCCCTCTGCTTCATTATTTTTACTTAGACATGTTCATGTTAAAAATTTTGTTCATCAATAAAGAGGTGCCAAGAAAATACAGTTTAAAAGTGTAGTTTCATATCACAGACCACTTAAAATCACAGAGAAATAAAAATGTACCTGCCATCTGTTTTAGCAGGCTTTGACTGTCAACAGGCAAGGAGAAAACATCTTTGCACGCTGGCACCGTCCCAAAGGAGGAGTCGCCATCACTTCTTTGGAAATGATGTGTGTAGCAGGGAATGTGCTTTCCTCTTATCAGATGCCAAAACAGTTCCTGTGCGTCTTGAAGGAATTTATGTCCTCTTTCACTACCTTGTAGTCAAGATCTACCTCGACAGCAATCCTTCACAGGTTGCCTGGAACACAAAAACAAAATGTTAAAATGCCGTTCCTGGACCTTGCAGTGTTTAAATTCATGTTTTCTAACCAGCGACCTTCTTACCTGCCTTTTCCTGGGGCACTGCTGTGTTTCTTGGCATTTCATCGTGACCTGTGATTGATGGAACAGCATACTTTACTTTAGATACTGTTGGCAGGTTTCCATCCACTGCTGTCATGTGATTGTGAGGTGCTTCATCAAGATAAACAGCTGATGGCACTAAATCTGCAGTGTCATTAAACCATTGCAGACTGGGAGGCCGCAATGAGATCATGCAATTATAAGTGCACAAGTCAAATTTCAAATGATGGAAAAGGGAGTAGAAAATGTGAAGGAAAGATGACATTTTGGTTTGTTTTATGTATAGAAATGAACAGACATAGGCTCATCGCTCCACACAGATCTGAGATTTTACGCTCCTTGGTGGAGCTTCAACTCACTCCCTTATGTACTTGTGCATGTGTATGAGGTACAAACAGAATGGGGACCCACTGATAACAACATTGCTTTATTGTGCTCAAAGACTCCACAGAGACCCCTAAAAGTGAAACTGCCTAAGCTCATCTATGATTTTATATAAGACATGAATATAAAACCCTACAAATGGAATTTTGTGTACCATACTGAAACATCTTTTAATTCATTATTAGGTTTAAGTCATTCTTTTCTGTTTCATTGCATTGACTTTCTTATGAATGAAAAGTGTGTTTAGTGGAGCACTGTGTCTGGGAGGGGGTTTCTATAACTGGGGGACATTGGACATCCGCCTTCATTGGGATGTTGATGTTCATTTTAACATAGTCCAGAGATCAAAAGCCCACAGTCATTTAGCATATTTTTAGTAAAATTTTAGTCCAAAACTAAAATTCTGGACATTTTAGTCATTAAAAAGTTAGTTGAGAAAAATGTTATGAACTTTTTAGTTTAGTCTGCTACTGAACAGCAGCTACAAAAAGACTCTGAGTGTCTCGTCTGATGTTATTCATTGAACCTTTACACCCAGACCCAGACAGACCCTGCATGAATGGAACACCACTTTTAAAATATACACTGATGTAAAGACAGTGAGCAACATCAGACAAAAAGCACCTCTCTCGCTGGGTTTTCCTCAGTTATATTGAATTGAGAAGCCAGTTTTGTGTCATTATGGAAAAAAAAGTTTGTAGAAACATGTTTTGACAACAAAATCTAAATATAAAGGGTAGATATCTCAAGGCCTTGACATTTTTTTTAGAAGGTGTGGCTAGATTTCACTGTGAATTTGAATTTATGATTTGTGTCCTTTTGTTGAGCCTGCCCTGTACCCCTGTGTATTTCTCCTCTGCCTGCCGTGGCATAGCTTAGCCATCCTAATGTGTGGACGGACAGCCAGGACATGATCCGCACCATAGAGATTTCTATATAATACATATAGTAAGTTTTCATCCTATAATAACAACTTTATGTAGTTACATCTTTCATCATCCTGAAATGTGGAACCGGTCCGTTGAGCCGAAAACTATTTTTCTCCTCAAGTGAGCAGCATAGACATTCTTGGTGCCCCACCTGTTGTGTAGCATGTATGAACACATTTTTTTGAGCTATTGTAACAGTGTAATTTCCCCACTGTGGGATCAATAAAAGATTATCTTATCTTATCTGTATCTGTATATTCTGTTTACTGTGTTTACGTGACTGTCATAGGGTTATCAGAGACCCGAAGAGGAGGAGATAACCTACAAAGTGTTGGATATTTCTGTGTAAAGTGGTGAGTAGGTCTGACCCCAGACGATTTAGTCACTCAGCATTTGGCAAACAATGTTATTAAGTCATGTTATATGTTGAGGCTGTTTCTCGTCAAACCTTGGCACTGAGACACTTGCTGCTCACAGCTGCTGCCCACGCTGGCCCAGCATGCCCCGACAAATCTAAGTGATACTGTGAGACTCACTAAAGAGCGTCACAGCCTGAGGACTGTGCCACTCCATTGCTGTAAGCTTGTTATTTAGGCTGACATTTAAAGTTGTTAATAATGTTCACCAAGCGGTATGTGGCACAGGTTGGTCAGTGGTAGAGCGCATGCACACATGTCTGGGGCCTGAATCTCGGTGCAGCGGACCCCGGTTCGACTCCTGGCTGGGGTTTCTTTGCTGCGTGTCTTCCCGTCTCTCTCACTATCCTGTCCAAAAAAAAACAATAAAATAGGGTGTAACCCCCCAAAAAAAATAATGTTCACCAAGTGAAGGGCTTGTAAATACACCACTCCAAATCAGTCAGTGTTGTCCCCCACAACTGACTGATAAAGAGTTAGTTC
Source organism: Scortum barcoo (assembly GCA_023238725.1). Classification (NCBI taxonomy): domain Eukaryota; kingdom Metazoa; phylum Chordata; class Actinopteri; order Centrarchiformes; family Terapontidae; genus Scortum; species Scortum barcoo. The sequence continues at coordinate 26,725,794 of CM041552.1, forward strand.
TCAGCCTGGATTCATTTATTGAACTTGAAATGCTGCGATTTGGCACATTTGGCATTGAATTTGCTTACTTACTTTAACTTTCAATTACTGTAAATCTCAAGTAAGCAGTCTACATGTAAATACTGTAGATCACTATGGATCATGCCAGGTCTCAGCAGAGAAGATAAAAACAAAATACTATAGCGTGTGTGAATTTGTTGAAAATGTCTATGGAGCGCTGAAATGAAAATTCAAGAAAGACTTGCCTGCTACTTGATACTTTACTGCACTGTTTAGCATTAACACACTGCAGAAAAGGTTCAGCATCCATAGAAACTTCACAAACCGAAAAATGAAATATGAAGAATGATTTCTGTCCATAACACCAAAACTACAGATTTAGTTAAATGGACCAGTGTGTAGGATTTGGGGACAAATTTTTTCAGAAACTGAATACATTATTCATAATTTTATTACTGTATAATCACCTGAGAACTGTCAGTCAGTCACTCAGTACTGTAGGTGTTTGTGGTTTTACAGTCAAGTTGCCTTAACTTGAGCAATAAAATCCATCAAATCTTCTGTCAATAATAAGGTCTAATTTCTTTAAAAGTCCATTTTTATAATATACATATATACATAATATTAAATATTATTGTTAATTATCAGTTGCTTGAAAGCTTGCACTACACCGCATGTTTTCTACTGTTAAACTTTGGTGTCTGTTGTGATCAGAGCAGTGGAAACTCTTCCCTGCTGGTGAGATGTTCTTATGTAAAAAACAAAATTCTAAAAATTCTGGTTTCCCTGTGGATATTTTTCAGAGACTGGCATCTCCAAGACCAGCAACTGATAAGTTGAAAACCAATGTTGATTGAACCCAGACGTTTGTTGATCTCTTTAATGTGAAAATGCTCATATTATTGCAGAAGCTTGATCTGTGATAATGACAAACAACACCCATCACCAACTAAACTCATTATGCATAAAAAAAACAAAACTGTTGGACAGCAACTGTATGATAACAATGTTGAAATTAATCTATTAAAAAACATAGCGACTGACACTTGTCAGACACAATGTTTTTTTATTTATGTAATCATGTCATTTCCCATTCATTATTACATTTTAAAACTGTTTCATTGTTGAACACCTCTGTCTGAATAATCTGTATGATTCCTCACACGTTTTCCACAGTAAACCCACACTTTTCTCCCTGTTTCAGATTTTAAAAATGGAAAATACTATAACACAAACAGTAATCAGAGTACATTAAAACATACATATACATTAAAACACAACATGTAACCTTTTTCCCCACTGTAAACGATGCTCAACAGTAGTTAATTTCCCTCGAGCACTGCATAAACTATGACATCCCTACAAGGTAAACAACCACCTCACTGATCAGGTCTATTTTCAGAAGAGTATTTTTATTACTTTACCGTTACAATAACCCTCCAAATCATACGTGTAGTAAGATACCATACATGAAAATGGAATGGAAATGATACTCATGACACCCCCACAAGACAGAGAAAACAAGACCTTCTTGAGAAGTAGGAAAAACATTTGTGAAAAAAAAATCATGTCAATAAGTAAATCATTGAGTGTATGGCAATCTGAGACACAATAAGAGTCACTGCTCTGGGAACCAGCTGGTAAATGGAAGAAAATAATCTACGCATTTCAATATATCTTTATCCTTTTGTCTCTGCGTCTGATGAGAGGTGGTCCAGGACATGTTTAGTCCAGCTTATCACAAAGACTGGACTAAACTGTCTTGGTTCCAGCTACATGTTGTATTTTGTTAGCCAGATTGTTAACCAGCAGTCCGTCCGAAGATGAGCTGGGTTGTGTTCAGAGAAAGAAAAGTGTCCAAAGCTGACAGCCTCACTTTGAGTGTCCGAATGCTGCCTCACTGCAGCTAGTATTCCTCGGCCGATGATCACAAGCTAACTGCTTATAAGACCACATGGCTTCGTTTTCCTCTTCTGCATGTTTTAATTACAGATAATACCACAGAGAATGGCTCTATATAATGCAAAGATATTCCACCATTCCTGACCATAAGTAGTTTACATTTCTTGACAAATCCAAAAACATGAGGATATGCTAAGAGGTAACAGATAAACAGAATAAAACTGTGACAGCAGTCAAATCTGTAAAACTGTATTTACTCCTCATCATCATACAATGCTTACTAAAAATAATAATGTCCTCTAGTTCAAAAGTCCTTTGTAAGATCTGATGTGGAAATCCTATGACTCTAAATCACATATCAAGTTGGAACTGGTCTGTTCTTGACAGTTGTTTAATTTATAGAATTATGAACCAATTACCAATTATTGGTATTTTGTATTTGGGCAGCTGGGCTTTTAAAATATTACTGATCCCTTCAACCTGACTAATCTGTTTTGAGTTACTCTTATATCATATTTCAAAAAAATTCTCATAGGAATTTACATCTGGATCTCAAGACACACTAACTTAAGGACAACTTGTTACTCTAATGTAACAAACAATGGAAGTTTCACAGAAACCAAGTAATGGGCACCAAACATTTCTGTGCAGGTTATAATAAATACATGATGGCAAGTCAGGCATTTTTACCACACACACAAAATCTCAGATGCTCTACATAACAGGCCTGAACTCATGCTGAGAGATAAAAGAACCACACTAATTATGGTCTCTCTCAATCACAAACTCAAGCCTGAACCAACTCAGAACATTACCGTCGGGTCTCCAAAATGCTCTACCGGGCACATATGCCAAGTCAACAGCCAAATCTAGGTTGCATACTCCGGCTCCCCTGAGAAAGACAGGAAGAAAAATAGTCAGTCACCAAAAGTCAAAAGTACAATGAGTATTTCTGCATAAATGAAATGTCTCAAGATTAATACACATATACAATACACATTACTCTAAAAAAGAAAAAAAAAGTTCATTTAAAAGTAAAAGTTAACAGTTTGCTTTCACTTGTTTGCTATAGTTGAGGCTGGCAGTAATTCGGCTTCAGAGGTATCCTCTCACGCTATCCTATTGTTCTCAAGACTTTTCGCTCTTGAACCAAATGTTTTAATAGATGAGACATTTCAGTCCCTTAGGGCATGCTGCTAGCTTAGCGTTGACAGCAAGAACATCTAAAAATAGACTCAAAAGCAAAGTATAGTGAAATGGCTCTGCTGTCCAACGGGCCTTTGGGTCTACACTTCTTCATGGAGCAAAACTTGGCAGCCACTGCTGCCACAAATTGCTCTGTTTCAAAAGCACGTCAGCATAATTTACTTACTCTATAATAAAACTACCACACAAGAACAGGGATGGACCGTCCCATAGGTTTGTAAATAAATACTAGGTACATTATGTTCGTCAAGCTCACACCTGACATTGACTCACCATTTGTTCCTGCTCCTCACAATGTGCTGCCCTCGTTAAAAAGCTGAACCACAAACAAGGGACAACTGAACTTGATGTCTGCAGCGCTGTTTGAACATGCCCCTGCTACAAATATGAGTGAGCTGAGGAGTCTGCTGGTCTGGAGTGCACAGGAAGTTGTGTCTATGTAGTGATAATACATGATCTAATGCTCTTGGATAACACTTGGTTTCCACTGTTATTGTGTAAATGTTTTTTGAGAGAGACCAACACCTTTGCCGCAGTATTACACATTACCATACCATGGTATGCAGGTAGCTGCCCATCTGCAGCAGACACTCCAGAGTTTCCATCATATGTTCTTGGTGGAGCGTGTGGAGTCTGGTGTGACTGGGGGATTTACTGCTTTCCAGCACACGTACTGTGGCCTTCAGGGCCACTGAAGCACACTGGAGAACACTCATTCCTGAAAACACACAAACAATTGAGTTACCAAACCCTCTCAAACTAACATCTAACCAAACTAATTAAACGTACTTCTGATACACTTGCTTTCTTTTCTAGCACTACTTCTTATGTGATATTATGCACTGTTTATAATGTTTACATTTTATTACTTTAACAAAATACTTTAACAGTACTATTTTGAAGCCTCAAGAATTTGAAAGCTTACAGTACTTACCAGAGTTATCAGTGGCTTCAACGTCAACATACACACCATTCATCATTGTGTGTTTTAGAACCTAAAATAAAACACACATAAAAATGTTAAAGATATCAGTTCCACAGGTCTCCATAAACCAACATCAGCTCCTCTCATCAACACTGCTCTCAATGACATGAAGTCAGTTTGGTAATGGAGCACTGAGGAGCTCCTGTGCAGAGCTGCAACAAAGTCTCCTAAAACTAGCGTTGCTGTTTTTTCATTATCAATGTATCCACCAATTCATTTGATTGATTGACGGTTTGGTCTATAAAATGTAAAAAATCTAAAAAACTGTGCCTTCAGTTATGCAGTGTTATGTGAAAACAGTGTCAGACATGAGATATGATCTCTGTATTTGAGCTGCGCTGTAAACGTGAACACAGCCCAAAGAACATATTTACTTTGAAGCACAATGACAGGTTACCCAAGCTGCTATTTAGCTTCACCTGAAATAACTGCACGCTGCTGCTGTATAATCTCACTACAGGCAAGCATCACATACCCTTTAACATTTAAAGTTGTACTGTATACCGTATCGATGTTTGTTCTCTAATGGCGTGAGTCATCCATCAAACAAATGTAACGAGGTCACTCAACACACACTGAAGAAATACTTTAAACTCAGAGCACAGTGAACAGCCAAAAGATGACACTAAACAACACACTGTATGCAGCTATCTCACTAAACCGGCTGTGTTGGTTTTTGTCTGAGCTTTTCAACAAAGACAGTACACATGTACTTGAATGACTTGTTGGTTTAGACTGGAGGAGAGCATATCTATTAGCAGCCAAGCCAACTGTTCCAAGCACATTTTGAGCAGCAGAGAGGAAAACGAGCCTCTGACCTCTAGGACTCTGACGTAGCCTTTCTCAGAACTCAGGTGGAGGCAGGACTTTCCTGAGTTGTTCGTCTCATTGACGTTAGCCCCAAGACGGATCAGATCTGCAACCATCAGGTGGTGGTTGTGCTTGGCTGCATGGAGCAGGGCGGTCTATAAGCAGAGGGACATTGACACAAAATGCAAACTTACTTGTAGAATGTGTTAAATGCTTCCACTATATATTTTTTACTATATCTGTGCTTAAAGCACCAGGAGCTGCATCTATCAGACATGTATGATTGCACCAATGGTGAAAATCTGTGTAAATGTAGCTGTGAAATAAAAGCACGGAAATACTGTGTATTCTATTCTAAATACTGTGTATCTATTCCAAGTGTAATTAAAGCAGCATCACTATCTTCACAGTTCTGCAAAATAACCACCTAATTGTACACAGTGAAGATACAATACGATCTAACCAATGTGAAGAAATCATCTGTAGGAGAAAGCATGAGGATCAGTGCTGAATGCGAGAATTTTCTACTATACTATTACTATATGAATTGCACATTTTACATTGCGAACTATGAACTTAAACTATTTACAAAAATCTCTCTTATGTTAAAAAAATATATTGTGTATGTGTATGTATAATATACAGATTATATACTACGTATATAATACTATACTATGTATATAATGTAGATAAAAACTCCTCAAATAAGGTTGTGATAGTCATGTAAAAATAATTATTTGATTATTTTTAGATATGAAACGTAAATCTCAGATGTTTTTGAACTTTACCATTCCATCAGAGTCTTTGAGGTCCAGGCTGTTGAGTGCAGCCATCCTTTTCGCGATGGCATAGCCCAGCGCTCTCCTTCCGACACACGCCACTGTATGGAGAGCTCTGGGGGGACAAGCACAATCCGACATAATTAGACCAAAAAAAGACTACAGACTGAAGATACTGACTAACATAAAGAAGCCACATATAATCTTGAGAGAGGACAACAGGTCTGGACCGGTGTCGTACACTGTGTAGAGGCATTTCATGAAGTAAGACGAGAAAGTGAGACTCAATGGCAAAAAGCCTGCAGGCTTGAGAGAGCTCAACAAACTGAGCCACAACAGGCCTTTTTCACAGCAGAAATGTAACTTGCTATAGTAGGAAAAGCACAGGTATTCCTAATAATATTGACAATGGCTTTATGCAAGTGTCCCAGCAAGCTGTGACAGTGGGACAGTGAGCCAAGATCCACAGAGCCCCGAAGGTGAAGCAGCTAAATGAAATTCATTAATCATTATCAGTATGAGTGGATTAGTCCGAGCCCTCTTTTAGAACTATTTAACTATTTCTTTAATGTGCTCAAGTGACATCGCCTGACATTCATTAGATTTCATTAGATTGTACCTGTAAACGGACTCTAATGTGTAAAATAGTTTTTCTTCTGCATCATTTCCACACACATTAAAATCACAGTCTGCATCCAAACTCACGTCCTGCCTTGTCCATCGGGGGCCAGCAGGACAGCGTCAGAGATGTCCCTCAGCTGGCTCTCCTCTTTCTGCAGCTGTGTCCAGAAGAAAGCAGAGCTGTTCAGGTTCCAGTCATGGTTCTGGGGGTCAAACCACTCCTCCCCTCCTCCGCCATCTCCTCCAATGTTTCCAGTGCTGAAAGGCTGGGGGCTGGTGTGCATGAAGCCAGGAGGGGACAGAGCCTGGTAGTAGTCAGCTGTGCCTGGTGAGAGGGTCATGTAGGACTGGGGGCTGGGGACCATTTCATCAGACTCGTCACTGTTGTACCCTGCACCTTAGTGAAGAAGATAAGGCATGTGAGGGTTGGTAGCAGTTGCTGTTAACATATTTATTAAATTTATAGTTTAAGGAGGAACTATATAAATGTAAATATGGTCCCCTTGAATTACCAGTTGGAGACAGCTCAGGAGACACGGCAGGGTCGGAGGACGACAAAGAATGGGGAGGGGGGTGGTAGGTGTTCCTGAGATCCTCCTCCAGCACCTCAACAATGATCGCCAGCTCTTCCAGACTTTTTGTGGGGTGTTTTCTCTGAAAGCCAAAGGCGGCCCGAGGTACACAGAGTTATTTGAACAGCGCCTAAAAACTGACGTGATTTACAGTGCTCCATAAAACTGCCACTTACATGAACTGTGAGGACCCTCCAGGGAGGACTGTGTTTTTGCGTGTTCTGTGTTTTTTCAACACTCACCTTGCTAATTCGGTGCCCTGTGCGGGTTTTGACTCGTCCTGTGGAGAGAAATGTCAAGTTTAAATCCGAGAGTACCATACAATATGTAAGAGAGTCAGACTTTATCTTGCATACTGCAAGCTGGGGTCACCTCCCTGCTGATGACCAAACTCATGGATTTTGGTTTTACTGACCTTTTACTGTTTTGCCGTACATGTCCTGTGTTCACACATTTGTACCATGTGAAAAGACAAAAAGAGTTGCATCAGTGTGAGTTGTCTTCTATATGCTTCAGATTCTTCAGACACAAACATCAAAGTTCAGACAGACATTGTATAGATGTCTAAACAAAACCGCTTGAGGTCTGGAGTCAATGGTTTGATCAACCTTTAAGTCTACGGCTCAGCTTATTCAGGGAGGCACAAACAAAAAAAGGAATGCCTGAGTTCTCCTTAAAGAAAAACTGGAATTTGTCATGCATGAAAACAATCTGTAAACAAATGGGGGAAAGACTCACAAAGGGCATTTCATATCAAGCTGTTCTTCAAACTTGGAGATACAAACTGTGTAAAGCTTAAATGTGATTTCCAATTCTTAATATTAATTCAGAAATCACTGTTTGCCACTTTTTTCCCAGTTTGGTGGATTTACATTCACAGATAGGCACATTATAGCCAAAATAAATAGAAAGGATAAACTGAAATTTGGAAATCGTGAATGTAGAAATAAATCTGACACAAACATCTTCGCAGTAATGTTGAAATGATTTCTATTCAGCCTGTTGTGAAATTTCTTGCAGTCTCATTACTCATTCAATACCTCAAGTCAACACTGGGATGTGTTGTGGTTATAGTGACTAAAATCATATTAATCTTCCCTCGCTGAAAAATCTTTAACCTCACCAAATGCTCAGAGATGACCCAACTGCAAGTATATAAGCTATTTGTGATTCAGTGTAAGTCTTGAATCTATCTTTGCACATGTAGCAACCAACCACACACCAAGACAGTCATCAGGGTTTGTGTAATAAGAAAACTTATTGTGTCTATATTTTGACATCTCAATGAATATCTTTAACAAGAATATGACCTGGTATTATTGGTACCTGAAAATCTTGAGGTTCCAAGCCCTGGGCGAGACGAATGTTTCTCAGGAGATCCTTCACCGGCATTTTGACGCGGACTCCAAGGTAGACCTTCTCTCCATCATAAACGGAACATCTTGCCCCTGCTGAAGAAAAAACGGGTGATGAATCTTCACAGCAGGATGCTACTGCACATTACTGACACACAAAAGCAGGAACAGCTGGCCTTTGGTGCTTCTCAGAGTTCTACTATGAGACTAGATCAGCTGGAGCTTTGGATGAAAAACCTTCCCAGCACTGCAGGGGCTTTTTTTTTAATGATCTTTGATGACCTGAGTGCATTGAGTCACATGGTTTGTTCATGATAAGTCATATCTGATCAAGCCAACAGTTTTTCAGCTGTGGCACAAAGTTACCAAATGCATCTAATACTGTACTCAAGTAGGATTTTCATGTACTCATACTAACTTATTATTTCCATCTTATGCTACTCTATCCACCAGCCTGGGGTACTGGGCTGTGCAGGATTAACATTTACTTGACAGGTCTTCAGTTTGCATTAAAAAATTTTACATACAGATCATAGAGTTTGTACTTTATTATGCACATCTAACCAAAACCAATACAGCACCTGTGCTGGATGTACACTGACAGGCCTTTTTATGATTTAGTCCAACTTACACTCATTAAGTTGGAATAATGTGAGGTTAATACAGCCGGAAACAAGGTGTTTGTCACCTCAATACCACAGATTAATGTAACACCAAGATAAATAATGACTGATGAATTGTTTGCATGTCTAATGTATATAATAACATCAATCTATCTGTATATCATACTGTATATTTTTCACATGGTATCTAACTAGATGTATTTACAGTTTTAATAATAAGTTTATCTGTAAACAACAGCTGTACATACATATCAGTATATAAAGTGCTCTTTGGCTGATCTCTTCATCCTGCTGGTCTCCTGTCTCCACACACAGCAGTCCTACCTGTCCTCCTCCCGCCCCCGCCGGACGCACTCAGGCCGGGTTCGGGTGTGTGAGGCCCGGACAGGCCCGCCGCGCCTTCCCCGGCCTGAGCACACCGCCCAGCCCCGCCGGAGCTCGCCTCCTCTCTCTCCTTTGAGTCTCTCCGTTTGTAGCGTCCTCTCATGGTGTGCCGGTTCTGAAAGAGGAGCCGTCAGTGACCGGGGAGCAGACGGGAGACCGGGCTTTCTGTGTGAACACTTCAAAATAAAAGCCTCACCCGGGTGCGGGGTCTGGATGTCTTTGGGGCCGCTCTCCTTCAGGGCTGAGCTGGAGCTCGGCGGGTCCCAGCACCTGCCTGTCTGTCTGTCTGTCTGTCTGTCCGGGTCTGCCTGACACACCTGTGCGTTACAGTCGGTAATGTGACACGCCCCTGGACACGCCCACATCCCGGGGCGGAGGGAGGACAGCAGGGTGATGGGAGAGAGTGGTGATGGGATGATAACTCCTCAGCTCAGACTGTAACTCACTGTGTTCACATGAGTTATGTTCAGAAACCAAACCTCCAGGCTGCAGAAGAAATCATACTCATCTCAGCAGATGGGCATGCTGGGTATTCAGGCCTTCAGTTCTCAAGCCGATATGTGACACTGACAGAAAACCTGATGTGAAGAGCTGAGATAAAGATGCTGATGTGAAGGTGACTGTTCACTCCATCAGCTCGTAAACCTACATCTCACTGTAACACTCAGCTCCACTGTTCCTCTCACATATAGTAACTCACTGGCATTGCATATTTATACTCCACCACATTTATTGGACAGTGATGCAACAGATCCTTTGCGGACTGAATTCCACAGACATGATATAAAAGATTACATTAAATCTACCTCAACTGCAGTGTTACAATGCTGCTAATGAATCAGTAATAATAAAAAATTAGCTAATGAGTAGGCCTACTTTTCATTTTGATATTTAATTTTGTGATAATACATTATTAAATAAAGGAAAGGATCTGAATTCTTCTTTCACATGCGGTTAGGAGGTAGTGGTGGCAATATGGTAATATAGTTTCCTTAACATTACTGTATGGTACTCATACAGCTTTATCAAGGTCACTACCCTCTACAGGACTAAAACTGGAGTCAAAAGCCAGCAGTGTTGTGATGTCCTCCTTCGCTCTGAACATGCAATGATGCACCGAGGCCCTGCCCATCACAGAGAGGACAGAGGGATTGGAACCACACATCTCTGAGTCTTAGAGACAAAGGGGAGAAAAGGTGTGTCAGATAAATCCTGACAGCACTCTCCCACAGGCTGCAATAAGCACTCCTACCTCTGAAATTATATGCTTCTTGCACAGGTGAGGCACAAGATGGGCGAGAAAATACCACGAGATCCTAACTGTTGATGTAGCATGTCGGGGAGGCTGACACCGCTCTTCTTATGCTGTCCTAAGTTAGAAATCCTAAATCACAATGGCATAGACCCTGTCCTAAATTCCAAATAGCTGCCAAAACTGTTGTTAGATCTGTATTGCAATGACAATTTGAATGGGTCCAGATCTGGAGAGGCCTGCAAAAACCATGTTTCCACCGCAGGAACTTTCCCCAGGAACCAGGAAACTTTGCAAGTGGAACCAGGATATAAATTAAGTTCCATGGCCGATTTTTTACCCCCAAAGAAGTCCCTGCACGGGGGGGGGTAGTATTTTTCAAAGTACCAGGAACTTTTTGGGTGGGAGTTACAACTGAACATTTCTGATTGGTTGAATATTCTCAGCATTTTATTTCAGCAGACACAGAAACTTACTGTACTCAACACAATACAGAAGTCACAATATAACACAGCTGGTTAGGAACATATGTGCTGCAACCACAAACTTTGCACTTCTCTGTGCTTTTGATGTGATTTTCTACCAAAGGAAAGATGGACATGGACAGGATTGTTGGACATGCTAAAGGACATGACAGCAGCAGGATCAGCGTATGGTGCTGCAACCTTGAATCTTACCCCCCCTATTTTTTTATGCCTTTTATATCTTACAGGTGGAGTTGGCTAATGTTTGTGTGCATTGACTACTTTGTAACTTAAAGTAACTTAACATCGTCTACACTAGCACAGTATAGGCTTTCCTCTGTCTTGCCCTGACCCTCATCTGGATTTTGCACGTCATCTGAATCAATAATAATAGTACTTTTAGTTAGGATAAGATACAAGAGCTGAGGTAGGATATGAGTTTTGGAATTGTCTCTGTAATAGTAAGTATTTATCTTATCTTATTATTATTATTATTATTTATCTTATCTTTGAAGTTTAAGTTAAGATAGGACAAGCAGTTAGGAGGCTTTACTGTAAGCGGTATAGATCCTTACATGTGCCTCCTGGGGAACTCTCTCAGTGGAGGTAGACAGTAGAGGGTTGATATGCTGAATATGAGGGCATGCCCTTCAACCAGTGCCCTGTCCAGCCACAGGAAGAGATAACACACAGAGCACAGTGAAGTCCAGTGACGGTGACAATGTTGTTCAGTGGAATCGGAAGTTCACGGCCCACCTGTCGTCTACCTCTGTGTGATAAGTCAGATGGGAGAGGATGTTTGAGTCACAGTCAGTGGAGAGAGATGGTAAATCAATAATGGAGTGAGTCAATAAAAGAAAACAAAAAAACACTAATCTGTAGCACAAATCTTTGCTTCCTGGCCACTTTGACACATCAGAAATTATGTAGAAGTAGAACCTTCACCAGACCGGTTCTCCCACTGTCATCGCTTTTGAGTGCGTGACTGACACATGGGTGTGTTGCACGGTGCCAGCAGTGGTGTGAAAAGGGTTTTGTAGTGAAAGAGCAATGGCAGAGATTGAGCAGAAACAGAGAATAAGAGTCACTGTTAATTCACATTCACAGCTGAGGAGGAGGAGAGTAAGTCCAGTGCTTTGTTAAAATGATGGCAGTCATATAAAGAATTGAAAATGCTGATATTCAGATTCAGGTTTAGATTCAGATTCAGATAGCCTTTATTAGTCCCACAGCGGGGAAATTCACATCGTAACAGCAGTGAGACAAACAGTGGAAATAAATTGTAGGAAATACAAGACATAGAATAAGATAAAAAAATAAGATATTCAGCATAAAAATCTCAAGATAAATTATTATAACCTGATATAAAGTGGTGGATGATAAACTGAGAAGTGTTTGATTGGGGGACAAAGGTGGAGGAAATTCTGACAAAAAACAGACATGCATCAAATCTGCTTTTCCTGTGTTAAACATGTCAGCATGAGAGAGAAGATACCCTAAAAAGCTCTGGAATGTGTGAACATGAGGCAGATGAAAAGGTCTCATCATGCTCCCATGGTTTCATTTTAGTTAAGTGAAAGAGAAAAGGGTTGGTGGTATACAAAGCAGCTGGGTGAAGCAGAGGCAGAGGAGGAAGATGGCCAGTGATGGGAATATATTCTGTGCTATCATTACTGCTGTTTAGGAGAGAGTCAAAATATTTTCCTACATTTTCCTTTACTTTTATGCACTGTTAAAGCAGATTTGTTGTTGTGTGCACCTTCTAAGTTGATGTGTCAAATATGTTTGCGAAATATGTTTGCGAACATTTTTACGAGCAGCAGAAGACATCAGTGTTCATTTTGAGTCATGCTCCTTTTAACCTGTAACCCGATGAGTTCAACAGTCACTCTTGTTTAGCTCGCTTTTTGGTCTCCACCAACTCCTGATGAAAATATCTGTCTTTTTATAAGCTAAATGCTTCACTATGTTCAGGTGCTAACTGTGTCTGTTTGCTGTTGAGCAGGCAGTATATAGTTGTTTGCTGCAGTTGACAACAGCACAAAGACAGCAGTGAGAGTGAACCAAAACAGTAAAAAAAAAAGAAACCAACGAGCTGAAAAATGCTAAAGATGCTCTGTAAAGCTGAGAAAAACAGGAGATTTATGCAATAATTATCTGTACGCTCATCACCACACTGTCACATTGACATTTCATACATGGCTATCCTAAAGATAATATCCACTTTAAATTAAAGAAAATGTACCAAAGAAAAAAACCTAAAGTGCCTCCAATTCGATTATATTTAAATTAAGAATCGCAGACAGACACTTCATAAATCAACAATAATTTATAGTTCTTGTCTAACATTATCTTCAATGTCTTTTTACTGTGACCGTGTTTCTCAGTGTACGTCAGCACTACTTTTGGAGTCTATTCAGTGCGTGACTTTTTCTCGAGAAAAACAGAACACTTATCATGACTAATATACTCAGCAATCTGCCTACAGTACCTGACAGACTGAAGAGGAAAAGTACTCATATTATCGAAGAAGGAAAAAAGCCCTTTACACTTGACAGCATGATTAGTGTGACAGTGAGGTCCTTCAGAGAAGAAGACATGAAAGGAAACAATGCTGCAGCAATGATTGGTGAAGGCTAATTAAGCTGAAATAGAGCTCTCTGTTCCAATTTGGAATAACAGATACATCTTGTTGTGGGGGCATCCTTGTTTAAAGCTCCAGTCGGTAAATTTAGGAGATACTCCTTATCCAAGACCCCCTTTGTGGCATTGCTCGGCCTGATTCTTTCTTTTTAACTTGCTTTTCTTCATTGCTCATCTTCTATTTACTTATATTTATCATAAACTCTTGTTTTCTCATTGCTTGGTCATTCAGTTTTTGTTTATCCACAGTTTTATCCGCTCCGAGTTTGTGGAGGGGCAGTTATTGCCAGGACATAATGTCAGTTTAAGCACTTATTGTGCATGTTGTCAAAGAAATGACTTAAGAGCAAATGATCACAGAGTGGAAGATCCTTAACTTTAGTAAAAGTACTAATAAATCCATGAAGAAAATACTCTAATTACAAGAAAAAGTCCTGCACTTAACCCTCCTGTTATGTTCGTTTCTCAGGAACAGCAATGATGTTCCTAGGTCAGTTTGTTTAATTATCTAAAAGATAAGATTAATTGTTTAATTATCTAAAAGTGACAAAAAACAAAAAATCCTTATAAAGATTGTTTATATTAGCTCCAATACTAACCATTTCAGTCAATATTTAGTTCAATGGTTGTTATTACCTCTCACAATTCTTTTGTTCCGGGTCAAATTGACCCGCAACATAACAGAAGGGTTAAAACATGAGTTAAAGTATCAAAAACGTATTGTCACTATTAGATCATTTTTCTTTAGGTTGGTAGTTTAATCACATGGTTCTCTACCTGGGGTTTGGGTCCCTCCAAAAGCTCACAACATAAATCGGAGATAATTGTGGCACCCATGGTATGAGGAACCACAATTTAATGGGAGCTTTTGTATTATTTTTTTATTATTATCATAATTCATAATAAGTGTACACATTTGTTTAATTGTTTTTCTGAAGATGCACATCCACCAGTAATTTTGTTGATTTTATCTGTTTGGCACATTGAGAACAGAGGGGAGAATATGTGTTGTTTAGTCAGGTGGAACCTTTGTGTACATCGTTGCTGCGGGGTACCTGTGTGGGAGCACCTGAGGGAGGGGCGTTTCCGCTGTCTCCCCAGAAGTGATCTCGAGACGCATGGTGATCTATTCTTCTTCTTCTTCTTACCTGCTTTGTACAGGTTACTATATTTGTAACGCAGTCTGCTTCACTGAGGCCCGTAACATAATTAAATACTTATCTAAACTAATAAATGGACTTGAAATAAAGAAAAGGAAAGACAAACCTGCACAAACCTGTATTAATATTTGCAAATACTCTCAAAGTTTTGCTTTGTATTGGATCATTTTTATTTTTGGGACTTGAACAGTTGCTTAAATGAAACTATGTGAGAAGTATTGAGTATTGGGAATTGTTTCTTGGGTGGCAAAGTAAATAATAGCAGTAAAACAAATGTAGTATTGTAAAAAGTACAATAGTTACCTGTTCCTGAATTGTGCAGTAGTGGAATAGAAGCATAAAAGTAACGTAAAAGAGAAAATGACCTCAAACCTTTACTTTTCGGTGCTGTTTTTTCAGCACAACCTCACATGTGATTTTACAGTTATTTTTTCATTTTGACATACTGTATTAACACACTGGACCTAAAATCCGAACAGAAATAGTTAGACTTGTTTTACTGTAAAAACCACAAACATGTCTAACAAACCATTTTTATAACTTACAATACAAATATAAATGGTAAATAAAAAAAAACTTATGTACAAATTTAGCAAACAACAGAGTTATTTACATCTATTTACATTAAAATGGTGGGTGGCACAGTGGTGTAGTGGTTAGCACTGTTGCCTCACAGCAAGAGGGTTCTAGGTTTCAATTAAGGCACGGGGCCCTTCTGTGTGGAGTTTGCATGTTCTCCCTGTGCCTGTGTGGGTTCTCTCTGGGTACTCCAGCTTCCTCCCACAATCCAAAGACATGCAGGTCAGGTTAATTGGCAACTCTAAATAATTGCCCCTAGGTGTGAATGTGAGTGTGAGTTGTTGTCTGTCCTTCAATGTCAGCCCTGTGACTGACTGGTGTCCAGTCCAGGGTGTACCCCGCCTCTCGCCCAAGATAGCATGAACAGGCTCCAGCACCCCTGTGACCCTGTGTGCTCAGGATAAGCAGGTTTAGAAAATAGATGGATGGATGGATACATTAAAATGCAGGCAATGTCTCAGGCGTTTTGTACAAGGTGGGTATGACAGTGTATTATGAAGAGTATATACAGTATGTACAATAGCATGGGTTGTGTTTGTTAGGGGAGATATATGATAAAAACTGTTCAATAAAAACCATTAAAAACATATTATATTGTATATATAAATGTAATATTGATTAAGTCACTAGGTGTTTAGCACTATGCTTACAATTGCCCGTGTTTACTGTTTCCTCCGTGACGACGATATTCAGGAAAAACCACGACGTAAACTAATTATCTCAAGTCTGTTTCACTCTTCGTATCCAACACAATTAAAAAATAACTAGTATATAGTTTGGAGTCCGCACTTTCGACACAGTTTGAGACGGAGACTCAGTGAGACAGCGTCTGTCTGCTGCGTCTTCCTGCACCAAACGTGACGGCGATATTCAGGAAAAAACACGGCTTAAATTATTCATCATAACTCTGTTTTTGCTCAGCCTATCAACATGATTTAAAAACTGGTATGTAGTTTGAAGTCCACAGTTTCGACAGAACAAACAGAGACTCAGCGTCTTTTTTCTACGTCATTGTAAATCCATCGCGTAATTTGGACGCGCCGGCGCGTCCGTGGCTCTAGAGGGTTAAATCATAAGAGAAAGTAAAAATGAATAGTGCCTACCGTGTGCTTTTCAGAAGCTGATCCTCTCATACACTTCTGTGTTCCAGTTCAGTGTAAGAAATTAATCCCTTCAGAGCACTGCTGGATATACCAGAATACCAAGCAGGGCACAGAAACAATAAACACAGGGGGTAAATAGGCACTCTGGGTTTCCTGTGATTTCCAAATACCCACAAGATGAATATGACTAATACTACTGACATTACGTTGACCTCCATAAGGCCTAATGCTGGAGACAGCACTCCGAGACTCTCTACTAAATACTGAAGTGATGATATGATGATACTTCAGCCCGATCACTATGCCTGTGCAGACCTCTCTTGAGAATGAGGGGTTAAATAAATAAAATGCAATGAGTATATACTTATATTAAGCATATACATCCATTAAAGTTCCTTATCAAAAGCAGACCTGGACATACTTTACATGCTTTTATAACATGTAACACTGGCTCCAGCCTGCCTCTGGATCCTCATATTCATCCCCAAATGTTCTTTCTTCTTTATCTTTTTAATCTTTTGTTTCTTCTTAACCTTGATGAAAAGCACATCATGGTTTTCCCTGTGTATGAAATGTACTCCATAAATGAAGCTGTGCCTGAGGTATTTTACACTTTGCCCCAAAGAGTGCTGTCGATAATAGAAAGCCCACACTTGAAGTAATGGCGCCCAGCTGCAAAACAGATAGAAGGATGCGAGTCTCGGCTCCTAACAAAGAGAACTGGGATGGAAAATGAAAAAGAAAGGATCCTCCATCTCTCACAAATCTGTTTAGACATCTGTATTTAACAGGGGTATAAACTTTGCTTTTTAATCTGTCTCCAAACTCCTTTTCGTTGGTCTGGCCGTAGTGGAGCGTGGACAGTTTGACTGATCATGTTAGGCCTATCACCCACCATGAAATGACGTCTCCTGTGGCTGCTACAACCAAACTTTCAACTTCCCTTGCATCATCTTCTTATCAAGCTCCATTTCCAGTGACGTGTGGTGGAGCAGTCGCTTTGTGTCTTGCCCTCTGGTGCCATCTAGTGTTGTGGTATCCTTTACAAAGGCTTTGTTTGTATGATGTGTAGTTATGAGGATTCACCACTAGGTGGCAGCCGTGTATAGGAATGAAACACCCCTTTAAAGCTGCGATGGCCCCTCTCAGAGTTTGTTCCTGTGTTTTTGGGTGCATTGTTGAGGGTTGTGCAAGTGCTGTTGATGTTTTTTTGGGTTTATTCTTTTCTCTGAATCTGTTTGCTTTAGTTTCTCAGGTTTTACTTCTGCAGAAGAACCAAGAGCTGCGGTGGCTGCCTGTCTTTCTATTGGTGCACACAGAGAACAGTTCAGTGGGCTTGTTATTGAATAGTGGGTTTGCCTCTGACACCACACAATGACACACAAGTTATGACTGATATTAGTTAAACAAACGTGCAGGATTGTGTCCTCAAATAATATGAACTCCAGGATACACTGTGTGTGTGTGTGTGTGTGTGTGTGTGTGCATGTGGTGTAAGTCATGGTTTACTTTGTTTCCTCCTGCAGAAACTGTACAAGCCCTTACTTGTGTTGAGGTGCAGGTAGTGTTGATTAAATGAGTTTCTGTGTAGCTGGTGAATACTTTCGCTGCAGCTTACGGCGATGCTTTTGAGTCACATGCAGTTGTAAAGCACCTTCCTATTCTGTGAGTTAGGAGAACACACACAATGCTGAATCCTTGTAGTTACCGGATTCATTCCTATCGGGATCATGGTGACTACTGTCACAAAACGTTAATAAAAATGTTTTTTCTAATTTCTAATCTCATATATTGATTTTCAAAGTTGTTACGCAGTTCCTAAACTTTGAATTTTGTAGCCTGGAAACATTCTCTAAAAAATAACACAATCATCATTCATCATTCATACCTATATGGATGGAACTTTTGGGAAATCCTTGTAAGTCTGTGTTTGAAGAATGTATCATATTAATCACAGCTTTTTTGGAAGTGTATTTGTCAAATCAGTATGAGAGCATGTCCAAACATCTCACACCTGTTAAACTAATGACCACCCACCAATGAACTATGAGTCACTCATACTGAAGAACTTAAATTGTTTTGTGCTTAACTAGTTACAACTAGATGGGTACATTTTTGATCCATTACTCAGAGCTTTGTAGATTCACCTGACCTGACCTGCAAATCATCAACTTTTTCATGGAACGTCTCCAGCAGTTCAACTTTCCTCTTTAGTAATAAGGGACATTTCAGTGCTGTGTGGGGACAACCTGTCTGTCTGCCTCATGTATGTGAGTGATTACTTGGCCAGGGCAGCTGATGTTTGACTAAGATAAACTGTAAAAGCACCTGGCACTGTTATCCACGGCCCTGCTTAGAAACCAAAAAGGGAAGTTCCATAACTTCCTGAATATGGCTGCCACAGTGAGGGATGTCTTGATACCTTCAAGAAATCAAGTTATGTTATGTATATTATGTGAAGATATCAAGTTTTTATTTTACTTTATCTATTTATTTTACACAATCTACATTGCAGGGAGCAGTACTTTTTCTTTAAAAGCAATTTAAGTTACGTTTTATTTAGGGTTGCTTATTTTAGGTTGTGTATTTACAGCATTTTTGCTCACACTAACATGTTTAGAGTTCAGCAGCCTGGCAGAAGTTGGTGATCCTGCAGCTGCACATCCACACTCACAGCCTGTTGAGGTGGTTTGGACACCTGGTCAGGATGCCACACAACTGCAAAAAACATAAGCAGAGCTGGATGAGTAGGACGAGTGGTGGAAAGATTTTATTCTAGAGGAGTCACTAGTTTGCACTTCATTGAATGAATGCCGTATGTTTATTTGTTTAAAGTGTTTTTATTTTATTCCGGTGAGAGATCTTTCTTATATTTGATGTGATCCTTTAAAACTGCGTCTGTTCAAAGTAGAACCTGCACTTTATTGATTTTTTTGTTACAATGCCGCTCTCTGTCATACTGCATATTAACTTAACAGAGAAAAAAAAAAAAACAGTCCATGAATGATGCAAGTCATGAGGTAAATATTAATCTAAACAATCAACTCAAGGGACTTTCCAGATATGATGACATTATTCTTTAGACCACGTTAAGTGCAGTTTTCCATCTTCACTTTATATGTAGCCATGTGAACTTCGGACTTGCACCTAAGAACAAGTACTAACACTACCTGCTTCTTTCGTTCCCTCTCTGTTTGACTATTTATTCAACAGGAGCAGCTGTGCAAGCACTTTGAAGCTTTTTCCTCTCTAAGTGTTTGCTTCAGGCCCTCTGAGCTCCACTCAGCACTGTCTTCACACATGACAGACTGACATGCAACATACACATGTACTGTATCACACAAAAGTGAGTACACCCCTCACATTTTTGTAAATATTGTATTACATCTTTTCATGGGACAACACAGAAGATATGACACTTTGATACAATGTAAAGTAGTCAGTGTACAGCTTGTATAACAGTGTAAATTTGCTGTCCCCTCAAAATAACTCAACACACAGCCATTAATGTCTAAACCACTGGCAACAAAAGTGAGTACAAGTAAAAATGTCCAAATTGTGCCCAAACTGTCAATATTTTGTGTGGCCACCATTATGTTCCAGAGAGAGAGAGAGAGTGACAGTTAGTAAGTGAAAGATGAAAGTGAAGCCACAGCCCCCTGAGCAGATCTATTTACTCTGCAGGTCGTGGCGTGTTTTAGGCCCTTTAAGGCTTGGCATGTACACACAGGTCAGACTAAGCAGCACTGGAGCCTGACACACATACGCACACTCAAACCACTCCTTCGCCCCAATCACTTCACTTCCAGCCTGTTTTCACCCCCTGTGATTGACTATCACACTCCTCTATTTGACTCTAATGCTGGGACAGTGCTGTAATACCAAATTTGCATGAAAATGCCATCACACACACACACACACACACACACAGCACACAACGCCCTGCGTCAGGACTGTAAGAGGTGAGATGGTCACTTCACCTGAGGTCAATCAGGAGAGAGCGGGACAGTAAGGTCACAGGTTAAAACAGTCCTGGAGATAAGCAGGGTCATATCTAAACATTTTGTAAGTGTTCAGGAGGACATGGTGTTTCACTGTCCCCCTCCAGTCACTGATGGTTTCCAGCCCATCCCAGGATGGTTTCACTTTTCTTTGCACGTTACTCTTCATTCCTCAACTCTACAGAGGAATTCTTTTCTTCATGATCAGATATTCCTTTTGGATGCTTTGAATGCTGGATGTCTGGACAGAGCTGCAGAAGACTACCAGGAAGGATCAGGCACACAAAACAATTCTTTCCCAAGTGGATTACAGGAGAGGACACATGGTGTGATATGGATGGCCAGCACAGTTGAATTTCTACATTTTAGCTCTCCTGTACAAGTATGTATTGTGAATATATAGAGTTTTTGTACTACATTACTGGTTTCATTTTGTGCACTTGGAATTACTTTGAGAAAAAGACATTTCTGTGATTTATACTGTAGGCAGCACAATGCATGCAATAAAGAAGTGACTTTGTGTTGAAATGGAAATGTAGTTCATATTGAATAAAAGAATAAATACAGAGGAGATACTTTTAGAAAGACAGCAATGACAATAATTGTATTGCCTCTTGTTGTTAGGGATTTTATGGTCATGATATGATAAATAAAATGTTACTGTTGGCAGACAAATGTCAGTGTTTGGGTACATGAGGTAATCCTGAGATGTGTATGAAGTGTTTTTGCTGAATTAGTGCATTTTGGATGTGAGATGAACTGTTGTGCTGAGCAGCGTGTCAGTAAAGAGAGCTGTGAGAAGAGCTTTAAAAAGTTGACTTCTATAGAGAAATGTGACTTTACAATTGTAAAAAAAGAAAGAAAGAAAAACAGGGTACTTTTATAGAGATTTTATTCTCTTCTGGCAACACATGTTTTGTATGACAGTTTTGCTTTTTTTACTTTTCCATTAAAGTTTGCACATGAAGTTCAACATTTGTAGCTCATCCTTGAGATACCCTTCTTTGAGAACCACTGATTTATGCTGTCAGCATAGTGGTCAAAGTGCATGAGGAAGGCTTCAAACACAAAGAGTGAACTCATTGTGGTATGGACTTGACCTATGACCTATGATTGGCTGGGAGAATCTATCTGTAATTGTGCAATAGGGTTTAGATTGATATTTAAAAAGTAGTTGCAGAAGGAAATAACAAGTCAAATAGAAGAGAAGAAGGAAAATGTCTAATAAAGAAGACACATTCAGTTTTATCCCTCCAAGGGTTGATTTGCTGTTAAATTGAGCCTAAAGCACCATTTAATGTCAGTCCAACACTGAGCAACTGTTTCATACCAAACTCACATGGACAAGCCAATGATTTACACAGTTTTTCAAATGACTTTAGTTTGACAATGGGAGATGCCCTGAACTGAGAGGCATCTCCCAGAGTAGGAGTGTTTCTTTGGCCACTTGGGGGCAGTGGAACAAGGTGTAAACACATTGACATAACATCATCGTATTATTAACACATTGTTTTACACATCCGACAGACGCAAAGAAACATTATTATGTCATTCCAATATTCTGTGTCTTTTAGCTCTGTTTTTGGTCTCCATCAGCAAAATATGTGACTTGGTGGCTGCTATATGCTCCACTCTGTTCACTGGCTGGTTGCAGATTTTGGCTGTCCGCCATTTGGTGCAGGGCAGGTGAAACAGCTGCATGCTGCAGCTGGAAATAAGCTTGATTGAACAAGCTTGTTACCAACAGTTTTGGTGTGTAAAACCCTAACACTGAGGTGAAACCATCTCACCTTTTACAGTATTGACGCAGGGCATTGTGGACTATGTGTGCTCTGTAGAACTGAGGGGACCTGTGGAGCTGCTGATCATTCTTTCTGAGTTTAGCATTTTGATTGACCTCTTTCACTTTACAGATAATTTCAGTCATTATACACTGTTAATAGAAAAATATTCACTGTGCAGCTTTAAGTTGAATTTACTTCTCTTTTTTTTACTGATAATTGCCTCATTAAGTTCAGACAAGTACATCACTGCTACTAGCTATATTATTATTATTATTATTATTATTATTATTATTATTATTAATATTATTATTTATTTTGTTATGTTATTGTTATTTGATTCTTTTTTTTTGTTTTCCATGGCCTTGTAAGCTTTTCCACCTCGACAACAAAATGAGGATATCTTGACTAATAACTGTATACCTCACCTCTGTAGCCTATATGTTACTGTGTGTTGTAAAGTTGCCCTAGTCACTGTACAGTATGGCCTACAACATGGTAAATTACAGGATGATGTGGATCGGCACTGCTAATGTGCTGACTGATTTTCCACTGGAACTGTTTTAACTGACTGTTGGTTGATCAACTGAGTTGTCAGTCTCTTCTTTTGATATATGTATCTCAAATGTATGATGGATTTGTACCTGAATGAACATAGTTACTGTTTTACGAGACCTTTCTTTAAAACCGAAATCATCACAGCAGGTTAACATATAGAGACCTCTGCAGGAGGTGTGTGTGTGTGTGTGTGTGTGTGTGCTGCAGAGTCATCTGCAAAAGGTCTCAGGCAGTTTCTTTTCTTATGCCTACAGTAAGATGTTATCTGACTTGACATGTTTACTCTTTGAGGCATTAAGTGCTGCACTTTATCTTTTGAATTGTGGTCATTTTTAAAACATTACATAACATTATCATTACATAATTAGAAATGGAATGTCAGCCTGTTGTGACATACAGATGTGCTGAACTTGACTTCATACATCTAAAGGCATCCACAGATCAGTATCTTTTAGGATTTACTGTGTTAAAGATATCCAGTGTCTTTTGAGCACCTGCAGGCGACATGAGGCTGAGATAGGAATCCACTTTCTCAGTGTGGATCACTAGTGAAGCGACTGATCAGCAACAGTCTAAGTCTTTAAAGTGCACTACAGGCAGTGGATATACGATCAACTCTGTAACCCAGGTCAAAGGCTAAACTGACAAATGAGGTTCACAATGAAAAATAACTGTTGCCTTCATGGACAGATGGCTCCATCTTTCTCTTTTACTCGTATATATATATATTTTTTTTTTTTAGCTTTTTCTCTTTCTTATTCCCCCTCTCTCTCTTTCACAAACTCTTTGAGGCCAGTCATGTGCACACTGCTGAGGCATATCCACACCACAGTTACTGGAGCGCCAGTGTGCCTGAGTGAATACTTAATAATGAACAATTACAAGCCTGAGCTCTCCCCTCTCTTGAAAACCTCTTTGCATCAGCTATCTACATTAAACCACACTTTGCATCACTCACTGCACACATTCAAAATCTAGCAGCACACAAAACTCTAGAAACATAGTGGAGTAATAGACATGTGGAGCTGCCATGAAGCCTGGAGTGACAGTGTGAGTCTGGGATTTTTCTCTGCTCTGCGTCTTACATAGTATGCTTACCTAGTATGACACTCAGGATAGCATGAAGGGCAGCATTAGACATGTAGTAAAATGAGGCAAGCCAGTTAACCCACCTTACATTTGCAGAAAATAGGTAACAAATTTATTTAGGGCTCACACAAACTTTTATGATTTAACTGGGAGCAGATATGATCAAACTTATGAAATGCAGTTTTGTTTGCTTCTGCAGGAAGTTGTTTGCTTTCTTATCATCAAAACAATTGGCAGTTAGTTTGAACAGTTTGTCACTTACAAAGTAGATGTTGTTTACTTTTTTTTCAAATTCCTACAAAATAAAAGACATCTAATCATGAAAAAAAAGAAGATCATTCACTTAAGCACTGAAACATGCAGACGTGTCTCAGTTTCTGCTTGTGGTTTTTGTGCGTTGCTGGTCAGTGAACCTTGAAGTACATGCAGGTGTTTCCCTCCTGCACCATTAGATAAACCAACGCAGGCCAGTTTCAGGCTCAGTATCAGCCCAAGGTTGAATTTAGTCTGTAGGATCTTTGCAGCTGTACACTACATTAATTTGATGACAGTGACAACAATTATTTTGAGTTTCCAGTACTGGAAGGGGAAGGATACACTGACAATAATTTTACAGTCAACTTATTGGAGATGCTTAAATGAGGATTCCTCCATGTGCTCAGAAAGAGGGAAAGTTCAACTGAGCTGCAATGTTGCAACCTGTCTTTCAAGTTGAACTGAACTGAACCGCTGCTTCTGTTTTGTCCGACTGAGTTTGACCCCAGCAAGAGAGATGTGACCTAAGGGAGTTACACATTACTGTTTGAGTACTGTCTGCAACATCACTTCACCACCTTAATGGCCACTTAACAATCTGTCATTGCAGTTTACATAGTCTGAACAGAATACAAACATGACCATGACATTTAAAAAGTTTTGCTAGGCAGAAATGTGTTTTTAACGCATGGTCGAATGTAAAGATTTCAAAGAAATGGCAAAGTATGTTACCTGTTTGTTTTCCGTATGCCTCTCTGGTTGACCATCATTATCATTTTCTGTAATAGTAATATGAGTTATATAAAATGAGTAATAATCCTGTAATATAAATCCTATTACATGTTTTTTGTATTAGTGAAAACCTTAAGAAGTCTCTTTCAGGTCTCGAAAAGAGGAAGTTCACTGCGATGAAATGACTTATAGCACAACAACTGCCTGCTTTATCAGAACCAGACTCGATATAAACAAACAGGAAATCATGCAAACAATTCACTCTATATAGTTCAGTGGTGAGCAGTGATGTGTTTTTTTTCAACACTATAAAAGGTCGCTTAAAACTTTCGACAGGTGAAGCAAATACTTGTTTTACAGTTTTTATTCATTGTTGGATTATGTTGTGGTTTGATTTTCCACCACCACATGAAACTTATCAAGATGTTGAGTCACCTCTTTTTTTCTTACTGAGATATTTTGATAAACAAATTAAAGTTTGTTCTCTCTTATTAAGATCTTCTGATTATGCAGTGCATACTGTGCATATTGTGCAACCACGTTTAAACAGGCTAATCCCTTTGTCTCAAACATCATAACCAAATATGGCAGCCAGACAGATCTGGCTCTGGGTTCATATCATTCTTTTATTGGCTCCGCTCCACTGGTGAACTTCAGGATTCATTTCAAAATGGTGCTGATTAAAGTGCTTCCTGAATAAGCCCCAACTTTTATATCAGCAAGTTAATTTCTTTTCATTTCTAGCAGGAGAATTGGGTAATCTGATCAGACGTGAGCCTCAACATTAGCAACACATTGAACTATTTCAGTTGGTTCTAAAAACAGCCTATTAGTTATTTGTGTTTATTTTTGCATTGGCTGATTTGTGACAATTACTCATGAATGCTGGTTTCTATTTGAATACATTTCAGTCTACAGCCCAGAGAAGTTATACTAACAAAACCTGTGGAATGAGACAGCAGTGAATTTGATGCTGCACTGTTTCTTTATCATATCCTGCATATTATAACTATGTTATATGTGCCGGTTGCCAGATAAGTGTGCACAGACTAATGGCACCAAACCTGGCAACCTCACTGTGGAAACACCACTTACATGACTGTTGCTTGCCAGAAAATGGTTATGGTTAATAAAGTTTTAATTAGTGAACTCAATTCACTCAAAAAATATTGGTAAATTCTAATGTGTAATTTCTTTAAGAGGAACTAAAATCTTGTGTGTCTTGATTTGAGAGGGATGGCTCAGAAAGAAATGTGTCATATACAGACAAAGACATTATTTTCATCGGTTGTATTTTGTATTTTGCAATACAAAATGTTTTCATGCCCTTTTCCTTAATGTTCAGCTGTCTTCATTTCTGTTTCATTTCGGGGCATTTTTGTTTCCCTTTTAAAATGTTTTTTTTTCTCATCAATTCAACGTAAATAGCTGCAAGACTGAAACTTCATACATGAGGAAGATTTGTGGTTAGAGAAGCTGTGACATCCCGTGGGGATTGTTAGCCATCTCAGCGCTGCTATAAAGCACGTCAGACAAGGCACCACTTTGATTTTCTTCAGTTTAACTGTATGATAAAATCCAGATAAGCAGTATGCACTGGGAGAAATGTAAGTACAATATATGGCTCTTTTATTTACATGAGACACAGTAAATGTAATATCCTCATTTTATGCAGATTGACATAATGACCTTCTGTAGTGGATGATAATGGAATAACAATTTTAAATCTGCTTAGATTTTATTGATGGAAGTGAAAACAGCAGTTTTGGAATAATAATAATGAAATATAATATTATGGTTGGTGTAATGCAATCTAGTAGAGGTGGCTTTCGACAGCCTTTGTGAAGCGTAATTGTTCTTTTTTTGCCGTGCAATTTTAGATTAATATTATGGTTGACTATTGTACATCAGGGGTTATTTGAATTGTCTAAACTTTTTCAAATATCTGCTGTTGTATTTTGTGCCAATCATAATTCATTCGCATAAAGAATCTGACTGCTAATCATACATATTAAGCTCCAACTGATGTATGGCTGTGTGCAGTGCTCAGTTCATTTCCCTCCACAATGTACAGCATACCATTTAGAAAACTGACTTAAAGTTCAAGTCAGGAGTTGGGTGATTTTGGAAATGTTTCAACAGGACAAAAGAACAGTCTATAAACAATTTTAAATGCTGTGAACTGTGTCAGGATCAGTATTGAAGCTGTTGTATCGGACTCTTTTGGAAAGAGGAAGGTGGTCTTTTGGAAGTTGGCTGCGTGTTGCTATTGGGCTGTAATCTTGATATGCAAAATGGTAGTCGGCCTCCAGCACAGTAAAATGCTGCACAGCTGTGGAGCTTCCTCTTTTTTGTTGGCTGAGTCCATGTGCATGTGCCATGGTGATTGTTTGTCTGTCCGTGTGCATTCATGTGTGATTGTTCAAAACAGAAAGAGACGAAAGACATCGTCTGCTCATTTGGCTTTCAGTTCAAAGATCCATACTGTAGTGTTCATGTAATCCTTATTCATTTCATAATTTTTATCCAAATATTTACTGCAGTAGTCATCAATCTTTGTAAAAACACCATCTTTGTGATAAGGAAAAGAAATACATTAAATCAAGTGACTCATCAAGTAAGTAAGAGTAATCTTACACCTGTAGTAAAAAAAAAAAAATCTTCTTTAGTCTTTCCAAATGTGTCAACTGGGTGAACACACACTTGTCAGCATCTTCACTGAGCTCTTTGGTTTAAATGATGACTTATAACGTATGTTTTTTAACTCATTTAAAGGAACCTTGAGTGCTTTACACTATTGCTATAAATCACTTGTTGTGATAAGCACCACACCCCTGTTTGCGGCACACTTCTCACACTGTCTAAGCCCTTTGCCAGGAGTCTTTACAATCTTTTGTCACTGTTGGCTGTGTGACAGCTGTTTTTCCTGACTTTCTGCAACATCAGAGTTGTACAATGTCCATGATGACACACCAGCCCTTATTTACAGTTCTACAGTCAGTATTGGATCTGAGCCATGCTGTAAAAGCCTTTCTGCATGCTGTCCACTTCCAAGCAAATCAAGAACTTGTAGACAAATAACTTACTTACCGGACAGATTTTGGGTTGATGCGTAACCCTAGTGGCCATATCAGCCTGGAAGTTTACACTCCAGCAAATCCATCTAAACGTGCTGTTAAATACAGGGTTATGTTCTGTGAACTCATTGGTTGATCGTCATTCTTTTGTAATGATAAAAATAAAGATTGATGCGTATTGTTTGTGAATATGAAAAATAAAGTGCATATTGAAGCAACCAAACTACTCCTATCATCAAAAGGTACCTGGGACCTCTTTGCTTTAGCCTCAGTCTTTTAGCAAAACATCAGTTAGCTCTGAAACCTGTCTGAAATCAAGGATTCATTGTTTTATGAGGTGACTAAGACTTTTGAGCGATAAGTCTGCGATTGTTATTGTGAAAATGAATATGTGCCATGCATAACACTCGACAGGTGCAGCAACCATAACAGTGACTTAGGGGAGTGGGGTCATTTGTGTTTCCAGTCCCTGTTTCTGCTCATCATCATGAGTTTCCACCAAGCAGTTCAGTCCCATTCAGTTTGTAACACATTAGAACAATTATTTTCAAAAGTTGTGACCTTTGAAAAAAAAAAAAGGTTTCCCATTTTTTTTGTTGACCCTCCACACTGACCCGGGTGGAGCTAGAAATGCTGAAGTCTGTTGACTAGTCAAAAGAATCGTCACATAACTCAAAACACAAATCTGCCATTTTTTCAGTAATCTCATATTCTCAAACAAAGCTTGTCTACTTGTAATAAACAGCCACTGAAAAGAAAGCGCACAAAATAGTCAATGTCCTCTGTTCTGTTTTTGTGCTCTCTTGTTTAATGTGTTGCATTAGATATAGTGTCACACTTACCCTCCAGTAACATCCCAACCAACATTTTAGAGTACTGTTAGAGGTGGAAACACAAAACATGTAGGTACAGGTTAGGCACAGGTTTTTAAGTAATACACCAAAAGTGTAGCAATGGACTTGTCTGTACATGGTGCAGAGTCACACTGTTGTGTTTGTCTCGAAAGCCAGTTAGCCAGTCTGACCTATAGAGGCAAATCAATCAGCTGCCATAGGCATCAGCAAATCAATCAGCTGACATCAGCAGACATAGGTCCACCTCCTCTGTCACAGAGGTCACACAGCTGGCTGGTAAGTAGAAGGAAATCCTGAGTAGGAAAAGTGAAAGGAGGAGCACTCCTGTTCTCAGCACTCACTGCTGGCACAGCCTGATTGCTTATTATAGCAGAGACAATTGTTTTTTATACAGGTAATGTTTTATAATGTTTAGGGAGGCATTGCTAAAAACATGTGTTGAAAGAGAACAAGATAGTTTTCTTATAGTTTTCATTTCTAAGATGCAAGATGTGTTCCCCTCTGCTGAGGTCTACCCAAAGAAGACTGCCATAATAACAGCTACATTTACATGGTGCTTTTATCCAAAATGCTTTACAAAGCTTTTGCTGCTTACTCACACCCACTCATTAACTGATTCCTACCAGGCAGGGCGCTGGCCACTGTGGACAGTAGGAGGTGGGGATTGAACGATCAACCCTGATCAGTGGACGACCTCCTGAGTCATGGCTGCCTTCTGTTTGTGGGTGGTCTGACAAACTTCTCTGTGACAATACTGTACTGATATTTTGTTTCAAATGCCAACTTTTACAAACCATTAACCACTCTCCTCTCTCTTAAAAAATGTTGGCAACTTTGTGTCTGCCTTTCTAACTGGCAAAAACACATCTCAGAAGATAAAAGTGCTTGGTGCTCAAATAAATTCTGAATCTTATCTGCTAAGGAGTTAACTTTTCTAACTGAAATCCAACCAAAACTATTTTTGGATTATTTCCATACACCACCACCAGTATTATCTGCAGATATGTTGAGGTTAAGGGAAACTGCAGGTTTTGAACAATAAATCTGCATGGCCATCTGTGCATTGAATGTTTAATTTGGACTTCTGCAGGCAGGCAGGTTTTTTTGTACTATTGATGGTTTAAGTGTCGCTCTGTTTGTTGGTTAGCAAAGCCAAAGAGTACTAAGTATGTTCTTGCCAGACCATGCTGACTCAGACCATGTGAGTGCAGGGTGAACATGATTAAAGCTGCACAATGCAAAAAACAACATTATTGGTAAATCAGACTGGATTTCCTTCCAAGAAACCTGGAATTTGATTATCGTATTATCATATCTACCCAGACGCCACCAGTCAACACATGAAAGGCCTGCACAAGGTTGAAGCACAGTGTGGCACTATTTCTTGTCATAAAACCACTATATTGCCTGTGTGAACATGCCATTTACAGTTTAACTGTAAACTAATACAGGCTTACCCCTGGCTTAGCTGTACACCACCACCACCCACACAATCCCTCCCCAACAGTGAGCAACGCACACTTTGCGTCAAATGAAGCTCTTGTAGAAATTATTGCCATACTTGACATGATAGCCACAGGATCCACCAAAAGAGAAATTTCAAGGACTGATACATTATTGTTTATGTCAGTTTCTGTTGGCAGAGATTTCCTATCAGTGATTACAACAATTAGAGATTAGCCAGTATGAGACCCTCCTATCCATGGCAGTCTGACTTTGATATGTGGACCAAAAAGAAAAGTCTTAATTTTTTAGAAAAATTGTATGCAGCTTTGCAGCCTGTCCTCAGAGAAGCTAAAACACAAGAAGATTGTGATTGTGACTCTGAGATTGATGTGTGTATGTGTGTGGAGGACAACTGTAATTTTTATTTCAACACTAGAGGTGTTAGAAAACTACTAAAACTACTGTAACTAAACAACTATTGGATGGATTGGCATGAATTTTCTTCTGGACAGTCATGATCCCCAGAGGACGAATCCTAATGACTTTAGTGATTCAGTAGGTTCTCCTGTATAACCACCAGAAAATTATTTTTTTTGTTTTTTAGTGACATACTTTAATAGCTGTTGGATAGATTGCCATGAAATTTGCTCTAGATATTGAAGGGCCCTGAAAGATAAATTCTACAGACTTTGGTGATCCTCTAACTTTTCATCTAGCATTTTAAATTTCCCCAAAACTTTGGTTTAAAACATACAATACTATAACCTAAAAATGATGATGTATTAGCGATACCAAGCATAATAAGTCTATGTACAAAATTAGTGGGGATACCTTTGTCCCCATAACAAGTGAAGATGGAAGAGTGATGATGACAGTCTGAGTGATGATGAAGAATCATGGTGCAAATAACTCTCAGTGAGTAATTTCACTTATCCTTTCAGTCTTTTTCAGATCACTATGTGGTTTTGCTTATGGCTGAGTCTTTGAGGCAGGGACAGGATACTTGCAGAGATGCATGCTGTGAACACTGCACACTGGTATCAAATGAACAGAAATATGATCTAACTGATGGATGGAATTTTGTAGACAATAATATATTAAGCATTGGTGACTTCCAAAACCTCAAATACTCTGGCTGTACATAAAAATGATCAATATAGCCTCTTTGTCTAGTTGGTATTCATAAAAGCTGTTGATGTGCATGTTCCTAGATCATCTGCAGAGATCTCACTTTAAGTGACTGTCAATGACTTTGCAGCCTCAGATCATGTGGACTGACTGAGACTGACTTCAGTTTCACACGTAAGCTACTGTAGCTTTGAGCTCATTTAAATAAGGCCCACTCAGGAGGATCAGGTTTCTACTCATGCTTATACATGCAAAAGGTAATTGGCTATAAGGATTTGGATGTACTGGGAGACTATTTAGTCTGAAGTCTCTGTCAGTGTGGCTCGACAGCATGGCTCCACAAACGTGAACGTTTATCTGTGAAATGTTGACAACCCCAGCAGGGGCCATCATGGACATTTTATTACTGAAATATTTAATTGTGTTATAACTGATACAATAACAAATTATAATCATAATCAAAAATAAAAAATATATATATTTTAAAATAAACCCATATCTATAATGCATTGCCCATCTCCATAAAATATTATAACACATACAGAGTCGCTATAAGCCATCATAATATTTTTTTATGCTTTGCAAGGACGGTCATAATAAGGCATCAGAATGCACAATCATAGTAGTATCACAATTGTCCATTATCATTTTACCTCTCTTGC
The DNA here is from genome assembly GCA_023238725.1 of Scortum barcoo. Classification (NCBI taxonomy): domain Eukaryota; kingdom Metazoa; phylum Chordata; class Actinopteri; order Centrarchiformes; family Terapontidae; genus Scortum; species Scortum barcoo. Next base: position 26,757,815 of record CM041552.1, read on the forward strand.
ATAAATATCATAAATATAATGAAGGTTAATTATCAGCATGCGTTCAGTAAGTATTATGGATTAAGAGTATATGTAAATGAGTATATGTAAATGAATTGAGTATGTGTGCTGATATGATCAAATTGAGATTTATTGAAAAAATATATCCATTAAACATTTATTGAGCTGTTTTGGTAAGAATTTCTTTTCTTACAGCAGAGTAGGAACGACAAGATAAAAATATTAAAATAAGACTAACTATAACGTCAAGGCCTTTTTTTCCCCTTGATACTTGGTACTAATTGCACTGAATGAATTGCATTTATTGAACTCCTCTTTCCCCTAATCTATACATTAATCTGTACATTTACACCTCAGTTAAAAAACAGTCTGGACCCACTGCTGAAGGTTTATACCAGCCTATGATCACACTCAACTCTTGTAAGTGAATACACAAATGAATAAAATGACTTTTATTTCTGTCTTATTTCTAACTCTTTTCTCAGTCAATATTCACAGTCACCTTAGAGAGCAAACTGAGCCTCCATTCATGAGCACTCTTGTTCATCACTGACTTGACTGCCTTAGGACAACTGCGGGGAAACAAGGTCATTTCAGCTCATCTCTCTCTCCTTCTCTGTTTCTGGCCCCTCTAGCACCACCATCAGCACTGACCAGGTCCAGGCCTTACCAAGGTGTTCGAGTCAGAGACCCGGTCAAAGAGCTGCTGAGGAGGAAGAGAAGTCTGGATCCGCACAGCACCAAGACAGTGCCCCCTACTGTGGTGAGAACATCATAACATGACATTAACGCCATGATTTGGTTGATCAATACATTTTACGATCTGTTCTCATGATTAAAGTTTTATTCACTTTTTTGACATTCAAAATGAGGTGTACATTATAAGCATTATAAAATGTTGCATTATAAAAAGCATTATAGCATTTTGAATTCTTCAGCATACATGTATACACTGACACAATATATACATTATACACTTTCATGAAGAAGAAAAAAATCCCACAAGTTTTAGGAACAAACATTGACTCTTCACCCTTTCTAGAAAAAAATGACTTCCCAAAGGGCTTTGCAAACAGTAAAACCACATTTTTCCCTGTAGCCTTATCACAGTATCATTAGTCGTTAAACAACGGAGCACAGGATTTACTGTTGTAGCAGTATGGAGCAATGATTGCTCAGGATTATTTGCTGTCAGATTAATCAAACATTCATCAAACATGTGCTTTGTGAGATTTTCACATATTGAAAATATCCTAAAATTGAGCTTTTGGGGTTTGTCCTTAAGTGTTTGCATGACAAACCGTATGAACTAGAAACTAAATAACATGGTTGCATGCACATGACGCATGCTGTTGGCTGTAAAATGAACTCATGACATGACAGATTCAAATTGTTCTGAGGGGAGTATTTTGCCAACTATTTATTTAACAAATTATACAAATGCATGAGAAATTAAGGGGAAAAACCTACATAGAGTGTCTCAATATAAAGTCAGGTTACCAAAAACCTCCAGAACAGCTTCAGTGCTCCTTGCTAAATCTGAGGAGTGATGCGCACCATTCCTTATACTCATTAAACCATTGCACGAAAGAATCTGCATGTAATATGTTTCTCCACCCTTTTGTTCAGGTTTTCCTTTAATTCGGAGATACCAACTTCGAGCCTATTCCAGAGCAAAGGGGGTTTTGTCCTTATATAATCCAGGTGTTTTTCCATGACAGTTAAAGCCATTCCCTGCATGGCTCCAGGGCTGGGCACACAGCCCTATGCAAAATAACTTGCAGCCTTGCCAGAGAGCCCTCCCACTTGCTATTTATTACACCTACCAGACCAGGAGTTAGATAGAACTCACGCACACATGCACACACAAGCACACATGTGCACAAACTTCCCTCATGAACCGTCTTTGATAAGGGAGAAAATCACCTGATACTGCAACATAGTTGTATGTTATCTTCCAGTAGGTTCCAAAATGTCATTTGTAAAGCTCATCTATCATTGTGAGAGCATTTCTGTGAAAACTGAAGGCAGAATATTGAAACTCATGTGAGATATCATTTGGGGCTCTTTAACCTCAGCCCATGCCAATATTTATGAATGGAATTCATTTCTCTTGTGTACTTTTGACCTCTCTAGGTTTTTAAATCAATCCAATGCAATTCATCACTATAATACTGTGTCCACATTCATCATATTGTGATTATGTCTTTTCACTTCCTCGTCAAGAGTCCAGTGAGAAAATGAACATGACTTTCACGTGTGTACACTACAAAAACAGAGAAGTAAAGAAACAAGGAAAGGTGTATGTGTATGTGACTCTGGGTGGTCCTTCACTATTGATAGCATTTACTGGAGCTGCTTCCCCTTGAAAAAATAGTCCTTAGGAATGATACCTCTGCAACAAAACCAAACATGTACAAAATAGTTTAAAAAGTTGCTGGAACAATTGACAGAATTGGCTAACCCCTGCTTTTTTTATCTTTGTACCCAGCTATCTGCCTGCAGATAAAACTTCATATTTAAGATATATTAGAGTGTAATCAGCTCTCACATCTAACTCCCTGCACTACAGAAACTGTGAATTCCTCCCTGAAGAATATTAACTGTGATGTCTTTGGATTGTTCAGAGTAATGGGGACACTAACTCTTGAAAAAGATGTCACTGTTGAATATTTCAAATATAATGTCTCATTACTGTGAACACTACAAACAAAATTAATGGTAGAAATCTGAGAAACAAATATCTCAGAACCAGAGGAAATAATCTGCATGGCCATTTTTCACTTTAAATTAGAAAGCAGGTCTTGTTTTTTCAGGTTCGCTGAGCCTGATTTTAAGGATAGCAGGCAGACATGTACAAAGGATTATTGTTGAAACAGAGTACTTTGGTTTGAGATTATGGTATTTGCCACAGTGCCTTGTTAAAGTGCTCTCAGTTTACAGTTAAACACACCCAGTCAGCACTTACCTTAGCACCACTGGTATTATGTTTGTTGATGTTATTAAAACCGAAGCTACCCTTAGCCTCTGGCAGGACGACTAATTCATCATTTTTCATCCTCTTTAGATTTTTTGACCAAATCTAAAGAGGGAAAATAGGTCAATTTTTTAAAGAAACATCTGAACATGAGAGCAGCTCCAACACATTTTGCCACAGAAGTTCTTTAAGTTCTCCAAACTTGTTAAAATTTCGTGTTTATTTTTTAAATGACCCTCAGCACTGCCTGAGGTGTAATGACAGGGCGCTCTAAATCTTCACCTGCTATCAAAGCTGTAACACTAACCAGCTCCTCAATACCCTTGCAGTCTTTCAGGCACCTGACAGCACATGTCCAGTCTGCTCCCAATCTGCAGGCAGGATGCAGCCTTTCAGTGCTGATCCCGTCAAGCAACCCCGGAAAAACTGACAGTAGCTGTCACGTCTATCACCATACAGGGCAAATACATCTCTTCATACATGGCAGATATCTGCACTAATGCACTGATAAACAGTGGTGGAATGTAACAAATGCTTTCTACTCTACTCTCCATCTCAGAGAGAAATTGCGACGGATTAATAACACTTTCAATGAAAAAAATGTGACTGTATCTTTAAGAGGTTTTGAGAGTGGAATCTTAACCTCAGCCTGGGATCTTAAAAGCTTGTCTAGAAATATCTAACTTGTATAAAATGTTCTTAGAAAATACTCCCCCTAACAAAACTCTATCTAATCTACCTCCATCTGTGGACTCCACCCTCTCTCTTTGAACAACTCCCCACTGATGTATAACAAGTGCGTCCGTTGTGCCTTAAGGGGGATATGATACCCACTTATGCAATCTGATCAATTATTAAGTTGCCGCATGGAGTTTCCCAGTGAACTGTGGTTTGTGGAAGACATTGTTTTCTGTCTTGTTAAGGGTTAACATCTAATCTTGTGGATCCCAGATATGTAAAAAAAAAAAAAAAGAAGAAGTAAAAGTGTATCTGTTAGTTGTGGGAAACATGAATGCAGGTCAATGCAATGACACATAGAGTATAGCATTAAATAACCAACCCATGCATGAGTTGGTTACCAGCTCTGCCCCAGCATAACACAGAATAACAACTTGGCCTCTATTCTATCCTCTATTTGAAGTTTTGCAAAGAAACAGATCCATTTATCCCATTAAGAAAGATGATTTCTGCCAAAGACAAACTCTTTAAGAATGCACCTATAGGTGAATACATTAACAGAATCTCACTTGTATGTCTGACACACACAAACATTCACACATTTTAATTATTATCTCCACTGAGCTGCTGCTCACACCTGGACTTGATTGGTACAAGTGTAAATACTCCATATTTATATATCAACATTATAGTGTGTCTAGTATCAGAGCAGCGGTGTATGATTATGGTTTTACTGCAAATTATTGACATGATAAACTCACTTTGTCATTGTTGTTTGTTTTGTTTTTTTTAGGATGTGGTCGCACACAACAACCTGTCATCGTACACACAAGGTACATGTTCGTTCCTGACAGCAGCATCAGATGGTTATCAGTAACATTTACCAAATGGATTCCTGAGAGGAAAGCATGTGTCTCCGCTTGTCTTTGAAGACTCGCGCTCAAGTTTCTCTTTTCAAATTCAGGCATCTTTGGCTCCGATGTCACTGAGCCATCGACCGCAGCCAGCGGTGATGGAGGGCTGCAGTGTGCAGGATGGAAAGCCATGCCCCCCACCACCAGCGCTGGCCTGCAGCCCGGTGTAACGCCCTGGTCTTCATCTGACTACAACCAGCAGGACCGCTCAGCTCAGACTCTGGCCTACTCAGCAACCCCCACCCTCACTGCTGATGTCTACATGCAGACTCTGTGTCCCAGCTACACCATGCTGACCTACACACACACACCACTGCTCACTAACTTTGGGGTGAGTAGGAAACAGCTCTGTATCTGAACTGACATACTTTAAATTTTAAGACAAGGCTTGCAGTTTTCTCTCAGCATTAGTGCATAGAGTTCAGTCTCCCAGGTTGACCACTTTGGCAGATCCCAAACAAAATGTTACCAGACTCCAGCAGAATCCATTTAACTGAGGATAGTCTTGTTTTTTTTTTTTTTTGCAGTGATCAACCAACACACTGGTATACAGCTTACCACACAAGCAGCACAGAGGCAGTGCATGCAGCCATATGTTAGCAAAAATACAGTATATGAGTATAACTGGTGTTGTGGAGTAGTAATGCTGTAAATAGTGATGCTATGAGTTTAATTACATGTCTCAGTACTTTTGCATTGCCTAGTTACCTTTATGACTGTGCTAATGTTAGTTGTAGTTCCAGAACATTTAAATTTTAGGCGTGTTTGTTGGTGTTTCAGACCATCCCTGTGGCCCCAGCACCAGCCTCGCTCCCTCAGATGGAGCTCCCAGACTCAGGGTTGACCTACCTTCCCTGGGCCCAGCCCCTCACCACCATTTCTACCATGCCCAACCCGGGGGTCCAGTTTGCCCCCGGCTCTGCAGCCCTGCCCGGGTCACCTCTGGTCCACATGCCCTTGTCCATGTCTTTGACCACCATGATCCCACAGCTGGAGGCTCAGGGTGTAGAACCCCAGCCCCAGACGCTGGACCTCCCGCAGCGATCTGACCACCAGCTGGATCCCGAGCCACAAGGACAGTCTCTGGATGAAGATACAGGGGTAGAGCCAGAATCGCAGAGCCTCCTGGATAAACTGCTGGAGGACCAGAAGGATGATGGTGAAGATGAGGAGAAAGACTCGTACAGCAGCTCTCTTTTCATTCCAAATGTCTGAAAACAGAGCAGAGCAGCATTTTATTTCTCAGGGAGCACCATAAAGGTACAATTTGGGGTGGTACAACTTGGGTTATAACTTTGTAGCTATAATTTTCTATTGATCATGTCATCAACTGTACAAGCCAAAATAATTGCAAAGATCAATTCTGGGTTAATAAAGGAAAGTACGTAACTCCCCACAAGTACAAGGTACTCTGGGTTTCCTGAAAGCACACAGGCTGTTGACAGATTTAGCATTGAACTCCAGAGAACAACACGCATGTCTTGTCTTTGAAGTAACTGAAAACTACAAAGTTAAGACCTAAGCCCATTAAACCAAACATTTAATGTTATTTCGTACACCTGTTTGATTTACACTTTTCTTGCAATATCAGCCAAAATACCTTCTAGTATCATAGTTTTTTTTTGTTTGTTTTATGCAGATAAGATGCAGCAAGGATGCAGAAAGCAGTTCAGTATTGTTTTATGCTCACATGATGCAGTGTTCAATAATTTTCTACTGTAAATCACATCAAACTGATCAGCCTATTTGTATTTTTTTGTGTTTTTGAATGGGTGTGTAAGATATTTGTGCTTTTTTGGATATATTTTTGATTTATGTCCATGTTAGCAGCTGTTTCCAGTCACCTGAAAGGTCTTTAGTCTCTCTCAGTGTGACAACTATACAGCTCACAATATGTTACTACAGAGATACAGCAGTGCCATAACCAGAGGAGAGGGACAAAGCAAGCATGTTTAGTGAAGTCCCGAGAAAGCATTGTAAAACAAGAGATATAAAACAGATAAGTTGAGAAATAAAAAAATATCAATAAATGGTTTCATCTTCTTAGTGTTGTCTGGTACAGAGCATTGTGTGGCATGTTTTCTTGGCATTGAACCTCAAATGTCTGCAGTTGTAGTTAGATCTTTCTGCCATTTGGAGCCGCTAATATGCTAAAAGGAAAAAAAAAACATGACACAGCTCTAAAATTAATTTTATTTATGTTGTTGCTCAAGCAGAAATATGCAAGGTAGTGAAACATTTCTGAAATCCAGGACTTTTAGATTTGATTTTTTACGATACAACAGGTCCACACTGTACACTGTGGTTCTTGGCCTCAGTGCTCGTGCTTGCTCTTGGCAGTGAAGGTCCTTGCATCTCAGGGGTTTTCCCTGAGGGGAAACTAACATTGTGAGAGGGGCTGCAACTTATCTGTCAAATTCCACACCTGGAAAGATCTGAGATGGTATCACAGGGGGTGAAAAGTATGCATGAGATGGGGACATGTGAGGAGAAGTTGCCTTTGGCTGTTTTATCATGCACAATCTGAAATTATGAAAAAAACAAAGCACAGGATATGAGTATAGGAGATCCTCAAATGGTCATCCACCAGAGCAAATGCAAAAGCGAAAAAAGAGAGATAAAACAGAGAGATAATTCATCAAAATGATTTTTCATTGACTGACTTTTATATCAGCCTGAATGTGAACTAAATATTTTTTAGAGATTTTGGCTGATTTGTTGTTGCAGGAAATGTGAAGTATCATGGCAACGTGTGAGATATCTTTAATCTAAAGCTCAGTATGATTTTAAGAGACATCACATGTTAATGTGCACAGCCTTTCATCCATCTGGTCTGTTTGATTCGACTCATTCAGTAAGCATGTGTTGCCTTAGAGTCTTTTTGCCAGTCTGTTGCAAAACTGAACCTTAAGCTTCCTCATGGATCAAAGATGGGGATTCCTACTCCTCCTTTCAGTGCCCCAGCCTAACAGTTTATCAGTTTTTATCTCAAAGGCAGATCCTGGGCTGTAGAGGCTGATGACAGCCTCATGTGTTGAACCGTAGAGAGTCCCTTTAAAGCATCCTAACTTTTGGGCAAGAGGTGTTACAGAGACATGCCTGTACAGCACCTCTGATAGCACACCAGGGTGGGGCAAGATGGAGCCCTCGCAAGAGCTTATCAAGGACAGGTTATGCCCCAGGGTTTCAAAATCTGGCACCCCATGGTACTGAGAATACAGCTTTCCTAATTCATCTCAATGTTCCTTTCATATTCATTTTGCTGTCACAAAGCAGTTGTTGCTAATACAAAACTGCAATTTAGTAAACTAGTAATTTAGTTCCAGTAATCTGCCCTCATCACAGGGGCTATAAACTTTAACTGTCAATTAATCATGTGCTAATGCTTTCTAGATCATTTCTAAGATATTAAGACCAACTTCTGGGTCTACTGATTATTAAAAATCCCTTTGCCCTGTGTTTATCCTTTATTTTTGGAAACAACACTGTTTTAATATCCTTTAATATCCTTTTTTTAATATTATCATAAGACATCAAGTCTGCATAAACATAATGTATGTTAGAAAGCCATTTATTAAGGGCTTGAATCAATCAAGTCTGCAGTTAAAAACATTAATAATAGTAGATTTTGGTCGAGGTAAGTGGTCCAACCACGTCAAAAGAAATTGAAAAACAAATCTATAAAGTTAATTATTGCAGATTCAGTTTTAGTTAATAAGTTACACTTATTAACTTATTATCAAAATTATGACCACACAATTTCCACGCAATGAACCTGGGGCTTTTTGGTTTCGGGAGTTGCAGGGCAGTGGCCTGCTTTATTCCGCTATTACTGAGTTATGTAGCTTAGTTAATAAAAGTCTAAGTACACAATAAGACTGGAGAACTGTGTCAGGTTGCCATAGAAATCAAAGTCAGAGAAAAACACAGTGACTCACTTTGTCAGTACTCCAGTTTCTGCACTCTACCAAGAGTCTGCTTTCCTTCTCAATAGGCTTTTAATATCACCTTTCCTTTTAACAACACTCAATAAGCGTTTGGGAACTGAGGACACTAATTGTTGAAGCTTTGTAGGTGGAATACTCTTTCCCATTCTTGCTTGATGTACAACTTCAGTTGCTCAACAGTTCCGGAGGTCTCCGTTGTTGTATTTTGCGCTTCATAATGCGCCACACATTTTCAATGGGAGACAGGTCTGGACTGCTGGCAGGCCAGTCTAGTACTTGCACTCTTTTACTATGAAGCCACGCTGTTGTATGTCTGCATGTGCAGAATGTGGCTTGGCATTGTCTTGCTGAAATAAGCATGGCAGCATATGTTGCTCCAAAACCTGTATGTACCTTTCCGCATTAATGGTGCCTTCACAAATGTGCAAGTTGCCCATGCCATGGGCACTAACACACCCCCATACCATCACAGATGCTGGCTTTTGAACTTTGCACTGAAAACAATCCGGATGGTCCTTTTCCTCTTTGGCCCGGAGGACACGATGTCCATGATTTCCAAAAACAATTTTAAATGTGGACTCGTCAGACCAAAACACACTTTTCGTCAGTCCATCTCAGATGAGCTCGGGCCCAGAGATGCCGGCCGTAGATGATGAAATCCTTTAATTCCTTGCAAATGTACGTTGAGAAATGTTGTTCTTAAACTGTTGGACTATTTGCTCACGCAGTTGTTCACAAAGTGGTGAACCTCGCCCCATCCTTGCTTGTGAACAACTGAGCCTTTCGGGGATGCTCCTTTCATACCCAATCATGACACTCACATGTTTCCAATTAACCTGTTCACCTGTGGAATGGAAACAGGTGTTTTTTGAGCATTCCTCAACTTTCCCAGTCTTTTGTTGCCCCTGTCCCAGCTCTTTTGGAACGTGTTGCAGCCATCAAATTCAAAATGAGTGAATATTTGCAAAAAAAAACAATAAAGTTTATCTGTTTGAACATTAAATATCTTGTCTTTGTAGTGTATTCATATATAGGTTGAAAAGGACTTGTAAATCATTGTATTCTGTTTTTATTTACGTTTTACACAACACCCCAACTTCATTGGAATTGGGGTTTGTAAAAAACAATGTTGTACACTCCTTTGCACTTAAAGGATTTAACCCATGAGTAATAAGACTTTTAAGTCATTTATGTAATAAATGCTTTATGGAATACTTTTATTTCTGGATAACATTATATCAGTTCCTTTATGGACTCTGTGGTACTAGCAGAGTTTATTTAAATTGATTGGTGACGCAAACGGATATGTCAGTGGATTAAATCTTTTGTTGTAGGGGATGAAGGGGGAAAACCCAGACAACAACATTTGCCAAGAAATCTACGTGTGTCTGTGTGTGTGTGTGAGACTGAGAGAGAGACAGAAAGGCAGTGGCACCCTGCCAAACTGGCTTTCAGCAGGTTTGCTGTATGCTAATATCTATCAACAAGAAGAGGACTTGTCTAAAATAACATATATTTTCAACCCATATATATCAGAAATGTATGATCATGACTCCAAAAGAGCCAGATTTTCAGGACTTAAAGTATTAGGGTGGCATTTTTGGAAACACACTTGCTGAGTTGAGTTAGCTGAGAAGGCTGATAGATCACTGTCACATCTGTTTGTTAAATATTACGATATGGCCAGCAGTTGTTCTGAAAGTAACTCTTGGAAAGAAAGATGAGCATTTCCCAAAGATTTAACCTCACTGACATCACCATGATGTTTTTCCGTTAATAAATATCCATTGGCTGAAGGGCAGTGCAGGAACACTTCAGTTTCGAGCCTGGGACTAAAAATAGAGACAAAGTTTCGTACAAAAAGCCAACAGAAAGAATCAGATAGGTTGGTACATGATTTTGAAATACTCTTCGAAAGGGTTTCTTAAAAGCCCAGGGAGGTTCAAAGTTCTTCACATTTTGTACAAAAACTGTGATGATTATCTTCTCTCATTATTGCTTTTGCTACTTGCGCATTTATCTTGGTTTTCATCTGTGGAGAAAAACAGCCTTTTGCATGAGGCACAACATAAACAGCAGGAGCGATACTGGAACCGGTGTAGTCATGCCAAGGCCTGCTTGTTCCTGCTCGGCTCTCAGAGAACACTTAATGTGAAGGTTTCTCTTAAACAGTCCAAGACGCCACAGATCAAGATAACACACCACAAATAAAAAGGGAGCCTGCATGTTATTGTTTTCTCATATTATATCATTTTTCTCAACTGTTCTCACACATATGGTATCTCTACAGTTATCGAACAAGAGGGACAATGCAGGTGTGTTAATGGCAGGAATGCTGTGATGATTGGCTCCCACTGGTTATTTACATTAAGGGCAGTACGTATGCTGTGAAATGTCTGTCAGGTAAACTGTGTGTTCAGACAGCCTTTCCCACAGTATGCTCCATAAACATGCCTATGGGTGGTGCAACTCTCTCTGTCTGCTCTTCAGTGGCGCCTGCCATCAGTAAATGAACCGGTAACTTAAAAAAAGCATCACTTCCTTTGTGGAGGATAGTTTTTTGGAAATAGCTACCAGACCCCAAACTGAAAAAAACAAAAGAGCTTTGATGAAGTGAGTGCAGTTTGAATCACTGTACAGGTGCAGTGTTTTTTTAATATGAAAGCTACGACTTTAATAGTGCTGACTAAAGCACTTTACAAGTAGCAACACTGTACTATCGCACATCAGGTGTGTTCACCCTCCACTTAACCTCTGTTTGATGTGTAAATAGGACTTTCCTGTCACTTTCGCAGTATGGCTGCACAGTGTGTGACCCGTCAGCCTGGTGTTTCTCTTATCAGCCTTGGGTGTGTGTTGGGGTTTTGTGCAGAAAATGTGAATGAAAGTAAACAGCCCTTGATTTACTCAATAAAGAAACACCCTCTGATATGACGATACACAGGCGAAGGGCTCACTTATCAGCTGTTGCGAAATACAGTTATGTTATTTACACTGTGCAGCATCCAGGTTGATAATAGCATTTTATTTAGGTTGCCAAAGTCTAATCCTCCTATCCAACAATTAGACTACCTGGCATCCATTCCTCAGATTCAATAGAAAGGCATTCATCCTGTTGCTTAAATATTAATAAGGGCAAAAGCAGCGGCGTTTCTGTACACAAAGGATGTGATTCAATAAATCTGATCGTAAAACATCAAAGGAGTCTGATAAAGGTGACCGGCTTGAGCAGCATAACTGTACCATGAACAACATGCAGTGTGACTGGGAGCATTGTGTGCTGCTCTTAGACAAACTACTACTGTGTATTGTACTCTGTGATTGCATTGATACAGTTGGAGCCTGAAGGTGGTTCAATTAGTTAAACTGAGATTTTTGTCATTATTCATCTTCCTCTCTACTGTATACTGTACAATATACTATAGAATGAAAAAAAGACTTGTGTGACTGACTCACATGTGTATTTCTCAATTAGCATGCCAATTTTAAAAACCAATATTTCTTTTTAAGTAGTATGCTAACCGTAGTTACTACATCTTGCTTTACCTGAAAAGAATACTCCACACACCCTGATTTTATTTGAATGTTTTGCATAACAAATACAATACATTATATAGTTTTAGTTTTTCATATCTCCAGTGATCCATATTTTTTATATATATTTACGTTTAAAGCTGGAAGTCACCAATCTTAATTTCATTATGTTTGTATTAATTAAATAAGTTAAATCAGTCATTGAAGGAAAAACTTTTTCCCACTTATTACCCTCAGAGAGACTATGGTATACGACACATTAAGAATTCAGGGTTATGATAGAGAGGTATGACAGCGTAATAACTTCATTCTCACGACTTGTGTAATTTCCTCAGTACCACTCCATATGAATGACTAAAAGCTGAATTTTATAACAATTTGAAAAATCCCAATCCACTCAAGGACCACTTATTAGTTGTTGTTTTTTTAAGTTTCAGCATTAATGTGTGTCATAGTGTAGCTGCCCTTACACTGCTACACACACACACATTACACACACACACACACACACACACACACACACACACATTAATTATAATAACCAAGTGAACTCTGGTCTCATGTAAATTAATTGTATGAACATTAGGCAATATAGACAAATGCTAAGGGCGCCGTGGCCTCCAGGGGGCGCCACAAAATCGGGAAAAATTCACCTTCAATATAATTATATTAAAACTAGTTATTACTATTAACTCTTAAAATGGAAAAGCTTCACATAGATTCAAATGTAAAGCAATGCCCAATTAATATTACTTACAAATGTATTAAATGATAATACCAAATAACCCCCCCCCCCTCCTCCGGCTGATGGTACCTGCTCGCTCTCTGTGGGGGGAGGGGCAGATTGATTTATTCATGTGACCAGAGAAGTTTGTAAAAATGTCAAAACGAGCTGAACTGTCCGGAGCACAGGGAAGAAAAAAAGAAGAGAAGAGGAGGAAAAACGGGAGAAAGAAAGAGGTAAAGTAAAGATACAGTAATGAAATGAAGCATCAGTTATCTCACAGTGTGCTGTGAAGTTGATAACTTCTTCTGAGCGATTAGCCTCAACATGCTAATCAGTAAATAAGCACTTTTTATATTTCTGTAGCTGGGCGGCATGGAGGCTCTTTACTTTATGGATCATTTGTAAAGATTAAACCTGCTCAGTAGGTGTCTACATTGGCCTAATCTACGCTTTTATTATTTGTTTTATTTACATGTGGCTAGCTAACATTTTTCCTGCTTTTAATAGTCAATCAAAATTCCCTTTTCACCCCTTTATATATCAGATTTTTAACCCTAGTTGTTCGTTGTGTTACAGTTCATATTGTCTTAAAGCATGTTAATTGTTTTAAACTTTACATCAGTGTTACAGTACAGTACACATTATTATTATTATTATTATTAATACTCCATAACTTAGCATTCCCACATGCCATATTAAACTGCAGTTTACTGCTTCTTTGCATCTGCTAATCAACATTTCACTGTAATGATAATAAAGTTGTATCTAATCTAATATGCATATCAGAAAAAAATACATTGTATATTATACATGCACAACATGTATCTATTAGGTTTTTCATTTTTATTAATTTTTTCATTTTCATTTTTCATTTTCAAATTATCTTGTAAATTACAGACAATGGTAAAAACAATACTATTCGACTTCTTTTGTAAGCGCATGTGAATCGCAGATGGAGGGGGGTGCCATATAAAATACTGGGTAGGACCGGCTCTGTGTGTGAAAATGAATAAATGTAATGTTTAATGGAGATAAAACCAAGAGGAAATTGTCATTAAAAAAAAAGATTGCTGTCTTTGTCTGCTGAGTGTGAGTGTGGTGTGGGTGTTTCTTCACTACCGAGCCACTGCAGGGGGATTTCCACAAGTGCTGGTTCAGCCGGAGCATGAGGGGACCTTGCCAACAGGATCTGCTGAATTCATTCTTTATACACACACACACACACACACACACAAATAAGCACACCAATCCCACAGTGTTTAACTTCAAAACAATGCATTCAGTTTCAGGAGTGAGTGCTGGGTGTGAAGTGCAGCCAGGAAGAAAAAGATAAAATCCTGTTTAGATGTCAGATTTTCTGTTTGTTTTGTTCAGGCCTGGCAGACTTGACTGTGACCTGGATTAAACACTCAGAAGGCCTGTCCAATACTCTGAACTGAACATGTTTGGCACAGATGAGCCTACCCGGCACATGGGGTCAGTACACACTTGGCACTCCAAAGTTAGTCAAAACTAACTAACTTGCTTCAGTTTTCATAACTTGATTCAACTTGGCATTTTAATGATATAAGACACCAGAAGAAAAATACTTTACATACTTGTGCTGCGTCTTAATTTATCTGACAATGAATCATGATACTGAACAAACACCCACAGCCAAGTTTCATATGAAAACATGCTGAGATGAGGGCTGGCTTTAAGGGGAAATTTATGAAGGTATCTCTGAATTCATTTTAATTTGGTATGAAAGTTAATGCATTGGTAAGGGGAGATTCCCTGTTCCATTTCTCTCAATATATATAAAGGCAATATTTAAAAAGGTGAGGTGAGATTAGAAAAGACCATCACTTGCTCTAAACCCACCCTCCCTTCAGTAAAAACACAACAAACAAAGACACAATCAGATTCATTACCCTCCCCCTTTTAGACTTTCACACTTTTGTTTAACCAAATTTCAGTTTCAGATCAGGAGGGGAGGTACTGGAGGAAAGGACCAAGAAAAGCTGGACATAAAGTGAAGAGCTTGACTTCACTCGGCTTCAACAGTTGACTGAGATTTGGAAGACAATTCTGCTTTAGTAATAATATTTATTAAGAATATGAATATTTTCATAGTCATGATTATTGTAGACATGGTTATAGCTGATAGAAAAGGCTCTGTTCTTTGAGGGAGGTCCCAAAGAGTTGAAGCAGCAGCAAGGATTCTGAACAAATACATATCTGAACTTTATACTTTAGTCCATCATTTAAGTCAGTGTCGTACAGAGCAAGCTGTGGCAGCAAACCGTAACAGTGAGAAAAGTCAGATTTTAATGGCTGCTCTGCATGAATGTAATTGCCTGTAGCTTGTTAGCTGATACCTATCTTTGCCTGCATGAGAGATTATCACTGAAATTCCAGGTGCTTTAACTTTCAGTTTTACTTCCAGAGAAAGTGGATCATTTACATAATGGTTTTAGGCAGGATTCTTAACCAGGCAAAGAATGCCACTGTCATGTCTGTCACAGGGCCACTGAGTCGACCCTGGAGGTAAATGTGGGGTCCTCAACAGACTGCAGGCTTGTTTTCAGTTAGGAATCAGATATATGCTACCTCTAGGTGATTGACCAACGCCTGACTTTTGATTCTCACACCACTAGACTCACTCAGTCCTGCTTCTTTCAGTTAAGATAAGTTAACATTGCAAAACTTAAACCCGTACTATCAATGAAACACATAGAACTTTTAGTGCACACCTTAATCTTTTCTTGTTTAGATTACTGTAATTCTCTCTTCACATGCATCTCTCAATCTTCTCTTGCCCATCTCCAACTAGTACAAAATGCTGCAGCTAGGGTTCTGACTAACACTTAATTCCCACATCAGCCCAGTCCTTGCATCCCTTTACTGGCTTCCACTAAAATTCAGAATGAACTCCAAGTTACTTCTTATTACATACAAGGCCTTACACGGCCTGGCCCCTGATTATTTATCAGAGCTACTGATCCCCATACTCTAGCTGCCGACCACTCCGGTTCATCAGACCAAGGTCTTCTATCTGTCCCCTGTTCTAATCTTAAGACTAGAGGGGACCATGCCTTTGAGGTTGCAGGTCCTCGACTCTGGAACAGCCTCCCACTGTCAATCAGATCTGCTGAATCTGTACTCTGTTTTAACTGGCTCTTAAAAACCCACTTCTACACGTTAGCCTTCCCATGACTCCCTCCCTTTACTTCATATCCGTCACTGGGATCTTGATTACACGATTATTGATGTATATTTGTGTGTATGTTGTTTGTATGTCTTTTGTGTGTTGACTTTGCACTGTATGTGTGTTTTTAACCTGCCTGTGAAGCACTTTGTAACCTTGTGTTTTTTAAAGTGCTATATAAATAAAATTTATTATTATTATTATATTATTATTAACCTTGTCTCTGTCTGCAGCACCTTACCATGTGCCTTGCAGGGGATTACAGCAAAGTCTAAGTTTTGGTTAGGCTCAGGAGGGGAATGATGTTCAAAGATCCTCAGTTTATGAAGCTTTAGTCAGGTATGGGGCCACATGAAGCGACACTGTATTAGGTTTAGCTTTCAGCTTGAGTGGGGATCAGGTTTTCACACCCAACTATAGTAAACCTCTACAGGTGACTGGTCTCTGGAGTCATATATAAAAAACAGTGCCATTGCACATAAATGGAGGGTGATAGATGCCACTTTCCACACAGACTTTCATTCTAACAACATTTTACAGGAGTGTGCGCTGGATATTCCTCTCCATTTCTGATTACTCGACTGTCTTGTAGCTATGAGCAGTGTTACAACATGTAGATCAATTACAGATCTATCATGGGGTGGGGGGTTATCAGTCTGCCTTTATTTTTACTCTCCTCCCTCATTGTCACAGTTTTCTGTCAAAGATGTGGAACTGATGAAGGAGACCTGACATTAAGCAGTGAAGGTAACTGTAGTGGCATGTTTAAGGAGTAGACTTTGAACCTGCTGGACCACATGCTGATGAACTTTGCCAGGACCATGACCCTGACACTGCACTTGCCTGATCAACACACACCATACTTGACCGCTTTCTGACTTTCTCTTTTGCTACAACCTAGAAAAGAGAAATGACATTCAAGCACGCTGTTATTTTTAATATTATGATTATTTTGTATATGTATGTGTGGTATGCCTATGAGTATGCTGTTCAATGACAAGCATGTATCTCCAATCTGAAAACAGACCTTTACTTACTTACTTAGAATTAGAAATCATTACTTTAAAAAACTGAGTGAGATTGTTTGACTCATAATATCGAATACATTTTTTAAAAGTTGATTGAAATTTTCGGTTTTCTGCTAACTAATCTGGTTCTCTCATCCTCCAGACTAAAACAAAGTGACATTGTCTCTCCTTCCAAGTCAAAGATTGAGCAGCTCTCTCTGTGAGCTTTTCCTTTTCAAGAAAGGTTGAGATGTTTTAAACTTTAACAAAGCTGGAGCCACATGTAAACCCATGACCCATTCAATCAGTTTCAGAGAGGGAAACCTGGAGGCCGACGCTGTTTTATGTTGGCTTCAGGGTCATGTAAATATATGTTTAAATTACTGAATCTGTTGGATGCCAGAAAGCAGGACTTTAGAAATCCTGAAGACATCAAGTTGACTTATCTGCCCGCGTGGAAAGTAGTGACTGTATGTAATGTTTGAAGTTTGAAATATTAAAAGTCCAAAGTTCCCTCAGCAGACCCCCACCCAGCTTAAAAGTTTTGATGAGCCACCAACCAAACTCTTTGAATGTTTATTTATTAATGTAACAGTTTACATGTGTTTTCTCTACATTAAAATCTATTATGTTGTTTCACAGCCTCCTGTTCTTTTTTAAAAGGTATGTAATGCTAGAGGGGAATGCTAAGTCCCTTTTATTTGAGTGTCAAGCAGTCTTTACCCGAACTTTACATAGCTCAAAGGACAACACAGACGTGGTCATTACATAAGCTGAGTACAAGGACTGCAGCTTTCTTTGGTGCATTTCAGTATTGTATGTTTCCATATGCTTTGATTATGTAACCCCTTACTTCTTATGCCTGATCAAACTCTTGTTTTGGCCACTTTGTTGAATGAATCCTCTCAAGGTTTTATCCAGAATTATATACGTATTCAGTCTGTCCTGTCAACATGATTCAAACGTGACCTTCAGTAAACACGATTCAAACATGCTCCCTGTGCACTTTTTCACCTTCTCTAACAGAAGTGATCTTCCTCTCTGCAGATTAAGTCAAATGTTTCAGAATTCCAAAGTGTTGCATTACAGCACGTTTCGGTCCCAACACGTTATGAGGTTGCCTTTATCTTTACTCTCCTCCCACATTTTTGCAGAATTGATGAAGTAGAGACCTGACATTAAGCAACGGAGGTAACTGTAGTGGCATGTTTAAGGAGTAAACTGTGAACCAGCTGGACCACATGCTGATGAACATTACCCTGACGCCATACCCGCTTGATCAACACACACCATACTTGACTGCTTTTTTTTTGCTACAGCCTAGAAAGGGCAAATGACGTTCAAGCACACTGTTGTGTTAGATGCATTTTTTATTCAATATGGCAACAAGTTATGCGTGTGAAAATAAATCTTAGTGGTAAAAAAAAAAAACAATTGATACAAAAATATCAGCCTTTTCATCCATACACCATTCATCATATTCACTCCACCAAAACAAAATCCAGTCAGAGCACACGCTGAAATGCAAAGCGGATCATCAAGCAAACAGAGCTCCTGAAGGGGATCATATTAACAGTCAAGAGACAAAACAATACTGCCGGTCGCATCATAGTACATTGTAACACATTTCAGAGCTCATCTGCAGATCCCTCTTGAAATAGTTCTCTTCCACAGGACAGGCGTACGGATAGTCTGTGGGGTTGTTGTAAGGTGCATATTCGGGGGCAGAGAAGCTCTCCTGCTGGCCTGGCCAACAGTGGGGCAGGCAGTAACAGTCCTGGAGGTTGCAGTACTGATAGTGGTAGTGCTCTGAGCCGAAGCCGTGGTAGCCGGGCTCCATCCTCGTGGGTGAGTCGTAGCAGGAGGAGGAGGAGGAGGAGAAAGAGTCTTGCGGCGAGTAGCTGTTGTGATCCACGGGGTTGCAGAGTTTCAGCAACTCTGGTGAGGAGCAGGGAGCCTGAAACGGAGGAAGACGTGGTGGATGGTGAGGATCATTTCGAGAGGCTTGCAAATGTGACGTGTGATGATGGACATTAACCAGACACCACGCCTGCGGTGTGTTCGTCTTTAGCTTTCGGTGTGAACTGAGCAAGTTATTACTTTGTTAAAGCTACTGAATTTATAATGTCCCTCCATTGATCATTTTATTTTATTATGGCTGTATTGCAGTATTACAGCAACAATAGCTATTTTATCCTCCCAGTGGGTTATTTAATTAAGCAAAAAGTAATCTGATTACAAACTAAACAAAATGAGCTTTTCTAAATGTTCCTGATGGCCACACAGAAATGATCACTATGCTGAATTCATGCCCTAACACAGCTCTCTGATCACGGCAGTACCTAAGCTCTCCTCCTAAACCAGGCACTTACAGGCTGCCTGAGGGGTTAGAAAGAGTTCAGTGTTGCAACACCGTCATTTAAGGCTTAAATCCTGATTACCACACTCATTCATCCAGTGATCACGGATGATTACATGTGCTCAATATAAAGAATAATACTCAGAATAAAGATCCAATGAATAAATAAGAGACAGGATATTTTCTTTAAAATGCTGTATCCTGAGTAAAGTCACTGACAGTGGGGGGACCTACCATCCCGGGGCCATAGTAGTCCGCATCAGAGGAGAGTCCATGGCACCAGGGCAGCGGGAGGGAGGGAGGGGGAGGCAGGGGGGCGCTGTAGCTGCTGCTGCAGTTGTTGTTGTTGTTATTGTTGTTGTTGATGATGTTGTAGCCGTTGCTGGGCAACATCACGTCCCCAAACTGCTGCTGGATGTCGTTGAAGTTGCTCTCGTGCATCTGAACGCCGCACGCGCTGCCGGTGAATGGGAAGGGGGCGGGGCCACAGCTGATGGCGTCAGCTGGAGGGATGACGGGAGGAGGGTCCACACAGCGACCTGACCCGGGGAAATACACTGATTAGACTGAGAGTATATAAAAAGTGACAGAAAAAGTCAACTCCCATCACAAACTGCAGCTTGCATATTATCATATTATTATTTTCATTCATTACATATCAGCTGCACACCACAGCCCGGACACGGAACAGATCAGGACTTGTGTTCCAGATTAAAAACTGTTCATATTGCATGGCCTAATCTAAGCAGAGAACAAATGGGTAAAGGGGAGGTGGGGGTCTTCCTGGGGAAGGTGAACGGTGACATCTACGTGGTGACAGGCCACAGGAAGACATTTAAATGGGTCTATAAGTCGAGAGAGTGATGTCATGAGACCATCAGCCAACACATTTGAATGTAGCCTTGCTCTATAAGAGGGCACCCTGCTCTATTGGGATGGAGCTGTCAATAGATGACTGCAATTACAATCTTTAGTGAGCAGTGGGCCGTGCATGTGAGTATGCTGTTAATGGTTTTGGGGGGCCTGGGCAGGTTACCGCCTGTCACCGAGGAGTACAGTATGTTTTACACTTTGCTTCTTTCAAAGTCCAGCTAGTCTCGGCTCAGGTTATCTCACTGAGAACACTGCGGGGTTTTTTTCAGCGGCTCACTGAACACTTTGATTCATTGCTGTGGTTGTGTCTGGATTTTTAATTTGGATCACTGCAAAGTGCATGCAATGCAAATGTGGACTTCATTTTGCACATCGAATCTCCAATGTGTCTGCAGCCTGCGATGGCTTTATTATGTCAGTTTGGATTCACATGCTGCAGCACTTTAACACACGAGTTGAGCGTTGGACTGCGGAGTTGGACTTGGCTGCTGGGAGAGCTTACTTGGAAAAGTGGACGCGTAAAGTTCCTGAAGATCCGAGCAAGCCTGGGATATCTGTTCATCAGGAAGACAGGGAAAGAAGGGGAGAGGAGGGAGAGAGGCAGGATTATTAGATTATTGAGTCAAAACATTTGGATTTTGCTTTAAGAGATTTTTTTCCCGACATTTAGTGTTTTCCCTGCAGGTGTGTGTGTGTGTGTGAGTGTGCGTGCGTGCTTCATGGACTTTATTAATAAACGTTAGTGTGTTTTCTACAGTAAGTCAATCATTCACAGAGGCAGTTTATTTTCTGTACTTTGTCAGGCAGTTGAAAGACAGAGTGTCACTGAGGAGGTATTAGAGAGACAGAGAAAGAGAGAGAGGGGTGGAGACGGGGTGTGTGTGTGTGTGGGGGGGGACGGTGGGGTGGGGTGGGTGTTACCGTTTTAACTTTTTTGCTGTTGGCCTCCCGGGCTCGGTGCCTCTGCAGCAGCTCTTTGACGGTGGTCTTCACTCGGACGCCCTGGTACACTCTCGGCGTGGCTGCATGAGGAGACCAGCATGTCACCCATGTTTACTGAGCACCCTCCATTTGAGCAGACTATAGCAGAGTCCTCTCCGCCCCACACAGCCCCCCCTCCTCTGCCCAAGCTCTCAGAGTTTTCCTCCCTCACATTCAAATATAAAATCTCATAAATTGTAATCTCTCCATGGGATGATCATGTCTCTATATATTCCTAAATCCTAATAAACTGGTGAATGTAACACTTTTTGTGGTGGTAGAAAAACGTTTGTAACACATCTAACATGTTAAAATAAACTGGAGTTTCCAGAGTTTTGTCCCAATCCGCGGTGCGTAAAAGCGCACGATGAGCTGTCAGTGCGCGCCGGGCTCCGGGTGTTCAGCCCGCCCGTCCCCAGCCTGGAGCCCCTCACAGCTCCCGGTCAGGGCTCCCTCTTTACGGCAGCGCACGGCTCGGCGCTTCCTCCTCCGCAGTCAGCAGCCTGCGTGTGAGCGGCGCTCCCGGAGCAGCCCAGCCCAGACCGGGAACAAAGGAGCGACCCGAATGAGCTACCGTAAGTTTCTATTTCTGATCTTAAAGGCAGATACGACGGAGTGAGCGTTGAAATGTCAGATCTGAATCGCTCTAGAGGTTTAATGCCTGCAGGATCGTTTGGTAAAGCTGCATAAAGGCGCTCGGGGCGGTCGCGTAAAGGGAACGAACAAAGAGACTGTAAATCGTTCGGGAGCCAAAACCTCAAACTTTTCTTAGAAAAATGCGTTAGACTGAGCTTTAGTTTTGTTTACGAGAGGACTCCAGTGTAAAGTTTGAACAGGTAAAATCATCGTGACAATCGTCCACGGAGGCTTTGTTAGCCCCTCGTCTCTTTACGCATTTCAGCTCCACCGTACCGGAGTCCTGCCATGTGCTGAAAGTTTAGTTTGCTTTAGTTTGGGATTCAGTGTGATCAGATTGTCTTGTGGAAACTTTATGAGCATTTTCAGCCTCGTGTTGTTTATACTTCAAGCCCGAGCTCCTCTCCAATCTCTGTTACTTTATTCAAATCACCCCTGCCCCCATCCTGGATATGTGGCACTGAAATCCCAGCGCTCTCATACGGCCTATAATTAGCCTTATTTTTCCTATAGGTGAAACTTAAGAAAGGGGAAGGAAGGCTTCGCATAGGTGCGCGGAATTTAGGCCTAAAGGCATAATTTAATGCACCCAGGAGTGGCGAGCCGTTTGGGAAAAGACGATTTGATAACGAAACGGAGCCTCTGCTGCGAAGCCTCAACTGATAAATATTCATACAGCTAAATGCTACTTCATGATTTGTCTTAAAAGTGGCAAATAGTGGGCCAAAATCACTCAGCAGACACATCCCACTCGATCACGGTTACTCAGAGAGTCCTGTTACGCACAGGCAGCCCGGGCACAGAGGCTCCGGATGGATGGAAGTTATAGAAGTAATTCATCTTTAATACAAAAAGGTCTGTGGAAAAAACAATCTACATGCCCTGGCGTGTGTCAACAGACACTGGTCAAAGGAATTAAACATATAATAAACCCATAAAAGTCGGTAAAGCTGTATAAGACTGTGTGAATGGAAAAAGCCGACTGTCCTGATCCACCCATCAACGAGGAAACAGGTGGCATTAAAGTGCGAAGATTTATCAGTTTGAGTTTAATTTTACTCTTGGTCACCTCATATATTATTTAAATCGGTTATTAAATGAACATATGCATGTAAAAAAACTATTCATTTTACTGCTGCCTGTGGCGCACTTGTAATTTTTCCACTAAAAATTCCCCTTTTCTCTTTTTCTCTTTTCTGTCTAACAGGAGAAAAAGCAACAAAGTGATTTCCAGAGGAAAATCCGATGTGAAACTCACCAGACATGATGGCTGAGATGAAGAGAGGCTCCCTGGAGAAGACCTGTGGGGCTCCACACCGTCCTTTTCTGCCTTACCAAAATGGCTAGAACGAAAATTGTGCAAAAGTCTCCAAAAATCTCAACACAAATGTCTCACAGTAGAGTCAGAGCATACAACAATATTGTAATATAGCTGGGGACATATTAGTTTGAGATTTTCTCCCTCCATGCCTACTATTTAAAACCCCTAGAACTCAATGATTTGACAATGATTTGATTGCGCGTTACTTTCAATTTGAATATTCAGAGGCAAGAGACTTATTTCGATTTTTCAGTAGAAATCACTACACATGGACATTGTATAAGCTCCACTTTAATGTAATATAATAGTATTTTACATTTTGGCCAAAAAGAAACCATACTTTTATTAATTTTATCCTCCTTTTGCAATATCAGAGCATCACACCCCCTCATTAAGCACCACAGCACTGGATGCTTCTTGTGCGTAATTAACGCCGCAGTTCGCCTCATTTATGCCACCACACGTTCACTGCGGCCACTCTACATGCCGACAGTGTGTCCAAACACATTTTTAAGCTTTATTTCATAAAAAAACACATAAAAGTGGGAAAGAAGTGGGCGTGGCAAAGGGCAGTAGCCATCTTTGCCATCGCAGGCACTGAGCTCCTCCAGTGAGTGTTCATACCTGCACAGGGCTGCAGGAGGACACCCAGCAGCCTGCTCTTTATTCAATCAGCTTATCAATGCAGAGAAATCCTCAGCCATCTCAATGTCCCCTGTCAAGATCCACACTTTTATAAGGATTTTAATATCTGAATGCCCCTTCTTCCCTCTGCACCAGATCTCTGCCATTTAGATTTACCTCAGTCGATTAAAATTAAAAAGCTTTTATTTTTTAATATTTCATAGACGGTTACATCCAGAAGTTTGTTACTTCTTTCTTTATAGGAGGCAGTGACAGTTTATGCATAAACATATTCACATCAGCCTGCTTACAACAAATGTTGTAAAGACTTTTCTTTCAGAGCGTGGGGCTCTCATGATAAATGATTAAAGGATCAGAATTAACAGGTTAACATTAACAACACATTTTATATTAACTGTCCTTTTTATCCAGCTGTAAACATCTGGAGCAGTTTACTCTATGAAATTGAACCTGTAAATCCGAGTATCATCATCATCATTATTATTATCACCACCATAATTACCACGGCTGTGATTATTATTACTAAACTATATGGTTATTAATAAGTACAGCAGCAGTGGTGGCAGCAGTCAGAGTATCCACACTCCACAAAGACACAGAAAGACTCAGTCTGACCAATAATACACGTTTGTGTTTCATACCGGCCCCTTTAAAAGCCATTTTTACTGATTTCAAGCACTTTTTACAAACCTCCCTCCTCATTTCATCACACACAGACTTGTTCCTCCCTGATCTCCCATCATTCTCAGGTTTTCTCCCTGTAGTCGGCGCTCAGCAGCTACTCTCGTCCTGCTGCAGCTGCGGTGAAACAGCTCCACCTAGTGGTCACAGGTCAGGACGTCTTCCTGGAGCTGCCTCCACCTCAGTGTGGAGGATCACTGCAAGAACGGACTTTTCTTAGTTTGATAGAGCAAAGTGGCCATTGTTAACGTTTTTTTTCGTGCTGAGTACATCTTTTATTCCTGATCAAAAGTCAAATCCATTTGAAAGACATGTT
This sequence comes from Scortum barcoo, assembly GCA_023238725.1. Lineage (NCBI taxonomy): Eukaryota > Metazoa > Chordata > Actinopteri > Centrarchiformes > Terapontidae > Scortum > Scortum barcoo. The sequence goes on from CM041552.1 coordinate 26,782,601, forward strand.
TGAAAGTGCTATTTCATAGATACACACACAAATATGTACAAGGACATGAAAACCACCCACTTATGTGGCCTTACACTGATCACAGCTGATTTCTGTGCAGAAATCCCTCCAAACAAACAGTAATAGAACAAGTTTCTCAATTAAAACAATGGCGTATAATTTAATAGAAAGTCTAGTGGTACAGTTCTTAGGAAAACATGGAGCTGACCGTAACAAAACACAGACAGTAAATCTGAAACTCTGATCTTCTCATCTAAAAGGGTAACACTTTATATACAGAATAAACAAACCATTCATTTCATTATTTGATGGTTTATATCACACTATAGTTCACTATAGTGCAGTTTTAGACAGATATAAGGATATTTGTGTTTGTGATAATGTATTTGTTAACTCTATCATGAAGCATGAACTGGTGAACAGACAGGTAATGAACGTTTGATAACACACTTTAACCTATACATATTACTATAAATAATCAGAAATATATTTCCTAGCAGTTACCTGTGAATCCATACAGAGTTCATACATTTGCTGTACCACAATGATAAATTGTCAACAGCCAGTGTGTAAATATTGTGTATTTTACAATCCATAAAACTTTAAACCTATAACCTAATAATGTGTAGGTTAATGATGCATCAAAGAGCACAGGACTTACAGTTCTGTTCTAAGTTATAAAATGTGATTAAAGGAAGAATTAAAGGAGCCTTTATGTCTTCCCATTTGTTCTTTGTCTTTTGTCTATTTTGAACTTTTTAAAAAGTTTATGGAAGCTTTACTTTCATTTGGAGTCGTAGCTGATAACAAAGACATGTTTACAATTACAATATAGTGAGTAATAGTGTGCTATAAACCATTTATCAATTGTTTATATGGGCCTTTTCTAATGCTGCAGGACAGCTGAAGAAATATTCCCATCATATTTTATACCCAAAAGTTGTATTGTTTTATTTGTTTTATTTTCTTCATTCAAATGACATGTAATGATGTTATTTTGTAACATGCCATACTTAACTGTCTCTGTATCACAGGGCCCCTGTTAAAAATCTCAGAGAACAGGGACCCTTGTGGTAAAGTGAGATAAACCATTTTTGCTTCTTTTTTTTATTTATTGTTGTGTTTTGTATAATCCTACTTGTATGTTTATTTTCACCTCAACAAAATATGTGGGCATATGTTCTGTACATATTAATTGAGCTTCGCAACAATCTCACCCTGACCAAGAGCAGAAGTGACCCCCACCATGTGAGTTTAAAGGACTTTAGCATGTGATGTGTTCACGTAGTTTTTTTATACAAACACCTCATATTATACACCATGAAAGTGGTGATGCTATTTTTTCATTTTACTAAATTTTTTTGTTTCTTTTTCACTTTTAAGGCTCATGGTGTGAATTTCTTCTGATCATGTCCATTCTGGTCACTCACACGTTTTCTTTTGCAAATATGAAGGAATTTCCCATCAGGTCAGGCTGTAATAAGTGCACCTTGGTCAACATCTGCTACCACACTACTACCAATACATTCAGTCTTCTCTTTGTAAATGCACTAAAGCTGTCCCGTCAACAAAACACTCCACAGCTGTTTGACTGTGTGAGTTTTCTCTGTTCTGTCTAGTGCTTGTTGAGTTCACTGTTTAATTGTCTGTGAAACCTCCATCTTGAGATGCATTCTGAACCGCACGTCTATCATCCAGTCAGTAGGCCCTCCTGATCTCGTAGGGTGACCAGGAGCTCACTCCGTCCTCTTTCGCCCAGCAGGAGTGAGCCTCTCCGTTGGCAGGGAGGCTGGCGTGGCTGTCGGCCGCTTCTTCCGTCACCATCTTGGATACCAGGTCGCTGACGGGGCTGCTCATGTAGGGAGGGCAGGTGAAGGAGGTGGAGGGCAGCGGGTAAGAGCTGGTGGTGGTCAGGGAGTGGTAGTGGGCGTCCTCCAGGGAGTGCAGGGTGTAGGGCTGGCTGCTGGAGAGAGGGCCCATGGACGAGCCGCGGCTGGGGGAGCGGTACTGGGAGGGGCTGCCTGGGTGTTCTGGGCTGTTCATGGAGGGAGGGACGCTGACAGAGGCCAGGCTGTCCGGACACAGAGCCTCCACATGGGACACTGGCTCTGGAACTGACTGCTCCCATGAGTCTCTCTGAGGCAGGAAGACAAGAGAGGAGAGAATCGCTCTTTATTCCCTCCACAAACTAAAGGAATGTCTAACAGTACGTGGTGGCCAAAGCTTCACATCAGAACAAGCGTCCCACATGTAATTCTCTTAACTAACTTTTCTCTGAAGGAGGGGTAATCACCCCTTAGAAAACATTTCTCCTCTAAAAAAAAAAAATAACAAAAAAGGAATACACCATCCATTTCTCAAAACCTTCGTTAGCAACAAGTATGTCTATGTACACACTCAAACACATCTCTGCATACGTGTCTGGTGCCCATACGAAGCCAAATAAACAGATAACTGATTAAGGAAATAGGTTTTTCCATCTTGTTGGCTCACACTTGCAGATGTTTTTAATGATGGGCCTCAACTTTCCGTATTTTTACTTTTCGCACAGTCTCAGTACTCTACCAAAGTGTGAAGATGGACATGTTAGATTTGTTCTCCTCACATTTCTGTTGTGTATCATGCCGTCACTTTCTAAGAAATGGAAAGTGCCAAACAAACATGGTATGTGTATAAAAATACACTCAAGAAAAAGTCAGAAATGGGGGGTGATACATCTTAAATATTTGTTTAAACCACTTGAAACGGTGGGGTGTTTTAACAGGTGAGCTGCATTCGAATGATGGCAGAGCTGTATTTCAGAAATAAGTCTGAGCTTTCAAAATAGAACTCAAGTACTTCATAAAAAACTGAAGGAACAGTGTGGAGGCGTACTGTTTTCATGACGTATTGCTTTTCATTGTTGTTAAAAAAAACATTTGGAGCTTTTCCCAGCATGCACTTGGATGAAAGGATAGGTCCACACATTTCTCATTTCTAAGTCTAGCTCAAATCTTACATTGACAGTATGGTGCCCAGACATTCATTTTTTCTTCTTCTTGCACCAAAATGAAGTTGATATGACGGTTCCACCTCTGTGCACAAATTCTCTGATCTAGTATGATCTACTTTTAAATAAATATTTTCCTCACTTTTTCCAACTTAGATTTTAATGAGGATATACACTTACCAGTGGCTATATAAGAAGAACATGATGTGATAAATGTTATATTTTCATAAATGTATCCATTCACCAACAAATTCCATTATTTATTGAAATGTATGTAGAAGATTATGAGAGTAAAAAAGTGGGTTTAAATCATTTTAGGAGGATTTACATTGACTAAATCCCTGATGATAATCCCATCCTACCAGAAATAAATGCGAGGACTCTCCACCAAAGGGAGGCAGCAGGGATGAGAGGGCCGAAGAGGGCAGGAAGGATCCCCCAGAGCTGGAAAAGGCGGCGGCGCTGCGGTAATCGCCGAAGGTTTCTGGGTAGTAGCTGTCAATGAGGGACGAGTAGCTGCTCATGGTGGAGGTCTCGCAGCCCAGAGGTTTACCACCCAGTGTGGATGAATAGATGTCAGGGGAGAACTGCTTGGTGGACGGGCAGAAGTCTGACTCTGAGATGAAGGGGCGCCTCATGCCGTAGTAGCTGGGCAGCATGTGAGAACCTGCAGAGAACAACATGAAACCTTCAGACTGAGAGAAATGATATCGTCTTCATCATGGCAGGAGCAGAAGATGATGTGTCTAACCACAGTGTTTACACTCATCAAATTTTTGGGACGACTGAGGCAAAAACACTAATTGGGGTCCTGTAAGTGTGACGCATAATAAAGAGTGCTGACGGAGAGTTGACAGGTTTGTCTCGAGACGGTGGTGGAGATGTTCAATGTGGTATTTGATTTGCAGAGTCTCACCTGGCACCTGGACATAGGAAGGCGGGGTGGTCGATCCTCCCTGTGACACAGAAATAAGACTTGAAATAAGACATGCAGACTGGATAACATGTGAGGGGGGAGAGTTTTGGCAGTGACAGGAATATCAGACGAATGGAGTGGGATGCATTGTTTTTCACACGTGCCCGACTCTGTGCTGACTGTTTTCTCAGTCAAATTGACCTGGAGCAAGGTCTTTGCTTGGATTTAGTCCTGAGCAAACAGCCGTCTTGTTAAAGCAACAGAGCTCCTCTTGTTGTTTGTGTCACTACTTAGTCTCGTTTCTGACAGGAATACTTTCAGCTGTTATAGATGTGTCTTTTATGGCAACATTTAGCTGAATTTCTCAGTTGTTCAGGGGTTTGTATTCATGTACATGTAATCCACCTCTGTTTGCTCATGGGACTGAGTCTGTGTTCACATTTGAGTCCCCTCATAAAATATACATGTACATGCAGGATATGTATCTGACCACACAACACATGAATACATTGACTGTAAAAATGGAAATTCACATCCAACTGCAACAATAAATGAAATAAAACTTTTTACATTGTATATCAAGCATATTTTCCATTCAAGTGGGCAAAATAGAGAAAAGATCAGGCTCACCATGTGAGGTAAATATAAAATAGTCCTCCATTCACAAATAAGCAGGTTTTCATATACTTTAATATGCTTTAATCAAACTGCTGCTAGTATTGTAATAAACACAGAACACAGGTATCAAACCTGTGAGCACTCGCCTTGTTAACTCAGTTGTCTTATTTTAGTCACTTGTTTTGTTTAAGTTGGACATAACTGGGATATACAGAGAAGTCTGAGACATAGAGGCCAGTGTAGGTGATCCACACAAGAGGCAAAGTAGAAATAAAGTGAAGGGCAATATCACTAAACTACCAGAGGTCACAACTCTGTGAGGCTGCATTGCTGACATCACTAAAACCTCTAAACATGATACCGTAAGCACACAGGGAAAGTAAAAGTAAAAGTAAAAGAGAACTGCTTCACAAAGAAGAATCGCAATATAGCCTGTACTGAACTGTCTGAAGTATAACACTGACCATGTGAGCACCATGTATTAGAGCTAATTCAAGGTTTTAGGTTACCCTATTTAGTGTTGGGGCTCAATTTGAGAGAAAGGGGATGGTCGAGTCTTCATGGGGTGATAATAATAAAGAGCACAACAAGATATACAACACCATAAGAGCAAAAGCATAACAAATGAGTAAAATAAAATTACTTAGACATGAGATACAGGAAGAATATCCTGGAAGATCAATCTCAAGAAAGAGAGTAAAATGGTTGGTTGTGTAAATCAGAGACATGAGGGCAAAAGAAAAAGCCAGGTGACGACATGACAGAGCTGTGTTACAAAAACATCCAGTGTGTCACCGTCTGAAAAGAAGTGGATACAAATGTGTCGACAGCAAGAAGTGAAAAGTTAATTGATGTACTCTGGCACTGATCCATGTAAAACCTTGAAAGCAACAAGTCAAAAAGTAAAAAAAGAAAGAAAAGCAGAAAATGCAGCAGCACAACAATCACACAAAGACACGACAAGACAAGACAAGATTGATTGGGGAAGTTACGAGATGATCAGCAGGACAAGAAAGACAAAATAGATTTACACCAAATTTATTTTATTTTTTTCAGACCTTCCTCTAATCTTTGCTTCTTTATTGAAATGACTGAATCAGCGTGTGTCTCATTACCTCTAAAAATATCTAAAGAAAACAAAGAAAACATCCCTGCTTACAACTCATTTACATCTTTGCCAATGAGGGTTGCAGGTAGAATCAGTTTGTTTTCAGGGGTAACGAGCCACAAAGGTTGGGAAACTACAACGCATTATTTTCTATTCTTCAGGAACAGATCCAGACCGGGTTCTAACACTGAGACATTTATACGGTGGTGGAAGAAATATTCGGATGATACATTCAAACCAGCAATAATAACTTCTTTGGCCAGCCGAGGGCAGTAAAAACAAGTGTGACACAATATTTACCATTTAAGTTAATATGGCCATCTTGAGAGCAAATAGTTGCTCATTACACACTCTGCAGCTATGGAGCAGCAATGTGAATTTAAGTCCAGTGTTCTCTTGTTCAGCTCTGTTTTTGTCCCTCACTGGTGCTGCTAAATGCTCCACCAAGTTACTGTATCTGTCTGCTGTTTGGTGCTGAACAGTCTGCAGTCCATTTTCCTCTCACCGACTGCTGGAGCTTCAGAGATTAAAAAAATGTTCAGAGGAAGTTCAGAAAGTTACAAAGGTATCTTTTAGTTATTTCCTTTTCCGCTCTGCATCAAACAATATCTTATACTGTGTATCGGCTTGTTCCAGCTCTTAGCTGAAGCCATATGAAGTTCATGCTAAATATAAAAAGCCAGGTCAGAATGGTTAGAACAGCAGTAAATATTCATACAGTCACTGAAAATGTGAAGGCAGAGCAAAAAAGTTCTTATAAATGGCTGTTCCTGCTTTCATAGTGGTATCTTTGGAAACTTTGGATCTCTACTTAAACTATGTTTGAGAGTTCATAGTCTCACTTCCTGTGGTCTATTTCTGTATGCTCCATCCTGTTATTGTTTGCTAGGGTCACAGACTCACATTTGATCGATAAGACATTTGATAGGTAATTAACATTGATTCTTTTCTAATTATTGATGTAATGGTTTTGACCAACAACATGTCCCTTTCTACTCTAAAAGCAGCTTTGTGCAGTCAGAGGGATCACAGTGCAGACAGACACACAGGCAGGGTTTGACAGGACAGGCTCTCTTGTTTGCATATTGCTAACATGAAAGAGTTGATATTAAGCCCATGTTGGCTGGGAGGCAAGCAAATTTTGAGGGCAGAATTTGAATGTGATTTGCCAGTGCCAAGACTTCCTCATGTGGCCCAGGTACGGCTCAGTGCATCTCTGAAGGCTGTGTATGGAAATCAGCTCACTCAAGCTCAGACAGTCAGGCAGTGTGTGTGCATGTGTTTTTGGTGGAGGAGGGGTTGGATGGTAATGATGATGGATTTATTTAGCATTATTTCACAGAAAAACTCTTCCTTTCTATGCAAAGCACTATTGATACTCACACTATCTGTTACACGTTTATATTTAAAAATAGTCGCACATATGTCAAAGTAGAAGTGTAAACACACATGCACCATTTTTGTGAGACTGTTTTATGTCATAGTTCAATTTTTTTATTGCTTCACTGCAATTCCTTTGCTCATGTCAGATTTTTTATGTTCTAGTATTTGAATTTCCCAGACTTTGTGTTAAAATATTTGTAGTTTCTGTTCTATTACTCATAATTTTATCTGATCATAATTTCCCTACAGGGATCATTAAAGTTCAGTCTTATCTTGGATTGTGAGTTCTTGGTTATCACTAAAACATTTGACACAGAGAAACACCGCACACCTTAATTTCTCACAGTCCGAGACTGCTTTATGTAATACAGTAGCAGCATGTTTGGGCACACCGCTTCAATAGAAATGTCCTCAGAAAAGAGACACAGACGAGGTGAAATGATATAAGATCTTTATATTTTCCCTGTGGCTCTCCGTGTTCCAACATGACAAGACTGACTCTGTGGTCAGAGTTTGCTCTTTACTCTCAATGTCCTTTTATTCCCTGAGATAAAAGGTGGCATTAGTTAACATAGGGACGGGGATGGTTTGAGTTACTGTGTGTCTCTGTGCATCATTAGGTCTTCATGTGTCATTTATAGACACACAAGGAAACGCTGCATTGAAAAGGGGCTGAATTGTCGAGTCAGATGCTTGCATATTCCAGCCAGTACAAGAACATTACTTTAAACTAAAAATGGCCTGAAGTCTATTTAACACTAAGAATATAACAGAATCACACTATTACATATTAAAGTGTGTTATGTTTTCATGGGAGACATAAACTGCCCTAAAGTGAGACTGCTGTGTGAAACTTGTGCTGAACTGTGGACTGAAGAGGTGGCTCGATGTAGAACTGAATGGTAAATGGTAAAATATTGTAGCATAAGTAGAAAAGTCATAAGTATAAGAATATGATATTTCCTCTTTTAGAAGTAGTCTAGTCTCGCTTTACTTCTTTACTTCTACTACTTTTTATTCTAAAAATATTGCTTTATTTTGAAAATACCTTAAGTAACCATAATAAACCTTCATTAAAAGTTCACTTTTAAGAGTGTGTACTGTAGATGCAACTTTTATTTTTAATTTTGTATCTCTAAGAGATAGGCTGATCTACAGATCAAACTTTCAGCACATTGAGTTCAGTAACTCTGTCCTTACAACAGCTGGAGAGCTTGTTATACCCATTACAAAAACTGAAGCTAGCTTCTTGAGCTGCTGTTATTGTCTCATCTGTGGACTCTCTGACCCCGGACAGACACTCTTGTCTCCCTCTCAACATGCTGATGCCTCCACATGTTGGAAGTGTCAGATTTAGGCAAACTGTTCTGTGCAACACTGTTTATTTCTGGTTCATTATATGAAGTCAGTACATGAAACTTTGCAGACAGTCTGAAAATGAAATATACCTCTCCCGACTCATCAACAACGATGCAACTTGTAGTTTAGCTCACAAAAGTACTTTTCCAGAAACAGCTGCTCTGGAGACAGATTTATAACAATAGGTTTTACATCATTTGAGATGTCTCTAACTGCCAACAAATCCCATGAAAAGACCAGAACCCATAATGCCAAGCCTATCTATCAATAATTAACAATCAATCTAGCATGTTTGTAGCTCTAACCCAGTGAGAGTGTTCAGTGAAACAAAGGACAACTTCATCAAGTGCAACAGAGTGTCACACTGATGTGTTTTTAAAGGCCCTGAAATCTAGTTTGCGTGAGTGATGGGATCCTACTTAAAGGTGATGTTGATAACATTCAGCCCACTCCCCCCACCGCAATTCTATTGTATTCTCATCACAACACCTTTGTTGCTGTAGGCACATGCCGCCTCAAACGGTAACCAGTTTGTTGCAAAACCTGCATATCATGTTCGAGCAGAGTTTTCAGCCCTAGAAACTCACACACCAATGAGTAAAAGCAGAACCAACCCTGGTCTTGGTCCTCCTTTTGTCCCTGACTTGACTTGGTCACTTGGGATTAGTACCAGAGTGAAACCGGGTGTTTACCATCATATTTTCCATCCTTTCCACACTAACTGGCAACCACTTCAACTCCACTGCTCACGACAGAAATACCACCTGACGCCAGCATCAGATATTTTAAGATAAACAAAACAAAAACGTTATTTTTTTATTTGTTTTTGAACAAATTTTAAAAAATGATTATTCACAATCATATATATCAATCAACATTTATACTTTAATTCTTCACTTTTCTTAAAGCTCTGTGGTGTATTTTTTTTTAATTATTTGTCGATATTAAATGTTTCCAACACAATGTTTGAGAATTAAAGTTTGAGAATAAGTTGAAACAGGTTGTTTTATTGTAAAAATGTCTGTATTATCGGTTTTTGGACAATATGGAGCACTATAGCACAAAGGACTTATATTTACTAGGCTGTGAATACACAGACAACACTTTTTTCATTGTTGGTTTTGGTCTTTAAATGGGCTCTGATACCAATTTGAACAATAAAGAACACTTCCAGCTTTATCTATTAATACCATAGAACATTTGGAACAAATGCTAAAAAGCAAAACTGGGCCTGAACTCCAAATAATAAAAACAAATGACAGTGACTTCATATGTTAGTTTGAAAAATTAACATCAACGTAGAGTAGTACGGCTGGCTGACGTGCTGACTCAAAGTTGCCAGTTAGCCACGTGCCCTCTGAAGCCGTGTTTGTTTGGCTTGGCCAGCTGAGGCTAAACTCAACCACATGTATATTTCATCTTTCAGAGCAGCTCTGCCTCCACAACACCTGAGTTTAAAGAAAACTTCAATCTGTCGCCAGCACATCTGAGAATTACTGTTGTCTGACTGTCCTCCCACTCAGGGCTCCTGGCATATGAACAGAATGTAGGAACAGTGGTTGTGAACTCTTTGATACACATACTACAGTTAAAGATGAAAGTCCAGACTGGAAATGCCACGCAGTGTTGGAGAAGGGTGATTTCTGTTTTTCTTTGTTGAATCTGATGCTATCTTCTCTTTTGTCTCTCACACAATCCCCCTCATTATGCTACTCGTTAGTGGGCTGCATATCTATAGAGTGGACATGCCGATGCTAAACAGAAGACAAACAGCGAATACTGTCCTGTAAAAGCCTTTTGACAGGTGGTTTGTGGAAAATGAAAAGCTAGTCTTGCTCGTGCATGCAGAGGTCTGAGGCAAAGCCTTATGTCTCTGGCTGTGAGAGTGTGTGTTAGCGTGTGTTCCTGAGACAACAATAGGAGGTTTGTCTGCGGCCTGTACATGGCACAGGACAATGTTGGCTGGCAGGTGTGCGTGGATCAAACTTTGCATAGGCAGCCTCCTTCACTGCCCATTTTCTGTCTCTCTATGTTACCTGTCCACCTCAATCTTCCCACCCGGCCCCCGCCTGCACCTCAGGGGAGTTTTTGGAAGACCATGGCCGTCACCATTGCGAGCATTGTGTCAGTGTTCTTTTGTAAGGTTGGAATGGGACTCCGTGCTTTGTGTCTCTCTCTACACACACCATGCTCAGCTATTTACAGATTGGCTTTGCGAGCGTTTGAGGGAAGCAGAGACAGAGGGGGGAGGTACAGGTGGTCAATGGATCTCAACCATGGATCGTTGGTCCACAAAACAAGCCCAAATGTAAACAAGGAGAGGAGATTTTGAAAAAGCGACCACTTAATTGTGCCACCAACAGAATGTCAACTGTGGCTGCACTGTTTGGTTGGGGAGAAAAATGAAGTGGGGAGAGACAGGACAGGACAAAAGCTGAGCGGTTTAGAGGAGATTGTGCTTACACTGTATCTGGGTCCATTTGTCTGTCGGGATCGCTTCTCTGCCAGCAGGTCTTTGACTGTGTGCTTGACTCGTACGCCTTGGTACACTCTCTTAGAATATTCTGGAAAAGCAGAAGAACAGTTTGGGAATCTGCATTTGAACATTTGACACAAATTCAGCAACAGTTTGACTTGAAGCTAGTAACACATCTTCATACAAATTCTTATCCATCCCCACAAATGTGTGTTCATTTGAATGCTTCACAGTTTTATTCATATAGGTGAATGACTTTTTGGGATTGGTGTGTAAATGTCATGGAAATTGCCTTTGGTTTGGTTGATGCAAATGGCTTGCCGAAAAAGAGGCAATTTACTACAAACACTTGGTGAAACCTCACAGTGAAGACCAGAGGGGTTTGGATGGTTTGTAAAAAAAAAAAAACTACATATTTAAAGACTCCTACACTTAAATAAAGATGAGAAATTCTACGTGTATGTGTGTATGACAGAGAGTCTCTTTTGCTATTACAGTGGTCTTTTCACAATCTCAAATGTGTGCTGGTGTGATTTGGGGACATTCCTGGGAAGCAGAAACATAAACTCAATGAAAATGCAAACTTTATTATGCAAACGGAAATTGCATGCAAAAAACTTTATGTAAAAGATGGCAGCTTTTGAATGGATATTTTAGATAAGCCCCAACTTTGCTCGGGCAATGAGATTCTTGAAAATATGAAATGTTCTTTAAAAAATGTTTTGCTTTGCTGCAAAACAACCATATTTAAATATACATGCCAATATGAATCTTATTCATTAGCATGTGATGGGAGTGTTTGATATTAAAAGCACTTTTCAAATATCGATAGTTCACTTATGTGAATTGTAGGAAAAAGAAATTTGCTGATATTTTACTTTGCTGATACATTTCATGTATAATTGGTACTAAATCAAATTTTATGGTAGATCATTATTTGAGTACAAAGCTTAGAAACATTTGATTTAATATCCCACATCAAATAAGAGCTAGAATACAAATCATATTGCTGCATGTAAAAAAAAATATCTAAATTTCCCACCATGCACTCAAAACACAAAATAACAGTTTTTTCACCCCACACAACCTCATGAAATCCAAAAAGAGAAAAAATCTGATGTTCGACAGGTTAAAAGAAATATTATAACAGTACTTTTGCAGCATGTACAACATTTGTAACAATAGTCAGTGACAGCAGGAGCAGCTGTCAGCCTGTGTATGAATGAGTGTGTCTTAGCCTGTGTCCATGATGCTGTTGCAGCAGTCTGACACACACAGTTCATACAGAGGCCTCTCTGTTCTCCCTCTGCAATGTCATTTGCCTATTGTAGCAGCTATCATCCCAGAGTGCAGCACCATACTGAGTGGCGTGCCACGATGGGAGCTTTAACTACGCTGTCAGGAGGGCAGGGACACATGGAACATTCCACAGTCTTTCACACTGCAGTCATGAGGAGGCAGCTTTTCAAAATGACCTTTATCTATTTGTTTAAAATGCAAATTTGTTTGGTAGGGACGTTGTTTTGTAGACTATTTGCATCTGTAGTCAAGATTAGGGGTTGGAAGCATTCAGGAGCATGGAGGAGAGACTCGGAAGCAGCGTGTCACTCTGTCCTGAGCCTCCACTCAGATCATCCAAATTTGAAAAGATATATTGTTTCCACATTTTGATTTGTAGCTGCCGGAGTTTTCTTAAAGACTTGCTGGTTTGTGGCAGATTTAGTCTGTTTTTGTTTAAACAGTTTGGGCATTGGGCATCTCTGGCATAACTAAAACCGCTCAAAATTTACCAGAGCATCTTCTAGTGTTTGCAGGTTGAGTGTTTGCATCTTGGCTCAGACAGTTGATAACAGACTTTGATGCCTCCTGCCAACATTTTTTCTTCTTTTTTTTAGGAAATGTGGGACTTTTTTGCAAAAAAAGGCTTTATTGTGCAATTTTCTACTCAAATTGATATGCTGGAATTTGTATAAAAGCTTTACTTTGAGCAAACTAAAAACAAATGAGTCATCTAAGAGGAGAGGGAAGAATAGCTGGAGGCATAGCTGGAGGCATACTGGAAATAAAGACAATTTGAGCTGTTCCAAAAACGCCTGTACTGGCGTTAAAACGAGGCTACCCTTATGTGAACTTTTTAATTGTGTGTATGACAGAGAGTCTCTTTTGCTATTACAGTGGTCTTTTCAAATCTCAAATGTGTGCTGGTGTGATTTGGGGACATGTGACATCCTGGGAAGCAGAAACATAAACTCAATGAAAATGCAAACTTTATTATGCAAACGGAAATTGCATGCAAAAAACTTTATGTAAAAGATGGCAGCTTTTGAATGGATATTTTAGATAAGCCCCAACTTTGCTCGGGCAATGAGATTCTCGCCATGAAAATATGAAATGTTCTTTAAAAAATGTTTTGCTTTGCTGCAAAACAACCATATTTAAATATACATGTTGGCGTGCTACTTTCAATATGAATCTTATTCATTGCACATGCATAATGTGACATGGGAGTGTTTGATATTAAAAGCACTTTTCAAATATCGATAGTTCACTTATGTGAATTGTAGGAAAAAGAAATTTGCTGATATTTTACTTTGCTGATACATTTCATGTATAATTGGTACTAAATCAAATTTTATGGTAGATCATTATTAGTAAAAGGAAACATTTGATTTAATATCCCACATCAAATAAGAGCTAGAATACAAATCACATTGCTGCATGTAAAAAAAAATATCTAAATTTCCCACCATGCACTCAAAACACAAAATAAAACCCCACACAACCTCATGAAATCCAAAAAGAGAAAAAATCTGATGTTCGACAGGTTAAAAGAAATATTATAACAGTACTTTTGCAGCATGTACAACATTTGTAACAATAGTAGTGACAGCAGGAGCAGCTGTCAGCCTGTGTATGAATGAGTGTGTCTTACCTGTGTCCATGATGCTGTTGAGCAGTCTGACACACACACACACAGAGGCCTCTCTGTTCTCCCTCTGCTGTATTTGCCTACAGCAGCTAAATCCCAGAGTGCAGCACCATACTGAGTGGCGTGCCACGATGGGAGCTTTAACTACGCTGTCAGGAGGGCAGGGACACATGGAACATGCCACCTCACACTGCAGTCATGAGGAGGCAGCTTTTCAAAATGACCTTTATCTATTTGTTTAAAATGCAAATGTTTGGTAGGGACGTTTTTTAGACTATTTGCATCTGTAGTCAAGATTAGGGGTTGGAAGCATCAGGAGCATGGAGGAGAGACTCGGAAGCAGCGTGTCACTCTGTCCTGAGCCTCCACTCATCATCCAAATTTGAAAAGATATATTGTTTCCACATTTTGATTTGTAGCTGCCGGAGTTTTCTTATTGCTGGTTTGTGGCAGAGAGTCTGTTTTTGTTTTAGTTTGGGCATGGGCATCTCTGGCATAACTAAAACCGCTCAAAATTTACCAGAGCATCTTCTAGTGTTTGCAGGTTGAGTGTTTGCATCTTGGCTCAGACAGTTGATAACAGACTTTGATGCCTCCTGCCAACATTTTCTTCTTCTTTTTTTTAGGAAATGTGGGACTTTTTTGCATAAAAAGGCTTTATTGTGCAATTTTCTACTCAAATTGATATGCTGGAATTTGTATAAAAGACTTTGAGCAAACTAAAAACAAATGAGTCATCTAAGAGGAGAGGGAAGAATAGCTGGAGGCATACTATGTTAAACAATTTGTGTCTGGCGTTAAAACGAGGCTCCCATTGAACTTTTTAATTGTTTCCTGGCTGAAGCTCACAGTGTCTTGCCTTCCAATTGCAACGCCTGTACGTTGTTAAAATGTGAATAGTGTCAATGAAAATTTACATGAGTTTCAGATACTATGTCACCCTGACATGATAAAGTTTGAACCTGGTTACATTTTGACACACATACACATGACTTCATAATGAAAAGGACGCCACAAGATAAAGCAGCACTATTTGCGCCCACTCGGTTTTTGCATGCAGTTTGGCGTGCTACTTTCAAACAGACATCCTAACGCCATTGCACATGTTATAATGAACATGGATGGTTGACATAAAACACTGCTAATTTCACATGCTGAATATTTCATTCACCTCCAGCAGAAACTGATGAATTAGCAAAAAAAAAGTTAAGCTAAATAGAAACACACTAAGCTCAGCAGCTGACAGGATGCACTGCAGATTATACATCTTACTGTGTGTGTGTTGTATCATTATGACAGACTTATACACTGTATGTTGGCAGTGGTTAATGTGCAGCAACACACAGGAACATTAAGTGGTAAGACATTGCTGCTTTGTATTTGTGGAGAACACACTGAGGCTAAAGCACAGGCTAAAATCGCTGCATTGTAATGTCATAATGAACTAAAAATACGTTGCTGTAATGGCAGTTTTTTGGCAGCCTGCACATTCGCTGCCAAATAATAACGGGCAAACATGAATTAAGCCAGCCTATATACATCTTTTGTGTTTGACTAAGTGACTGTGACTCCAGGGGCAAAGCATTTAAAAAGTCTTTGTTCTGTTGATAAAGGGGCTGAAGTTTGATGCACAAAGTAAAAACAGTCATATGATCCAGGTTCAGCAACTGTGACAGATATGGAGTGGTCCACGTTTACATCCATGACCAGGAATGTAGTGCATCCATATGGTCAGCTGGTGTTGTATTGTACAGGAAGTTTGGAGCATGGAGGTTTTCTGTCAGTCTAATTTAAGCAGGGCATTAAAAGAATATAGTTTCAATTCAGAAGGAAATATGCAAAGCTTAGAATTTTAAAACCAAGATTAAATCTTTTATTACAGAAGTGTTTTATATCACTTTCTAGACTAATGAGATGCTTCACCAGTTGCCATGTTTGGTCTTTTGAGTCAACAAAACTATGCAGACCAAGAAGTATATTCCTCAATTTTCACTCTTCCTTCCATAGTTTGCTGTGTCAGAGTTTTATCAGTCTGCGTTGTGTCTCCCTGCCCCCGGGGAGCATCAGCAGCTCACTGTGCTAAGTATTAACCCTTAATACAGTCACTAATACACACTTAGATAACCTAAAACAGTGCCACAGACGTACAAAGGTCACACTGTCCTAGCCCATGATACCTAAATTAAAATCTCCACCTTACCTGAAAAATGCAAAATACCTTCAGGCTAAGTCGCTACACAGCGTACTCACGCGAGACTTCCTGTGACTCTCCCTGAGCGTACACTGCTCGCGTAGACACCTAGTGGCGATTCACGGGAGCTACAGTTAACACTGTCTAGACATTAACACATATAAACACATAGGAAACACGTGAAACTCTCCTGTATTACATCAAGAAATGATTCTCTCTCATATCCTACAGATGGCTTACTGTGCCACATATATCTGCTAGACCAGTGGTTCCCAAATCTTTTTTTGCAGTGCCCCCTTTTTGGAGATCAAATCATTTTCAAGCCCAAGTGTCCATAATTTCACCTGATTCCTCCCACCTGCATACATTGCATATTCTTCATCAACACTGACAATCAGGAAAAGAGGCTCATTATCAAAATTGGCAGCTTTTCAGAGTTTGGGTTTGCAAATGACACACACCATGCAAGCTGGTACATTAGGCAGAATGTGCCATGCTTTGTGAAGGAGAACACTTATTTCATGTCAGTGGGACCACAAAGGTACTGAAATGGTTATAATTTTACTGGATTATATTGATAGTTTAGGCTGACACTTTCCATGAGCCCATATTCAACCATTTGTTTGAACATAGTGTATGTATGAAACTATACTGAAACTATTAGTCAGTAATTATTAGACATGTAAGTAAGACATATTAATAAGTTATAATTCAGGAAATCAGTAAGAGTGAAAGATATAAAAGATATGTTTTAAAACATATATATATGTGTCTAAATTATAGATTCTAAATATATAATTTTACCTTTCAAAATAATCTTTCAGGCTCCTAGTCAAGTGCTTGCAGGTGCATGTTGTGCTTGAAGCATAACAATTAGGTAGAAAACCATGTGTTTATGCTTTAAATTTTCCTAGCATACTTGCAAGCTCATCTCAGCTAAAAGTTCAGAAGCTGCTCAACATAAGTAGCGACAATGAAATAATGGCACAGAAGATAA
Source organism: Scortum barcoo (assembly GCA_023238725.1). Taxonomy (NCBI): domain Eukaryota; kingdom Metazoa; phylum Chordata; class Actinopteri; order Centrarchiformes; family Terapontidae; genus Scortum; species Scortum barcoo. The sequence continues at coordinate 26,799,567 of CM041552.1, forward strand.
CATAAAATCCTACAGCTACAATATTACACAACCAACTACTAACAGCTATATATAGGTTCTGTGAAGAAAAAGAGGACACAGCACCCAGTGAGTGAGGCTGTATGCTATCTCTACATCCACAGGTGCATTTATGTAGAACTCGTGCTGACAGGCTGATTTTTTCTTGTAAATCCAGTTTATCCAGTTTTTATTATTCGTACTTATCACTTATTTTTCTGAAACAAAATGCCCAGCTGTGTTTTATTATTTATGATTTTGGTGATGCTTTCTCTGTGCTCGCTGTCAGGGACTAAGCTGGAGAGACACAGGTAGTTTTGTGAAAATTTTTTTTAAAAAATTATCTTTATTTACAAAATGCAAAAAGAATAACTGCCCACAGTGTCACCAGCAAGGTGCCCTGATGACCAGCCTTCATTAAAACATTAGAACCCTTCAAAACATGCCAAAAGATAAAGGATTTAACTTCATCCAACAGATTAAATAAAAGCTTTTCAGAGTTTGTCCATAAGATCATCATCGCCCACAGTGATGTCACCACCAGCTCTCTTCTGTGTGATGTTAACACATGCCAGTGTTAAAGAGACAACAGAGACAAGAAGCTCTAGCCAGGACTCCAGTTTTCCTACAATGCTAACTTCCAGCAACCTCAAACTTTCAGACCAGTCCCCTCAGTATCATAACCAGGACATACTACTCCAGCCTTCGTCTCTCACTTGCTAGTAACTGCTTCTTCCGTCTCACCACTCTCAAATACCATCTCACTGGACAGTTTAAGCTATACTGAACTTCATCTTTGGCTTCAACCTTCACCAAGTGGAATGGGATAAACTTCTTCTATGATTATCAACTGACACAGTCTGTCAGTTTTGGAGGTTTTTTATAACAGATGATGGTAGCAGCACACCCTATAATAGCAGCAAGTACTATGTGGAACCATGAATTATCACTCAGACAACCCCACAGTTGTAAACAATCAATGAAAGAGGCGCCAACACCCTATCTGTCATACTGTTTATGCACTAATCTGGGCCTAATTTGTACATCCTTTACACACCAACATGTTCTCTGCCATCAAAGTTTACTCTAGTGGCATTAGCTTCTTCTCTAAACTCGTAAAGGACTAGGACTAAAGGACTTCCACAGCAAGACCTTGCAAAATCCTTGCCATTTCCGTGTTACCGTAGACGTGCTGTCAGTGTGCATTGAGAAGATCCACTCCAGATACAACAATCCACATGCTGCTCAAACCTTAAAAGCCATGTTCATGCTAGGTTTTGGTTTCCTCAGATGCTCCAAGTTCACCTCCTCTACCCTTCACGTCAACACACACCATCACACCCATATTTCAGACATCTTATCTCAGATCATGGCATTCTATTTAAAGTGAACTCAGACCAATCAATCCAGCTGGCTTAGCCTGCCCTTTCCTTCATAGTATAATCAAATTCTTTCAAGACCCTTGCAAACTATTTATGTTTCCAGAAATCCCAGAGCAGAACATTGATAGATCCTCTCTGCATTCTAGAGTCCGTACAACTGGCTACTCAATTCTGGTCCCACAAGCACTTTTGCTACAAACTCTCCTTATCTGCTATTTCTACCCTTCAGTATTCCGGACACTCTTTCAGGATCAAAGCCACTGCCTCACCCTTGCAGCATCATTCCAAAACACTTAAACATATCACAGATATATCTGTTCAGAGCTCAGAGATCTCAGACCTGCTGAATCTCTGCCTGAGATTCTGGGGTGCTACGTAGACTCCCTTCCAAAGCTTCCCCACAATGCAGCCAGCAAATGGAGGAAGCACAAGCACTTTCACTTTCAAGCCTTATACACCAACCAGTTTTTTTTAAATAAGTTGTTCTGTTTCATATCACCGATGGTGTAAAGCATTATAATGAAATGAAGATTGAATGTGCTATAAACAGCTGAATTCCTTTGGCAAAATATTGTTTCATCAAATGTAGATTTACAATCTTCTCCTGTTTTTGAAGCATGTAAACACAAATTGGCCAACTTTTTTAAATTCTTGAAACACTGATAATAAAAATTATTGCTTTACTTCTTTATTTGTCTTTTTCATTATTTGTGGCAGCCATGTTCTCTGTTGTATTGGAATAAACTAAAGTCATGCTCTGTAGATGCCTGCTTGAATTACTGTATTCACAACAAAGTGAGAGGGTGTCTCCATCCAAAACAGGATAACTTGGGTAATGGTAAAAGTGCAGCTTGGAATTCTACATTATTAATTATCATACATGTATACACGTGGCTGTGATCACCAGCAAAATGTGAGAGCAATTGTTTTGGTTAGATTTTCCAGAGATGTTCCCCAACACAATTGTTAATACTAAAAAACAAACAAAACAAAAACAATAGACATCATTGTACTTGTGAGAGATGAAGGCTGGAGTAGTATGTCCTGGTTATGATACTGAGGGGACTGGTCTGAAAGTTTGGAAGAGAGGTTGCTGGAAGTTAGCATTGTAGGCACTCAGGTGGTTATTTAAATGCATATGGATCATTGTAGCAAGACACTGTGTCTTTATTATAATGACTGGATTTTCAACAGAAAGGTGAACTGAGAGTCATCATCTGCTCTTGGTAGAATAGTTACACATTACAGACAACAATAAGTTTCCCCCCAGAGGAACAACCTCTTCAGGATTCACAAAAAAACATTGCATCTTGGAGATGGAGAGCACTGTGTCTGAAAGGGTTGAATGCTGTGAATGTGATTGGCCATGACTGTCACAGCCTGTAACTCACCCACCTGTAATGTATGGTAATATATTCTTTCTGGTTCTACACTGTGCACAAGTGTGCCACAGGTGCACCAAGGGAGTGAAAGTGTGTTTGGCACACTCAGTGTGTAGGATGTGCCTGACTGCAATTTGGCCATGACATTGGGTTAACAAAAATACTGCAGTGGCATTGATGTCATCTTGTGTTGATTTGCTAATTGTAATATAGACTTACTGTAACACAGGTATGCATGTGTGTTTTTGTATGATGTAAGAATTAAACAAAAAAAATATTTAATTTTAGTTATAAAATAATAGATCATGCTAAATATGGGCATGCATGTGATTATTTTCAGCAAGTCATGCATTATTATCATTAATGAGAACTTCCGTTACAGTTTACAGCGGGAAAATGAAGGGGATTTTCACAGGAATAACCAGTAGGGGTGTCAGCTCTTTCCTTCTACCACACTGTACTCTATGTTTTTCCACATCAACAGGTCACATCTAAGTGAGGCCTGGTGTTTACACTGAATTGCAAGAGCTGACTTCCTTGTCAATAGCAGTATTGTGACTACCTGTACTTTTGTAATGAGGTGATATTATGTGTCCTGACTGCTGTGTGCAGTTTTTATCAGTTAATGACTCAGAGATAAGAGGGATGCACAGCTCTCCTCTGCAACGGACATCTGGGACAGAAGAGGAAGGAAAAGATCCAACAGTGCTGTACTGTCTCACTCTGCCTGTGAAGTCATGGGGATGCATAATATCACCCTTTATATGTGTTCTTGTACTGTGTCTCTACATTTTAAGATAACAAGGTTCATTTCTTAAGTGATTTATCTCTAGCCTAATGGTACACAATGTAGTGTGAGAACCTTTACTTTGGATATAAAGACATACAGTAATATTCACAATGTGAATGTACATGCTTTAAAGGTCCACATTTCAAATAGTGAACAGCAGTGTGGCTTTAAACTCTTGGGATACATCGTACCCTCTGTGTCTCCATAAAAAAAAAACAAAAACAAAACACATCACTGGAATTCTTTTTCAAAAAGCCCAATTATATTTTCTTTTAGGATTTTGGTACAGAATGATTGAAGTAATATGTTAGTGGTGTCATGAACTTCTGTGTCACACAAGGTCTGTTCTGGGTGAACCCAGAGCCCTTCTTGTCATCTCAGACCATTTTTTATGTTGATTAGGGTTGTATTATTCTGTGTATCACCACTAAATTAATTTTCTCATATAGAATTTAAAAAAATATTTCTATAGAATCTTTACACACTAGTCTGTGATTTGGAGCTTTTTATGAAGAGTTTTGAAAACAAGCCTGAATTTGCAAAATAGAAACCCAGTTTGCACCTGCTGCTGCAAGAGTACATGTTAATTGCTAAACTTGCTTAACATGAGCAAATAATCTTGAATTTTATCTCTCATTGATGGTATGACAGCGAGGCAGTGATTCTGGTGTACAAGCCAACACAGACTGTTAAAAGCTGACAGTAAAAAAAAAACAGTAAAATCTCCCTTTTTTGCATTCTCACAAATAGAAATAAAAGCAGAAAATAAATAAGAAGTAGCTAACTGATTTAAAAATGACTTTTAATCATATTTCCTAAAACTCTGTCCTGACAGCAGTACATGAAACAGATAATCTGTGAAAAAATTAGACTCCTCTGGCTCCACCTGCTGCCTCTAAGGCCATTTGACAAGAATCCACCACACCCAGGTCAAAACAACCAACCAGAACAGAGTATAGGATAGCACATCAATCGCAGGTTTCACTCCACCTCACATGAACTCACTCAGAGCAGATGTAATGGAGGATAAACAACAGCTGAATGACCGAGCAACAAGAAAACAACAGTTTACACAAAAGACAAGTAAACAGAAGGAGAGCAATGAAGAAAAGCAAGCTAAAAAGAAAGAGTCAGACCGAGTGTCGCTGAGGCAGTGCGTTGTTGCTGCTTTGAAAGTGTAATTGAAATGGTGCATGTGTGTATGATTTTGTTCAAAAATGCCATTTTGAAAAAGCTGGATAGGTTTTGATTACAGCTTGTGTGTAGAGTTTTGTCACAGTGAGCCAAATTGTGCAAAACGTGATTAACATGATTAACATTTTACCTCACACCGTATCCTTTGCTATCATTTAGTCTTTGCTATGTTTTAAGCTTATTTTCAATTGTCGTGTTTCTATGCTCTATTGTATCTGCCACTGCTTATTCATGTTGCTATTTCCATTCTGTCTCACAAATAAAGGGAAAAGAGTCTCATAATTTTGTTCATTTTTAATTATGATTCTGTGCTCAACCTCTGGTGTGTATCATGTCACCAACGGTGCATAATCTTTAAATGCACATCTTCACATGAGTTTTATCCTGGTTTTTAGTTCTGTGAAACATGGCATGAAACATACAAAACCTTGTCTGTGAAGGAGGGTCCCTTTGATAAGGTTAGATGGATAGATAAACAACTTTATTGATCCCCTGAGAGAAATTAAGTTGTCACAGCAGTGAGGTACATAAAAATAAAATAAAATAAAATAAAATAAAATAAAATAAAATAAAATAAAATAAAATATGGGGGAGGTTTTGTCATGATACTGGCTCACCAGATACAGGTGTATTCATACTACAGTCACAGAAATCTTTCGACTGACTGCAGGTAGGTCGTCTTCATTTCATTGATTAGGTGACTATCTATCTATCTATCTATCTATCTATCTATCTATCTATCTATCTATCTATCTATCTATCTATCTATCTATCTATCTATCTATCTATCTATCTATCTATCTATCTATCTATCTATCTATCTATCTATCTATCTATCTAAATCTAAATCTACTTTGATTCAAGATATAGATAATACACAACTCGAAACTTCCAAAAGTACACCTGGGTAGTGTATTATTGACTTTTTAGAGGTGAAATATCAAAGTTAGGGCTGGATATACAGTAATGTATGCTAGTAAGCTGACCTCCAGTGGACTCCTTCAGTCATAACAGCTGAGGCACTTTGCAGTTAATCCACTAGAGGGCAGTAAGAGACAACTCAACATGAGTCTGACACCAACAGCAGTGACAGTCATGTGAACAGAGGGACTGGAAACACAAGTAAACACAGGGCAGAAAGATAAAATCACTAATAGAACACTCAAACAAATGGGATTGGTGGGAATCCGTGGTAGACAGTAAACACAAACATTAGACCAGACCGTCAATGGAAAGAGATGGACGTGCAGACTGATAGGAGGAGCAGAAATACAGTTTCTCTCATCTCTCTGTCATCTGGGCTTGTTCGAACAGCTTTTGCTTATCATGCTACACTGCTGAGTCATGATTTATCACAGGCTGGGTCTGATCACACATCTCCTCTCCTCTGCTGCTGTTAGTCTCCACTGTCAACAAAGAACAGACTGTGCTCAGGTCAGGCTGATATATCAGGTTGAGCTTTTGGAAACTGGATGTCAGCCAGTCACTGTCTACTGATACAACTGCTCTTAGTGCTGCTGCTGCTGCTTATACTACTGCTTATACTACTGCTGTCATCATTATGATATTCCTACTACCTCTGCTGCTGTCTTATTTATTTTTCTAGTTTGGTTGTATTCATTTTGCTTGTTTTGTTGTGTTTTGTTATATTATGCTTATTTTTTAATGTTTTTTTACACCAAGGGTTTGGCAGAACTGGTAACTTCAATTCTCTATATGTTTGTCCCTGTACATGCTGCAGCATTGACAATAAAGAAAACTTTGACTTTGCTAATAAATAATGGGTTGAAATCAGCGACAATAACTGAAGAGCAGTGGAAATTTGCAAAGTACATTTGCTCAAGTACTGATAATTTTGAGGTATTTGTACTGTATTTGTACTGTATTTTAAACCTGTAATGAGTGTAATTTTGGGCGCAGCAGCAAACAAGCAACAAACTCAAATACATATCAGGACCTTTCAAGTTGATATGGGAAACTCGTTAGCAAGGCACAGAGCAACATTAGTATTAATTGGGAATCAAGTTTGTATCCACCTGATGAATGTCTGTCCACTTTTGAGTCTCTTTTGGCTGGGCTGTAGCTCTTCACCAACTCCCGGGGCAAACATTTGGCTCCCTAGCTGCTAATCACTTCACTATGTTCACAAACTACTCACTAACTGTGTCTGTCTGCTGTTTGGTGCTGTGCGGGTAGTGGACAATGAGCTTTTAGAGGTTTTTCACTGAAAACAGCTGCCTACTGCGACAGAAAAAAAACATTATTAGAGCAATGAGAGTGAAGCAAAACAACAAAGTTGTGGGCAGCTGAAAGCCGAAAGGGGCTAAAATATTCTGTAGTAGTGAGGGGAGCTGTGGAGTCATTCTCTGTGGGTTTGTCACCATGAGAGACAAAATATTGATTGGAGCTGCTTTTAGTAAAGTTTTGAATGCACAACTTATATTTGTAACTTTGTGGAATCGCACACTTAACAACCTGAGTATTTCTTCCTTTACTGGAATATAAACTTTGACAAAAACATTCATATCACCTTCACACGTCCACATCATTTCAATTATACACTGCCTACATTCTTCAGTCCCTTGAAAGAGACACACCTTAGAGCTCATTTTCCACTGCTACCTGTTACATAAGGGTGAATTGATGTTGAGGAACAACAGTCCCGCCTTCTGTCTCCAAAAGTCTGACTTCTTTCTTTCTGAATGTTATGGATCGTGGACCAGGCAGGTAGACCCAAATGCAGGACACAACTTGTGACGAAGATTTTAAGATGTTTAATAAAGAGTACTCTTACAGCAAAATTATTAGCTGACATGACAAGGACAAGTCACTTGGAAGCACATTTTACAATCTGGCAACGAGACAGGGGAAACGCAGACAATATATACACATGAGGGCAGCCAATCACAACGCCGGGAAATCACACAATGGCAGGAAGTAAAGGGACCTGAAACGAGAGGGAAGACTTAGTACTTTCAAAATAAAACAGACACACCAGAACAGGAAACAGACATGACAGACATGACATGAAAACTTAACAAACAAGACGAGATATGACAGTACCCCCCTGTTTGATTCTGTGCCACCAGACATCTCTGGCAGGTCTCCAGCTCCTGATTAAGCCACTCTGTCTGGCCCTTAGATTCCGGGTGGTAACTGGACGATAGGCTGATGGTGGCACCGAGGAGCTGACAAAACTCCTTCCAGAAACTGGATACAAACTGTGGTCCTCTGTCACATGTGTTTGTGGGTAAACCGCGGATGCGGAAAACATGGTTAATCATGACTATGGCAGTTTCTTTAGCAGTTGACATGTTGGAATGAAGTGAGTCATTTTTGAAAACCGGTCTACCACCGTCAGCACAACCGTGTTACCCCTTGACGGAGGCAGGCCCGTGACAAAGTCCAGCAAGAGGTGTGACCAAGGTCTGTGTGGCACCGGTAGTGGCTGAAGTAACCCCATCCAGACCTGCCTCGACGCCTTGCTACGAGCATAGAAAGAGCAGGCAGCCATGTACTCAGTCACGTCCTTGGCGAGGGTGGGCCACCAGAAGTGCTGTTGGACCACGAAGACCGTTCTCTTAATCCCTGGATGGCATGTGAGCAACAAGGTGTGCACCCACTGGATGACCTTAGAGCGCATCGCTTCCGGTACGAACAACCGGTTGTGAGGACAGCACTCAGGGGCAGGTTCACCCTCTAGGCTAGCTCGTTGCACATCATTTTCTATTTGCCAAGTTACCGCTCCTACTACACGGTCAGGTGGTAGGATGGGTTCAGGTTCCTTGGCAGCTGGTTCTGGATCATACAGGCGGGACAGAGCATCTGGTTTAGTGTACTGTGACCCCGCCTATAGGAGAGGGAGGGTGAACCTGAACCGACTAAAAAGAGAGAGCCCACCTTGCTTGACGTGAATTCAATCTTTTTGCAGTTCTGAGGTATTTGAGGTTTTTGTGGTCTGTCCATACGATGAACGGATGTTCTGCCCCCTCTAGCCACTGGCGCTATACCTCCAGGGCCACCTTTATCGCCAGCAGCTCCCAGTTCCCGACGTCATAATTATGCCCTGTAGGAGACACTTTACGAGAGAGAAAAGCACATGAATTAATACACTGGTCCTTGGGAGCATCTGGCATGGTCAGGACAAGCGCTGATGTGAACATCCCCATGAGCCGATGGAACGCCTCCTCAGCCCGGGGACCCCACTGAAAGGGAACTTTAGGAGAGGTTAGTGCATGAAGGGGAGCCGCCACTGCACTGAAGTTTCTTATAAACTTCCGGTAAAAGTTTGCAAAGCCCAGAAACTGCTGCACGTTTTTCCTGGTTGTGAGTGGTGGCCAGTTAGTAACAGCACTAACCTTAACTCTGGATCCATCTTGACTTGATTTTCAGAAACAATAAACCCCAGGAATGAGACTGAGGAGGCGTGGTACTCGCACTTCTCTGCCTTCACATAGAGCTGATCATTCCCAGCAGGCGAATCAGGACCTGCCGGAGGTGGCGCTGGTGGGTAACAGGATCAGCGTGTTGAATCCCGTCTTCCACTCGTCACCCTCCCTGATCCTGGTCCACCGTTTGGTGGTGGTAAGCGTCCAGTTTGGTGAAGATTTTGGCCTGCTGGAGCTGCTCAAAGGCGGAGGATATGAGCAGTAGAGGTTGTCTGTTCTTGACCGTGATGTCGTTAAGTGCACTGTAGTCAATGCATGGCCGAAGCGAGCCGTCCGTCTTGCCCACGAAGAAGAATCCCACTCTGGCTGGCGAGGACGATGGGCGGATGATGCCAGACCTCAGCGACGCCTCGATGTACTCATCCATGGCCTTCCTCTCGGGACCAGAGATGGAGTAGAGCCTGGCTTTAGGTATGGGGGCTCCCGGAAGAAGGTTGATGGCGCAGTCCCAATGACGATGTGGGGACAGAGAGGTGGCTTTGGCCTTGTTAAATACCTCACGTAGGTCATGGTAACAAGGTGGGACTCTCGACAGGTCTGGATAATGGTAGTTTTACCATTAATAGTCAAAGTTACTGTGGTTAGTGATGTCGTCACTAACAACCCGTCTGTTCCCCTGCACATGAAAACTCAACACACACAGACACATCAAGAGACATGACACTGAAAATAAAAAGAAAAGTTATTTTTCTATTATGCAATTTACCAGTTTGAAAGTTCAAACTAATTCATGTTTCTCTGACCACTTACTACAAATCCCGACCAGATGGGGTCTGTTACTTTAATGTGTCTGTTTAGAGTCTGTGGCCTGAAAAGTCATGCCAGGTTAGAGCTGTCATTTACAGCTGGACAGTCCCTTTTCATAATAAAACCAGCAGAACCTTGTAAACTTTATAATTCATTTCTGGACTTTCAGTTGCTTCAAAAAATCCACAACTGTTATTTTCTCTGTCCCCATCAGGAAAAACATGTTTCTTATCGCAGGACATGGTCTTGAACCATTGAGTGGAATTTTCCAGAGGACGGAGTAGTCTGTCTCGGACAGCGGAGGAAGCTGTATTGGAGAGGATTCTTCATGGGTTCCTGTGCGTATCATGCACATATAGGGATTATTCTCATAAAACTAAATTCCAGCTTGTAAAGTTTTGGTATGTCTCTGAGCTCTGGCCACTTGCTCTTTCTTGGAAATTATAGTGCTTCGTCACACTCGAGAGAAATACTTTAAATTCTTCAGCGAGTCTGGAAGATGCATTTTGCTGAGTGGGGTAATATAAATGTTTATTCGAGCCCAGCCTGCACAGATATTCACATCACATTGACACAAGGAGGGAAACTCACATGAATCTGTTCCTCGGAGAAATGCCTTAACTGCGTGTATTATTATTTCCACTTTCAATCATTCAGGACTATGACGATCTACATCATACTCCATCTCTGCAAATCCACCAGTGAGTGTTATCAAAAAGGCAGACTTATTGAGCCACTGATTTAACTCCACAGACATGACTCAGCGAGCCACAATTAGCTGAAGTCCTCAATCGGAAACAAATGACAAACATTACAGTGAGATGGAAACAAAACCAATGAGTTTAAGCATCCAAAGACAGGCAGTGTACTCTTACATAAAAGTAGTGATATATTACAGTATCCAGCTCCTGGACAAGCACATGGAAACATATTAAGTTGAAGGGAATCTAATCCTTTTCCTCGGCACTTTATAAACAATTTCTCCTTTTAAATGTGCAGGAGTGAGAGCGAGCAGGACACATTATTTAAGCGCAAGTAAAAGATGGAAATATAAGGTAGAGCACACTGTCAGAGAGAGCACTCTCCTTATCAACCTGGTGAAGTAATACTGACAATACTGATAATGCTGTGTAGCACCATTACATGATGGAGGCATGAATGATGTGAAGATATCACCCACATCCAGCCTGGTTTTATTTAGCCTTTTCCATGGAAGCCCTCATGGTGACGATATGCACAGATGAAGTCACGTAAACATCTCCTGGAAAATTATTTGAATTCTGAAGAAATTTAATCACGTCAGCAAGGCAGCTACCTGAGGCAGTGAACAGAGGTCCACTGAGGACTCTGCAGGTGCATCGCTCAGACAGAAAAATAATAAAAGAAATTTGCACAATGCTTTCATGCGTCAAGAGGAAGGTCTGGAGCACAACACAGGAAAAAACTGCATGTCATTCAGTTTAATATCATCCACTTTTGTAGTGGTGTTTTCAATTTAGTATTCACATGTAGTGTCTACTACTGCCTCCTGTTGTCAGAGAGTACTAAACACCCACTCCTGCAGAGTGTCACAGTTGCAGTGGCCACAACAGGCAAGAGAGAGCCAGTTTCACTTTCAAAAACAAACTTTCGTTTATTGCTTTATTAACAGTGTTTTCTTACAATGGGTATCAGGCAACAGGTTTTACAAGAGAGGTGTTTCAAAGAGGACGATATACTACTTCTGTTTGTTTGGTTAATCTTCCAGTTGAGAAAGAGCAGCTCTCAGTTGTTTCATAAGTTTTTATAAGGGCAGTATCCAGGAGTTGATGATACCCTCCTAAACAGAGCTGGGATAAGCCACTTTGGATTAAAGTAGCCCTTTAAACAAAATTTGCCTAAATATAGATATGATTAGGTGTAGTCCTAGATTTGGCCTGTTCTTAAATTGAACAGAATCATTTCCTTAAGGAAGATTAGTTAATCCAGGACCAAGGTGACAGGTTTGACCTCAGATCAGGGGTCTCAGAATGCTTCAGACTAAGTGCTTGTTGGATCTGGGGTTCTACATCGATAAATTTCTGTGGCTTTCCCAAACAGATGATCCAACGATCACACCCACTTTACTCAGTAGTTGATAAGTTGTGCAGAGGCTGAAAGTAAGCACAGTTGGATTGCTTTTTTCTTGCTCTTCATAAAAACTACTTCCATCATTTTCCTTTGTCTCCAACTGAGTGCAACATCATGAATTCCTTTGAGGAGCGAGTGTCTGTAAGTGCAAAAGAATTCTTAGGTAGAAATCAGGCAGACAGTGGGATACAGTCAGGAGGAGGGTATGATGGCATTCAAATCATACTGGACCCTTAAGACTGTCTGAAGACCAACAAGCACAACCAAGAAGACAAAATATGTACTGACAGGAACAACCAACTCTCTTTTGTATTTTTTGGGGCGTTTTTGCCAGTGTTGGATGACAGTTGGAATCAGACTGGGGATGTTGTGGTGTGTGGTATACATCTTAAACCACTACCCTGAGACGTTGTCCAACTCAACAATTCTGACGTTTCCGAGGCAGTTTTCACATATGTACTGGAAACGCAGTGGTGATGGAGCTCATTATTTGCATTTTTGTAACAGATGAAAGCCTGCAGCCTCTTCTTGTCTCAGCTTTGGATCAATATAAAATCCTTTGGTTTTGTTTGTGTGAACTTGTAACTAATTGCTTTGTCTGTTTTTGCTTGTTCATTTCCAGTGAACTCTGAGGTTTCTGTGATCTGCTCCAGCATTCTCAGGCAAGGGAAGTGCTGTATGCAATAACTGGTATTGATCTGGTTTAACTTGGTCCAGAACTCTGTAGTAACTGTTACTTATTTCTTCACTCAGTAGTGTTGTAGATAAGGATATTACATGAATTGAGGAGGCAATGTGAAAGGAGCCCCGCTCACTGTTGCACCAATGTGGGACTTTACACAAGTTTTAGCCTCTTTTAGCTAATTGTTTCGGTTCTGCTCTGCACATCGTCTGTATGGTAGAAGATCATTTATATGGTACATTGTGAAGACCTTACTGCTGTCATCAACCCCCGAGAAAAAAAGCGTAGGCAGTTATTTACAGGCAAACAAGCTCAGACAAGTGGACTGCATACTACCTGCGCAGCACCAAACAGCAGACAGGCACAGTTAGTGACTAGCTGGTGAACATAGTGGAGCATTTAGCAATTAAAGAGACAGATTGAGATGTTTCCTAGGAGTTGGTGGAGAACAAAGCTAAAAGCAGAGTAAATATTGGAAGGAAGCCAAGCTGATAATATTTCCTTGTGTTTCATGGTTGTATGAAAAGCCTATATTTGTTATTTTAAAAGGCAATAACAACATGATAAGGATAAAATATGTCAGGACTGTGTGTCTTTTTAGTATTTTTCTGCCCTCTAGTGACCAAAAATTATTAAATACAGTTGCACTCTTCCAACCAGGATTAAAAAGGACCCCCAGCTGAAATGACCCCCTATCAAGACATAAAAGACCCTTCGTATTCGTGTTACTTTGTTCACCTTCAATACGTGTTTCACTTGTATGTTACGGTAGATGCGATGGTCCGATTGTCATACACACAGTTTGGCCTAATTAGGAGATTAGGAGCAGACACAAATGTTTACATTTAGCCCGTGACTCCTCCAGTCTGGATCACTCTGTACAGTACCAGGAGGGCCCAGCACACCAGACAGGAGCTGCCCTCAGTTCACAGAGAGGCCAATGTGCCGCCAGGCCCAGAGGTCGGCATGTGGAGAGACTAGACGTCAGCAGACGCTGCAGGTTCAGCAAAAAGACACAAGCAGAATTAAGAGCTGTAGGAATGTGTTTAAGGGCGAGAGGTTGTGTGCATTGTGTTGAGGTGTGTGTGCTGCTGCAGGTAAGAAAAAGGACAAGGGTGGGGGGGAAGCACAGAGAGGAAGACGTGCAGAGGGCTGTGCACTCACACACCATAGATATTGCCTTTTCACTTGATGTGTGAATGTGTGCCTCTTTCAGCTTCTGTGGCAAAGCACTTTTGACAGATTCAGTCTCCTTGAATGGAATTACACACCCTTGGCAAAAGGCCTTTGAAGCTCTGATTCACACACACAAAGTGCAGTGAGGTCGGACAGTAGCGTGAATAGTAGGAGCATTAATCCGTCAGGCCACCCAGTGTCCAGTGTTTTAGGAGACCTTGAAAACAAAGCCAACCCTGATCTGTTAACCACTCAAACAGTGCAAAAGAACTAGAGCAGCACTGAAGAAGCTTACTAATGAGCTGATCACAAGGCCTTTGTCAGACTGGATACTCAGAGGCAAGGTAGCTCTCTGTGTTTTGGACAATTTAAAGCCCCTATGTGAAGAGATTTACATGTTTACAGCACCTTTGATACAGTCCTAATGACTGCAGCCAGCGCCACAGAGAGCTGTCTACACAGCAGTGTTAAAGCTGCACTGATCAGTATTTTCTGTTAACAATGCATCAACTGACTACGTATTTGTGAAAGGTGTTGCTATGTGAATTTCTTCAGTTCTATGGAGCGTTTTAGCATACTGCGGCTAAATGGTTTAATTAAGTCTCACCACTATCGTCCACCTCATTTACAGACACTGCATGCAGCTGCTTTCTGGGCAGAAGATCCACCAAGAGCAAAGTTAGCAGTTAGCTGGTGAACATGGTAAAAGTTAAGCTGCTAAAGAGGCAGATTTCATAAAAGAGTTTGAATAGTGGACTTATATTCATCAGGTGAACACACACACTAATTTTGCTTTGTATTAGCTGGATGTGTAAAGAAGCAACCTCATACTTCTACTAATACTAATAATACTCCACAGTTTTATTTACTTGTTAAACTGAAGAGCATGAAGAATTATTAAAACTATTATCAGAAATTCAAACAAATACCAGATGTTTCATTTTATGCTTTCAACATGTGGTCAGATCCTCATATTTACACTTTTCACATTTATTCACTGTTTGTGGGATATCTTTACTACTGTAAGAATTACTAAACTCTATGAAACAATATGGGAACCTCTTGATTTCACTCTCAGTGTGCAATATTAAATGTTAAGTGACCTGAGACCATATTAATGCTAATAGTCAGCCATCAGCTGCTCAGCGCCTGTAGATGAGATTTTGTTCATTTGATGCTATGCAGAGCAGTTGGCCAAGAGAAAAATTAAACACGGAAAGCAATGACATATGAAGTGAGGCCTGCAAGATTGAAAAAGAGTATGTCCAAACCAAATTGATGTACAACGTGTGGTCCATTTGTGAAGTCTTTTGCGACGGGCACTCTGAGGTCTGATGTTGGACAAGTTGATTTCCAGATGTGTCTTCAGGCCCTGACTTATGTAAGGTAAGGAGTCTGCACAGTGGGGGCAGGCGTTGGCTGTCTGCTCTCGTGATTGAAGAAGTTCAAATGTTGATTCAGTCTCAGTACACTAAGTATTTCTTTTTTCACTGCAGCAGGCATCATTAACCCTCTCCTTATTCATTCCTCTTGATCATAAGCTTGGATAACTGTGAGTTTTCAATATGCTGCACAGTGTCAGTTTCCAAACTGACCTCATGAATGAAAACATATAGGCCCAATGAGTGTATTTCATAACCTTTTGGCTGACAGAGGCAAGCCTGACAACTTCAATTCATTTGTTGTGCAAAAGCACAGAAAGGTGGGCCTGTCAATCGAATTTCTCTTCGCATGAGCTGACTTGAAGGATTAAAAAAAAAAACAGAAAGCAACGTTTGCTTGAATTGCCCCTGTATGTACAGTGTCATCCCCGAGGGCCAGATATGTGTGTTTGGTTTACTCACCTGTGTGGACCTGCAAGTGCTCCTCAACAGGTGCTTCTGTGGTCCAAGGCTGTGGTACAGTGTGGGTATAAAGCTATTTACTCAAATAACAGTGCGTGTGTGTAAGCGGGTGGGGCTGCTTGGCTGCTCAGCTCCCGGAGATGACATCATCGTGCATTGATTGAAATGCTACCAACATGCTGCTCAGACTGACAGAGCTGCTACTTTACTGAGACTCTGTTTGCATAGAAGGCAGTTTAATGACATAAAGACTTGAGCACACACTAAAAAGTTTAAAGTTACTTCAAAATAAAAGATTTTCCACATGTAGACAGGACGGAGAGTCTGTTCTTCAACAGTTAGATATTCTTTTTTACTAAATCATCAAAAGGTATATTTACATATCCACTGAAAAACTTTGATTTATAGATGAAAAATAAGCGCTTTGTTAAAGTAATAGCCCTATTAATTGACCAAAACTAGGACCAGTGGAAACAACCTGTAAACACAACACTGGCATATCAGCACGTACAAAACAGCTGCTTTTCTACACACGGCTCTGACTGATTTAAAAAATAAAACCAAATCAAAGAGTTAAGAGAGGCTAAAACCCACTGTAGAGATGAGGGTTCGTTTTTGAGGTAAGGAGTTTGACTACTGCAGCTTTAAGTAGAGAGGAGAGACAGTGCAGAGTGATCACACATTCGCTCATGCTTGAGTCATAGAGGTGAGATAGTTACCTTGTCTACAATACCTTCCTTTATCCTTTTATGTTTGTTTGGATCATTCAAGGACGTGAGAGTATTACCATGGTAATAAGCTTGCCTGCTCACACAGATGTTGTCATGGCTCACAACATTATTCATACAATGCCTATGTTCTACTGAAACTGCAGAATTTAAGTGAGCAACTGTGCATCAAATTAAGTTTGGTGTGTTAATTATAAAACAAAGCAGAATCGTGCAGAGTTATGAAAAGAAGAATACTTGTCACATGTCCTTATTGGTCTCTACACATACAGGTAGTTATTTGCCTCTGAGAGCTGACAACACATTACAATCACAGTAAAAGGAATATCATTTGAGAGCGCTAAACGCTGCATTTAAAACATAGCTGTGTGCCTTTTTCAGAAAGTCATGGCTCATGTTTAGTATGATGACCTACAAAACATACAGTCAATAGTCAACAGATAAGATAATTTTTGTGCATTTTTCTTTTTTTTTTGTGGATTTCCCTGTCCAGTATGTGGCACTGAGGCCTGAGTAAATTTCTACTACTGAGGATGTAGATCACAATTTTACATATGACGATGAGGGAAAACATCGCCCAGTGGCTCACTGATGTGTTTTTAATAGTTTTTGGACATCAGAGGAGCCCTGTGACACAGAGAAGTAAGATCTATCCAACAGCTCTGTGTAGGATCAATTCATTGTTGATTTAGGTGATTCATGGGATTTGATGACAATAATAAAAATACAGAATACCATCAGCCCCATCCTGTCAGTGGAGTTTGTGCTCAATGAAAACTGTTAACTCAGCCCAGGTTGTTCTCTGGGGTCTTGAGGAATTCTGGGAAAGGCGACTAGACGGAAAATAGAAGTAGAAGGAAATGACGCATTTTCAGGGGGTGGGAGTGACAAAAAAAGGAAGAGAGTTAACTCCTGACTCCTGCCACATTGCTAAACTTCCATTTAAAAATGCTACTGACATTGTTCAGGCCTGCAAATAAATTCACTCATCATATAATATATCATATAATGCACAGAGAGCCTATTAACCCATAAGAACCCAGACCCCTTTCTCCTTCAAGGAAAATTATGGGGGACATATCACAGACTAAATAGTTGTTGTGGGAACACAAAATCACATGACCTGTTACATGACCCACCAGGATGTTCAGTAGGGGTCACTTAGGGACTTCACAGGTTAAAATCAAGGATAAAGCTATATAAGGAACCTTTCCAGGTCATTTAAGTGACTTGTGACACCTGTGCCACCGTGGGTTCTTATGGGTTAAAGGCTGCACTTAAGTGCTCAAACTGTAAAAAATGCCACAGTGGACATACCTTAGCTGAGCTTTTAAGTGGATCAGCTACATAACACAACCTATCTGCTCGTCATTTTTATTGTAAACTGGCTGTTTTTAATCCAAGGCCACTCCTGACGTCAGAACTTTTGGAGAGGAACCTGCACGCATTCCTGAGATGAGGAGGGATCCAGACCCAGACTCATTCCCCATCCTCCTCCCCCCTGCACTTATCAGCCAGGACAACAAGCAGAGCTCTCTGCAGACAGGCTGATTGATAGATCAATTTGAGCAAACTTACAAGTCTTTCCTTTACTCCAGACTGCCAAATAATGACACAATAGTGCATTTTCAACACAATGTCTATGTCAGTTTATTGTTTGACAGCCAGCACTGACTAACCTAGCCTTGCCACGTGAGGAATAAAAAAACCTTATTATTATTTATTCAGTACATCTGCTGACTGACAAACACAGGTACAAACATGCTAAAATGTCAGACCAGTGTAGGCAGTGAATTATTTGCTGTATGGAAAACTTCTAAAAAGACTCATATTATGTAAAACATCTAACTGAGAGTACTTATATGACAGCTGTCTTGGCAAGAATGGGTCTTTCTTCCACAGAAAAATCACCCTTTCATTCTTTTCTAGCAGTTTTTATTCTTGATGTATCGAAGCTGCAGCTCAACCTTTTTTTCTGTTTTCTGTTTCTTCCACCTTTTTCCCACAAATCATTGGGAGGTGCTGCATTCACAGCGAGAAAAACCACAGCGCGGTTGCTCAAAAACACAAATAGCTTATGTTTAAATACCTCTCCACCGCTATGCAACAGCATCCCTCTTGAATATGTTCCATACTGCTTTTAGGAACATAAACTTTAATTGCGGTCATTACAGGACCTGTAAAATCTGCTCGTAAATTCTTTCACAAAGCCCCTTCAACATACCTCCACTATCTATGCGACCTGGGAAACACATGCTTGAAATGTTGGGCTACATCAGTACTGATGAGCTGGCTGATAATCTGGGTGAATTACTTTTCAAATTATATACATATAAATATGAAATGCGCATTAAAATGACCTCTTTCTTACATCTGTTTGGCTCAAAGGATTTGTGTATTTGCAAAGTAGAGTACACCTTCAGTATATTTTTGCTGAAAATTGTAGGTGTCAACACTGTAAACACTCAAAATGTCTTGCATGACATGTTAATTGCTCACATCTGAGCTGTTGAATGGGAGCTGCAGTCAGCTGAAGTTGGAGCACTGAAAGAGAAGTGTGTTTTGAGGTGTTAAAGCCAAAATAAAATCACTTGAAGTGTATTTCAATAATTAAGCACTGCAGGCAATTGAATTTGAGTTTGAGTATGGCGATTAACAGTGACAGCAGTTGAACTGTAAAGGAGGAATGTAAGTTCATTCTCAGCTGCAATGAAGCACCACAGATTGTTAAAATGCACCGTAAGCAGCTAAAGTTTGAGTTGTAAGGAGTGAGGAACACTTAAATTATTAGTTATTTAATTATTAGTTGAAGTATGTAAGCTGTTACTTGAAATGTAAAAAAAATAGCTAAAGTGTCAGTTTATGTGTAGGTGATGGAAGCAATTGAAATTTCCATTGAAGCTGAAGTGGCGAGGCAGCTGAAGTGTGCACACTGTGGGTCGTTGCAAAAGTGTCATGCAAAACGAAAAAACCAAAAACTATGTAAGGTATGAAAAAGCTGAACTAACCAGCCCAGTACAAGATCTGGAAACTGGTTAAAGCTTAAATAAAGTTTTGAAGTAATGGTTGTGTGTCAAGAAGTTGTGGAGCTGTGAAATCCGAAACAGGTGAAGTGACGTATTCAATTTCATCTAATGTATTAAACCCAACAAATTGAAATATCTTTGAAGTAATTTTTGCACGCTGGATTTCCTCCTCAGCATAAATACTCAGTGAGGCCTGGACTTTGTCGTAGACCTTCCTCTGCTCCATGATGATGTTGAACAAAAACAAGCCGTAAATACACTTTGCTTGAGGATGCAGACTTAAAAATGGGGCCAAAAATAAAATGCAGGCAATACCCGACCAATCAGAAATTTTCAGCACCGCAAGACTCACCCCAAAGTTTCTGTACCTTTGAAAAGTACTACCCCCCGAGCAGGGATTTTTGGGGGGTAAAATAATGTCCCTGAACTTAATTTAGACTCTCGTCCCTGTGGTGGAAAAGCACCTAGTTCCTCCAAAGGTTTCTCGTCCTTGGGGAAGGCTCCTGTGGTCAAAACGCGGCTATAGTTTCAAGCACAGAAAGTTTTGTTCAGTAAAAAGTATATATAATTTGAACAAAATGTGTCCATACATTTGAATAGGAAGAAATGCTGACAAAATTATATCTGAAACATATAAAAAAATCTGAATGCATGAACAGAAAAATCTGACAAAACCATGAAAGTGTGCAAAAGTAGGTGACAGAAATGTGACAAGATAAGGACGAGAGTTTGAGTTAATTAACCTAAAACCCCTGTTATGCATGTGTTAACTAAGAAAGCTTTACTTGAACTTAAAAAATCATTAAAAATACATTCAGTTAATCTGGAAAAAACAACTGTAAAGTTGTAAATCCTCACATTTACTTTAGGTTTTGTTGCACTCAGTCCATGTGTTAAGTACGCAGTGAAACTCCTTATACATTCTTAGTAGGATATCATGATGAAAAATATCCCTCCATGTTCCCTGAAACTCATATGCAGGTTCTGGCCTCCACAAATTGGCCACATGTGCTGGCTGACACAAGGACTACTGGAAAATGTCACAGGTGTCATAGGCGTTTTACTGTCACTGCTGTCAGGTCGGCTTTTCCATGACTTCCCAGAAATGCAATGGAAAGACTTTGCCATGAAAGAATGGAAAAAAACTGCTCCAGACCCCTTTCTGACGGTTGGTTGGTGGGTTGGAAATCATCGCATCGCTTAAAGAAATGCCTCATGTGCTCCAAATATTGGTCCTATTTGTCTGATATAAATTTCAACCTTGTCTCAAAATGAAATGCAGACGTTGCAGACAATGGCCGCACGCTAATGAGGGAAAAAGTGAAAGCATGCTTTTAATATCTCCTGCACGTGCCTAATGTCACAAATCCATCATCTGAAGAGGCTCCTTTCAACACATATGTGAATAGGTTGAATCAGTCACGGCTTGTGCAAGTAAACACGTCACAGAATGTGAATGAAATTATGATGGCGCAGAGTGAAAAAGCAGGCCCTCACTTTGTCATACGCTCTGCCTGTGCTGGATAAACAATCCAGGCAGTACCTTTGAGATCACTGAAGATTATTTGGGAAGATGAGACCATTGTTTGACGTCAGATTCATGTGTCAAGCAGAGATAGTGTCCTTAGCAACAGCCGAAAACAATGGATCACAAATACGATTCTGAGAGCGACGCAGCCAAGAGCCTCATCCCAGTATTGTTACAAGAATAACACATTCTTGGAAATTACTTTGAATAGCTCAGCAGTGAGTCATTAATTTCATCCCTACTCCCCCCGAGCACTGGAAACCTCTGCTGATCAGAGAAAAATGCTAACAGGTTCCACTCTAGTGAAACAGGCTATTATGGATTTTATTGTCTTTTCTGGAAGCTTGTTGTAATTCCATTTACAGTAACATTAATAAAAGCTTACTGCTTATTGCTCCGTGGTCTCCACTCTCTTCTGTTGTTCTCCAGAAAAGGAAGGATCATGAAAAATAACAGAGGACCTCTTCCACAGAAAAGGAAATAAAATGACATGTCCAGATATGCAGTATAGTGAGAATACATACTTCTTTTTATGTCCATTTTTTATTAAATGATATGATCTGTAAAAGGAGAAATATGTTTCATTATAGGATCTTATGTTTAGTCATAATTCTGCTAAATTATAGTTATGGCACTCACCAAAGTAATTGTGGATCATTGCTTGCCGTGTATTTGTTGTAGGGGTGGTGGTGGAGTTCGCTCCCCAACTCCCTCTGTGGAGGTGCCAAAGTGTTTTTGAACAAGGCATCACAAATTCTTGACGTGTGGAGGAAAAAACTGTAAAACTCCTTTGGACAAAAGTGTCTGCTAAATGAATGCAATGTCAGGAAAAATGTTGGTCAAAATCTCTCACTGCACAAGAAAACTGTGTATGCGCACGGCTATGATTAACTATGCCAGGTCAGAGCTGAACCAGGCAGAAAACCACAGTTTGGTTAATTATTCACCTCAATTTCTTCTTCCACATAAATTAAGGTAACCTAGGTAAGAGTCATAATACTTCAAAACAAAAAGACAAAAAAGGTCATTTTTCACTTCCCTCCCAGATAACAAGCGCTTTCTCCTCTGACACTGGGGCAGGCATGAGGAGTCACAGGTGGATTTTCAAAAACATGGTTTTCTTTACCCAACAATCAAGACAACAATTGACATAATATGCAACACATGGTGGGCCCATAAAATAGGCCGAAAGAACTAAACTGAGGTTAGACTGAATGAGACTCAACAGATCAATCTGACTTCAGCAAACTGAAAACAAAAAAGGGAGCTGAAAGGCTGATCAGAGCACATTTTTTGCTCAAATTATTATATGCATTATCAGTTCTCTACAAAATAATTTATACGCTTGCTAAAAATCTTTCCATACACTCTGAGGCACTGATATGATAACATATAAAACCTGACACACTCTTACCACTGTTATGATGACTGAGGTGAACATTTTCTGATCTGCCACCTCTATGGTTAAGGTTTGGTATGAACAAAACCTACTTGTCAAGATAAAGATAACTAAAATCACATGCCCTTCATACACGCTGACCTCCTCCATACCCTTTGCTCTTGACAGACAAGAGTAATAACTCCCATGGCCACTGGAGGTGCTTGGTGAGTGAAAGTGAAAACAGGCCTTTTAGGCATTTGAACAAATGAGAGGATAGTGTCAACATGAGGGTTTGTTTACAACCTGTCACTGCTTGTCTTTGCTGCCTCATTGGATGTCTACTGCCTTCAGTCCCAGTGAAGTTCAGTTAATTGCTGAGATGTGGCACTGCAGGTCTCAGTTAGGTTATCATAAGCAATAGAAACTATGGCCAAACCAGTGAAAAAGGATCCAAGTTGTAATAAACCAGAGGTACACTGTGTGTCTCATCCTTTTCTTTTAAGTGGTCACATGAGCTGTTTTCTGTTTTTGACATTTTCATGCCGTCCTGCAACAAACTCCTACTGATAACAATAATATCAGTATTATGATATTTCAACAATACACAAAAGTGTGTTCTAGCAGAGTGTAAAGGGATTTTTGAGCACTAGAAATCCTGGCCAAACAATGACTGAGTTACTGGTATTGATTAGTAACCCTCCACAGACACAGCACAGCCTTTACACAGCAGGAATATGTGACTCATTTCCACTTAAAGGGCATCCCTACAGAGCAATCTGTGATGTATACTAAGGTGTGTTTAGGTGCATTGTTTGTGTGGCTGCTGAAACAGACTCCCTATTCACACCGAGTGGCCTGATCACTGAGATGAGGCAGGAATTTAATTATGTTTCCACATGAGCAGATGGCCTGAACGGGCATGAAGTGAAACAGTGAAACTTTTATACTGCTCTATAGCCTACAGACTTTCCTCCTTAGCTTATGTAACTTTATGTTATTTGCTACCTACTCACACCCTTGGAAACTTGCTTCTCCTCACCGGTTATAACAGATGGAAGTTTTCATTTGCTTTAAATTTGACTTTCATTTTATTTCCTTGATTTAATTTTGTATTTGGTGACACATCTCCTGGAAAACTCACAAAAATTATCAATGCCGTCCTCTAGTTACTGAAATCATTATGCAGATGCGGTGCATCTCCAAAATGATGATGTTTTCAGGAGGAAGCTGCCAGAAAGAGAAAATAAATTTCTCTGCCTTTTTATTTTTGCACAGCAAGGACGTGACTGAATGCATGAGATTTATGCTCACATGGGGAGACACATGCCAGCTATCTCGTCTAGCAAACACATGTGATTCATACTCTCCAGAATACAGTTACGTTAACTGCTTTAACTTACCATGAATGTTTTTAGTTGTCAAAGTAAAAAAAAAACAGTGCATGTATTTTACTTTTCATTTTCATATGCTTGCTCTTTATCCATAAATCTATGAATACAACATGTATTCTTAAAACTGAAACAGTGAATTGTCAACTTATTTCTTTTACATAAATGTATTTTTGGAGATGTATTAAATATCCCAATAGTGGAAACTATTGTATTACATGTGGCATTATTTTCTTCATAAAAGTTGGATAACAAGTTGGTATTGTATGGTTTACTGTTATCTTCCCTGAGTCATCCATAACTGCCTTCTCAAGAATCATAGTGAGGGATAAACTCACGAACAAGTCGTTAAAGACTCTACAGCTGGTCCAGAATGCCGCTGCTCGGGTGCTGACTAAAACCAGGAAAAGAGACCATATTACTCCAGTATTGGCTTCTCTGCATTGGCTCCCTCTAAAATTTAGAGTGGATTTTAAAATCCTACTCCTCACTCCTCACATATAAGGCTCTACATGGTCTGGCACCATCATATCTTAATGAATTGATAACTCCTTATCAACCGACTAGAGCGCTGCGCTCCCAAAACGCAGGCTTACTTGTAGTTCCCAGGGTTTCCAGAAGTAGTCTAGGGGGCAGAGCCTTCAGCTATCAGGCCCCTGTTCTCTGGAACCAGCTCCCAGTCTGGGTCCGAGAGGCAGACACAGTGTCAGTGTTTAAGAATAGACTTAAAACCTTCCTTTTTGATAAAGCTTATAGTTAGGGTGGGCACAGGCTCATGCCCTTAGTTATGCTGCTATAGGTTTAGACTGCGGGGGGGGCTCCCATCCCATGATGCATCGGGCACCTCCCTCTTCCTCTGCTTCCTTTACTCATATTATGGTAGTAGTGCAAACTGGAGTCACTTTTTAGAAACTGGTTAAAGTGGCTAAACTGGTTAAAGTAGTTAAATTGGCTAAAGTGTCAAAACGGTTAATGTGAATACTCTTATGTCCTGTAAAGTGCATGTTACTGCCGGAGCCCCGGTCCTCTTTGTTCTCTCCAGTCTTGCAGGTTCCTCACTGATTCTGGTTGTGGTCCATCTGTCTGAGGTTCACTGGCCTGGTGGGGACATGATCTGTGTCTGTGTTGTGGAGAGAAGGTCGAGTGGCCCAGAGCTCCATATGAGGACATCTAGAGATGCACCTGGACTCACGGACTCATTTCAATTACCTGTGATACCTTCACACATGGACTAAACTCATGAACTCTATCTTTATCTACAGTTTATTACGACCCATGTTTAACTTCCATATATGACTTGATGATGATGTTCTCTGTACATGTGGCATCTATTGCACGTCTGTCCATGTCCCAGGGAGAGGGATCCCTCATCTGTGGCTCTTCCTCAGGTTTCTTCTTTTTCCCATAAAGGGTTTTTTGAAGTTTTTCCTGACTCGGTTCGAGGGTCTAAGGACAGAGGGTGTCACAACTGTACAGATTGTAAAGCCCTCCGAGGCAAATGATG
Source organism: Scortum barcoo (assembly GCA_023238725.1). Classification (NCBI taxonomy): domain Eukaryota; kingdom Metazoa; phylum Chordata; class Actinopteri; order Centrarchiformes; family Terapontidae; genus Scortum; species Scortum barcoo. The sequence goes on from CM041552.1 coordinate 26,824,873, forward strand.
TTTGTGATTTTGGGCTCTAAATAAATAAATACAAATAAAAAATAAATAATTTACAGTAAGAGAAATGTCACATTCCTCTTTCCTTATTGTCCCATGAGAAGTAGAAATGTGTTTTTGTGTCCAAAGATTGTTTTAGACATTCATTCTTAGACTTAGTATTAATATTTAGTATTTCCCAAGGAATTATTAATTCACAACACAAAACACAAAACTGTGTTCAATCATCAGATTCCCCTCAAAACGTGCCTTTTTCTTGTAAAATAGTGAATATTTTCAGCCACTGGGCAGTTAAAACTCCTTTAAATGAAACAATATGAGAAGAAAATGTGTTTGGCACAACTGCTCACATCTCAAGCCTACACTTAAAGAGAAACCTGTGACAAGGGGTCACAAATAGACTCTTTTATAAAGGGAACCAAAACCTTACAAGCTAGAACTGTCTGAAGAAACATTTGTCAGGATTTAGATCTGGCTCTGTATGTCTGTATGTCGAACTGAAGCTCATGCTGCTGTTAACTTTAAATACTGAAGCAGCAGCAACAAAGATACATTAAAGCTACACTTATCAATATCTTTATATTGATAATGGGTCAGATGACTATGTGTAATATGAATGGTTTCACAGTGACAAACCAACACAGAATTTTCACCCTCTGCTGCAGCTCTGAGGAGGGTTTTAGCATCTTTGAGCTCAGTGCTTTGTTTTTACAGCCCACAACTTTACTGTTTTTTTTTTGCGCAACAGGCAGCTGCTTTTAGTGCAATAAGCTGAAATAAACCCACTGTAAAACACCTGCCCAGCACCAAACAGCACATAAGCAAAGTTACCGACTTTGAACATAGTGGAGCATTCATCAGCTAAAGAGCAGATATTTCCATCAGGAGTCACTTGAGATAAAAACAAAGCTAAAAGCAGAGTGACACATTACATTTATGCTGAATGTTTAAATTAACCTTTGTTTGCTAACATGCAGAGTATGTGCCCCCAGGTGGCCAAAAATGCAAATCTATTGCTTCAGTGTACAAGCAATGGCCTCTACAGGGTGGCCACACTCTTCTCATATGTCTGACTAAACTGAGCCTCTGGCTCCTGCTTAGTGTCTACAGTCCTTTTTTAAATAGACTATGGGTGCTCTGCTTAAACAGTCAGTGATAACAGGAAAGGTTTCGGTAAAAGCCTTTGTTGTTGAAAAACTGCACATTTAATTTAGGGAACCAGGATAAATGGAGGATCAAGATCAAGATCGGTTACATCCAGAATACTCAATACCTCTTCGAGTCATGTGGAAATTAGACAGTTTTATACTGCAGTGCATAAACTATAAAGAGCATTAATGGAAATGTGACCACTCAGAGTGTGCAGTGACTTCATGCTGAACTGGCCTGCCATATATCGCCATCATTTAGTCATTTAGTTTCCTGGGTGCTCCCCAGGAAACTAAACTCCCCAGGAGTGGCAAAAATCTCGACTCTCGTCAACTATTACCTGTTTGTGTGGGTCACTAAAGGTCATCTGCATTCAAGTGCAAGTGCTAGTTCAAGTGTTATTCTAGTCTGTTGTGTTACCCAGGGCATCTTAGACCTCAGGCTTGCTCCTCTCACTCCCACCTTCAGACATCCACCTTAGAGCATATCATTCTGTTCAGGAGCATTAGCGCTAATGGAATACACTGCTGGGATACAAAGTGCTGGTCCATAAAATGACTCTTTATAAATGTCAGCTCTGTTCTTGAATGTAAGTGATACTCCAGAGCAGGTTGGTTTACTGGAAAGGGCTCCTCTTGCACAGTAGATAACAGATGCCATACCGGGAAAATGGGGTTTTCCTTTATGCATTAGTGAAAATGATTACACTTATGACAGGAGCTCATTGTTCATTAAAGGCCTCCTGTAGTTTGACTTAACCAGTTCTACAAAATATATTAGGTGTTATATATCACACTGGAGTTGAAAAGAGAGTTATTGGTGCTCTTGTCCTTGCTGATTTGCCTGTGTGGGATATTAAGATTACACCAAGAGAAAGGAATGATGTAGACCTTTTCACATTTTGACAGGTCATACAGGAACTGCACGTTTCAATGATGGCTGCATTCACGTGTGCCACCACATGTGTATGAATGCTCACTGAGTTTCATTACTGGGACACCTCAGAACAGAGTCATTGTTAATGTTTCAAAGTTACACCTCTGCTTTCCTAGCTAGAGCCCACTGACATGGGCTTTTAGTGGCTGGTGAGTGATTCAAGACACCTGTTTAAGTCCTCTGCGTTCATGACATCACTTGGGGAAGGCGGCTGAATAGGTGGTCTCAATCAGTTATCAGAGACTAACAATGCCATCCTTACATCTCTGTCCATACCAAGTGACAGCTTAATTCACAATTTCCTAACCCCACTGTGTGGCTTTAACAACCTTGATGACATCAAGGTATCAACATCAGTTTAAATTAGAGCCTGAATGATAAATTAGCTGCATGGACACGGTCAGCGACAATACTCAAGTAGCCTGTGGTGTTTAAATTATGCTCAGTTGGTAGTAAGAAATCATCCACGACCCACCACCACAACCAGCCTGAACCACTGATACATGGCAGGATGGATCCATGCTTTCATTATATTTATTATTTTTATAATTCTGACCCTGCACTACCATCTGAATGTTGTTACAGAAGACCAGGCTATGCTTTTCTTGCTGTTAGCCAAATGTCTGTGTATGAACACACACACAGACACACATACACAATGCACACAATCATACATTCACTGGATTTGAAAGGAAAAAAAGTGTACTGGATTAGATCTGCAGACTACATTAGTGATGAAATGTCTCAAACTCAGCCACAGTTCAGTGAGTGGACAGTTTCTTTTTAGCTTCCTATTATGGATCTGGGTTAATGAGATAAATTAACTTTCTTAAATAATACTGACATTCTCTAGTGTTTTTATTGTGAACGTCTACAAACAGACATGAGGGATGAGACAGACATGTCTCAAACTGTGGCTTCTCTAACTTATACAAATACCCACTGATTGCACTGCACTGCTGAGACAGAGTAGGCACACATACAATTATACACACAAACTCTAGTAAAGCTTTTGCCAAAGTTTACTCATGCCTGAAGAATCATTTTGCCCATCCTTATGAGGAGAAGATCTGGTGTATGCCTGGTGACACTTTTGCAAATGAACACCCAGAGTCGTCAAAACAGAGCGTCACTTCCAGTTCAGCGTTACTGAGCTGACTTTGTGCAGACTTCTGGAACGATAGCTGACAGATAGTGACGTTATGCTGCAATATGCAGCCACTCCAAGTTTCGCGGTGCTCTAATGTTGATGCTTTTTACTGTGTGAACCTCGGCTCCGTAGAGAGTGAAGTGAATAAGCAGATAGGCAGACAATGAGCCTGTAACCTGGTGATGAGAGACCATATAAGGCAGCAGTCTGAAGGAATGTACTTTAGTGAAATCCTGCCAGTGCGTGAGGAGAGGCCCGAAAAGTCACCCACACACTCACACACATGTGACAAGCAATACACACATTTCCTATAAAGTTGATACCACTAGTCAAATGCATAGGTTTTGTTTAAAAGATGCAGTCCTGCTAACTACACTGTACAGTGTGACAGCAGAACTTTACACCAACCAAGACTCTTTGAGAGCCAAATGCCTCCTTAATAAATCAAGCTTACGTAAGTACCTAGGAGTGCTATTAGACAGGCTCATAAAGCATGTCTTACTCTATGATGCAAGAATATCACTGTAATGTTCCAAAGGCATCTGACATTTAAGATGCCTAAATTGCCAAACAGCTGCAGAACAAAGACAAGATGCAGCAGCAGTGACATTCAGTGTATCATCTGAAGCTAAAATGCCCTCCAACACCGCAGCCATGCTGTCACTGTACTTTAAGAGTCACCAGGCTTGGCTTTTATTACACCATTAATGTCTGTTTTCAAGTTTCTTGGCAAACTTTGGTATTACACTAGACAATGTTTCAGCCTAAATGACAAAATGGAGCTGAAATGGAAAAGAACACTGCATCCAAAATAATTGAAATGTCATTTCCCTCATTTGTCCAAATGAACTGTGGCAGGTAGAGAGAATGGTGGGGCATCATCTTAGCCAATGTAGTAGTAAACATGTGCTTTGTCCAAAAGAAAAGTGGACTCTGGATGACTGGATATTTAATACCCTGGCTTGTACAAAGGCACGCTATTATTATTTTCTCAAAATATCTTATCATTGAAATTCAAGCAGGTATGATCACATTATATTTGAGCTATGTTGTTGTGTTACCAGCTCTCTGCGATTAACTTGGTAAGTGCAGTGTTAGAACCAACAGAAATGAAGCCGTCTGCTAAGAAAATGCAAGTTGCAGTAAAGTAACTCTCATAACTTAACTCTCCATTGCAATCATGCTAAAAACTGCTCTAATCAATATTTTTCTGTTAACATAGATGAAATGACTATATGTAATGTGAAAGAGATCACAAACCTACAAAAAATTGTCACCTCATCATGGTTTTCTGGTCCACAACTTTTGATTCACTCTCACTGCTCTCATTAGAAATTTTCACCAAACAAACACACTGTACACCACTACTTATCCAGCACCGAACAGCAGACGGACAAAGTTAGCTCCTAGCTGGTGAACACTAGCTGGTGGAGAACAAAACAGCTCAAAAGAGAGTAGAAATGGGACTCACGTGACTGCTAATGCAATGTAATGCAATTAAGAAACTGCCTGCTAATTACCACGTCAGCTTTATAAGGTGGTAATATGTTGAGGTTTAACCTGTTTTGCCGCCCTAGAGGGGTCAGAAAATGAATTATTGCAGTTTTAATGTTGCCTCATGCAGCTCTGAAGAACAATCTGGTAATAGTTCATTGGAGATTAAATGTACAGGATGCAGGGTACAGGGTGTGTAGGGGTGAGTACAGGCTGTTGCAGACCAAAGCAATCATCCAATGATACAGATATTTTGTTGGGACTTAACACTGCAGGGTAAGTGTTGGAGACTTAAAAATACTGAAACATGAAACTATTTTCCTGACAAACCCTGAAAGTGGCACAAAGACTCACAGCCTGCTTCTAAAGGTCAATTATAATGACCAAAGCATCTTCAAAATTATTGTTTTAAAACAATACATCTGTGTCACAGAAGTTAAAGGATAAAATATGCAGCGTGCTGCAGCAGCAGCCCTGAACCATACAGCAGGAGCACTGCTTTGACAGCTCTCACTTCTGTGTGTGAGAAAGATCTCCTTTCATAGAACTCATATGAGTCGGGCAGGAAGCCCGATGTTAGTCTCAGGACTTAAATAGGAAGTCAAGGTTGCAACCACACTGTCCAGCGACGAAGACATGCATTAAAGATTGATTTTATTATGTAACGGACTGGATGGCTGATATTGTTAGAAAATGTGCTCCTGGCCTAAGTATAGACAGGTGCACGAATAAAGTTTGGAAACAGTAACTGAAAAGATTTTCAAGTCAAAATTTGGAACATTGTCATATGAGTAAATATGTTTTACTACTTACTACCACTCAACAGTAGTTGAAGGCTTTTACATTGAATGTTGCAAATGCAAGCCGTCTTGTCATTTCTTACATAAAGATAGTGTTTTGGAATAGTTTTTGCTTCTGTTCGCAATAAACAGAGGAGAAAGCGGGTAGTTTGCGTGAGCAGTAGTGACAGCTTACAGGGAAAGAGCGCTGCCTACAGAAACCTAAATTACAAGCAGCACAAATCCATCCAAAAAGAAATCCTATCACCAGACGAGAATTATGATGTTGGACCATTCTGGAAAAACAAAAATTACCTTCACTGACAATATTTTTGAAATCGCTTCTTTCAACACTTCATAGTAAGTGCGTGGAACAATATGGTTAGAGAAAGATTGTGGTTATAGCAAAGAAACTATGATGAAGGTATGGTTAAGATTATGCAATACTTGGTGAAGGTTTTGAAGGCTGCGGTTACAGTTAAACATGACAAGAGTCCAACCTTGCTAGCGGCTCTGTGAGGCTGTACGTAAGCACAGTACTTTGTGTCCCTGCCCAAGCCTCATGTGTTTCCTTGTGTTCCCAGTGCTTCCCCGTCTGTCTGTTTCTGTTGGTGTGTGTGTACGTGTGTGTCTGCGGGCGTAGTCCTTCTTTCCTCTTTCTCCTGGTTTTCTGATTAGCTCATCCAACATACCTATGTGTAATCACATCATCACCTTCTTCCATCTCCTCACCCGTCCACACCTCCCTATATATACCAGTCCCTTTTCCTTTGTTCCTTGTCGGTTTGTCTGTCCTGTCATGCTTCTGATGCTTATGCTTCTTCTGTTTTTGCCTGTGCCTCAGTTTCCTCATGTATCCTGTGAATTTTTTGTGTCCCTGTACCTGCAGTGAGCCACCTCTTTCAATAAAATTGTCTACAGTTGAATTCAGCCTGTCTCTGCATCCTGCATTCAGCTCCGCCCTGCACCACTGACTATTATACTTTGAGCTAAATGCTAATGTTGTACCATGTTCATCATTTTTTACAGTTTCTAATTTGCACTCAACACAAAGACACGGAGTACAACGGAGGCTGATGAGAATGGTGTTAGTTTTACAGGTGTTTAGTGAAAAATGGCATTAGAGGAAAACCCAGGAAATCACCTGGTGCATTGTCTAAGGGTTCCCATTATTGTCCTGTACAAAAAAATTGTCCCAATCCATCAAGTGGATATTTTACTTAAGAAATGAAAACCTTGACGTGCTGGTGGCACTAGCTGCAAAGTCAGAGGATCACAGAGTCTTTTTGGATTCCTCTTCTGGGTACCTTGAATATCTGTAAGCCAACTAATTTCACAGCAATCCATTCAACAGCTGTCAAAACATTTCACCAAAAGCCAGAAATGTTAATCTTCTGATGACACAAGAGGAGAAGTCAGGGGTTCACCAGATCAGCAGAGTTTATCCTCTGGAATGTCTATAATATATTCATTTCAGTCTGGCAAACTGACTGATAAACCAACAAACCAAAACTGCATAAAGCCACGTTACTAGCATAAATTGCACACATAAGTTGCACGTCTATGAAATAATGTGAGCTGAATACTTGAAAGTCACATACGTTACGTTACTGTCTACCTTTCTTCATAAATGGTAACTTCGGCGGTGACCGTAAATCACAAGGTGCTGAATTATTAAATATGCCTGAGAACGTAATTCATGCACACGTTGAACTACAAAAATTAATCACAGAGCTGACATGCTGCTTGATTGATGGGAAGGGCAGTGCAAAAACATCAGAGTAATGACCTAATTGCAGACACATTGGACAAAAAAACTGAGAAATTATTTAACGTGGCAGAGAGATGTGTCTGGAACATCACGATCAGACGTGCTGCACAGACAGAGAGCAATAAGAGGTGTTCTGCAGGGAAAGATTGACCCTAATTTTAATTAGGCACATGATCTTTCAAAGCATATATTTTTTGGCGTTTCTGCCAATGTCATTCTGACGTCTGAGGTGTGAGACATTCAAAAAGACAAAGCAGTTTCCTTTGATGCAAGTTCCTGTCTGATGAAAATGATATAACACAAGCTTTGGTTTGGCGAGTGTAATATTAATGTGGGCTAGGGGACTATTTGGACAGTCAGATAGCTTTCCTAACAGTGATCACATTGGCCTCTAGTGGCAGCAGAATAATTGGATGTTAAAAACAGCTAAGTGTGTGGTTATCAGCCATATATGCCATGAATACAATGTGGAGCAGCAGGGCAGAGTACGGTATAAGCCTCTGGTTAATTGCACAGGCCCTCTCACATGTTTACCCACTCTTCCTTCCACCATCCACAGCACTGCGGGACATCACGTGATTTGAAGGAATTTACACTGGAATGAAGGCTGGATGTTCCATGTCTGGCAAAAATGAGGCTTTTCCATCACTAGAGAGGGGATTGAATTCTGAGCTGTAGTGGAAAGAATCAAACAGCAAATTAAGGTCTGAGAAGCTCATTAGAAATGAATGGAAACTGACACGAAACCGTAGGTGGATGAATTGATTTACTTTTTGCATCTATTAGTAGGTATTTAGTACAGTGCGGCTACCAGTGGACAGACATGAGCTGAGCTGTGGAAAGGGAGAAATCAGCAAGGTCAGTACTTTTCAGACGCCTGTCATCGCTGTGCCTGAATCTTGGCAAATAACAGAGCGAAGTGCGATACGTCAGCCACAAGAATGGCCAGTAACATTACCCAGGTCCCGGGGTCACTTGTTGAAACACACAGTTTCAGTGTCTAACTATTATTTTCTGTGGATACAAAAGCCTAATGAATCTGGCAAGGATTTGATTTGTGGAATATTCCATTGAATCCAGCTCCTCCATTGATTGGGAATGTATGACATGTGTATTAGTCATGCAGTGTGTTTTATTTTTCCTGGCAGCAAGGCTTACCCCAGAATTATCACTCTCCTCACAAACTGCTGTATCCAGTTTGCCGAAAATCCCCCTCTGGACATGCACGTCCAATAGATAAGCCCGAAATGTAAACAAGTCATAAATGCATCTGCAAACACATTTTTGGCTCCGCAGTAAAAGTTTACAAGGCACAAAGTAAGAACCCAGCGTTGCGCAATGAGGTTGTAATGGAGGCAACGCATGCAGGGTGGGTGGGGGCGGGGACGATAGATTAAATCGTCCGGTAATTCATATTCATCCACCTGTCTTTTTCCAACAGATAAAGTGCACCTTTGTTTTAGCCTTTCATCATTAAAGATCAGCTTGCAGCTGCAGAAAACACAGAGTTGCATGGGACATGGGAAAGATGATTAGCTCCATCAGTGTCATCCAACAGTCTGTGTGTCTGTGTCTTCTTCACTAAAGATTTCCAGGAATATTATAATAATATAAATCTGTTTTGTGATCAAACTCAAAAATATGATTGTGGTATGGGTCCCCCCTCACTGTGATTACCTCACCATATTGCCAGATAATAAACACTGATACTGGCCAATTCTGCAAATCCAGGCTACTTTTTTGGTGACTACTCTTTCTTTTTTGCTTTTGTTCTGTCCTCCACATTGCTTTATACATCAGGGGATATTTCAGAAACAGACCATTTTTTTTCCCACCCAATGTTTTTGACTTGTGCAGATTTTGTTGATTTGGTCATTTTTCTTCTGGCCTAGTTTCACCACTTATTTTGCAATGTTGATGTAGTGATATAACATACGATCGTGGAAGAGTGGCTGCGATCAGGTCTGGTGGCTGAGTCACAGCTGGAACGCGACACAGACGTGCCCCATGGACTCAAGTCGTTACTTCATGCCTTGCCTTATAACAAAGAGCGTGCTGCTTCCCGTGTTGGCATTGGATGTTAAGCGTGAGGTGCAGAATCATTCAACATGGACGCAGGGCTAAACTCTATAGCACGTGCTGTAGTCGCTGCTGATTTACTGTAGAATAATCAGTGTAAACTCCCGGAAGATGCTTCATTTTTTCTGAATCATGAAATAAATGCTGAGAGAGAGACTGCATTTAATTAAAGAAGCTAGAGGAACAGAGGCTAGATATCTGTCGTGGCTTTCTTTTCTTGGAAAATACTGAGCTTGACTACCAGATTGTTGCCCTACTTTTGAGGGCAACAAAGAAAGTAGGCCCTTTAGACTTTTCGGATGTGATGGAAAAAGGGATTGTCCTAACTTGTTGAGTATGTTACAGCTTCAAAGCTGTCCCATTAATCCCATAAACCCATTTAATAGACTGTAGTTTCAGCCTTTGTAGCCAAATGTTACCTTCAGCTGTGAGGTACTGAATAGTAGCAATAAGCTTTTTCCACTTTAAACGTATTTCAACGTACGTCTTTGTCAGGAAACTCCTCATCCACATAGGGAGTGAAGCCTTATGTTTATAACGATAACAACTGTGTTTTTTGGGGGTTTTTTGCCCCACATGAAAGAAAAACAGAGTAGTTAGCTCTGGCAGCAGTCCTCATCAAATCAATCAAATCAGACAAAATAAAACAACAACTCAAATTTCATCAACAAAAATGTAGAGAAGAGTAAACAGATGAGTGGCTCAGAGGCTGCTCACTCTGACAGCACATGATTAGTGGTAAAAATGTTGTGCTGTCTGAGGCTTTGTTTTCACAGAGAGACGTCTAACAGCATGTGGACCAATGAGATTTTGATGCCTTGCTGTGCAAAGTTCTAAACTAATTTTGAATTTCTCACATAATGCTATGTTATAGCAGCTGGTAAGAGCCATGGTTCTGCAGACTGAGCAGTCTTTTGCGCATGTTTGTAACACTGACAAAATAATAATCTAATCTAAATTAATCTCAGTCAGAGGTCCACTAGCCGTCAGTAGTCAGCACAACACAAAGACAAACAAAGAGGACAGTGGCAACAGACAGACTTCCCATTTCCATCCTCACAACATGAATGAGATCCTAAGTGTGGTTTACCATAGACGTACTTATTATCTTATGAAGTAAGATTAATTTTGCCCGAATGTTTCACCTACTCTGTAGAGGTACTAATCATGTCGTGAGTTTGGAGTGTAACAGTTCATATGTACAACTGGTGTGTTACACTATGTTACATCAGTGCTGACCTGAGCTTTTGCCAAAACTCTGCAGTCGACCGAGCTCTTCATGTGTTGGGGGCTGAAAGAGGATGACAACCAGCTCGGAGCCAAGGCTCGAGTGAAGATTAGTGTTGGCTGTCCAGGATGACAAACACTCCAAGATGAGAAATAATGATGAGGAGCAATGCAGATGTGACTCCTTTTTTTTATACTGTGTACTCTGAGTGGCTTTATCATGTTGGGCCGGTGCCTGCACAGAGAGCAGGACTTTCAAACATCCAATGTTCAGAGGCATAACTGATGTGACCTCTTCAACTCCCTACAACTCAGCACACATCCTGAGAGCACTGGCTTATCCAAAGTCTGTAAGAAAATGGTCAGATTTAAGGACTCCTGGGTGTCCTAGTGGCTCTTATGATAATTTGTATTTACAGATGCTGAAGAGTACCACTGTCTATGCTGTCAGTGTGTCCAGAGGGAGCTGCCTGAAATGTGATAAACTGTGATGGCACTTGAGTCAGCATCGATTGAGTGAGACAACTACAAGTTTGAAAACGTAACGAATCAGGCGGTATGGAGTAACCAGACCTCCGTGGCCCACTGCTCATCTCTGCCTGAACATCCACGTTTCAACTGAACTGTCGGCAGTGGTGTGCTCTGAAAGCTCCAGGTTTATTGTGTCAACTGGTTTGTGCTACTTTAATGAAAATTTGAAAATTTGGATTTTGCACGACTAGTATGAACCAACATGACAATGCTCCACTCTGAGGATGATGTTCATGTCGAATACCAACTTTAAGACTTTCAATTAAATCAGAAATTAGTGTCTCTAAACAAATGGCCCAGTAAAAAAACTATAAACAAGTCCAAGTAGTAAGGGTTAAAGGGGGCCCACCTGCTCATTTTTGCCCTTGGGCCCCTTAGCAGATTATTTCAGGCCATGCTAATAGTGTACTTATGTTAAAAGGGGATTGCTTGAATGATTACAGCATCCAACAACTCTTTTAAAGTACACATAATCTCATTTGAACTTCTTGTTTACACTCTTTAATCTGTCTGTAAAAAGTTCCATGCTATTTTTTTCTTTTCAGAGTGGAGGCGACTGAATTAATTTACAGTAACCGTCAGTCATCTCTTTTTTTCCATGTTTGCTTCTTATCAAGAGTTGGAAACACCACCTTTCTTTGTGATAAGGTATGTGAGTAAACTCAGATACAATGCAATGATAAAAATGAACTTCAGACAAGTTTTAGACTTCTTCTGACTTAGTTTTTTTATTTACATTTTATACTTATACAAAAACAACTCTTTTTTTAATAACAACAGGACTGCAAAGCCAGAACACTAGCAAAGATCAGAACAACCATAAACTCTAAAATACAGAGTGGTCTTGTCAGTTTTTAACAGCCAACTGTGGATTATGATCCAGTTAAAACACTCAACACCACAAACGTCAGTTCTCCCTATACAATGTGCAGGTTGCATTACTATCTGGGATGTTTTTGTACAGGTTCTCCAAACTACAGTTTAAATACAGTATCAAAGACACAAAATACAACATCTGTCTCAAAGCAGGTTGTAATCAAGTAGCCTACAGTATAAAGAATATGCAACATAGTATGAGTGTATATACTGTATATTTATATATATACACACACTGCAGACAGTCACAAAGTGAAGACTACCAAGGCCCCCCACACTCCCAAACTAAGCTGTTCTATTCACATTTAACAAGAATATCCAAAGATGCCATGAAACAGCAACCATAATACAAAAGTCACCAAAAATATATATGCCATTATGAAGAGCTACAATGTTTTTTTCGTGGATTTTCCTACTTTTAAATAAACCATAAGGACTGGAAAACGTATACAACATCAAGTGTACATTGAAAAGGCATGTCCTGTATATAATCAAGATATTTCAAAACATTGCACATAAAAGGGTTAACGTACAGAAAAGAAGAGGGCATGCTGAACAACAGATCAAAGCTACGCTGGATGAAGAGTCATCAACAAATAAGGCCTTGACAGAACGCATCGCCAACTGAAGACAGCACTTCACAGAACGATATGAACATGCAACTTCAGAAACAAACAGAAAGGAGCTGAATAGAACCGGCCGTTTGATATCAAAGCTTTGTTCCTCGTTTCACAGATCAAATGGGGTCCTTGTCTATTTGATTCACCTTCAGTCACATCTGAATAAAACAAAATTATACATTCTTTATATATATATATATATATATATATATATATATATATATATATATATATATATATATAATTCACCATTCCAAAGAAAAAAATTAAAACTTTTAAAACAACACCTGTCCATTTATTGCACACCATTGGTTCACAAAAATATTTTGGGCACTTTTGCGTTTCAACAAACAGCAGCATTTCATTATAAAAAAGTTGTTTGAATACAGACACCGAACACGACAGATGAAAAGCTTGACATACAAATGGAGAATAGAAAACATTTTTAAAATTTCGATATTGTGCAAGTAGAGTTAATAGGTCCGTTTACTAAGGCTAGCCTCTTAAATGCACAACATCATACAGTGTTTTAAGGGGCAAAACAGCAGGACCCCTTTGCTAAATAGCATGGACCACTTAGTATGATTATCTCTTTCTCTTATTATGTGCAATTATTGATTGCCATGGCAAATCCCCAATGAAATAGAGAACATTTGGTCCTGGAGGAAAAAGCATGATTTGTACCCAGATAAAAAGGGCAAATGGCACAACTTTGAAAAAGTGACTAATAGGTTGGCGCAGGCTGACACAAACTCTTATTAAAACAGCACTCAGTGAATTTCAATGATCAGGGCAGGGTAATATTGATACCTTCATTACAGCAATATTCATTTTTAGATTTACAATCAACCCTGTATACGAGGTCTTACATCCTGCTGTAATGATCCTAAATCTCAGCTGTTTGTAATACTTTCAGGGGCCAACAGAAAATAAAAGACAGTTTCACTGAACAAGATACCCAGTCACAGTCAGTAGCATTCAACTCAGGGATTAGTTTTTCCATGAGCATCATTATCTTCTCAAAATACAGGCACAACAATGTCCACATTCACAATTACAACTATGTTGGCACAACACAGGCAACAGGAGTTGGAGGTTTGACCCAAAATCACCACTGAAAAATGAAGTTAGTAACATCAAACTGTGTCATCAGTTTGAGGTGAAGGATAAGCTCTTGACCAGCACGATATATTTAAATTGTCATTTATAATGATTCAACTCACAGTATTTGCATTCACACATTAGCATGTTCCTATTGCTTCTAAAGCAATATTGTCACAACAAACAGCCTTGTAATCAGTTCTGACTCAAAAATGGCCATCATAGACAACCATCATCATCCATTTGCATCATATCTCTTCCTGCTGCCCTGGCTGAAGACACGCAATAATTCTTTTTTTTTTTCTTTATCTTTGTTTAGGGAATTTTTCACACTGTAGTTTTCCCCTTGTGACAACCTATGTAAAGAAAAACAGAATGCTGGTGGTTAATCCACACTTTTGGGATAACATAATTTTCTTGGTTTATCACCCACAAAGTCACACGAGGATAAAACTTTAAAAAAGACAATCATGTTGTACCTAAGTGAAACATCACCTCAACAGTCATGCAATATCCTAGAACATCAGCAGTGTATCTGTTGGTAAATCAGAAATATCAGTATTTATAACACAAATTAACTTGAAAACTGAAAGAAAAACAACGTTTGACAAGTAGGTCTAACTTCAGCTGGGATGAAATGCTACATTACTGTATATTGGAGCCCATTTGGGAATATAACACTGCAGTTGCGAGAACACCTTGTAACTCAAAGTTTGAAATGTTTCTTTTTAGATAAATTTCAGTATTATTTTGTCATTTATTTAGTTGGATTTTGGAACAAAAGATGCATCAGTGCTGATCCAAGTTTTGCTAAACTCCTACAGTTTAGTTCTGTGGAGATGTGAGGTTTGTTTTAACTACAGTGTTCATTAAAAATAAAAAAAAATAGCTTGTAATAGGTCAGAAAAATGATATACTGCACAAATGTCTTAAGGGAATACTCTGTCAATATACTTTCAAGTTTTAAATATTTAAAAATGAAATGTACTGTGTTCATATAGAAAGAAATGCACATACACACACCTGACATATCATATTTCACAACATCCAACATACACAGCATTCAAATAGTAAACTACAGTACAAGCTATTGCAATATAGATAATATTGACATTTACCAGTTTGCCTATAGCGACGGCACTGAAGGAATAACACAGTCTCTGCCCATACAAACTAGCATTATCACTACAAATGAAGTACAATGTTTTTATCTTTAGCTCAGTTTGCAAAGACTTGATTTGTCACTGTTGGCAAAGTCAAGACCTTTTTTTTCCTCTACATGCTGCTTTGTTACAATGGGAACTCTCAGGCACTTTCCAAAAGTAGGGCAAGGCTTGTACTTAACAGACCTCAAATTGGCTAAGACAGAAATGACTTTAGCTAGTGCTGCATTCACGTCATATGGGAAAAAGTAACAACCTTCATAAAAATTCCTCTTAGAAATACTCGTTCACGTGCTTCAGTTGATAAATACTAAACTGAAACTCAGGTTTGGTGGTGGACTCAACCCAATTTCTATGACCTAGTGAAATCTCAAGTCACCAACACGGAAATGGTTTAGTCACGTTTAGGAAAATGACAGTTGAAAAGAAAAAGAAAACACAGAAAGTAATCATAAAGTTTGCTTGATTTGGTTTGGTGTAGAATATGAACTCATATAAGTGCATCTGTGTTGCTTGTTGAAAAACATCATCAAGGCAACCGAAGTCTTCAATCACGGCGTCTTGATGGCTTCACATGATGAGCTTTCAACATGTGCCCATGTCCCTTCGTCCCTTTTAGCCGCCAAGGCGTTTCAACAGATATTCCCATATGACATGACTGCAAAATAAGACATGATGGGCAAGTAGAAGGCTTGGATCACTCTATGGTAATGGAAGCCAGCTCCTTGGCCTGGGCATGCTGCTGCTGCTGCTGCTGCTCTTCTTCAAACACCTCTGGGGAACTGCCTCCTGCACCGGTGTCCACCTTTGTCTCCGCTGCCATGGCTGCCGTCTCATCGGCGTCCATCTTGAGGGAGGCTGGGGCTTCCAGGGGATCCAGGGGCTCGGGTGAAAGGAAGCCAGGGGAACTCTCGCAATTCTGGGTAGAGGAGGAGACCTGGGAGATGACGGGCATCTGGACTGAGGAGGAGGACGAGGCCGCAGTGGTGGTGGAGGCGGAGGTGCTGCCCGGGTAGACGGGGTGATGTTGGGACTCTTCTAGCTCATACTGGACTCCCAGCGCCTCCTCCTCCTCCTGTACCTGGCTCAGGTAGTCGGGCACGAGGAAATCACTGCAAAGACGAATAGAATGAGAGGAGTTCAATGTCCTTTGATTTGCTACCTTGACACAAATGCCTGATTTAAACTGTAGATGTCGATAATTTAAATGTGCACTATTTCATAATATTCACAAATATGCCTCAAGATCAGAACAATGTGCTCAATAATCTCTTGATTCTAGATTTATACTTTGTATCCAAAATAAACTTTCCAACACATGAAGACTAGAACCTAATCAGTAGATAGTCCCAAAAATACTGTTTAACTGTGATTCAGTGTGATTCAGTGTCTTCCAGGAATAATCACCTCTAGCAAGGTTAGTTAGTACGATTCCTCAAAAGATATGAACAGAATGACACATGGTTAACAGACAGGTCTTAAACCAAGGAACAAGTTGAGTTAGATCTGAGTTCACCCAGGCTGTGCTACAACTGAACAGACAGACTTCATTCCAAATAAAGTCTGGTAAATCTGAAGGATCAGTGATTAGTAAATCTATATGTCAAGAGAATTATTAGGGGTTTGGAAGTGTTGGTCAGACTGGCTTTAAAGATCAATGATGTCCTGACATTTTATAGACCAAAAGATAAACAAAATGATGGAAATAACATGTATTGTGGCTGCATTGCAGTTTGGTCTATGGTGGCTACTACACAGATGAATTAGTCAAACAACAGAATTAGCTCAGTAATCTGCTTTTTGTGATGGCATAGGTTATATTAGTGTTCAAAGGTGGCTTTATCCCTCATATGTTGCCAACATATTGAGAGGACCAGAGGAAGATTGACAAAGATGAGTGCTGCTCATCTCAACTCTTTGATGGAATCTGATCTACACACTAATGTATTCCCAGTCTAGCTTAGTCCCACTTGGTCTTCATATGATAATAGCCTACAAAGTCTCTTCAAAATGTGCATGTGCACAGTGTGGTTAAAAACAAGGTTTTTCAGCCTTCCCAGTCCTTCATCTTAATATGTCTGGACCATCGAACAGTGGGAATCACATCTCAATATCCAGAGTAAATACTCAAGGTTGAGAGTAACTGTCCTCTGCGGCACAGACGGCAGCCCAATCTGACAAAGTGCTCTGTAAATCAGCAACTTAGAAAAAACTACAGTGTAGTTAACATATCTTTTTATGTGAAGACTGAGGATGGGAGTTAAGAGTTTGACTCGATTGCCAGAGAATTTTCCACATTGTTATGATCTCAGGCGTAGACCTTCTACTATAAAACTTTTGAGGAGTCAATGGCCCATTTGAGTCCTGCCGACCTGTGAGGGCTTGAGTTGATTAAGAAGTGGAAAAGTCTGGGAAATAAAAACACTCCTCGACTTTATAAAGACACTGTGTTCTGACTTTCATGAGGCTTTGTGGGCTGAGCTGCTGATAAAAACAAACAACCCACTCTATTTGCGCAAGGTAGATCTATTCATATAGAAACAGATGACACAATGATTGAAATTGTGTTTGACAGCTATTGTATGACCAAACGACTGAGCCACTTCACAGGTATAACTGTTTCTCTCATGATCAAAGAGTAGGACTTTAAAATGACTGATTTACACTGACGGTGTTTTGGACACTTTACAGATTCTAACATTGGCAGTTGGACAGTGTGTTTACAAAACTTAACTCACTTTATTTGTTTACTTGCTGATCTACTTCATTCTCACATCTCATGAAATTTTGTCAATAAAAAGAGCCAAGACTGACTTGAGGTATTTGCCATCTCCTGTTAAAAATAAATACTTCAACCTTTTTTCGAAAGTATGAGTATTCACCTTCTTCCCAGGAGTTAATTTAGAAGGATTTACACCACTCTCATGTCTGTACAGTCTGAAGCCTCAGCCAGCAGCCTCTTAGCTTAGCTTAGTCTAAAGAATGGAACCGTCGGGAAAGCTAGCCTGGCTCTGTCCAAAGGTAATGAAATTCACCTACTAGCACCTCTAAAAATCACTTATGCACTGATGTATCTGGTGTGTTGAAAAGCTGTTGGCGTATCTTCTTCGCCTTTGGACAGAGCCAGAATTGCTGTTTCCAATATTTATGCTATGCTAGTTAAGCTAACCAGCTGCTGGGTCCAGCTGCATATTTACTGTACATACATGAGGGTGGTATCAATCTTCTAATCTAAGCCTTGGCAAGAAAATGAATAAGCATATTTCACAAAATGCCCAACTACTGCTTTAACTCAGTGAAATTAAAACTCCCCAATAAATACAGTGAAATACTTCAGGTACACTTGATCTGACTATTCAAATAAATTGCAATCATCTCAAAAACACTTCTACACAAGCAAAGTAATGAAAGGAAAAAGGATCAAATGAATCTAAGGTATTAGAATCTAAACTGAAAGTTATTTTCTGATCCAGGTGAGATCTGAGTAAATGATGGGGGTCAGTGCCCCCAGACTCCTCACCTGCTCTGGAAGTAGTTTGCTAGTTCGGATGCCTCATGGTTCAGACTCCTCAGGTGTACAATTAAATTGCCAGAGTTGGTGAACATGGCGCCACACGTTTTGCACTCGTAAATCCGCGGCTTGCGGATTATGTGTCGGGAGACCCTCATGTGGTGCTTATATTCACCGAAGGACGTGAATGTGGCGCTACAAATCTGGCACCGGAAACAGCGTTTACCTTCGTGCTTCAGCCGATGCATCTTTAGGGAGTAGGCCCGTGTGAACTTTTTCCCACAGCGGTCACACTGGAAAGGCTTAATGCCTGGAGGAAGAAGACAAAAACAAAGTTCAGCTGATCTGTACATTAGCATTACACAAGTGTCAGTAACCACACATCACTTATAGTAAGAACTCTTTTAGTGAGTTCACTTTTAAATCCAGATCCAAAAAATAACTATACAGATATTTGTCAAACTCAAGTCAAATAGAATTTTCACTAACTAAAACAAGGAACTAAATATACAAGTGGTCATTTAGGTTAAGACTGAGCATGTAATCTAACTAGTAAAATCTGAGTTTTAGCTGTTTCAAAATAAACCTTTGATTGGTAGCTCATAAGATTTGTTTCTCCCATAAACTACTTACAGATTCAATGATATTCAAAAGGATTGGCCTGAGTTTTTGCACATCACATTTTGAAAGACTAATTTCATAATTTGTAGGATTTCCACAGTGTTGCATCAGCCAATCATAATCACGTTGAGTGAATCACACACACTCATGCTTTAGTTTGTTTATACATTGAAACTGAGTTTAAAGAACCTACTCTGAACTCTCTCATCATTTTTACACAGCAGGAAATGTTTGACTTCTTCTTCAATGCTGACTTCTTTCATTATGAATGAAATATAACACATGAACGAGACTCCATTTGTAGTCATTGAATACTTTCCCCACATTTGTTTGTGCGTGTCTATCCATCTATCTACCTACCTATCCAGTGTACCTTTCTGTCTGACATTTGCCTGATTACAGAATTTGGGTAAAAAGGTTGGTCTAAGAAATATTATAGTTCCACAATCCATGCAGTAATGAATAATGAGTTATTGGGAACCAGTCACGGTAGGCCAACGCGTCAACACTATCCTGAAAAGTTAGGATGGCTTGTGTTTTGCCCTGATGTGCTCTTTAAACTGCCTAACCTTCCATTTGTTTGTTTCTTGGCATGTGTGAATATTTGATCCATATTGATCCACGCCTTACCTCTACTGAACCAATTGTAACCAAATTCATAAATTGTAATGTTAATGTAAAGGATCCCAGTGTACTTCACATGCAGACTGCTTCTGATTTATGTAAAATGTGTGAAATTTTGTGTCTTGATCAGACATGATAAGTGTCTTGTCCTATCATACAGACTTGACATGGCTACATCTACTTGTGGCAACTTCTAACTTCTCACCTAACTGAACCTTTGAAAATCCAAGATTAAATCCAACACTGTTGTAAGGGTTAGGGTTAGTAAAGAGCGCCAACATGGTCATCTGTACAATTTCCACATCATCTAAAAATAAGCAAGGACAGAACATCCAAAACATCTTACGACAGGCATGGTTTCAAAACTTGGCTTTTTTTAAAGCATTATAAATATTTGAAACCTTTTAATATGTGAAAACAAACTGATCTAAATAAGTACAAATATAAAACCCCAAAACTGTTACTGTGACGCACTTAGAAAGGAAACCACCAATCTTACGCCTTTAAGGGCTGTTTTTATAGGAATTGGGGAGTGCTACTGCATATGTGAAAAAGTTGTGTCTCCAAAGGAAGCTGTGTGAAGCTCGAAATATGAAAAAAGTCTTAGAGTGATGTGAGTGGGAGTGAATGAGTACTTGTTTATGCACTGCTCATGACGTATATCTCTGTAACTTAAAATAAGAAATGGCTTACATTCTGACTTTTCCCAAGAACAACATTTAAGGTTTAATTCAATTTGAAGTTTTGATTGTCTCAATTTCACATACCGGAGTGTATGAGCATATGCTGCTTCAGGTTTTGAATGCGTGTGAATCTGACTCCACAGGTTGGACACTGGAATGGCCTGTCGGGGCCATTGGTGCCGGGCCTGGCTGATGGGCTGATATAGAGGTGGTATGGGTACTGAATACCTTCTAACCTGAAAAACAAAGAGAGGAAACATGAAGTGTTATTCACGTGCAGTTACTTACATTGAAGCTGTCCCCGTAGAAACTTAAAAATATCCACTTTGAAATGTCAATAAAGTGACTCCTCCAGACTAACGTACTTCCATATAAAGAACTGAATTATGTAAAGCAGCCAGTGCATTAAAAAAGTTTTAATATGTAAGAACATTTGTTTTACACTGAGATGTGATATGCGTCACACTGCTGTATGACATTCATGGATTTCCAGGTAGATGCTACATTAGCTTTCACATAAAATGTATTGCACATCTCGCTTTTACAACATGCAGCCAGCATTCTTCTCTTAGAGCGCATCATGTCTTTGCCTTTTCAACATGACATCTAAATTTATTATCTAAACAGGTGTGGCTCAGACAACCAGTTATGAGGTTTATGTCTATATATTCTTTATTGCTTGTGACTTGCCTCGTTGCAAGTTGTAACAAATCGTGATACCTTTCATCGTCTTCTGCATGTCCTCCAGTGTTAGAGGTGCTCTGCATTGACGGTAAGCCCTCAGACACTCCCTCATCCATTGACCCTAGAAAGAAGAATAAGAAAAATGAGTCATATGCTAGCTGTCTGCTGCATTCCTGACTACAGAAAGTCCTGAGCATGTCATCTTGGACAGGGTTAGACTATGCAGCAGGTCTTTGAGGGCTAATCCCATATTTAGGGATTGATGCTGCTGGATTCCAATTCACTGTGCTATTCAGCAGTTTAGGAAAAAATGATGAGTGTTTCCATTTCCTTTTTATTTATGCAAGACTAGAAAGGCCTTTCAAACAGCACTTGGGCCACCGGACAGTAAAACTTTCCACTGAAACCAATACAAATACAAATCTTGGAAGTGGGTAGGCAGCTCTGATGGCCGTGTGAGGCAGGTTCAATTGCATGTTTGACAAAGCAACACTGTGTCAACTTGGTCCAGACACAGCCTGTATCATAACTGTGATAGATACAGTAACACCAACACACCTTTGAGACAACAAATCAAATCACACAGGCAGGATTAATCGATCATTTCTGTTACTGTTCTACACTTTGACACATATACAATTTACAAGAAGCCATTCTTAGTGATTTTTAAAACAACATGTCCTTAACTACACAGAGACATAAACAAAAGCAGATTTCTCATTTCTAGCTGACAACTGTGAATTTATTGGCTGAAATTCAAGTGTCACCAGCAGCTTTATCAGCTGTGGCAACCTAGCTAATGCTAATACTAACTCCACCAGTGGACACGTTGTCTCCAGCTAATTTTTTGTTATGGTTTGTTTTTACTTGTTTTAAAATGAGTACCATGTAAGGGCTTTAATATGAGCACAATGGCTACATACATGGCGTTGTGCTAAGAGACCAAGGTTGAAGCTGCATGTCCCAAGAAAAGAGTCAGCATCCTCACTAACTGACTAGATGATGCTTAATATTGAAAAAATATACTTGGACAAGCAGCACCGTGTTTACATTGAATCTTTAATGTTCATATTTAGTATGCTTCACTTTAACAAGAATAGATTTAGAAATGATAAATAATACGTTTGCCAAATAAGACGCAACAAATGTCAATCATAAATGGTTACTTTTCTATTGCACCCTGGAACCCCACAAAATTTAATAGTTATCTAACATGCCTCTTGCATTAGAGCAGATAATGTTTAATTCATTCTTTACACTATGATGTTTTGGAAAAAATAAAAAAGACACAACCTTACAAACTCTTGATATAGGAGTATTTATCATTACAGTCACATGCATGTCCACAGACTTGACAGACCTGCTTTGCTTTATTACTGTTGCTAAGCTATGACCGAACAATCAATGTTAGGGAGTGAGGCTTAGTAAGTACAGAAAATAGGCCCACCTATAGAGGAGGACTGTGGACTGATTAGGAGCTCTTCCTGGACCTGTTCACTTCCTGGCACTGTCTGTTGGTCACTCAGCGAGCTCTGGGAGGCACTGACCGGCTGTGAGGACGCCTCTTGGACCTCCTCATCACTGAGACGCTCCACCTTCACCCTCACATCCTCCTCCTCTGCCGGCACTGGCGACGACACCGCCTTGGAGCTCTCACATGTTAGGAAGTCACTGAGTCGCCTGCCGACTACCACCTCTGAGGTCCCTGGGGTGCCCTGCTCTAAACAACGAGGGCTCTCTGGGAGCTTTGATTTGTCTGAGTGGAATCTCCGGTCGATACCAAATGGAAAAGTCCACGGGAAGGCCAGGGAGGACTCCACAGGCTGGGCTGTGCTGTCGGAGAATGAAGGAGATGGGTTGGGGATCTGAGGGGAGGTGGTGACCATCTGTGTAGTGCATTTCAGCGGACTCTCGGGTGATGCCATTGTTACAAAGCTTTTCCGTTTCCGTCGCGATTCGCGGCATATAGGAACGTTTCTCTCCATCACGCTGCAGTCAGATGAAACAGGTGACACGCTGCCATCCAATGGTGTCAGGGCACAGTTTGAGGAGGCGCTCTCTGGTGCCGATTCATGCGGTTTATCTGCGGTCATGTTGTTGTTGTTGTTGTTGTTTCCTGGGCTCCACAGAATACTGGACTTCATGAACTCTGAACATGTGCTAGCCACAGCAAACATCTGCATGTAACTCGCAGCTGCCAGGACGTCAATGATATTCTCCGTGCTAATGGAGAGGGTCGACGTGTAGGCATATTCCAACAACGGTGCAAAGCCACTGACAGTCACATGATGAAGGTCCAACACAAACTTGTCCTCCTCTTCTGGCCGGCCCACCAGTTTGGAGCGGAAGAATTCACTGCAGCAGGCCAGGACCACTTTGTGGGCGAGGAAGAGTTTGTCTTGGACCCGGATGGTGACATCGCATAAGTGGCCCTCGTTGCGTAAAGCGTTGAGCTTCTCCAGCATCTCTTGGCTGTGGGAGGTTGAGCTGTGGGTGAACGTTTTGACCCCCATGTTGGAGTCAGTTTCTGCCTGTGTACAGCAAAGGCGTCCTGCAGATGGATGGAAAAAAACCAAAAACAAAACATTCAGTTGGCAAAAGCTAAACTAGTCTCAGGAGGGAAAAAATAGATTGTTATAAAAATATTTTTGCTAAGCTTTGTTATTGTTTTGTGTCAAATACTTTACATCATTATTGTTTGTATATAGCAATGTCAATGTGTGTCGTGATTACCTAACTAAACAAAACCCAGCCCTAGCAGTTGAAGAATCAGGTGTGAAACAACAACTGTCACAGTGGACTCTCACTGAACCACTGCGTTGGAAATGAATAAGTAGAAAGACAAAATGAGATGTCAGACTGATATCCCTGTGCAGAGCAGCAGTCCCATGATAAAGAGGAAAGAAGGATGGGAAAAAGGCAATCTCATTGTGGAAGGCAGTGGGTGTAATTGTAGAAATACTAA
Source organism: Scortum barcoo (assembly GCA_023238725.1). Classification (NCBI taxonomy): domain Eukaryota; kingdom Metazoa; phylum Chordata; class Actinopteri; order Centrarchiformes; family Terapontidae; genus Scortum; species Scortum barcoo. Next base: position 26,848,834 of record CM041552.1, read on the forward strand.
GGTGCTCTCTGAGGTGAAGGCAAGGTAAGGGAGCGGGGGGGGGATGAAAGCAGGGTAGGGAGCATGGAGTACAAAATGCCAAGTTATGTAACAACAATCAAAGCAGATGCGCAGCGATGCGAGCCAGACCCATGTGGAGGCCAGTGCACTACAGGATGCTCAGCAGCTGTCTGCGAGACATGTGGATTCTCTGAGGCATGAGATTTTCCATCAAACAAAAGCTCAAGTGAAGGGGCTCTCGCAGGGAGAGCGCACTCCCCTTTACACACACACACAGACCAAAGGAAAATACTCTTGGGCTATGTTGGCCCAGTAAAGGCAAAGTGAATTATAGACCCGGGCTGTAGAGTTGCAACAGGAGAGGGCCTTGCCTCCAACAGCAAACAGGGCTTTGAGAAAAGAACTTTATTTCCAACACAGGGCTTTCTAAAATGTCTCCTGTAGGAGAATTATTCAGTGACCTGATCTCTATTAAGTTCTCCCAGACAAAATAGAAATGTTCATGGAGAGTACATGAACTTTAGTGAGCAATGATGCCTACAAATCAAATGTTTTTTGTAACAATGCTTCCACCCCCTGGCATAAATTACGTCTTTAAGAGAGAAAACATGAAATTATTCTACAAAAATGACTCATTTTGCTGTGGAAATGTAAAAACAAATACATTTTGCTTTTCTTCCACATCAGTGCCTAACAACTTGTTGAGTAACCCTTGGTTCACTGCTTTTTTAAATCTAAAGTTAAGATAAGTCTTAAATTAGTCAAAGGCCTTATGGTGGCTCATATATTAATAGCTGTATAGGTTCAAATTAAATTGCTCTCCCACTTGCTTCACTGGAAAGCTAATGATGTAGTTTTGATGGTCAAAAACAAATACAATAACAATTCTGATGTTATATTGATCAAGAAAATGTCTTGCTGGTTATGGTTTATTAGATGTGAGGATTTGCTGGTTCTGTTTTGCTCTGTGTTTACTTCCTTGAGAAAAACTAAATTAGCTATTGGAAAACATCACAGGGCCGTTTATCAGTTAGAAATATTTTAACCACATACTGACCAACTAATGAAATAATGATTATCTAACTAAAGGTCAGCTAGAGTGATAAAACTACTCAAATTCACACAAAAATAGTCACTGTACTGTGTGACCTGGTTTGACTCTGTTTACATCACGTACAGCAGCTGACAAACAGACAGATGAACAGACAGATGTATGCGGTATTGAAGTCACAGTGACCAAGATGCTGAACAAACATGTTTGCAACAGGACTCACACTTTAGCAAATACTAGCTAACAGCGTCAAGTTCACATGTAAAGTCAGCCACGAGGTGAACAAAACATCCGATTCGAACTATCAAAATAAAAGACAAAAGGGACCACGGCTCACTGCTTTTTAGATAAATATTTTATTACAAACGGCCAGAATCGCGCTTCATCATTGAAATGACTGTACATACATTGTTACAATGACAACTATCAATGACTATGCATGTTAAGATGTAAGTATGTGTTTGTTACTGTGTGGTATTTAAAACGAGCATTACTAGTTGTTCTCACCTGCCGTTTGGACCGGTATAGTTATGTGCAAACATAGTTCAACATAGTTCTGTTTATTACCTATATAACGTTCAATATTTGTACAATATAAATGACACACACATTTACAGGAGCAAGTGTAAAAAATAACTCATCAAACTTCCCCACTTTATTTTCAAGTCGACTTAGCTGCACTTCCGGTCTGACGGTTGCTAACCTCGCGCATAACTACGCTGCACGTTAGCTAGCGACCGTATAATGCCAAGCTAGCGCTAGCCGGCGCAACACAGTGCGGTTAACTGGTCTCTTTACCCTGAGCGATGCTTAGACAACAGAGTAGCCGCCCCGGTGGGGCCCACAGCGGGGTCCCCGTTGTCAGACGGACCGTCCGGAGGGTGTTTACCTTGTGGGACGAGGCCCGCGAACACGGCGGGGCCTCGGGATGCGAGCAGCCCGGCTGACACAAAGAGCCCGCCGCCTCTCTCCGCTCACTCACATTCCCCGCGCTCCTCGGCCGGTTGTCAGCCTGCCAGCCGCCAAACCTCACACTTTAATTAACCCTCACGTGCATCCACATCATAACAGGCCGAGGTGGAAAGTCTGTGAGGGGCAGTTTTCATCCCTTTGTGCTCCCCGCTGTCCTCCCTGCGCTGTGTTTGTGTCCCCACAATGCACCGCGCAGGCAGCTCTCACGGTGCCGTGCTGGAGAAGCAGGAAGTGTCACGTGTTGTGTTCAACCGGACTCTGTTTACATCCAGACAGCTGACACGGTCGTCTCATCAGAACATGCTCAGAGCCCCCATGGACAGGAAATGCGTTTATTTACAACATTTTATCATTTTCTTTTACATGTTTTAAGCATTTTGAAGTTTGCCACCTGAATTTGGCACTCGCAGTGTGTTCATATTGCCTCACTCTTTCTTATTTCCTAAGCTCCTTTATATTGTGTTGTCATATCATGTAAAATATGATGTCCTGGATAGTACTCGCTTATAGAATCTAGATATCTTGATGGCTTTTTTATGTTTTACTTAGTGATATTCACACCATGAACAGTCATACATCCATCGTATTTACTAAGGTGACTTATTTATTTTAGAGCTTCTATTTCTTTTTATCTTGCCTGTCTCCTGGGGAAAAAAAGCGATTCTTTTTTCACGCAATTTAGTTTTGTATTTATTTTTCTATTCATCTTTTGTAATGTTTTTTTAATGTCAGACATGAAACACATCTTTCCATCTAGATTATGTGTCATTTCCTGTGAGGACACTTAGGACAGCAATGGAAAAGTATTTCTATATTAATAAATTCTGTAAATGACATTACGGGCCTATTGCTATTTGTAAACCGTTACAATGTTCACATCAGGCAAGTTCAGCCAGCTGGGGATAGAATAAGATTAAAAATAGGATATTATTAAGTCACTGTTTTCTATTAGATTGAGGTTCCTCCCTAACCACAGCTACTGAGTACGTTCTTACATGGCTGTCTTTATTTCAGACATCTGAGCAGAGAAGTTATTCCAATGTGGGAGGATTTACTGAAGATCATAAGGGGTTTCAGTTAGTCAAACCACCAATGAAGTGCCTCACCCTGGTTTTAAAAGTTGCCGACCCACCTAAAAGAATTCCATTAGTCTGGTCTTCATTGGACTGCTGTGGAAACATGGAAAACATGAACATATGTTTGGAATTTATGGGTCATTTTGAAGTATGACTCCTCCTGCTATTGGCACATGATTGTTGATATTCACCCATCACTCTGGACACAAAAGTCCTCCAGCAACCAAGCTTTTGTGCACTGCACAGAAAAGGAAAGAGTTCTTACACTCCTATGGATGGAGACATTTGTTGCACAAAAAATCAGGTTTATTGCTAACTTGGCAATAAACCTGATTCTGATTCTTTTGAATGGAGACATTTAGATTGTCAAGTCAGTGAAAGAAAACCATGTATTGACATAAATGTGTTTATTTGACAATTTTTTACAGACAAAAATCTCAAAGACAGCAGCATCTGTCATGTTAATTACATGTCCAAGGTAAAAACTTTACAAAAATAAATAGCTTTAAAAGGAAGCTGTAATAATAAAATAGTATGGTCCTTCACTGAAGGGATATAGGCCTAATGCTCCATCTCTTGTTTTATAACATATGTAAATTAACATCAGGAATGAAGAAATCAAATATACATACAAGAGTCTGAAAACAACTGTGAGTGTTTGCATATGATGCATAAACAAATAAAAGTCTGGAAATGAATAAAATTAATGTTTTTCATATACACGATAGATAGTATGCTTATCACTTAACTTAGTAATAACACCTCCTAAGAAGCATCTGTTGCATTGCAGATCATTTGAACCACAGTTCCTCTCAACTACATTATATTGCAGCTGGGAAAAGGCTAAAAATTAAACTACAGGGCAGAGGGAAATTCTCTGTCATGGATTTCTGTGGTCCTGAATGACCAGTCATTATCTAGGTTAATTAATTTTACACATCGTGTAAATTCAGACTCTATCAATTTCTATAAATCGCTCACATGTGGTTCAGCGTTGAAACAATCTAATCTGATGTAGGCTCCAACTACCTAGTTTTAAAACCCCAAATAATGTCAGATTTAATGTTAATGAATTGTTTTCCCATAGTTCAACAGTGCTAATATTCAGGATAAAAACATGACATCTTCATCACAACCATTTAACACAAAACACATTTTAGCATGTGTGTAGAAAAGAGAAGCAATCAAACAGGAGCGCATTTCCCAGAGGCTTTAAATCCCAATGCATCAATCGTACGTACCTACCTCAATAAAAGGCAAATGGCTCGATCAAAGCTTTATAGGGGTTTGAGTTCTGTGGAGGACCATTGGAGGTATATTTACACTGTGCTGGTGTTTGACAGCAGGTTTAATGCCATTGTTCTAGCCCCACTTTAACTTAAGAGACCAATTTTTAGATCGGTATGTACCAGACTTTATCCAAAAAGTTAGCCTCTGTTTAAAGTGGTGATAGAAAACTTCTCTTTCTGGAGAAAACACACACACAGCACCTTCATCTAGCATCTATACATAGCATTACATGTACATCCTGAGGTAGATTTCCATTGTTTCAAATGTCAATAGTGGTTGTCAAATATGTCAACAAAAGATGACAAAACAATATTCAGACAAATGCTCTCGATGACTCAATGCAACCAGTTGGTAACATGGATGGACTAGGAGGCAATGAGCACCCCCCCCCCCCACCCCACCCCATCCTACATAGGAGTATGACCCCACACTGAAAGAAACACAAAACAACTACAAACGATGTCATACAGTTGAACTGCATTTTGCAGCTGCACCAGAACTCCAGAAGCTCCGTTTCTCTTTGTTCTCATTTTGCATGTCTGTTGTGATTTTGTATCTCTTTGTAGTCATTTTTTGTATCTTTATTGTCATTTTGCATCTCTTTTTAGTCATTTTGAGTCTCTTTGTAATTATTTATCTTCTCTCTGGTCATTTTTTGTCTGTTTGAAGTCATTTGCATCTCTTTTTGTTCACTTTGTAGTCACTTGGTGTCTCTCTGTTTTTTCTGTCTTTGTCGTTGTTTTGTGGTCATTTTGTGTCCCTGTGAGTGTTTTGGTTCTCATTGTTGTCACATAATGTCTCATTGTAGTTGTTTTATGTCTTTTTGTGGTTGTTTTGTGTACTTTTGTGATGGTTTTGTGTTTCTCCCCCCGACCCTTTGGACCTCTGGAGCTGTGCCCATTCAGTAATCCATCCATGGTTGGTAAGTGCAGTCAGACCAAAAATGGAACGTTCACTGTACTCATGTTCCTCATAAGCATTCTTGGTTGAGACATTCTCCGGACACTGGCTCTGGGATTTTGTTCGGATCGCACTTCTCTGGCTCAACAGTCTTCCCTGTGTAGTCTATGCAGAAGACGCTGCGACGGCGCTCCCCCTGGCCACAAGTTCGTGAGCAGGCGGACCAAGGTCCCATCTGCCATATGGGGCATGGAAGATCCCCACAAGGCCTGATGTCTATGGGCTTCAGGTCTTTGTCACACTGGCTGGAGAGGAAGCCTGCACTGTCTCGGCATTCAACGTTCCTTCTGGACCATCCGGAGCCGCAGCTCTTAGAGCACTCAGACCACTCCCCCAGCACCCAGTCAGGCACACCAAATGGATGAATGACATGCGAAGATGGCAACAAGCTTTTCCTCTCTCCTTGGATTTGTTGAAGGTAACATCTCTAGGGATGAAAAAGGTATATTTGACCTTGGGAGGGTTGGCGTCCCCCGCAGTGGCTAAGAGTTGGATGGTGATGGCCTCCTTCAGCTGCCTGAAGCTCTGGATCCTTTCCAGCGTGGTAGACGAGCCACTGTACTTCAGCACAGCACCCAGCACAGGAATGTCCTGCTCCACCGTGGATACAGAGAAGTTACCGTTGAGGATGTAACTGCCACTTTCTCTCTTTATAGCCAGGTAGTTCCCGTCATGTTTGATTCCTCTGTGGCTCCGCTGTTTGATGTCAATGTTAGTAGCACCAACTGGAATTGTGACGATATCACTGTAGCCATATCTGATGGAATAAAGAAGTAGAGTTAGACAATGTGTACACTTCTTACTGGGTCTTACTCATTGGTTTAACAGTTTGGGAAATGTGCTTATTTTCTTTCTTCACAAGAATGTGATAAGAAGTTAAGTGAGTGTTAAATACAGAGCTAGATCTACCTACTCTGGGCAAGAAAGTAAATAAGCATTTTCTGCAATTTCCACAATTAAAACTATTGCATATAATTATCCCTAAAACCAGAAATTGTCATTTCGATATGCCTGTTTATTATAAAACATGTTAATTACTGAATTTAGGTAACAAAGTGTTTCTATTGTATATGCCGAGTTAGTATAATCATATCTCAACTCCAGATTCATATTTACTACACAGACATGACAGGAGTATTGATTTTCTCATTTAACTTTCAGAAATAAAGTGACTGTGTGTATTTTGAATATGGTCTTTTTAAAATATCTCTTGTGCAGAGATGAGTCTGCTACCAAAATGACAATATTGAAACTGCTCTGATTGAACTGAAAAAATAGCAGTGCAGTGTTTTGCTTTCATAAATAACTTGAGTACTTGACAACCAAAGTAATTTGTGCTGGCCGATGGTGATGAAGTGTAGTGTAAGGAAATGCACTAAATACATTTAATTAATGTGAACCTTGGTGTAACTACAGCAAATGCAGATACAATTGTAATTACTTTTTCATTTTCACATTAGGGTTTTTTTTAGAACACTTACGTGGCTTTGTTGTAGGAGCCTGTGATCTTTCTACAGGTGAGCCCACTTCCTCCACACACTCCACACTTATCCACTCTCTTGTTAGATCCAATCACCTGGTCGCAGCCCGCCTTCACACACTGGCCTTGAACACACACTGATGTGGTGTCGGGGCCACAGGTCGTCCCATCAATCACCTGCAGGGACAACACAAGTAGGCGTTGTTGATTCATATTCACCGTAATCTGAAGCGTGAACGTCACACATTGGCAAAACAATATGTATGAGCTGTAATTCTGAGCGCACATGCTGTACCTTGGATTCGAACACCTTAAATTCACTGCTGCCCCGGGCCCTGCAGAACAGCTTACATCTGTCTCTGGGAGAAACACCAGCATACTTTGGTATCCACTGTTTTATATTCCCACTGTAATCCAGGTAGTTGGGGCTGTTGTACTTCTCACACTGCTCCTCTCTGAAACTCTTTCCTAAAGGCAGATGGAGTAAAGCTTACTGTACAATACACCAAGGTCAACTTGCTGTCAAGATTCTCTTGAAAATATAGTCATCCTAACAGAGAAAGAATTAAGATGATTGTTGTGGTTTGATGGATTATTTGTGTATACTATAAAAATGACATGACATGAGTTCTAATAATTAATTTGCCAACTGACAGAAAATTAATCAGCAACTAATTTAATAAGAAATTCATCATCTATGTCATTTTTCAACTCAATATGTATTATGGACAAAACAAGCAATTAGAAGAAGTCACTGTGTGCTGCAGGAGGTGGTAATGGGCATTTGTTACTGTTTTGTAGACTAAACAATTTACTGGTAAAATAATTAGCAGATTATTGTTTTTTGTAATTGTAAAAATTTTTTTTTTCCCACCTGCCATCTCCTGTGTGCAGTTAAATGCAAGCTGACAGACTCTGACAGGCTGTCATAACAAGCTAATGTGCAAAAATGAGAATTATTAGAATTATAGTAAAAAACAGGGTGAGAAGAACATATAAAATGATAAACATTTAAAGTAAAGGTAAGTAAAAGTAAAGGAATGCAATTAAAATGCAGTGTGCAAGTGTAAAAAAAAAAGCACAAACAATTCATAATAAAATAATTGATACTACACTGGTTATCTACAGAAAGGATGTAACGTTATTCTAAAAGGATATTATGGTGTTATTGTATTTGCCTAGCTTATAGAAAAATAAAATAAAAGTCTGGTTACACTATTGAATATCCCTATTAAGTTCCATATCAAAACACTGGCTATCAGAGGCTTCATGTACTGGTTTTTGAAAGCTGCTGATTGACGTGCTGATTGTCACTGCTCACCATCGCTGTTGTCACAAGGCTCTGTGTTGCACGACTGGTACTGTACTCTCTGTCCCTCACAGTACTTCCCTCCGTTCTGCGGCATAGGGTCAGTGCACTCCCTGTAGGAGAACTCCACCCCACCTCCACATGTTCTGGAGCACTGCTGCCACGGTCCCCACAAACTCCAGCCACCGTCCACAACCACCTGCGGTAAAACACAGCGAGCGAAGAGGGAAAAAAGAGCAGTCAGAGTAGTTGGTTAGCGCTCAGTGCCAAAGGCAATCTCAGCTGTGTAGCCTAAACCACAGTCTGGGCTTCTGGGTTTGAGGCCGCACAGTGTGTTGGCGTGCCGTGACTCCAGGCTAAATCTGTGTTGAAGTTCGGCACGCGCCTGCTGTCTGCCTCTACCCACATTCCTGCCACATGTGTAACTCACCACTAGAACCTGCCATGCTGCAGCTCCGTAAGGCAAAATTGAAAGTGTGTGCGCGTACGTGAGTGCATGTGTGTGTTTGTTAGCTTGGGTGTCCTTTCCAGAAGTTTTATGAGTTTGGACCAGTTAACATCCAAACTGCCAGCACGTCTGGGTTCATAAACAGATGTGTGATCATAACACAAGGAGAAGATATCAAGGCAACCGAGCTAAAATAAAACACGAAGATGTATAAATGTTCTTAAAGGAAATATAAAAAGGCATCATGAAGCAGCTGGATTTAAACTCACCAAATTCCAACAATGTTGTAATCTGTACTTTTAGCCTGTGCTTTTCATGCATGTATTCCTCCTTGAAGCTGCACACAGCTGTGAACCTCTTCAATACAGAGACACTGTATTGCACTGCTTGGTATTGATGACTAACTTGGAAGTTTGGAGCTTTAATCTCTATCACACAAACTTCACCTGTACTTGCCCACCTGTCATAAAATTTCAGATGTTCATGTTTCCATTTGTTTCTGATCACCTCTAGACCACGTCGAAGCTGCTCTGGGGTTTTTGATCCAATCAAACAATCATCTTTAACTGCTATTTCAAGAATGAACTTTGATGCTAATTTTTTCTTTTTTGAAAATATTTTTGGGCCAAGAAGAACATGTTTCACATCAGGCAAATGTGTAATTGATAGGTGGAAAGTGAATTTAATTGTTGTTACAGAACAAACCACAAGACTCTCTGGCATAAATTAATCACAGACACCAAAAAGGCCCATCATGAAATAAAAAACAATGGAAATCTGCTAAGGGAGATGGTTTTAACGTTGCTAACTTATGAGTTGTATGAACTTAATTACACTATTTCTGAACAAATGAGCACTGCATTTCAAAGGAAATGACTCACTGAAACCTACGTGTTGTTCTCAGCAGCAAATTAACATTGTAAGATTGCACAGTTAACTGATGGCAGATTACATCCTTTCACGGTCGATGAGGTCAAATTTTTACAAAAATTAACAACAGCTGACAGTCCTTTGAGGATGGCAAAATGTGAAATGTCCAAGTGCAGCTTTCATTTTGTTTTGTGAATAAATCTTTGGTGTTAAAACTGCGTTCATTATTTTTTGGCAAGTTAGGGGCAGAATCAGAACCAGCTTATATCACATTATGGTCTTATGAGGTTGTCGTGGTTAATGCATTAGCAAAGAGTTAACTATGTACACATCCAGCAGATAAGAAACAACATTAGCACTGTTTCTGGCTTCCTACTGCAATGAATATAAGTCCAAAAGCCATTGTCCTTTTACGTCTGTTTGTTTTTCACCAACTCCTGAGAAAATGGACTTTTTAATATCTGGTTGACTAGCTGCTGAATGCTCCACTGTGTTCACCAAGCAGTTTGTAACTTTGTCTGTCCACTATTTGTTGTGGGGCATGTAGTGTACAGTGTCCTTATCAGAGCTTTTTCACTGAAAACAGCTGTTAATGACAACTGGGAGAGTGAACCAAAATATAAAGCTAGCCACTGTAAGCTACAGTGCTGAATATGCCAGTCTGACTAGTTGGCCAAACCCCTGAGTGTAGTGAACTGAGCAGTGATGTGTTTTATTGCTAATGAACTCAACTTTTCAAAGTAAGAAGGAGGACATGGTATTCTTTCTTCAAAATAGTGATACAGTCTGGGTTGACATAAACCACTATTCTTCTGATAACGAAGCAGTCTTACCAGCGGCTGCATCACCTCCTGGGTTTCCATGCACGCTCCGTGGAGGCAGGTCCTGTTGAGGCCACAGGGGGTGCCGTCAGCCCAGGGCAAACTGCCATTCTTGGTGGAGCATTGCGGCGTCCCCTCCTCCTGACACCACAGCTGGCTGCAGATGTCACTGTCTGAGGTGTTGGGGCAGTGAACAAACTCTTCTCCAAAGATCTGCTGGCACTGCTGGTCCAGGCTGTACTTTATGCCTGGCAGCTCTTTTGGTAAAGGCATGGTACTCTCCGGGACATCCAGCAGGCAGTCCCCTGTGGTTACAATACAAAGCAACACTGTATGAGACAGATTATATTGTGGTTTATAGAGATTATGGACTTTGTGGCACTGTGACAATTGTAAATGTGTTGCTCTTTGTGTGTGGCATGACAAGAGTGGAAAAATATTCAGGGCAAGTTGTGTCCTGACTATAAAAATGAATAATTTCAATTTAACTAATGCAGCGCAATTTTATAGGCAGCCTAGTGCTCTGGATCTGGACATCTGACAGCTATTCTAAATCTGAATCTACTCATTGTTCCTCTAATGATTCTTTATTACATTCAATAAGCTTTTTGTCTGGAGTTGTCAATGACGTCTGCGGTTCGGAATGAACATTCTCAGCCACATGAGTTTTCATTGGAGGCATTTTCCAACTGATAAAGAACATATTTTGCTGACACCAGCTGTTGCTTTTGGCTGAGGAGGTGAAGAACAGGAAGAAGTCCATTGTATGACTCAGTGGAAAAGAAGGTTCACTGATAGGTCTAGTAAGGATACAAACAATACAAGATGCACAACATGAGATGGGGAGAGGAAACAACGGAGGCGAGGCACAGAGAGAGACAGAAGAGAGGGAGAAGTGAGGAGAAGGGGATGTGGAAAGAGAAGATGTGGAAATCTAGGGTAAGATAAACTATCCCTACAACCCATAATTTGAGGGGAGTGACATGTTTAAGCAGGAAAGCCATAGTTAGAGCACGAGAGGAATAACAGTATATTTTATTCATCTCTGAATCAGCTCTAATAACAGAGCCACAGCGTCGTGGCAGACATCCACGTTGGCAGACTGTCTCTAGAGGGCTGCTTAGTTTCTGATTTACTTAGTGTGTAATTTTTGACATGTTGGGGCGACAACCTGAAATATGCCCTACCATGTCCGTTGTCAAAGAACTCAGTGATGTAGAGAGCGCTGCAGGGAGACCAGGGCGCAGTCTTGTTGAGGCTGACAAACAGAGGAGCCATCAGGTAATGTCCTCCCAGATCCCCAAACAGCCTCTCGCAGTTCTTTGAGTCATCATGAGGCATGCTCAACACGTGGCCTGTGGTGGGAAAGGATGCAGCGGTAAAAATATGATGTGCACAGGTGCACAGGTGCAGAAAAGTGTGTTTGTGAATGGCTGAAAATCCAATAATCCAAATCCAATAATAATGTACAAATTATAAATCCTACGTCCACACCAGCCCACCCACATGACAATAAATGTGAGCTAACCGAGCTCATGTGCAGCTGTGAAGGCAGCTTGCAGGCCGTTGTCCTCGATAACTGAGCAGCTTCTCTTGGGATCGCACATCGTCCCGACATCAGCTACACCCAGTGTGTCACAGCTCTTCTGTCCACAGATATCCTGCAACACAAACCAACACAGAAATAACTGAAACTGGACTGCCAGGGTCATGATGATGAGAAATGATCTGGAAAGTGAATATCTGTATTGACATTTTTTATTACAGCTTGCAAAAACAGGTTTGCAAAATCTTAAATTTTACCATTTTCAAGAAGAAAGAAATTTGCATTTACCGAAACACTGCTGTGTATTATATCTTATTAGGGTTACCAAGCCTCTAATAGATGTTGATGTGCAAAATTGAACCACTTGAATTTACTGGCAATTTTGGTATGTCATTGCTGCTTTTCATATGCCTCGACAAGCTTGACTTTTAAACAGCTTTTAAACAGCTTTTCACTCTTCCACAGGCAGATACCACTTTTTACAATCATGTACTGGTGTGTTGTTCTTTTTCGTTGTAGTGTATGCCATTTTCACTCGTGGTACATTACTGCTGGTCAACCAGCATATGGCACATAAAAAAGACATGTTTCACTAGCAGACAGCACTCCCTATGGGCTTATAATGATTATGACTGCTATGTGTCACTGCTGACTGCTGGTATGTTGCTGCTGTGTGCCACATAAAAACGTCATACAAGTTAGGCTTCGCAGATGCTACTTTTCACCTTAAGGTATTGTGTAAAACAGGTAAGTTTTAACACCATAATAATATAGCTGTCACCGATGAGATGAATGCTATGCTACCTGTGTATGTAACTATTTAGTTACAGGTAGCATACTCTGTTTGGCTAGAACCCTTAGACAAAGTTGGACCGAAGTTGGACCAATAACGGCAGCTATAAGGCAATGGGTGTTACATCAAAATGTGATTTTTCGTTGTAATATATTCACATACTGTATGTGATTTAGGTACACTTTTACCACAGCATTGACATATGTCAGTAATGATCATCTTAAGATAGCAGGAAGTGACATATGCCATTCGACTGGCAACAACATACTTCTAGTCAATGTGAGATACTACAAAAGAATAATACTTAACAATAGCATACAGTGTGTCAGAAAGAATTGGTATGTACTGTTGGAGAGTGGTATCTGCCAGTGGAACATGAGTGACACACCATTTAAAAGCCAGGAGAGCCACAGCAGCATACCAAAAATCCACAGTGACAAAATCAACATACTCTACTAGAACAAGCTGAATACCACAAGCAGCTTTAGAACTGTTGACGCTGCAGCCAAACACCTTGTCATGGAACAGTAAAACTCTCCACCTAAAAAAATGTTGACTTGTACTGGATCCAATTCAACTATTTCATACAAATCTGTTCAGGTTAAGGTCTTGTCATGGACAGTAAATGTAGTACGGAGCAATTCCTCAATTAGCACCCTATGTTTAATATATAGACTTGATACATTGTTCTAAACCTAAATGAGGTAGTGGTCATTGACTTAGAAGCAGCTGGAAGAGTGGACTATCAAAGAGTTAAAGACATCATTCTGTCTGACTGCAGCAGATATAGTAAGCGTATGGGCAGCCCTGAGTGACTGGTATATTAATCACGTAGGAGGGCAAACCTTCCCCATCTATTCATGTCCAGTTCTTTTTGAGAGAAACAAATCAAAAATATGTTGCTCAGTGTTTCCGTCATAAAACAAAACAAATAAATATCCTCAGCATGCAGCTGTCCAGAGCTGTGATGTGGGAGAATGAACAGTGTGGTCTATTAGAAATCTCCCCCTGTTTGAGAAGATGCCTGGCTCAGTAGGACATAGACGGATGCGTCCGTGGCCTCGCCTCAGCCCCAAAAAACCACAAGGCAGAACGCTGTGTGATTCAAAACCCATCTGGACTTGGAGCTGCCGTTTGAACGCAGCTCAGTGTGTGTTTGTACACCTTGTTCCACAATAACATCCATCACTAATATATGCAGACACACAGACAAAACGTATGGCTCAAAGTATAAGCCACAATACTACATTTGCAGATAGTGCAGAGAAATGCACAAGCGCACACATACAGTATCAGACCACAAAAATGCATGAGAAAAATGTTTCCACTACATGCAACAGAGTATGAGTTTTAAGTTTCACAACAGTCAGTAGTGGCAGCAGCCTTCTCTTATGACTGTGGGATACATGGCGTACATTTTCAACCCCGACCCGGCCGCACACTCAAGCCCCGACCATTTAAATCTTAATCATGTCAGGGCTGAGTTGTGGCTACACTAAAGTTAGCTCATCCACAAAGAGCCTTCCGTCCTCTACATTTCAAAGCATATCTCCGCAGAAATGGAAAAACAAACACAACCGGGTTTGCATGAATGATGGTTTTCCTGATCAAAAGTTGCTTCAACAAATTCAACACAACACTGCAAAAGACCGACCATATGTTGTATTCATCACGTCCTTCATCCCGGGTCAGATTTATATGCCATTCACTAGGTGGATAAATGCCAAGCCTGTCATCAAATCAAACTGCAACTAGGCCACTTAGCTATACAAATTTAACAATAGAGAGGTTACTCGCCTAATGTATCTGCTAAAACCTTGTCAACATGCACATACCAGATGGAAGACGGAGGCCAAATACAGCAGAACAAGCCAATCAGAACTCAAACCCTGAGGACCTGTGAACTTATTTCCTGTTGAAGCATCCATAAAGCAGTTTGTTTGCTCTGTTGACATTCCCCTGCTTGGAAAAGATTACAACTATTCCATACCTTTTCAGCATCCTTAATTTACCCAAAGGTCTAGAAAGGCTTTCCTTAGCTGTTCCAAAGTAAAGGGCTTGTTTTTAGCTAGACCCCCCAAGTTAAACACAACTGGCCCTAAAATGCACCTGTGTTACTGTAAGACAGTTTGGTTTCAAGTAATTGTTGTGTGGTTGAGTCTGCTGCCTCTGAAACCACATTATGTGCCGCAGCTGGCCTGGGACTGAATTCCACCACAGCTTCATTTGTGACTCATCCTTGCTGGGTTATTGCCTTTTGAATGGAGAACAAAATACACTAGACTATCATGGGTGAGTGGACTACCCATTCTAATAATTCACCAAACAGTCTAAATCATGTTCTGAAGAAAGGCTCAACTATCATAGTCTATCATGATGTAAGTCTGAAGTCTAATAAGTTGTTTTGTGCTAATACTGTAGTTTTAAAGCTGCCCACTTGGAAGCAGGACTCTACTAAAAGCTAAAAATCACATGTGGTTGATATATTGTGTTCCCAAGTTGTTATGGACAACATGTTAGCCAAACTAAAATGGACTATTTACATGCAGAGCAGACATGGAGAAACTGGGGTTGTGTTTCAGGCCACCTGTTTTTTTGGTCTCCACCAAATGGTAACTCTGCAGCACAATGAAAACTGTGCGAGAAAGGTAGTAAACATCACTATTAATGCTACCTTTCAAATAACACACAGGCATTGGTAACAATACAGCTTGAAATTATAGTTTCATCACCAGACCAGTTCCGTATCCTTTTATAATGAAATCTGGTGTTCCCCAAGGATCAATTATTGGGCCACTACTGTTTTAATTCATATCAAAATACATGTTTAACACATAAATATTCTTGCAAATCTGATGAAAAAGCTTAACTCAATGTCCATTTATTAACTTATTCCAGAGAGTTTTGGCATCTCAGTCTTTCTCAGTGAATGAAGTTTGCTCAGTGGGCATGTAGATGGCTCAGTTGTCCTGTCCTAAACTAAGTTCCCAAAATAACTCTAGTATGTAACTTTGAGCATGTGACAACGTGTGGCTGTGTATAGCATGTAGGAAAGGTGGTAACCGCTGTCTCTGTAGTCTGTGGTCTCTGGCTTCAGATGCAAATGGCCTTGATCTTCCTCTGACTCTTGGTCAGTAACCTCTGACCCCTTCTCATTAGATTCTGGCCAGTTTTGGTCTGATGCTCACAGACAGATGTGTCCAGTGTTCATTCACCCTGTGCTGACGAAGATTGAGTTGCAAGTGACAGCTATGTAAAAAGGTTAAAGAGTAAACATTGAGTTGAGTTGTTTTGAAGGTTAGGAATTCATTTAATTAAATGTTAAATCATTATACGCAGATGATGGTGTGTTTTACAGCAGAGACCTAAACAGTCATTCTAAAGAAGATAAAGAAGAAGATAAACCAGGTATGAGCTTAGCCCTCACCTCTCTGGTGAAGAGCATTGCAGTGTCATAATGCTCTGGATGCCTCTGGCTTGGTGGGTTGAAGAGCTGCTGCCAGGAGCAGAAGTTCCTCAGAGCCACACCTCCATTGCTGGAGACCTCTGGGCCCACTTCCTCGTCCTCTACCACCAACATCTTCACCAACACCAGGTTTACTGAGTTCTTTATGCTGGGATGCTTGTAAAGCTGCGCAGCCATTGACATCAGGATCAGAATGTAGTGCTGTGATGCAGGAGAGACAGGACATAATATTTCAAATTTGAATTTCCATGAACTACCATTCTTTGCACAAGACATTGAAAATTTTTAGGCAGCACAAAGATACAGTGGAGGATAGGTAAAAGAGTAATGTTTGTCTTTTTGGTACTGCAGTTTTTTGTGATGTATTGGCTGATTATCTGATGATATCTGCAATAAGCTAAAATCAGTTTATATGATTTATTTATCAGTTGAACTCTAGCACACACCACCTTTAAAAAAACTTTCATGACTCTGGTTTACTGAGGTGCACAAATAGACTTAGTGACAGTCATCAAAGTGAAACTAATTTTACTGAATTACAGGTTATTATCTACTATAGCTGTGACAAAATAATCTTTCCTAAAAAAATAAATTCAACAAAAAAAAAAAAAACATAATTTGTCATTAAAAGCATTGTATACTGTATGGTAATATGGGATATGGGATGGAGAAACTTCATATTATTGTGCTGCTATCCACGGTATTTGTGCCTTGCTGCAAAGGAACAGTTCTCTCCTCAGAAAAGTTGGCCCGGAGTCTCCTCCGAGCCCAATAAACTGGCTGTTGCCTTTAAAGGGGATGAGAGGAGCAGATGTGATTGATCATTAAAGAAGTGTGAGACCACCTGTATTTCTTCCACTAATGTAATCTACAGTATTGTTAGGTTAATTAGGCTGATTACGTATGAACTTGCACTTGAAGCTTACAACTATTTTCAGGACAAATAGAAACCTTATTTGACACCCAACTGTCTTCCTCTGAATGAAGAATTCTATAATCATTGCCATTTGCCTTTAGTAAGAGCTGTTTCCAAATATTTTTTGTTGACTCTCCATGATTGTGTCATGGGAGGTATCGATTGGCAGGGTTTTCCACAGCGCTGTCGTGCTGTTGTGCTTTAGTGGAGAGCTGGTAAATCACTATGAATGTGAGGGATTGTGCCATGATGTGTATTGTAAAGTGTTCCATCAGCCTTGCTGAAATCACTTTTTCTAGGGTGGGAGGATATTTCCGCATATTTTTTTTCCACATGTGCTGTACACACACCCACAGAGAGCCACATGTGGATTTTTTCCTTGGACCTCCAAATCACTAAAGCTCAAAGAAACCCAGGGTTGTACAGATTAGAAGCCTACATGTAATGAAAACATATATACACCCAGTTTATCACACTAACCTTCTTCCGCTTGACCCTGGTGCCTGGTTGCTTTTGCTTACTTGCTTAATTTACTGTGGGATAAGTCAGAGGGTTTGGCAGCTGAGGAGCTTGTTAAGTACAAACAGACTAGAATTTGACTGGTCCAGATTGTGGCAGAATCATGAATTGTCCTACTTTTGCATAAATAAGTTTTTTGTGTAGCTCCAGATTGAAAGAGTTTTTTCATATAATAAATCCTCCTCCATCAAATTTTTTTCTCAATTTAAATATCGGTTGTTTTATATGATATACAGGAAAGGTCCTATTTCATTTATCCACGATACTGAGTTAAGACAGAATAGACTAGATATTGTAAACCTTGTGAATCTTCCCTGAGCGATGCTGTGACTCTGCTGCAAATCGTGACCAAGTCCTGAGGAATGTGCTTCAGCATTGCTTGCATTTCTGTTGCCTGACCTTATTCTGTGGAAAACAGAGAGTCCACCGATTTCCTCCCAAGCTTTTTTGCCAAAACATGTTTTATGAAGCAGCATAGAAAAACACAAATCCCTGCCTCTACATTTCAAGGCTGTGGATCCTTGCAAACAGGACGGGGAAGTTCAGGGGAAAGATGACGTCTTCAGCAGTTTGTTTATGGGACAGTCTAATTCAGTCTAATTAAACTCGGCTTTATGTAGATTTATATCAACAGTGTGTGCAGGAAAGAATGATTTCATCGTGTCTGACCTTTATTTCATCTCCATAGAAGTGGGTCATGGTTGAGTCTGCTACCACCAGGGTCTCTATGAAGCGTGGCGCGGAAACAAAGCGTCTCCGGCGAGGTTCCCTCTGTGCGTCACTGTCGCCGTGCGTAAAACTTTCCCCATTGTGCTTCTCCACTCGGCTCTCCGCCGCCGCGTGATCAAACAGGAGGGGAACACCGCGGCTCTTGGTGAATGTCCTCCTCCTGATAACATGCAGCTGCTCTGCAGACTCTGGCCCCAGGCCGCCGCCAAGTTTGGGCTCAATTAAATACTCTTTCCCCTCCGTTATGAAGGAGCCAAAGATACCAGAGCACAGACTCACAGACACAACCGAGTTTTGGTCTTGATCTACGTTCCCCGAGTAAAAGCAGCTCCTGAGCTGACCTTCACTCTCCTCTGTCTGGTTCATTAAAGTCTGCAGGTCCGCGGCACGGTTGGCCACCTGGGACGCTGCGTAAAGCGCCAACATCTCTGGCTCTGATGCGCTGTATGGTGAAGGAGGGCGCGATAAAGCTGGTGTCTGGAATAAGATTCAGAGTCATGTCCTTGCCAAACGCACTGAGGATGAATCTCGGCTGCTCCTCGCTCCTTTTCCAAAAGCGACCGCTGATTCTTCCGTTTATCCGAACAGGTACAATATCCTCTGATTCAAATGGAGTGGAGAGAGCCGCGTTCATTACGCACAGGAGTAATAAGAGCAAACACACAGCGGAGCACATCTTCTGCAATGGAAACTGCACTCAAGAGTGACAAAATAGATACAGAGAGAATTTATTTCAATGGATGTCCCTTTTCTCTGGTAAAGTTGCGCGTCTTCTCCAGTCGAAGGAGTATCTCCTCAAATCACAAATCTTTTCAAATTAAAAGTGAATTTCCAGTGCTGTGAAACCAGTCTTGTGTGTCTGGTTTTTAATTTCAGTCTGTCTGAGCTGTCGTTTCTAATTCTCTAAGCAGGCTAAGTCCTGTTGTAGCACTCAGCAGCACCGCTGCAGTCTGGACATATCGGGGGTATTTATACTTTCTGCTCTTCCCTGGACATGAGGGGGTTTATTTTTGATATCCTCACTTGCTGGAAATTCTCCTCCCACTCGCACTTCGTGAGATACTCGCGGATAAAACGGATCCAATGAGAATAGGCCGACACTCCCCCCTTCTGAAATAGCTCGACAACCGCGCTCCTATTATTAACCCAGCGTGCTATATGGCAGGCTGGACATGTATACTACGCATAGCTGGGAGTCCGCTCCTCGAGTTATTTCGGAGCCGTGTGTGAGTGGCAGGCCCCCACAGAGCCCGGAGCCCCCCCAAGGCCGTTCCGTTTTATCGGTGCACAAAAGAGCACCGCTGGACAGAGAGAGGCACTGTGTGTGTGTTTGGAGCTGACCGCCACCTTGAACACTGAGGGACCTATGATCACATTAGCAGGGCTATAGGAAGAATATTATCATTAAATCGTGTGTTTTTGCACAGTGTGTTCTGCAGAGGAACCTCAAGGAATATCAAAATCAAGAGAAAAGTCTTCATCAGGGCTCAAAATATAAAATAATAGTCTCAAATATACCTGTATGATTTCTATACAAAGAACCCAGTGTGCTTTTCAAAAAGTCATTTAGTACTGCAGATGTGAACATTTTCTGTATGTATGAATGTTTCTTTCCAGCACCATAAAGGCTGCTTTTAGAAGCATTTTATTCATGATGCTATAAAGTGCTTCTCTAAATGGCTTCTGCTGTATTAAAGTCTAAACACGTGTTCTGCCAGGCACCATGTAAATCACTTTATTAAGACTGTGTGCCAGAATGCCAGCACAACAGAGTTGCAGTTTAACACTTGTACCGGCGGGTGGCGCCAGAGGACAGCGCACTGGTTCAGGCCCTCCGACGCGCTGAAACTCCAGAAGACTTCAGGTGCACACAGGTGTCGCTCTTTGACTGCATTTGACTTCATTTTGTCTTGAAACTTTTTCTAATGCATGAGAATATGCAGAGTATAAATAAGTGAGTTTATTCAAACAGCGGTGGTCACCACTCTGCTGACTTTTGGTATTTTCTATAAAGGCTACATTTAACTTATTTGTTTAGACACATCTTTTGGAAAAAAGAAAGGAAAACATGCGCAGAAAAATACATTGGCATGATTTTTTTAAAGATATCTGTCCCATCGTTAAGTTTACAGTTGGAGGGTTGTGGTGCAGATGAACTTAAAAGTTAAAGGAAATTAAAGTTAAAAATGTCAAAACCTCTAAATGAAAGCAGTGCGTTTTGTTCCTGGTGTGTTTGCTTCCAGCCTGCTGCTCGTGAGTCTGGGCGATGGGAGGAGGGTGATGCTCCAGCTCCTGTCGCACATGCTGTACAGCAACAATAATATTTGGAAAGTTACAAGTGGCTGCGGTCTGCAGCACAACCCGAGACGCATGACCAATGAGCTCTCTCCTGCGCACGTACTCAGATTTGAGCTGTCAGTGATCGTCGGCGCGACTTTAAAGCTCAGCAGCTCAGAGAAGTTGGTGACCAGAGTGGAAACGGTGCAACATGGGAATGAAGCTGGAGAGCGGTGCGGGTGCTTAGTTTCCTGAGGACGCACCGTGCCTAACTTCTTTACTGCATGCAAACGCACCGCAGCTGAAATACAGAGTGGACTTTCTTGATCGGGAGCAAAGATGGCTATACACATTAGTTATGTGGTTATCTTTACTAAAATCCTACTTTATGTGCAGCTGACATACTGCATGGAGGTAGATTTCTGCGTACCTGTTCGTGTGGATCACCAAAAGCTTGAGAAGCATGTGCACCGGCGCGCGGAGCAGATGAATGAAAGACAGACTGTTTTTAGACTAAGTGCATTCAAACAGGAATTCTACCTCCACCTGGAGCCGGATTCTAGTTTCCTTGCACCGGGCAGCCTGCCACCAGAGAGCGGCTCCTCGGTATCCAATGCCTCTGACCTCAGGGAATGCTTCTTCTCCGGTGATGTCAACGCGGACCCGGACTCCTTCGCCGCGCTCAGCCTGTGCAAAGGTCTACACGGGGGGTTCACCTATAACGGCATGGAGTATTTCATCAGCCAGGCCGGAGCTGAAGACGCAGCATCCGCGTCTGGATATGAAAACTCTTTGGACAGGACTCATGTCATCCGCCGCCGGAGACGCGCTGCGCACTCGGGCGGCAACTTCACCAGCAGGTGTGGAGTTACACCTGACAGCAACTTCAACATTTCCCTGGAGAAGTACAAGCACATGAGCGACCTGGAGATGGATGGCTTAACTGAAACCGTGTTGAAAACCCTGGGGAGGTCCAAGAGGTTTGCTTCCATCCCCAGGTTTGTGGAGGTGTTGGTGGTGGCAGATGAATCTATGGCTAAATTTCACGGGGATGACCTGAAGCATTACCTCCTGACCCTGATGTCAGTAGCAGCCAGGCTTTACAAGCACCCCAGCATTCTCAACTCCATAAACATAGTGGTGGTAGGCTTCATGGCGATAAATGAAGCTGACAAGGGACCTAAGGTTTCCAGTAACGCAGCCCTGACTCTGCGCAACTTCTGCTCCTGGCAGAAGAAGTTGAATAAACACAACGACAAACACCCAGAGTACTGGGACACTGCCATACTGTTCACCAAACAGGTAAGCAGGGGAGGGAGGGGTAAGCTGCAGCACATGTAACATATAAAGCATCACATTGGTGGTGCAAAAATGGAAGTGAAATAAAGCACTCAGACCAACCTGTGCATGGGTGGATTATGAGGCAATGGGACCCTGGGTGATGACTTTTAAAAGACAACCAGACAGTTTTTTGTGTCCTTGTTGTTGTTTTGTGTATCTTTGTGGTAATTTTCCTACAGAAAATTACCACAAGTCTGTGTCTTGTAAGTTCCCTCAGTAATTCATCTATGAACTTGTGTGTTGGTGTAGCCTGTCAACTGCACAGCTCTGCAAGTTCCCTTCATTTAGTATAATGAGTCACTGGAAAAGAGCAACTGAGCTGGTTCTTTCCATGAAAGACCTCACCTCTGTCTGCTTCTACGGAACAAGAACTGGGTCACTATCTGCCTGTGTAAGCATGCCTTTATATGATCAGAAAGCCTCGTAAGAATCTCATTATAATCCAAAGTAACTATTGTAAAAATGACAATATCAAAAGCATTCAGCCTTCTCATGGCCGTCAGATAATCCCATGTGACCACCAGAGCTGGGAAAAGTAAATCTTTCTTTACGGTCACTAACTTCTCTATGTTCCTCCCTGATGCCTGGCCGTGGGTGCCTGCTTTCCATTAGGTCCAGTTTGGCTCCGACTGGCCACCTGATACACGGCCTCTCTCCTTCACTGCATAGCAACATACAAAAACACTTCAAGGTCAAAGCGAGAGAAGAATCATCCCAGCACTGGGAAAGATCCTTTATTTACACTGAGGGCAATTATATGAAGGAAAGTCCAAGTCTGCTGTTGTTGTCCTTGTAGGGCACAATGAGTGCAGCGGCTGCGATGGAAAAAACCTTGTAATAGGTTATGGAGAGCAAGTGGTGTGGAATACACATGGCTGGCAGAGGGTGCTCCTGGCATTGCTGGGCCTCACTGTAGCACTGGGTTAACAAGTTCATTGTCCACTACGTGTTCCTCTAAACACTACAAAAGCACTGGACAGATAAAACATTACAACATATTTGCAGACCGGAGATAGTGAAACAGACACAAAATAACTTTTCAACAGGAAAACCTCTCCGGTAAGCCTTGGGATGGAACAGGACAACTATCTACCTGATAACCAATGAGTCACAGCCATTTCCAATAATGATGAATTGTTCCAGTGGAAAAGGCTGATAACTTTTGCTGTAATGTTAACTAACAAAACTACAGCCAGGCGAGCAGCTTGTAAGGCCTGTGGGGAACATGAATGTCTGTACCAGATCAGTCCATCCAACAGTTGTTGAGACATTTCACCCAAAACAAAAATATCAGTCTCATGGGGGCACCAGAGGAAAAGCCAGCTCATCAGAAACATTAATAGAATTCATCTTCTGGGGGCCATGGATGTCTATATAAAATGTTAGGGCAATCAATCTAATAGTTAAACAGAGATTTTTTTCTGTTTGGACCAAAGTGGTGGACTGATCCCCAGAGCCATGCTGCTTGCATGTTTAAAAATAATCCCAGGGCCAGGACAAGAAAACTGGCAGAGATGTTTTTTGGGGGGAAGTTGGTGGTGGACTGTGTGTTTGACCCAGCCAGATTCAGCCAGCTATTAGAGACAGAGGCACAACAGAGAAAGAGAGTTACTGGTCAACATGGAAAGAAAAGACAAGAGGAGTAGTTTCTTGGGTGTGGACTGCAGGTGGGACTCATCTAGTCCTCTCAAACTCTCATCTTACCCTTTTAACTAAATACTAAGAGGAAATCTGGGGTGGGCCATCTCCCCTGACGCCATGCTTCAATATATTTTAAGAACAGAGTAGCAATAAGCAAACCAGGGTCCCATGTGCTTTGTGTTAGTGCTCTCCATGGTTTGTTCATTCTGCCACACACAACTTGTTTGGAAGACGGCTTGAGTCCAATCTGACTTTTCAAGCTTCCCATTAGAATAAAAAAAGGCTTTTCATAGTTAATGCTTTAATGTTTGTGTGTCACCAGGATCTTTGTGGTGCTACGACCTGTGACACACTGGGGATGGCTGACGTCGGGACCATGTGTGACCCAAAGAGGAGCTGCTCTGTCATTGAAGATGATGGCCTGCCCTCAGCATTCACAACAGCCCATGAACTTGGTAAGAAAGCTGGTCACCGATGTGTAAAATGTGAGGAACATGTTGTTCATCGGCAAGACTGGACACTCACATTATGCATTTTAGATTTATGCTAATGCACATGTGGCCTCAGAGTGAGTTATGCTCAAGGCAAGAGCTGCATACAACCTTAGCTTAAAACGTCAAGGGGATTCTGCAGCCTTGTTTGACAGATGTGTAATCAGTGTGGAAGCTGGACTGGACAGAGAGCTTTGCAACTTTCAGGATGATGTATATGGCTGTAGCTCTCAGTCCTGATCCCAAAGCACCACTGTGTTTTGATCCTTCCACATAGTTAATTGTATTCACCTGATGCTCTGTTTGTGCACAATCCCCTCATTAGATGGGCTCAATCAAAACCAGCAGGTCTCTGGGTCAAAGTTGGATTCTGTGCATGTTCGACATTACAGCTGCACAACGTAACTTTGCACACTGACAGCTGCGAATGGCAAGTGAGAGATAACAGCTTGAAAATTCTGAACGTTAGTCTCCTTGAATGATTTCACATGATAAAATACCATTCCTTCCTTCCTTGTCTGCTGTTTCAAGGCAATTTAATGGATGGTATTAAACTGCACATACTGTTTGACACACTCCTAAATCTGTCTAGTTAAGGGTAATCCCATAA
This sequence comes from Scortum barcoo, assembly GCA_023238725.1. NCBI lineage: Eukaryota > Metazoa > Chordata > Actinopteri > Centrarchiformes > Terapontidae > Scortum > Scortum barcoo. The sequence goes on from CM041552.1 coordinate 26,873,440, forward strand.
ATAATACAAATGACAGGTTTTTTTTCCACATTTTCACACACACACACACACACACACACACACACACACACACACACACACAAACAAGTTCACATTTATAATCAGTGGTTGAGAATGCTTTAAAAGAAGCAAGACTCATGCCAGATGCACAAGTAATTCCTGAGGCCCCAAGGGAGGCATTGGTTTACACCGCCCTTATATATGTTTAGCAATTACACAACTTCCCCTCAAAATGGTCCTGTCTCATGACCAAATGCACTGAAAAGCAGGTCATGTTTTTTTTCTTTTGAAAAGTGCTACATGTTCTTATTAGGGAATGAAATGATTTCCTTCAGAGCTAAATTCTCCAGTCAGGCTCGGTATAGAACATGGACGTATGCCATGCTGAATATTCCCATGCATAACTGCATTCCTGTCTGCTATGACATCAGCTTCAAATCAGTCCAAGTTGAATCTGCTCTGCTTTATACATACATGTGTGTTGTGGTGTCTGGTAAAAACGTTACTCTTTGTGTTGATATCCTCATAATTCACTGTCATCACCACAGAAACTGTATCTGCCCAGTAACTCTTTGCAACGACTTATCGAGTCAGAAGACGACTGAAAATAAAACTTCTTGACTTTAACAAAGACGTGACCCTCTTTCTCTCTTCCCACCACACCCTCCTCCCTCAGGACACGTCTTCAACATGCCCCACGACAATGTGAAGGCATGTGAGGAAGTCTTTGGGAAACTAAAGGACAACCACATGATGTCTCCCACGCTGATTCAGATCGACAGGAGCAGGCCCTGGTCCGTGTGCAGCGCAGCCATCATTACTGAGTTCCTGGACAGAGGTCATGGTTAGTAAACACTTCCTGTATATGCCTCTGGACTCAGATGGACCACTAATGCTGCCCAGGTTTCATGCTCTCAGCTGGTTGTAATCTAATTGTACCCTAAAAAAATAGACCATGGCTCTATTTTGTTAAAGTTAACTTTGTCATTTTCAACTTGGAAGAGATCAGCTATTCACACATGTCAAAATATTTTGGTGTATTATATAATTTTCTCTGACTGAAGTGTTGTTTTTTTCCTAGTTTTGGATGGTTATGGTTAATGCCAGTGTTTATTCTAAGGTGTTTATTTTATTTTTTATTTTTTTGCAATATTTGCCTAATCCTTACAAAATGGACTCTTGATACTGTAAAACATGCTTCACATTAAATAACAGTGAAATTCAACAACATAAAGATAAAACCTTACATTAGCATTAAAGGTGACAATGGAATAAATCAACAACAAAGACTTACTTAAATTAAAAAAGGTTTACTTAAAGCTGAACAAATCAACATGTTAATATGAACAATGAGTCAAATCACAGTGTATAATGTGAAATAGATCACTTGTGCTATAGCGATGAACCCCCCAGTGAATCATCCCCCTCAGCACCACAGAGCCGTTTAGCATTTTTCAGCTATTTTTTTCTGGAAGGCCAATATGTTGCCCATGTGATTTTTAGCTCTGTGTGAACTTCTTCCTCCAAGTGCATAAAAAAAAACAAACAAAAAAACATTAAAGATTAAAACAGCTTTTAGTAAAAGTCTAGTTTATAAATGACATGTTGAAAAACAAAGGATTACTTTCTCTAACAGACAAGTTCATGGTGAAATGTTGGAATAATCAATCACAAAGTCCATTAAGAGCAATGTTGAATTACCTTACATGGGATCAGAATTCAGTGTCCTTGGCTAGAAATCCTGTTTAAACAAGAAACTCAAAATGATTCAGCACCCAGCAACTCAGAGTCCTCAAAGCTCAGAGCAAAGCTTTGGGAAGACCTTAGGAATGACAAACGACTGGAGTGACTTGTGTTAGCTGCTGGTAGGACCACAGAAAATGGCATTGTTGATATAATAAATTGATACATTTTTGTATCGCGTCACATCAGGCATCAAGCATCTACTGTACAACAGTGGATGAGCAGGAAAAGCGTCATCTAAAACAGTAAATGTGAAAGATATCAGTTTCTGACTAGCCCCAATAGCCTGCAAGACACTGACAAGAAATGCAGAAATGTGAAACTCTTCATGACAGATTACACTTGGACACTACAAGTGTAATAAACATGAAATGAACAAGTGGGATATGATATCATATGCTGATGATGATATATAGTATTCACTTGCTGTATCCACATTCAATATAACATTCATAAGTGAATGAATATATCATTCGCCTTTTTCTCCCCAGGAGCTCCTTCATGCCAATTTTTTTTCTGTGTGTAAACTCCTGTAAGTGACTGGAAGTGGATTCTGTGTAATAGACAGAATCCAACACACCAATTTATTTCCTCCCCTTGACCAGCACACTTACTGTAACAAGCAAATGAGCGTTTGCTAAGTTTAACACTCCAAAGTAACACCACTCTCTTTTACATGAGTCATTTGCTCAATCTAAATATTGTCCGGTGCCTGCACAGTCTCACATACAACCACGTCTGCTTTTGCACAGACTGAAGACAGTTATTGAACAAACAATACAAACAGTTTTCAACTTCATTTATATGTCCAATTAAAATAATCATACTTTTTAAAGAAAGTAGTAAGGTTAAGAGTTTTTTTTCCTGCCCTAATATGTTTTTTGAAAGTTCCTCTTTCAAAAGTCTTAGAGACTGAATGACAACAGTGAAGCTGTTGGCCATGAAACCAAAACAGTGACCTGAAAGATGTTAAAATGCTCTGTAGGTATGTCAACTAACACCTTTCATATTACAGAACAAGTAGTTGTTTTCCACATTTTAAATACAAAAATATGAATTAGCTCAGCTTTAAGTTTTCAGTAGGCAAAAAGGTTGGTTTGGTTGGTCACAGGAACCGCTATCATGATGTCATCAGATAAAATATCTACCCATTCATTCCTGAAGACACCTCAATTTTAATATCCATATGAGTGAATACAGCTGCAATCTGACTGTTTTTGTTTTATTTGTGTAGGAGACTGTCTGCTGGACCAGCCTCAAAGGCAGCTGTCTCTCTCAGACAACCTGCCTGGTTCCAGCTACAGCCTGCACCGGCAGTGTGAGCTTGCCTTTGGCCCCGGCTCCAAGCCCTGCCCATACATGCAGCCCTGCTCCAAGCTGTGGTGTACCGGGAAGGCCCGCGGCCAGCTGGTCTGCCAGACCCGACACTTCCCCTGGGCGGACGGCACCAGCTGCGGAAACGGCAAGGTCTGCTACCGAGGAGCCTGCAGTGAAAAGAACAGCACCCTGCACATCAAGGTCAGAGAGTGTGGAGAGAGAGCACTGTGCTGTCCTGCTTGGCCAGCAGCATTACAGACTGATGTACCGTTGGGGCTCTTTGTCTTTGTTCCCAGGTGGATGGCCGGTGGGGGAGGTGGGGTGCATTTGGAGACTGTTCCCGAAGTTGTGGTGGAGGAGTTCAACTGGCCAAGAGAGAGTGTGACAACCCCGTCCCTGAGAATGGAGGCAAATACTGCTACGGCCTACGCATTAGATATCGCTCCTGTAACCTCAACCCTTGTCCTGAAACAGGTACGCTGCACTACACTCTGTTTGAGTACGTTCACAAGAAGACACATGTTAAGGGCAGAAACTGACCATTCCCAAAACCTTTCCCCCAACTCTGGTTGTCCAGTTAGACCTGAGCGTCCATAACTAGACACAACTTTGCCTTTTGTTGAATGTTGTTGAATGTTCACAAGAAAAATATGTGGGCAAAGCTGTAGGTAATGAGCTGAATAGTGTAGTGTATCTAACCCACTGTTACTTCCAAGGCCAAGAGTTAAATGTCTGGTTTACAGGCAACATCTACTGAGCATCCCCTCTGTGTGGGAGTTCACCTTAGCTTAATTAGCTAGATGGCCACTGCTGATAACATTTGCCAGTAGAGGTTGTCATTTCATCTTGCAGAATTGAGTATCCATTTTTGTTTACTTCTGTTTGAAAGCACCCGTTGTTTGAACATGAGCACGTAAGTATTTAAAGAAGCAGATGCCACTGTGATTACTGTAAGATGCAGATGCAGCTCTGTGAGTCAGAAAGCCTGACACGTGTATTAACATAGCACAGGTGGCCGGGGCTTTGTGAACAGTCAGTTGCATAACTGCAATCATATTCTGTACGGTTTACAGTGTTTGAGCAGTTGTCAGTCTAATCTGACGTTGTTGTTACATCTCCAGGTAAGAGTTTCCGTGAGGAGCAGTGTGAGGCCTTCAATGGCTTAAACCTGAACACCAACAGACTGGGCTCGTCTGTGGTTTGGGTTCCCAAATATTCGGGCATATCTCCCAAGGACAAATGCAAGCTCATCTGCCGTGCCAACGGGACCGGGTATTTCTATGTCCTCGCTCCAAAAGTATGTAGCCATTTTTCTGTTATCTAACTATTTCTCATGGCTAACACACCATCTGATTGTATCTGTTTCAAGTTTACTTCTACTTTATTAGGCAACCCTGTGGGTACACCGTGTTAATAATGTAGAGAAACTCCTATAAGTTCTGTAAAGTTCTAGCTAAATGATATATTGACTGCTTTCACATTACCAGCAAAACATAATTATCCCACCATCTGGAGGTTGATTTGAGCCTGATAATTGCTAGCTGTGGTGCAAATGTGGTAGCAGCCTGTAGACGACACACAGAGCAATGCTGTCAGCTTTCATTATGCTGCTCTGAATAAAGACCTGCCACACTCAGATCTGTCTAAAAAGCTAAGACGTGACATCGGGGAATTCTTAATATTCTGGGCTAAATGGATATCAACTATTGTAGTTGCTAATGCAGTTTGAACTTCTTGTCATTGAACACCTCATCATGAGTCAAAACCTCATCAGAGGAGAGGTTGAAACATTTAGGTAGAAGTATTGAGCTTTGGCACTTATACAAGAAGTAAGGGCTGGTTCCATCAGCAGCAAACCAATGAGAAGTGATGTGTTAGTGGCAGTAAAAAGAGAAACAGCTCCAGGATGGATGGAGTGGTAAGAAAAGGAAACATGCAGGGACAGTGTTACTTCACAGCTGTGGCTTGTCAGCAACTATTTATGCAACCAGCGAGGAATCAAGCTTGTAGTGGCAACACAAGCCAACATCTTGTTTACATTAAAGGACATTGTACACTCCCTCTGGTGCGACTTTTGGCTCTCTATTTATGGAGCTGTTTGTGCATTCACCATGCTTTTTTAGTCCAAAGAGTGAAGTATGCAAAGATGATAGACCATATATGTGGCAACACTTTAGTTACTCGTCTTTGTTGTTCCTGCTAACATGTTATCCACCTAAAGATCGACATGCTGTATCGTCTCAAACCCTGCAGGTTGTAGATGGGACACCCTGCTCTCCTGACACCTCAGCTGTGTGTGTTCAAGGAAAATGCATCAAAGCAGGCTGTGATGGCAAGTTGGACTCTAACAAGAAGTTTGACAAGTGTGGAGTGTGTGGTGGGGACAGCCAAGGCTGCAAGAAGGTCTCAGGAATGTTCACCAAACCTATGTAAGTAGTGTGTCAGCGTTGAATCACTCTTTAATGTTCCAGGTCAAGGTCAGCTTTAGATCACAGTGAACAGAAGGCAGACTGTAGGTGGCTCTGAAAACTGGATGATATTATAATCCAAGACATACTTAACCTAAACTGGAAGCAGAGAGAAACAACTAGGTTACATTAGCAAATTAAAAGAGGCCATCAAGCTCCCCAAAATGGCTTTATTTAGTCTCTTTTGTTTTAACACATGTAGAAATACAAAACATTGTGATGGAATGAGCTACCTTGCACACTGGAGCATCACTTTTAGATTCAAAATAAAAAAAAAAGTATTTATTTAAAGCCCAAAATCACAAAACATCGTTTGCCTCAGAGGGCTTTACAATCTGTACAGTTGTGACACCCTCTGTCCTTAGACCCTCGAACCGAACAGGTCAGGAAAAACTTCAAAAAACCCTTTATGGGAAAAAGAAGAAACCTGAGGAAGAGCCACAGATGAGGGATCCCTCTCCCTGGGACGGACAGATGTGCAATAGATGTCCACATGTACAGAGAACATCATCAATCATATTATGGAGTTGTACATGGGTCGTAATAAATTGCAGATAAACTGAGTTCATGGGTTTAGTCCATGTGTGAAGGTATCACAGGTAATGGAAATGAGTCCATGAGTCCAGATGCATCATGTATTGGTGGCTGGCTTGTAAACAAACGTGATACAACAGGTAGATGTATATGTATGCATGATATGTTGTTTGCTACCAAACTATCTTGGATGAGAAACTAATTGCTTTACAAGACAAAGGAATACTGTTTCAACACTTAAGATTCACTTTATTGCATTAGGGCTTGTGAGAAATTGGTCTAATTAGTCATTTACAGTCACAGAAGCATGTTTAGTGATACGCTGTAAACTTCTGAAATCCTTTACATAGATGATATTTTGGAGTAACCATTGGTTATTCAGCATCATTAAAACTCCGCATCTCTACGTTTTCTTTTCAGTCATGGGTACAACTTTGTGGTGATGCTGCCTGTTGGATCCTCCAATATTGACATCCGTCAGCGTGGCTACCGAGGAATGGTCAATGATGAAAACTACTTAGCAGTGAAGAATCGGCACGGCAAGTACCTGCTGAATGGTAACTACGTGGTGTCAGCCGTGGAGCGTGACCTGCTGGTGAAGGGCAGTTTACTGCGCTACAGCGGCACCTCCACATCTGTGGAGATTCTTCAGGCCACCAGGCCCCTGCAAGAGCCACTGACTGTGGAGGTGCTCTCTGTAGGGAAGATGACTCCTCCCAGGGTGCGGTACTCCTTCTACATCGCCAAAGACAGCAAGGAGGAGAAGACTCTGCGGAAAGAGGAGAGAAGTCATTCAGCTCAGAATAGCGTCTTGGCAGACAGTAATAGTGTAGAAGCTAAGAAACAGATGATGGGAAAGAGGCCAACCAGTCACTGGGTGACAGGAAGTTGGGATTCATGCACGGTGACTTGTGGGCATGGTCTGCAAAAGAGGCTGGTCCAATGCCAGAGCATGGAAGGGCGTCCTGCAGTGGACTGTGATAGTGCTGATAGGCCTGTAGCACTGAGAGTATGTAATAATCCATGTCCCATGTGGGATGTAGGGGCCTGGTCTCACTGCTCCAAGTCTTGTGGGAGGGGCTTTAAAAGGCGGTCAGTGAACTGTGTGAATGAGAATGGCCTGAATCTACCCCGAGACCACTGCTCTGGAAGGAGGAAGCCTCAAGAACTGGACCTCTGCATCCTGAAGCCATGTTAGAGCAGAGCAGATAAAGCCCAAGGACTCACTGTTCCCAGTCAACATGTTGATTTGACATGAACCTAATCAACCAAATCGACATGACAATGATTCCATGGCCGCATTGGGTGGAATTACCCTGAAATTCAGCCTGACTGTGTCTGAAGAGGTGTCTGCTACACCGAAGAAAGCCAGTGAAGACAGAGAGATTCTCCCTCCATTGTTTGAAAAGACAGACATCTGTTTAGATAAAGAAAAAGAAGGAGAGCTGTCTTCTTGTAAACTGTCAAGCCATCTGAGGCAGGTTTGACTTGTGGTTAGTCTACCTCTACCAGGAAAGATGACACAATGTCCTGAGCATATACAGAGTTAAAAAGTAAAGAAGAGACAGCAATCACTTAGATCTGCACACAAACACAATTTCTTGGTATAGTTGTGTGCGTGGGATAGGATTGCAAAAGCAGTGAAATAAAAGTCCGGGACAAACAGATGAAGCATTGTGAGGTACAACCTAAACACACTGTGCAGTTATCAGAAGCAGATATCTCACCTGTGAATTGACATTTTTTTATTTCACTGAAGAACTAATCAAAATGTGAAATACAGTACTGTATCTTTCATGCAACATCCAAGACCTGTTTGGTCCATTCAGTTTCACCATCTTTTTTTTCTTTTTCATTTTTCTTCAGTGCTGCTGGCTGTTTTGGCTGTTCAGTAAATGAAAGCCAGCAGCCAATCACAGAGCTCGAGTCTAGTTGCTAGAGTCAGCTTTACAAGCTTTATATCCTTCCAAAATGAAAAAACGGTCAGCAATACTGTATATCCTACAAACTTGATACAATCTGTATGAATTTGATCAATATCAAAGAATTCCTGTATTTTACTTGTGACCAAAAATCTAAAAATATTTTTTTAAGAGGAAAATTAGTTTAGTTAGAGTTAAGATGTTAGCAGTCTATGAATGTTGGCTGTTTGTATGATGCAATCATAATGCATCTATGTCCGTTCTGTGTTAATCATCTATGTCCGTTCTGTGTCATTGCTCAGCTGTCTGTTCTTCATTGCCAAAGAGTTACGACCTTCAAAAAAGCCTTAGTACTGTGAGAGACACTTCCCTGCAGGAACTCCACAGCAGCATGGCTTGCTCCAAGCCCAGCTGAAATGAAACAACATTATTTTGGTCTGCTACAGGTCATATCTGCTCTGTAAATCACATAACCTGTGTTTTCCTTTGAGAAAAAATTATTATTAACTTATTTCAACACAGCCAGTCAAATTTTGCATAAAATAGCATTGCCAGCATTCAGTAATAGACAGATCAGATGGTCAAACTGAGCCAGACAGCAGCCTGCTACGCAACAGCCACAGACTGTTTATCAAACTTACCAGTATCAATACGTCTTATCCTGTATTACCCAATACAGCAGTTAGCTATGAAATGTGCTCATGTGCTTCAAATGAATCCTAATGGTATTGGACATCAGTGTGACGAAGCCAAGATTTGGGTATTATGTGAGAACACTTTGGTTGTAGTCTGGCTGCTGAATTTTGTACAATTTGGAGCTGTTCCATAGTTCATGCATTATAATAGTCTAAGGAACACCATTGTTAAATGAATACGCTACTTTCAGGTCATGTCAGGTTAGGTCAGGTTACTCTCCTCATAGCTCTGTGTGTACAAGGGGTGCTCAAAACATACTAATTATTATTTTTATTTCATTTGGGTTGGAGTATCATTGAAACATTATGCAGATAAAGTTCATGTTTGCTATGTTGCTCAGGCTGACACGCTCTTTGGCTAAAGACACTTCCTCAACCTTGGCAGGCATCTGTCCTGTTTGTCCATGGCTGCTACATCACTTCTAGCCCTTAATGAGATGACATAATTCCTATATATTGTTTTCTTTATGCCAAGTTCGTGTATCATGTCAGCCTATAATTATACTGTCCCAAACATCAAAATGTATATGGTTCGATCATTTGCTTCTGGTGTGACACATATTCTTTTGTAGAGTAAAGCCTGCCATATACACATCTGTGGTGAAAAAAAAAACATAATATGCATTTCCAGCACAGCTGCACATATGTGTGGTAAAATAGAAAATGGATCATCAGACTTAAAAATAGTTGGTAAAAGTCCAGTTTTGGTGTCACACCCTAAGATTTAAGTGCAAGGGCGTGTTGTGTTCAACAGTGAGACAGACAGAAATTCACAGTGGAAGAAGAAATGAAGCACCTCTGAGATTAAAACTATCAACACTTCCAGTTTCAGCATACATCATAAAATAACACCTGGAATGCATCAATATCACATAAGAAAAGGTGACTGCATTTAATAATGGAATTGTCCATTAAACTGATGGACACGATGCCACCACGTCCTTTAACACAAAGTTAATTTCTCTCTTCATTTCCAGTCTGTGTTTGTTCAGAGGGACCAATGATACCATCTAAAAGATGATGTACAGTTTGTTTTTTTCTTTCACTTCATGTACAGATAATGTTATTTTTTATCAGTTGTCTTTTGTATTGTATACTATGTATACATTTATCTAGCTGTATAAAATAAAGTATATATATATATATATATATATATATATATATAATATAACCATATGCTGAATCCTGATTAATGAGTTGTCTGGAGTTTGAGGTTTTATTCAGATATTTTATGTCAAGACAAGATAGAAATATTACTTCCTTACTGTAAGTCTCTCCCTGCTTACTGGATGACAGGCTGGATGGATATCTGTTGTCTCTTGAACGTCTCCCTTTGCTCCAGCAGTATCTGTTACAGCAGATTTCTGCTGTGCCGCGCAGTCTTCCATCACATGAGATGAGACAGCCTTGATTCCTCAGCTCTTCTCCAACTGAAGCATGACCGCAGATGAAAACACATTCATTCATCCACTTTGGTATTCTGCTGATTCAGGCTCCATTGTCCCAGCTGTACTGTAATAACACACCCAGCTTGACCTGCGCCTGCCCAATAAGCCTGATGCATTGTTGGACAGATGTCCCTCAGACTTGAACGTCCTCATGCTAAGGATTTGACCCATATAAAGGTTTATACTTCCATATTAATAATAATATTTTTGAATAGAAGATGTTGATGGTTTATTCATTTAGTATTATTTCAGATTTTTTTACACTTTACACTTTTTCCTATTATATTAAAACAGGTGTGTAAAACTAGCTTGCATACATCTCCTTGGATCTGGAAGATCTGATAAAAACCCCACACTGTCACGGGGCTTTTACACCGTGCTAATGGTTAAGAATCAGGGGTTCTGCTGCTGGATGCTAGTGGAGGGGGGACTAGCTTGGAAAGGGGGCAAGACTTACTGGAGAGAAAATGATTGATAGTTCTCTCATTCACTCAAGATAACAGCATCGTCCCTCCCTCACTGAACACACATGAAGTGTATCATTTGAGTCATTTTCTCAGTCTTAACAAAGCTCGTATAGAGCCACAGAAAACATGATACAGCTGTTTTTACAGGGTGAGCCCGACTACTAACTGTGGCTCATGGAATTGGTTGCCCATTTAACATTATTGTTGCTTTACTGTAAGGCCTAAAACTTCAGTGGGATAAACAGTGACACTTCAATAATCAAACACCTGTACACTGGATGTCCAAACCTTTTATGCCAGTGGCCACTTGAAGAAAGTATGTAGTCCTTGGCCATGAGCCCTTTAGATTAAAGCAATTATCTTAATCTTAATTGGGTTTTTGGATGTTTTTTTTATCATTATTTATTTACCAGGCTCAGTGCAGGTTAATCAACATTTCAGTTTACACATCAATGTCATGTGCTGGAGCTTATGAGCTTATTTTCATCTGTAGTTCCTGGGCAGTGCCTGCTGTTAGCAACAGAATATGTTTTCTATAAACAGCTGCAGAAAAACAGGGATTATGTGAAGGGAGTGCCAAAGATTAGGCAATAAGATTATTAATGATTACAAGTTTGGTTTACTTTAAGTCATCTCTTAAGGTTTATGTTCAAAGTTTAGGTAGGTAGTGCCCTCTCTTAATTCAGTAGGTAGACCATTCCAGTAGTGGGTGAGAAGATCTAACTTGGTACATCTGTACTGTAAAACACAGTCCCCCATGGTAGCTGCTCTTGTTGCCTGCAGCTTTTATCCTTCCATGGCTCAGTGGTGCAGAGAAAGGCCTGTATAAGACCTAAAAGATGTGGCAAACATCTACAAAAAGTTGAAAACTATCTAAGTTAAGTGGGTACACATTTTAAATGCCTGCAAAGGGACTCAGTTGCTTTCACAGTTGTCATGTTTGCTTGTGACCAGTTTATGAAGTGGTATGCTCTGAGCAAGGATCACAGCATGTATAAAGAGGATGGCTCCCTCTGTTGTCAGGTAAGGTCATATATGTCTAGCCAGGTTAATGCACTGCCTACATGTTCAATATGCTTTTTACATGACAGATATGAATAAAGGATGATTCAAATGTATTTAAATCTGATGCACTTTTCACCTTTAACAAAGACACTAACATCTTGGGCCTTAATCTATGTATGTAGCCTAATAAACTGAACATCCTGTTGGCATGGTGCCTCATCTGAGGAAATCTGGACTTTTCCAGACCTGTGAAGAACTGACAGGAGGGGCTGCTGGTGGAGACTTCAGAGAGAATCATCATATTGTGTTTCAGTAAGCTTCATGTCTTCCTGTACTCCTTCCACATCAGCAAAGACATGCTCTGATAACAAATTCATGTCATCAAGTGGAAGAAAAAAACTTGTGCTGGTTAAATTCCCTGATCAGTAATTTGAGGACAGTCATATACTCTATTTCTCCATTTTCACACAAAACTAGACATAATTTCCTGCAGAGTTGAGAAGCGTACAGAATCACCATCAATAGTTTGTTCAATAAGTCAAAGCTTTACAAGAAAGTGTTGCTCAGTTCATTTTCAGATCTCAGAGAATATAAATGAACTGAACTATAAATGAATGAAATGAATGTCTATCAACTAAACCAGCACACATCTGAGTGGTAGATTCAGGCCCTGTATTACAACTTCCAACAAGAAAACCTGAAACTCTCACTAATGAAGCACTCTTGATCAGATAATTAATAGCTTTCACTGCAGCTCTCATGACATCACACAGCCAGGCACCTAGGTCAAATATTAATTAAGTAAAATCAATCCACAGGCTGTCTTTTAGACTGAACTAAGGTGTGAGCCTCTCTTTTACCATTTCCTTTATTGACTTACTGCTGCACTTCAGAATGGCTGCCAGTGAAAGTTCATCCACATCACCTCGTCTCACATCATCCAACACAGTTTAATAGGTGACAGTGGTAACACACACTGGGTTAATATTACATACAGAGGCAGCAAGAACAGATATTTTATTTCATTTGTGAATGGGACAGTAAACATGGAAAGGTCCTATGAGCAACTTCTGAAGGGGGCACAAAGGGTGCTGCCAAAAGTATTGTTGTAACAGTTAATACTATTTTAAATGTATATAGAGGAAACTCTATACTTTATACTGTAATTACTACTGTAGTGTTTCAGTATCAGGCACAGATACTGAACAGCACTGACAGCATCTGCATATGTATTGAGGTAGTGGATCAGATGATTGATAACAGAATGTTCCATTTTCTTTTGTGATTTCCCAACCTGCCACTGCAAAACGCTCCCAGCAGATGCTATATATTCAGGACTTTATAAATAAAGGATGACTGATGGGTGGATATCTTCAGGGTTGTACCAGCATGTTCAAGGGTAACACGTGTGGGCTCTAGTGGATGGGAGCCATTAGACCAGTGTCTCTCAAATAGTGGGGCGAGGTGCCAGGGGGGGTGCGGCGAGGCGGGGCCACCCGCTCAACCCAGTAGAAGAAGTACACAGTAAGAAAGTACAGAAGTAATAAAAGTAAATGCAAATGTTGTGCACTTTTCATCCCTTCTGATAAGCTCAAATATAAGCAATATTGTTGCAAATTTTGCACAAAAAAACAAATGTTAAAAAGTCATATACAGTGGTGCCTTGACTTAAGAGTTTAATTCGTTCTGTGATGGAGCTCGTAACTCATATTACTTTTATGTCAAATCAATTTTCCCCATTGAAATGAACTGAAATGCCATTAATCCGTTCCGGACCCCCCAAAAACACCACAATTTTTTGTTACATGTTTTTAAATAAGAAAAATGTACTTATAAATAAAGAATATTGTATAAAATTATTTTCGATTTCGATATTTCGATAATTTCTTTCTTTAATTCAATGCACATCATCCGCTTCTTCTTCTCAGCACTGTCCTTCACACTCACTTTCTTCGGACCCATGGTTGGAAAAACTAAGTTTTGCAAAATAACTGAAAGCACAAATGCAACACAACCCTGCTGCTTTCACTGATTCGTAAGTCAAGGTACCACTGTTCCTTTTTGAAAAGGAATAAGCTGATGAAGCTGACAAGTGACCAATGTTTACAGTTTAAGGGGGGGGGGGGGGGGGGGGCATGAAAAAAATTCTGTCCCCTAGGGGGGTATGGACAGAAAATAATTGAGAACCACTGCATTAGACCAAACCACTGTGAGGCATAAGAGGGGGACGCAATCTTTTTAGACTTAAAGACATGGTTTCAGTGCATGTTATTATATCATTTAAAATTATACACTTACGTTTACATGTTTATGCTGAGGGGGGCAACTCATGCTCTTTCCAGGAAGTGGGATTCAGAACCCCTTTTTCCTCTGTAATATTCACCGATGAGAGGAAGTCATCAGTGTATTGTAATGATTTAAAAAATTCAAAGGAGTGGTCAAGAAAAATAAAGTCCGACAGACGTCTGGAACACTAAATTCACATTCACAGTGAATAGTAAATGGACTTGTACTTATATAGCATTTTTCTAGTTATCTAACCCCTCAAAACCCTTTCTAACACATACCATTGACCCCATTAACTCACAAATTCATACACTTTCATGCTTGTTATCATCAGGATGTAATCTAATTATTTACACACACAAACATACACTGATACCTTTGGCAGGAATTCAGGGTTCAGTAGCTTGCCCAAGGCCACTTTGACAGGCAGACTGGAGAGCCAGGGATTGAAATGTTGACTTTCAGATTAGTGGACAACCTGCTTTACCTCCTGAGCCACAGCCACCCCAGTGTGAAGTACTGTCTGTACCGCCCTTACCAAAGATTCATGACCCATTACCAACATTTTGCTCTTTGTAGTTTTGATGCCAATTATTTCCATTCTGGTAGGAAGTTTAAGGATGACAGTGGTGATGTTTTATATTTTCCTTATTGCAAAAAAACCCCAACTATCTGAAAACCAATAGAACTGATCCTACTAACAAGTTTATACTGTGTAGCCAAAGCCTGAGTAAGTCAGAGAGTATTAACATACTACTAACATATTGTTAGGCTTTGATCTCTTCTTTGGATTTGTAGAAAATAACAAACATGTATGAAGTATCACCTGACTTATCCTTGAATTAGGATGTTCTCTTCGCCCAACTCTTTGTAAATTCTTATCAGGAGGAGAGTGGAAAATTAAAGTGGACATGACATTTGTGAGGATGAGGACTGAACTTTTCTTGGTCTGCCTCATCCAGGTGTGAGGCTCCTTTAATGTTCAGCTAAACCAAATAAAGTCTGTGAAAAGATCTCCTCTAAAAAGTAAAAAGCACTGAAGCAATGAACCAGATGTGAGTTGTGTTTCAAATGCATATGATGGAGAGTGTTTAGTCTGTCTGTCAGTACAGCCTGTGAGGGCAATTAGCAAGAAACACAAACACAATTTACTAGTCGTGCAGTTGCCGTCTTTTAAAACTGCACTAGGCCTGATAACCATCTAAAGCAAAGTAACAGAAAAGGGAAACCAATTTTCACTAATTGTTATAGATTTGCATAAATGAAATTGCGGTGTCAGTACATCTGCTTCTCCTCCAACAGAGAGTGAAGTCTTTAATTAAAACACACACTGTCTCTTAAACAGCGGTGACTCATCAGTCTTTGGTGTCTTCTGGTATAAAGCAGTGCAGACAGGCAGGGCTGGTAAATATGAGCATGGCTGTATGCAATTTAATGATGTCACATCTTATAATGTAACTCCTGGTTGTCCAATAAAACAACAGACCTCGGGTGACGGTGTAAATGACTTGTTGGAGCATCTGTGGAGGATTCTGGTGAGATGAAGTTACGTTCTGGCACGCTGGGTGGACTGTTGCAACTGTCTGGGAGTGGAGTGGAAGGAGATCAGTGAACTCAAGCTGGAAAGTACTGTAATGGGCGTGTAGTCTTCGTACGTAATGAATAACATTGCTTGTGAGTGTCATCCTAAACAACCCATTTATTTACATAAACCCATGTGAGCATTTTCTGATCAGCTAATACTATGGTGGAGGTTTTGTCACGTTTAGGTGATTAAATCTATTTAATCAAGCTAACCTACTAGGTTCAGTTTAAGAAAACATTCCTGTTACAGTTACAAGAAACCAATGTTGACTTCTGACAAGACTGGATGTGAACCATGGTCTCTTGTGTCATAGTTATGTGTTTTGTTGGTGCAGCATCCATGTGCTAAAGCAACATCTAGCTACTTCCACCTTTGCTACTTACAGAAAACGGACAAAAAAGACAATGATGCTTGTCAGGAAAACATAAACATATGTCATTTTATGATGGAACAAACAGCCAAAGGTATCATTTTTAATCCCCAATTCCCACAGTTTCATACATATAACAAATGGGAAGAGGAAACAAGGGAGAGGGAGGTGGCTGGAGAAATCAGAGGAGAAAACACAAGCTGTAGTGATTGAGTGTATTTGTATGGTTTTGACTGGGGGCATCCAGCTGTGGGTCTTAACTATTGACATTATGCTGCCCACTTTATTTATGGAGCTTAAAAAAATTCTGCCTTCTGTACCTTCTTGTGTGTAACATACTCATTGCAGGTTTAATGTTTAAAGCAGCCATGATTCAATTATTTTTTTTCAACAGTGACAGGAAAATAAACACATTTTAACACATTATCACCTTATAAAGTTATGGCAAAGATGTTAGCAGTTGCAGTTTTTAATAGTTGCATACATTCACATCCAGAAGACACTGAGCAACATTAACATTCATCTAGAATCAATTGTCACTCTCCTTTTATCCCTGTTTGGTTCTGTATTTTTTTTTAGTTCAGCACAGTGTTTTAATAATCTCATTCAGTTATTAAATTGCCAGGCTTATGCAACCCGCTCACCAACTCACCCATAACTTCATTGTTAATTGAGTTAGCCTCTTATACTCCAATATTCTGCTCATATTTCCCATTTGATTGCTTCAAAGACACAAAAATATGTAAACACAAGATGGTAGAGATTACAATAAATGGAAAACGGTACATTTTAAAAATAGCAACTCTGCTAGTAATTTAGTGGAACATATTGATGTTTCGCTAAACTTTGCAGTCTCCACCAGAGTATAAAGAAAGGTCTAAAAGTTTTGACAAAGCTGGGCAAAGTAACATCTGTCCATAATGATTGGTGTGGCAGGGTGAAACAGGTTTAATGGAGCAATGATTCACACAGTGACCAAGTAAATTGAAGTACTTCTAATAATAAAAACTGTCTGAGTTTGAGACTTTCTGTGTGATCTGGAGTACTTGGTCATTAGGAATGCCTTCTTGTATGACACTACATCAATAACACTGCTTGATCTGAATGTGTCTGGAAATTAGATCAACTGGCTTAAGTCAGCTATTACTATTCTGTTCCACTGGCCTACACTGCTCCTCCGCCCATTTCATCTCCTCACACCACCCTTAGAAAAGTAAAGAAGCATAGACTGGCAGTGTCTTTCTGGGTCATCACTGTTTGAGCCTTTAGCCACTTTAATGGACCTGGACTTTTCCTCTAGCATTCTGAATGGATCAGGGCTCTATTGAATGTGAGCTTTGGTCCAGTGTATTTAGAAAATTACCCTCTGGGAGTTCATCTTAAAGAGTTTTACCTCACAGTGGGCCATTGCTTCAGAGAGGTGTGAAGAGAACTCTTGTCCGGAAATCACATTATCTGCTTTACACAACGACACAGCAGTTGACACTGGCCTCTGCCAAGAGCTGAGTGGATTTTGATTTACTTTTCCCCCCTCTTCCCCAACCAGAGGCCTGTCCACCTATTCAGACCCCACTCACGTGGCTAATGAGCATGAAGGGTTAATGTTTCCCAGTCCATGGGAACCGCTGAGGCTTTAAGTTGGCCTTTCTTTACATTGACTGAACCGCAAAGTCAAAATGACCAGCGTTGCAGAATTAAATGCATGTGGAGGGCTGTAAACAACTGGCTGTGAAGTTCATTTGCTAAGCCAAGGCGTCGGGAAATACTTCAAGATCACCACTTGTTTAACAGAGGCTCTTTGTGGGGGGATACACTGAATTCAAGCAATAAGGGAAGTTAACAACCATTCACCAAAGTATGCAGCATAGGATACAAAAGGACATGATAGAGTCTGTGCCACTTTACATGTGATTCAGATCGTACTTAGTGCCAATTCCATGCAACAAATGTTTTCCAGTACAGAGGAAATCTGTTGTCATATTCATCGCCATGTGCCTTGTGTTTGTAATGCACCATGTTGATTTGAAGTAAAGCAATAGAGGAAGAGATATTTTGCAATAGCTCAAGATGTTAGTATAAGGTCAGGAATAATAATAATAATAACGTGGTCAGGAATGAAATTTCTGTGCATGTGTAAAATAAAATGTTTGTGCACTGAAGCAATGACAAGGTAACTTATAATACAATACAATGTGATTTCATTTTCACTTGTTGCCTTATTTCACTGTTTTTTTTTGTTTGTTTTTGTTTGTTTTTTGTTTTTATTTGAACAATTAGAGGGGTTCTGTTTAGTTTATAGATAACAGGCAGGAAAAGGAAAGAAAAAAAGATTCTCCAGAGGCAACAATGTTTGGACTGTCGATGTTGGTCCTCCAGGGAAACTATTTAACTTGTAAACCTGCTGTCTTTGTGTAAGGGTTATCTATCTGATGTCTAGAACAACACTGAACATTAAATGTTGCATTTATTGTCATATTTCACAGTTACTGAAGTTAACAATGCTATGCCACATGCTTCACATGCACATAGCTCCTCACTCTCTAGGCACATATATAAATCCTGCTGGTGTGTGATGGCTGCAGATGTGTATGCACTGAGAGGTAGAGAAGCTAAAATCTACAATTAGTACACAGCATTAGCATTGATGTTTGTTTGCAAAACTCCAGATTACTTTAATTGAGTTGAACAACAGTGTTGGTAACTCAGCTAATGATCAAAGATTTCTCATCAAGGAGAGGTAAGACAGGCTGGCTGAGGGTGTGAGAGCCTGCATGAGACCTGATGTTGTCTTGATTCTGAAAGCTGACTTTGTTTTCCTAACCATTTCAAGCATACATTTTTCCCCAACTGGTTTACTATTTCCCCTCAGTAGCACAGAAACTCTTAAACTGAGTTGTGTCAGTTGAAATATTCAGGTCTTGTTGGATTCATAAGGTGATCCGGACCACAGCCTTTCCAAACACCATTTTAGGTCAAACAGCTGAGGTCTCTGACAGGAGCCTTAGGGTGACAAATGATTCTGTGCTTTTGCATCTATAGCAGCTCCCCTGCCTACAAGTTATTCCATTACAGGCAGCAGGAGAGGCTTTTTTCCATGCTGGGAATGGGAATTGTTTGAATCTTGGTCCTTTTAGGGGGACAGCCCTTTCATGATGTGTTATTCTAAAAAATGGAAGTATGTTGGGTGGTATACATTACAGTTACATGTGTACAGAGACTGTCCTATACCGTACCTGCTAAGTTTCAGGTTCTGTCCTGGCAACATGTCCTGCTGTAAGTGGTATGTAAGTTTAGCTTTGGTAACAGAGACGCAGACGAGCCTGGAGTGAAAACAGGTAAAAGATAATTATGCCAAAAAATGGGGGAAAATGAAAAAAAAATCTTGATAATTTACAGTGTTAGGGAGGAAATCCATCTGTAGGGTCTTTTTGGTAAAGACAAATATAAATATAAGTTGAAATCCAGATGCACTTTTGTTTACACACACCACAAACAAATCGGATTGGACCCATCTGGTTTACATGCTACATGAAAACCCCTCCTGCCACACCTTCCTGTCATCAGAGTAAGTCTGCTGTAATTCTAAAAGTTTCTAAAAGCAACGATCCAACAGTCATGCCCACTTCATGAAAGGACTGGACAGATGTGCTCAAGTGACGGAGTAAGCAGGGTTTGAACTATCTAAAGTTTTCTCTCTCTCTCTTTTCACTCCTTTCCTCATTGTAAGTGTGTTGCCTTTAGAAGTGTTCAGGTGACACTGTATGAACTGTCTTGTTTGAAACATACTGAACCCTTTACTACGGAAGAGGATTAGGGCCACATGTGAAATCTTTTCTTCTTCTTCTGTACTTTACAACTTATGACCACATGTGTTGATATTGCTGCAGACTTTATAGTTAAACTTTTAGCTCTCAAGTCACATGTTGGTAGAGCAGCCACATGTTTCAGGAGATTAACTGAGTTTGATGTTCCACCTGAAGTGATGCTTGGATATTTGCTGTCATTTATCTTTTATATTTATAAGAACCTTACACGATACAGCAAGGCTTGCAGCTGGGGCTTCAAAGTCAACACAAACAGCTTTAGCTCATTTGAGTGGCGCCTGTGTCGTCATATCTAAATGTTGGCTAAGGTCAGACAGGAGTCCTTCCTCTGCAAGAAGCTAGGCCTGTGGTTTAAATCAATAAATCAGAGGGATCAGGGTCGTCAGTGTGGGGTTAACAGTGAAGACTTCATCTGCAAGAATTTATTGGCAGTGTTGTGTCCCAATACCAATCTTGTTTTAAAGTGAAGGATTGATGGTCCTCAACTGGAGATGAGATACTGTAATATACATTCCGACCACAGCCACATATGTGATTTCAGCTGTGTGTGTTTTTAATTAAGTCTTATTACAGGAGTCAGGAGCACATCCGAATGATCAGAAATCTTCAGCCTTGATGATCTTTTAATCCCTGGAACATTGTGCAGTTTAGCACGCAGAATGGTACATGAAGTGTCAGTGACAAAAATGTCATTCATTTTATTTTTACTTAAGAATATTTTAAGTTGAATGTTTCACTTTTCATATCACTGTATGTGACACTGACAGCACACTGCCTTAAGGGATCACTTCACCCAAATGAGTTTGGATTCATTTTCAGATTTTAAAATATTTGCCCCTGAAACCTGCATTGGAATACATTGTTAAAAACCTCAAAAAATTCTTTTGGAGTATAATGTCTTGGTAATTCCATGTGATGCCAACCGACGAAAAATTATATGTATATGTTTTGGTTTATATTTATATTTCCTTTAAGCAAAAAAAAGCAACTTTTTACAGCTGAAATACATTTTTCAAATGCAATTTTGTTAAGACATATTAAAGCACAGTCTCTCCAACCAAGAAGATACAAAATCACCAGAGAACATTCAGCGTTATTGTTACATAACATATACATAAGAAGTTATTGTAGAGCTGGCCTGACTTCATTCATTAGAACAGGAACTAAATGGCTCTCCTTATCAGAAGGCATGTAAGAACCCACAGAGAGTTTGTCAAACAGCACAAGACCAAAGAGTTTAAGGAAAGATTTTCTGCTCTGGTCCAGTGAGATAAAAAATGAAATATTTGGCCTGAAACTCAATCCCAGCAGTACTGCTTGACTGATAAAAACCAGACTGTGGTCTTCATCACCTAGTTCATAGTGTGAATGAGAGGTATGTCAGGCCACTATCCCCACAAACTACATCCATATTGGACGATTCTACACTTCACTTTATGTTATCTTAACCTATAATAATACATCATCATTTATGTGTTGGTTATATTTAGCATTATTAATCTAAATCTGAGAACTCTTAACTTGTTAAATACACATAGTGCAGTAAAAAGTACAATACCTGCATTTCCCTCTGAAATGTAGTGAAGTAGGAGTATAAAGTAGTAGAAAATGGAAATACACAAGTCAGGAACAACTACCTCAAAACTGTACTTGAGTAAGTAGACTTAGTTATTTTCCACCAGTCACACTCACACACATGCACACACACTTTTAGACAGGCGTTTAATTCGAATATATTGTGTGTTACAGTGAATAACTTTCAGTGTCCACTCTGCTCCACCTTTATGATAACCTAGAGAGACTTTAGTCCCTCTGTATCCTTTCGCTCTCACTTCTTCCTTCTCCTCTACCGCAAAGAAAGGAGACTTAATGAGGACTAAATTGGGGTATTTCCAGCGCCTACATAGATTTAAGTTGCCATGGAGACTTTGCAAAATAAGGGCCGGGCTTAGTTAACTGCTCTCCTAATGTTTCAGCAATCATCTTGGCTATAATGAAAAGCAGCACGCTTTAAAAAAAAAATAAAAAAAAAACAGTTCTTTACAGTCCGGTTCCTCTTAGTTTTATAGTTTTCATGCCTGCAATAACATGTTTAAATGTGTTTAGGCTCTTAAAATGTTGTGAATACTGCGTGTATACCATGGTGATAAAATCTCTTGATAAATGTTACTATTGAACTAAATAAACAGTTGTTTTCATGTAGCTGCTGCACACATTGTGACAAAGTTGTATATTCAGAGGTGCTGCACTGGATTCCAGTTGGTTAGCAAAGGTCAAGTCCCTAAAAAAGTGAGAGCAACACCTTTGGGATCCAGTCTGCCATCCTGCTGAAGACACCAACAATGAGTGATTCACTTGCCCTGCAGAGACTTTGCACATTTTAAACGCTTGCCTGCTCTCACACAACAAAAACGCCCTTTGTTATCTGAAGGAGATGGAACCGATGGATGGCAGGAATCCGCCGAAGATGCCAATAGGCTTTGATCCCACAGAGCTGCCTCTGCTCCGCTTTGGCCGACAGCCACGTTCAAACTGTGAACTGGACTTGGTTTAATGAGAGCAAGGAGGGAAGAGTGGCTTTATAGGAAAGTGGGAGAAATTAGCAAAAGTTAAGGAGAGAAAAGGAGGAAGCAGGGTGAGTTATTCCTCAGCTGTAATAACGCTGACTGTTGTTATCCTGTGAAGGCGTAGAGTGAGACAGCATGGTTTTAATCACAACATGCTGTGTTTGCTTAACAAGTTTACACTAGAACGGTTCGAACTCAGCCCGCGCTGATGAGCCTCTCTGAAGGGAGGCATCGTTTCAGAAGACGGTCTCACAGCGAGTCGGTCAGGCAAAGGACAAGCAATCCGGAGGATATCTAACACACACACACACAAAGACACTGACAGGAGTAAAGTAATGAAAAGTTCAATAATGTTGGGCAGCTCCACTAAATCGTATCCCACTTACATGCAATTGCTACATTTGACAAGTTTTCTTTCCTCACACATACAGTCCAGGGTTTACAATGATAACAGTGCCAGCTATACAATTTGTGATCCTTTGTTTCAGACAGAGGTAGATAAAAGGAGGCTTCTTATTTCTGGGCACTGAGTTTGTTGGCTTGCTCTAATGTTAACATGGGTTTGTTCTGTTTCCAACAGACTGATTTTAAAAGAAAAATATTGTAAAACATGCATAGACTTGTTGGCTAAACCTGCATGTCCCAGTTAAAAAGCCTCCACTTGATGATCTATGAACATGGAAATAAGGAAACACCATTGTTCTTGCCTTGAAATGCACAGAGCTTATTAGTAATGTAAGATTATTATTCTGTAATTTCATTCTAATTACCTGATTGCTTGGATATGGTTTCACTATCTCGAGTAATGTTGGTCTGTAGTTTCAAGTATTTCCCCAAATCCAGTGAAGAGCAAGACAGATCCACTAAACTAAAGTGAAGGTAAATACCACTAAATGCTAGTAGTAAACTGCTTCTTACTGTAACCTGTGCTAATGCCATAGGTTAATGATGTGCTGTTTGGAAATCACACTTCATTACTAATGTAGGTGGTAAGCAATTAGCCCAGCATGCTAACCACTGCACTTTAGTATTATTGGCTTTGGAAATGCCAGAAAAAAGAGCTTCCAAGCCTCCACACTCTGTATTCATCTTACTACAGCCCCATACACACCACTTGGCATGAAAATCTGACTGACAGGTCGGTTACTATGATTGGACAATAGCTGTTCAGGGGCGGGGTTTAACAAAAGTTGAATTACCCATGCTGAGCTCTCTAACTCTGGACCGGCCTGCTCCATCCCATCGGTCCTCTCAATCAGGATGTTGTTTTGACAAACCAGGTCTGAACCTCGGCGTTGTTGTGGTTGGAATCAATCACTTTTATAGTGACTTCCTTTTCTCTGCCTCGTATGAATGACTGGTTCTGATCTCTCAGCGGAGCACCTCCATCGAAATCACAGGGTTGAGTTAGATTACATAATGCTTTCATTTTTTTTTTACCTGCAGGAAATGTGCACATACAGTACAGTACAACAAGCGGTCAAGCCTGCATACGCACAAGCAGTAAAATGCTCTTTTTTTATGACGGGTGTTCTCATTCTGTCCACAGAGTCTGTTTTCAATGTGACAGGCCTGGATCAAAGAGTGTTGGAGAGGGAGAGAGAAACTACCATCCTAAAACATATGAAACACTAGACTCTGATACCAGTGACACGATCTTTTTGGTTTGACAAGGTATCAGGTGTAGTGTTGGAGAGGGAGAGAGAAACTGAGAGTGACGTAACCAGCACAGCAGAGGGCCCTCACACAGCCCATTAATCACTGATGTTTTCAAAGCAGGATCATGCCACACACTGGACCGCTTAGTTCAGCCGGGATGGGAACTGAGCGGGATCCAGAGTACAACCATATATAACAAGTTTGCAAAAGCACGTTCAGCCTTTTCTTTTGTCTTTTCCATTCTGTAGTTAGATTTCTGATGCGCTGAACTGAAGTTTTGAAACAAAATCAAATATGAATCAGTGTGTGTTTCCATCAATTATCTTTAAAGCAAATATATTCACTGGGACAGAGGGTTACATATTCAGTGAGCACCAGTAACTTATTAGAAAATGTTATTTAAGTAACGCTTTCCAAAAGGCGTTATTGTGTGTTTATTAATGAATTAATCTGCTGCTTAATGTCACATCTTACTCTGTGGTATTAGCTTCCCCAAATTTGACCTCAAAATTGTGATGTTGCAGTCGCAGCTGTAACACCCCCACTCTTTTTATTCTTTATTTTTTGTGCTTTTTGTTAGGGAGAGGAATCGAACTAGCAGAGATGACGCAGAGTTTTCTCCGCAGTAGAAGAAACAGACACATCAATGGAAAGGTGTATTCAAAAGATCTGTTTCCATCGGGTTTTGTTGTATCGTCTCCACTTTTCCACTGCAGCCAAACATAAAAGCCTTTTTACACTCTTGGACTCTCAGTATTTTTATGCACCAATTTAAAATGTGCATAAAAACAGGTAGACACACACATCCTAACACTATGTAACTTCAGCATTTTGGGGGGTTGGCCCTATCACACACAATACACATACTCAAGCAAATCACCTTACAGACGATATGGTGACTGAGCAACCAGGCTAAATGGGGGCAAAATATGTGAAAATCCTTCACAAAAGGAACATAGAATTTACAAGGTGGTTTTTGGGTCATGAAGTTTAGTCTGTACCAGCTGTGGTTGGTTTTGTAATTGATTACACTCTCCGAGTAACTTATCCAACAATTACTTTGATTAAGTGTAATGAAACTATTCCAAGTTGTTCACTGCGTTATACATCAGCACTCTTTATGGCAGCATCACTGGGGACTTTTACCATATTAGATGAGTATTTAAGGTCAGGTTTGTGTACAAACCAGGCCTTTCTATATATAACTTGAAATATGCATATTAAAACATCCTCAGACATTTGTGAGACATTCTGTGTAAAATGTGCTAACACTTTAGGAACATGAAGACCTTGTAATGTGTGAACTGTGCGTGGCCCTAAGTGCTGGAACCAATAACTGGGTCTTCCTTTTATGTTAGGTTTTCCTTGTTTAAAAGTTCTCAGCTCTTTTCTTCTACACTACACATGTGAACTCTGCCAAACCAGATCAAGAGTGTGAGTGTGTGTTAGTGTGAGAAAGAGAGAGCGAGAGAGGGCGGGGGGTGCAAGCATCTGGATCCACTCCAGTATTATCAACAAATTGCTGATCAAAGCCGAATGATCAAACAGCGACTCTTATGTCATATAGGAATATGCTCATTGCTTGTGTTCTCCATGCAGACATGGTAGATGAAGCATATTCGAGAAAAGCTTGAAAAGCTTAGGCACATGGAGCACAAAGCTCAACACCAAGCATGTCTTATGGAGATCTGACATATTGTAGTTACATTCAGCACTAGTTTACTCAAGGAGTCAGGGATTTGTGGTCAGGGATTATGGCAAGCCACAAAGACAGCCTCTGACGCATCAGTGAACAAGTGGTTCTGACTCTAAAGAGAGAGGGAACCAAATTATGGAAACCAATCCCGTGACCACAACAGGACTCACATTTCATAAGATGCTTTCACCCTGTTCTTTGAACTGTCTGAACCATGTTTATGCATATAGTAATAAGCTTTTTAAAGACTGTATGGGACTGCATTTAACTCTGTAAACTTACATCAACTGAACTCATTAACTTACCAACTAAAACACTTCAGTGCATCATAAATATCCCCCATTAATTGAAATCACAATAAATTACAACATCTAATAGATCATTTTGAAGTTCTGTAACATCTTTGTTGTCATGTCCATGGTTAATCCATCCAACAGTTGTGAAGATATTTTACTCAAAACCACAAATGTCAGCTTACTGGTGGCGCTATAGACAAAAAAAGTCAGGAGATCACCAAAGTTATCAAGATCCATCCTCTGGGTACCATGTGTACCAAACGTCATGGCAATCATCTAACAGCTGTTGTGATATTTTAGTCTTGACCCCTGACTTACAGGCAAACAGCGTTGTCATCCCAGTGGTTAAATAAATTGGTTAAATTGGTTAAAATAGCTTAAGTGGTTAATCAAGAATCAAGAATCAAAAATATTTATTTGTCATTATGTTTTGGCATAATGAAATTAAGATAGGTGACTCCCAGCTGTAAACATAAGTATATTGAATATATGTAGTATGTACATAGTCATAAATAAAAAAAAAAAGTCATAAATATCTAAAGATTTAGAATTGTAGCAGCAATGTACAGTAGGGGGGTGGGTCAGTTGTTTGTTAAGTGTAGTCAGTGCATGGCTCAAGTTCTCAACAGGGGGAAATTGATTGAACAGCTCTGGGAAAAAAGCTGTTTTTCAGTCTGGTAGTTGTTGTCTTTATGTTTCTAATGGAAGCAGTCCATTTCCCGGGTGGGTAGGGTTGGCGGCAATATGTCGGGCCTTCTTCTGCATCCGGCCAGCGTAGATATTGAGTCCAGGTCTGGAAGAGGACTTCCCACAATCCCCTGTGCTGTTTTCACCACCCGGGCTAAGTCTTTTCGGTCTTGTGCAGTGCAGCTGCCATACCACACTGCTGCACTGAGGCAGAGGATGCTCTCTATTGTGGCCCTGTAGAAGTTTGTCAGGAGCTGAGGGGAGAGTCCAGCACGTTTCAGCTTCCTGAGGAAGAAGAGTCTTTGTTGAGCCTTCTTTACCAGGTGAGCTGTGTTCATGGACCAGGTCAGGTCAGATGTGATGCCCAGGAACTTGATATTGTTGACACGCTCAACTGCTTCCCCGTGGATGAGGAGAGGAGCGAGCATGCTCTGTCCTCCTGGACCTCCTGTAGTCCACTATGACCTCCTTGGTCTTGCTGGTGTTCAGAACAAGGTTGTTGTTTGAGCACCACTGAGTAAGGTGCTGGATCTCCTCTCTGTAGTGGGTCTCATCATTGTCCGATATGAGGCCCACTATGGTGGTGTCGTCTGCAAACTTTACGATGGTGTTTGTGGAGTGGATGGCAGAACAGTCACTGGTGAAGAGAGTTAAGAGGGCTGGGCTGAGCACGCAGCCCTGTGTGTAGCCCTGTTAATGTGAATAATCTTATGTCTTGTAAAGTGCATGTTACTGCCGGAGCCCCGGTCCTCTTTGTTCTCTCCAGTCTTGCAGGTTCCTCACTGATTCTGGTTGTGGTCCATCTGTCTGAGGTTCACTGGCCTGGTGGGGACATGATCTGTGTCTGTGTTGTGGAGAGAAGGTCGAGTGGCCCAGAGCTCCATATGAGGACATCTAGAGATGCACCTGGACTCATGGACTCATTTTCCATTACCTGTGATACCTCATATATGGACTAAACCCATGAATTCAGCATGTATAATTCCCTATATGATTGAATGATGTTCTCTGTACATGTGGCATCTATTGCACGTCTGTCCGTCCCAGGGAGAGGGATCCCTCATCTGTGGCTCTTCCTCAGGTTTCTTCTTTTTCCCCAGAAAGGGGTTTTTTGAAGTTTTTCCTGACTCGGTTCGAGGGTCTAAGGACAGAGGGTGTGACAACTGTACAGATTGTAAAGCCCTCCTAGAGGCAAACAATGTTTGTGATTTTGTGTTTTAAATAAATAAAATCTGAATTTGAATCCCTGGAAACACTCAGCCAACTTGGCTAAAAAAGTGGACATTTATTACCATGTAATCCTTAAGCTTTTCTTAAGGATTAAGCTAATGTGAGAAAAGTGACAGAAAAGCAAAACAACACTGAACTCTGAGTTCTTCTATTCTGCCGCCTGTTTTCAGAAATGTATCTCTCACCACCTCCCAGACTCCTCATTATCATTCAATGGCACATGGATTTTTAAATGTTCTCTTTACCATGTGTTTGTGTTCAATAAATTTTGTTTATCTCAGGCTCTGCCAAGGTTTGTGAGCTCAGGGAGAGACCATGTCAGGCTCGCTGAGATCTGTTTCAGAGCATCACATGAGCAGAGCCACACTACCAAATCTGAATTGAATTTTGCTGCAATAAATGGTTAAAACCTTGCTGTCAGTGTCCTGACTGAACTCAGTTTAGTGTTACCCTTTTAATTCAGCTATGGTCAATGCAGGACCAATTCAGAGAAAGCACAAAAGTGAACAATAACCACAAGCAGCAGAAAAGCTTCATATTGGACTTTCCTCTTTCCTCCTTACTTTCTGTCAACTTTTTATCAACTTACCTGCAGTGAAGTTCTTCTACATTATGTTTCACACTGCCCAGAGACGTAGTCTGGGCAACACCAACAGATGAAGTCATGGCTGTCAACTTAAACTCCCCTCAGTCACATACAAACCTTGGCACTGTTTATCACAACACAACTGTCTGAACTGCATTTGCTCTAATTGACAACGAGAGGAGGTCATGAGACTTCAGCTTCACGTTGTGCTTTTTTCACTGTCTCTGTCAGGGTGTCAATAGGCCTGCTGTCCAGTATTAATGGTAAACATTAACTGCAACATCCCTGTAGAGACATGGCATGCAGAATTACCCAATCCCTCTAGTATTAAACATGGAGGTAGTCAGGGGATGGCTTGTGTGTGTGTGGTGTGTGTGTGTGTGTGCATGGTGCACGTGAATGGATGTCTGTCTTCATGTGTTGGGGGGGGGGAAATCTCAGGTTACCTCCTCATCATTCTCCCGCATTCTGCAATACATCACTGTCATAGCACATGAAGCCTCGTTCCAAATAGTTTAGTCTGACAGGGCAAACTTGAATATGATAGCATGGTCTTGTGTACAGGGCCTGACACATATTCAAGGTAAAAAAGTTAAAATAAATAGAGGACATAATATCAGTTCTAAGCTGAGACAGGGTATTCTTCATTTGGCTGAAAGTCAGAAATCCTACTCATGTTTTAGATACTATTGCTCAATGAATCATGTAGTTCTCCATAGATAATAGTATCCCTATAAAGAGATACCCTGATACAGTGAGCAACTGTAGCCAACAATGACTAACATGTTTTAGATGAGCAGCTGCTACACATTGTTATAACTAAAACAAGCTTGCATACAAGACGTTCTGCAAAATTTCCTATTCCATTTCCAATCTAAATAAATAATAAGCATTGGACAAACTGTAGAAATTGGGTGTTAGATGAGGCTTTTTCAGTTGGCTCACCCTGTCATCACTTTCATAGTGAACCTGATTCTCTCCAAGGATTCAACTCAGGACTTGTTTTTCTGACAATATATTTTAACAGCAATCCCTGTTGAGTCCATCTCTGCAAGCCTCATTATTGTGTTGTGGGAATCAACACAGCTTGACCTTTAAGCTGGCCTGTATTAGAGTTAACTCCATGTCCTATGTTCATGCTACATCTGACAGCCAAAGTCATCAATGTTATGGAAGTGCATTTCTCTTGTGTAATGTTTAAGCAATCCAAAAACATTATTCACTAATGAAGATGAAATTGAAGTCAGGTAGTGATTTCATAGTTTCTCTGGGGGGCTTGTTGCTGGGTCAACAATCCTCCTTGACCCTTAAACTGTCCTCCACAGTCTTGATGGATCATTACTGAAAAACATTTAGGCATGTTCATAGTGGAAACTATATGTACTTTAACTAATGCTGAACTGAAAATTACACAATATATCTGAAGAATTCCATATACTTACATTTCTCTAAAGTGGCCCTGTTTCCTATAACTTGCATTTTATATACTACTAATTTTCATCTGCAGATCTGTTTGGACAGAAATATGATCCCACCCGAATTATGTTTTTCATCAATATAACGATGTTCTCTTTCCAATACAATGACCACCACAGCAACTAAAGCGTATTTACAACACTTTTTTAGATTTGTATGTTTAGTACTAATGTGCCAGTTAACACTAAACACACAGTACAGCTGAGGCTGATGGGAACCTTCATTGTCTTTGCAGGTAATTGGTTGTAAACCAAAGTGTTGGACAAATTAAAATCTGGACCTGATGATGGCAGTAGATGAAAGATGAAAGTATCACAAAGACAATCAATCACAGTTCAGCCTCAGATGAACATGAACATGTGTGGCGACATGCATGATAATCCACCTAAGATATTTTGCTAAAAACCAAAACATTAGGAGATCAACATAGTCATAGAGATACATCCTCTGGGCACCATGGATATAAAATGGGCCAAACCATTAAGAAATGCAGATTCTGAGACATTCCACTAAATAATTGTAAACTGTGACCCGCTGGTGGCATTGGAAGTAACGTCAGGGTGTCACCAAAGTCAGTGTGATTCAACTCATTTTGGACAGACTGTCCCAGGAGACAGTCTGTGCTCATATTTCCTAAACCTAATCCCACAGAGGGCTGAGGACGGGAGCGATGGTTTACACTGTCACTGCAGGACTTCCAACCAAATGTCTCACAACTTTGAGAAAACCTCAAAAAGAAAATATGAACGAAGGTTCAGACTGAACATGAGACAAATTTTAGAAGCTTAGAAGTGTCATGGTAATTCAGTCGAGAGGGACAATTTAAATTGGATGAATCCTCCATGACTGGCAATTAGGCGCACACTTAAAATTTCGAATGAAGAAAATCTAAATTTTAAACGGATGAAGACAGAGAACGGGAGAGGGGTCTGGAGGAAAAGAACAGAAAGAACTGTTTCTGGTACATTTCGAGGTCAGTCAGAGGCTGAGCTGTCACACACACAGCCATATTCAAAACACACAAGCACAGCTAACATCTGTACAGTCAATCCATATGTGGCACAGACCACATCACATTCAGTCTGAACACAAAAGGACTGATATTAAATGCTAACATATGGAAGGGTATTTCTTCTTTCTAATGTTTGTCATGTAGTCTAAATGAAGTATCATTATCTAATGAAGAAATTGAAGCCTGGCAGTGATTTCGTAGCTCTGATCAGATTGTTGAACTGAACTGCAGCCTCCGATACACGCTAAATTTTGGGAAGGGCCCTCTGAATTACCTTCTCCAAGGAAGTTAATGACTTACAGGTGATGTTTGTCTTTCAAATTCACATTCAACCTCCTGTACTGTCCTTTTAGCCAAAAAATTCTGGGAAACATGGTGGACTACATGTTGTGTGTGGACATTAATGCAGAGATGTAACTTTTGATGGATGTTTTTCTGGATGGAGAAGCACTGAGGCAATGCCAAAAGATGACACCATGAATATGGAAACTCATACTCCATGAAATAGTGTTGTCAACTAGGGTTTGACTGATATGGGCTTTTGAAAAGAGATTATATTGTTTTTTATACTGAAGCCTCCAATAGCCAACTTTCTTAAATGAAAATTTAACATTAATTTTTCAATTACAAATGATGATACTCTCCCCTGATCACTTACTAATACATTCTTTTTCTTCATTCTTTTTTTTATGTTATGAGGACAGATCACCAAAGGAAAAAGCAATGGTTCATTATTTTGAAAAATACAAATACACACCACAGTTGGATTTGGCTTCCAACGCTTTTATTATCTGCCTCAGTTATGAGAATGTCTCTGGAACAAGCTGTGAGAATATGACTTTCTCTGGTCTTTCTGCAGACAAGGAAATGGACACCGCCTGGAAGCAGTCTTCACACCCATATACAGTCAGTCATCCATCACTGTCCACTGTTTGTCACTCCAACACCAGTGGAAATACCTGAGCCATAAATGTCAGTTTTATGAAATATCACGTTGAAAAGCATTATATAAAAAGTTTTGAAATTGTTCTCCTTTGCCAAAGTTACAAAGCAAAAAAGGCAAAATGAGAATAGCATGAAGTGTTTCATAGTTTTTTTTTCCAAAGTACCTTCCAGACTTATGAGTGCATTTCTCTTCCAAATGGGTGCTGCCTGTGCAAATGAAACACCCTTTGTCATATGAAAATGGGTGATCTAGTTCTTGAACTGTCTGAGAACTAAAAATCCAAGGGGATGTTAAGAGTTGAAAAAGTAGGAACAAGCATTTGGAGTTCAATTACACATTTAAACCAGATGAACAGTTGAGCTGACACAGGCTTGATGTCTGTAAAAAGATCGAGATGAGATGAGAATGAAAATAACCCACCTCTCACCCACCTCACCATCCAGGACAAAAACCAGACCTGGCCCATTATTTGTTCTGTGTGAAGTAAAGCCACAGAAATGCCTGTGCAAATGCCATACTAAACATCTGGTGCAGCCCACTTTTATGATATCATCCAACAGCCATCCATAAAAGTGTAACTCAGTTAGAGAACACAGCTCTATTAAGACATCGCAGGCAACCTAATGTATCTTTGGCTATAAGATAACATGGTGATGTTTATCAGGTATAATGTGTACCATGGTCAACATCTTAGTAGCATGTTAGCATGCTAAGATTTGCTAATTCAATATGTAAAGTAAAGCTGGACTATCAGTTTTGGAAGTGTGTGGCCATAAATTGAAAGTATTGTACAAATGAACATCTTCACCAGATAGTGGAATTAGATGAAAAGCTAAGAGATGACCATCACCTTAATCACAGTTCATTCTGGGGGGACATAAATGCCAATCCATTAAATTATTGTGGACAAATTTAAATCAAAATTACCTGATGATGATATGGGAACACCAGAATCACGAGGATACATTTTTTTTTATTTTGGGAACAATGAATGTTGAGATCTTGAGATGTTTCACTGGATAAGTGATAATGATCTTTCAGGCACCATGGATATATGTACTAAACTGCATGGCAATCCACAGTTAATATGTCACTTAAAATCCAAAATGCCTTCTACAGATAAAGTAATTAGAGTTTATCCTCAAGGGAATATGAATGACACTATAGAACTACATGGCTAAACATCCAATATGTGCTGAGATGTTTCAGTCCAGATCAAACCAACAGCCATGCCACTCTAAAGGATTTGTCCATAAGTGTGCTGTTGATGTGCTCAATTGTCCCAAAATTTAAAACAAAACTGTACAAAGGATAAACATAACTCAGTAACTTGCTGACTATGTGAGACAGCTTCAGACTTCAGCAACTTCAGAAAGACATTTTTCTATTTCATTGTGAAGTTGATTGACATTTGATGGTGCCCCAATTGGTATAATTACTGATGGACATTTTTTTGTATACGGAAAAGCACTACAATTAAAAGATATATTCTAAATAAAGCAGTACATAGTACATGTCTACAAGTGAAGTAAGGAACCAAGGCACAGACGCTAATTTCAATGGGTTCTTCCAAAGCCTTTTGGAATACCTTGGAGAGAATCTCTTCAATTGTACACTCATTAGTCACAGTCTGACCCCTTTTACTAGTGCCAAACAGTGAAAACTCCAGAACACAATAACACTATTATCAGTGCAAGAACTCACGTACAGTGAGATTTACATTCATACATCTGTTGCCAAAATGCAACACTGCAGTATTGATGTGGTCATACAGGTTAAACGGTACATTATACAATGTCTGTGTGAGTCATTCCTCTTGGTAGACTTATTTACCCAAACCATCTACTTATTTCCTAATAATCAATACTGTAATGGCTAATCTCAGCTGGATAGTGGCAATCCATTACAGTTTACAGACCAGCAGTGCCACTAAAGGAAGACAAACACAGACACACATCACCAGTCATTATTGACTTTAGATCATTACAGTGTTAAAATGGCCGATCCATTAACATTTCCAGACAGGAATTAAACTTTAACAACACTAGTAGCAGAGTTGGACATCTATCAGACAGCCTTCATTGACAGCTTCCAGCCTCTAAACCATCAGTTTCATTGAGTGTAATGTGGAAATACCTCCTCGAAGGCCACTTGTGAGTAGTTTATCAGACTCCTCTTGACATGAACAAGTGCTGCTGGAGGAGGTCATGGAAATGCTACTTTAATACTAAGCATATCAGCATTTAATCTCCTGTAGAATGTAGAATAATTCTTATCCTTTAACTGGTGTTTGCTAGTTCAAGCTACTATACTTTAAAATGCTGTATTTTTTTTTTTTTTAAATGTGGCCATTGTGGCTTCACAGGTCATGTTACTTTTGCACTCATGACCACTATTATAGAAATTCAGAGAAAATAGCATGACCCTCTTACAGCTGTCTAAATAAAGAAGATTTTCATATGAATCATGTCAAGTGTTTGTCTTTAAGTAAACACAGCTGTAATAGTGAATTCTGATGGCTACTTTCTAACTGCAGAGGCAACTATATCCAGGTCGACTTCTCAGCTGATCGAACCACCCTGTGCCTGCCACTTTATTTATATGTGTGAGCCTGACTTTCACCGTGGTTATACTGTCTTCTAAGGAAGCTAAGAAAGCTGAGTGCAGTCATATAGATTTAAGGGAGGAGATCAGAAGTCTTTTCACTTTGATGGGCAACTGTATTCATTTGAATCAATTACACAGATGGAT
Source organism: Scortum barcoo (assembly GCA_023238725.1). NCBI lineage: Eukaryota > Metazoa > Chordata > Actinopteri > Centrarchiformes > Terapontidae > Scortum > Scortum barcoo. The sequence continues at coordinate 26,908,010 of CM041552.1, forward strand.
TACATCAAATGAAAGAGGAGACATGAAGAATGGAAGCAAAGAACAGCTGACTAAGACCTGTTGATGTCAGACTTGGAAAATATAAATGTGTCCACCATGGTTGAGGAAACACCAAGCTGTGTAATCAAGTTATAAAAAATCAATTCTGATCAACAGCACATTTTGTTTTCTTGCAGAAAAGACTGAGGCTAGCTGGACCAAACATTCAACTCTCCATACAATAAGAAGAAGTTCTTACAACACAATTAAATCATCAACAACAAACAGTAGCACCTGGTTACATTTTTTCCTCTACCTACAATGATCCAATGATGACGATAGCTAGAAGCAAAATCCAGCAAGTTGACCCGGACGTAGATGTGTAATTAACCGTAATGAGTTTACCTTTAAATCAGACAAGTGTTTGAAATGATTAATCTAAAACTGGACCTCAACAACTTGCCCAAGTACATGTTATTTTGCACGAGTCCTAGTTTCCCTTAATCGGTGCAATGGAGGTGCTGGTGAGTTCAAAGTCAGGACAACCTATACAGTCGGCCACAGTATTAGGAAGTTGAAGTATTGAAGGTTGAACCAGACTGGGATTTTCCATTAAGGGTATTTGAGTAGAAAACACAACAAAGCAGAACCATATCTAACAGAATGTCATAATATCAGTGATTCATGCACACTCCCATTATCCTGTTGAAAGTTATGGGTGGTACAGTGCAGAAGTTTGGCCTTTTTCGATTTGTTGCCATGTAGAGCCAAATATTAGCCAAACACAAAAACCAGAGTTTATATAAGAAAATGAAAAAGCTAATTTGTTCTCCCTCCAACAGCTGCCCCCTTGTTGCAGTTTAAAGATGGAAACTAGGGTGTGAGGATGCTATGATGAGCTGAGATTAAGAGGCATGGGAGTGACAGGGGTGTTTGACTGTCTCACAGTTTCCAGCTCCATTTATCATTCTCAGATTCCATATGTAGAATGTGTTAGCTGGGGGGAAGAGAGGAGAGGAGGCCCGACCCGACAGTCTCTGATTGATCACCTGCATACTTCACAAGATTTCTAAATAAATCTACTTCACAGAAAAAGCACTGGTGCCCTCTTCTTCTTCCTCTGTCTTCTTTGTCTTACGCTCACACGTTGTAATCTGGATCATTGACAGGTCTGGAAAACTTAAATGTCTAGAGACGGTTCTGATAACAAGTTCAGAGTAGGATTGTGAGGCCAGATGGAGAAATATGCTTATATTATGAAAATATCCTCTGGCAAACTTCTGCCACTGGAAAAACCCACAGTCCCTCTGCTTTGAACTCAAGTACTTGAATTCACTGCATCATTGTACTCTGAATCTAAATTCACATTATGTCCCCTTGGGTCACAATCAGTTTATTCATAGTAGTTATTTTAGGGTGAATGTGGTTATTGTTTGAGCTGTTCATTAATTTGAAAGCCTGTCTGAAGCAATTGTTTCCCTTTTGGGAAGCATTTAGTTTGCAGGTTTATGTGTTTGGCCATAATGCATGTGTGTGTGTGTAGGTATAAGTGTAAAATTTTGTATCTTCCAAGCTGTGAATGAAGAAAGAACAGTGCTAGTAAGCTTCAATAATAAGGATTGATTGATTGAACAGGTAAATTATTGACTTGGGACAGAGTAAAAAAGTGATACGATGGTGTTTCACTCTCTTATGTGCAACTGGCCTTTTTCCTCATTTTCATGCCTTTTCTGCAGAAGTCAAACAGTACACCAGTGTATAATTGGTCATCAGTCTTGAACCATTTGTGCCTTTTATCTACAAATTATTGAGAAAACGCCAGATAAACCAAATCCTTTTAAAACATACACAAAGTGGACTTCATACCCAAATCACTGATGTTCTCCAAAGCTGCCACCATTATACTGCTGCCTAAAGGCAAGGCATGCTTGAACAATCTAGTTTATATAAAGTCTAAAGGCAAAAGTATATCTGTTTGGATCGGCCACACAGGGGCGAGGGGCAAGATCTGATGAGTTGTACATATGGGGATATAGAGTATGTCGTCTCTCCTCGAAAGCATCTCATAGTTTTGCAAGGGTTAATCATGGACCACATCAAAGCCAGCCTCCCCACTGTGATGGACCCCTTCTAGTTTGCATATTGTTCAGACCGCTTCACAGATGATATCGTTCACCAGCATGTGAACCAGAACCTGGACAGTAATCCAATCCAAAACCACCTGGACAGCAAGAACATATGTGCCAGAATACTGTTTGTAGACTTCAGCCTTCACTTACAATCATCCCATAGGAACTAATGACTGAGATCTCCCCGCTGTATTTCAATACCTCCCTCTGCAAGTGGATTCGAGGTTTTTTGTCAAGTTATACCACAAACTAACAGCAACATTGTGCCTCCCAGGGCTTTGTGTTTAGCATGTTGCTGCACACTTAAGGAGGATGCGATCATTCCCCACCACACATGAAAAAATCCACCACAGCACAATAACACCATCCACCCCGCCTTCTGACATGGGAAACTACAGCATTAAGTTTCAAACCAAATGACTTCTTCCCCCAAACAGACTGTTACCCTCACACATGTCTCAGTTAACATAAACACACACACATAAACTAATTCATCTTATATTTTCTTACTACTGTGCACATAGTTTATATGTATACATGTTTATGTATTCATATGCATGAACACATCTTATTTTATGGTTTTACACAGCCATTTGCATTTAATTTGAGCACACTCATTTTATACTTTGACTCAAAGAAATATAAAGTCATCTTAATTGTAATTTACACAGTTTAAATGACAAATTATTTCATAAATATTATTATTATATAAGCTTGAGCTTGAAACTTGGCAGAGGCCAGCCTCATCAATTCCAGATAATATATTATATATAAGATATCTTTATGAAATAGATACTTTATAACAGCTCCTAAACTTCCCAACATACTGTTGTTAAAAACGTTCCTTTCATATATATTGTTATTTTGTTTTTGGGAAGGTGTAGAAGGACTCTGACCTACTGTTCAACCAAACCAGTGGAAAAATCACTAAATATTTAACTTTCTATCCTTTCAATAAGTAATCCAATCCAAACATCTCCAAGCGATCTTAAAACTCTACATTTATGGAGAACATACCAATGAAGTGCTGTTTAACTTTTTTTTCTTTCTTTTTTTTTTTAATAAGCCTGAAGCCAGTAGAAGAGCTTCTCTTCTCTGTAATAACGACAAAGAGGTGTTATTACTGGCAATAAAATCTCTGAGTCACACAAATCAAATCACATGTGACAGAGGAAACACACCTACATGTTTCAAACATCACTGCAGTCCTCTGGTATGTGTGATCTGTCGGGTTGTTTTGTGTAGTGATAATGTGTTAACTATGGTACTGACACACCCATCTATTTACTGGGGAAAAGATCATGATAATGTAGTTAAAACTGGTCTGGATTTTTATCTCTTTGGCACATTACATATTATGTAATTGATTAAATTATTTCTAATCTTTTTATGTTTGCTCTTTTAGTTATAGACTTGCAGAGTCCTGTTACAGACACTTCATAAACATGGTAAGAATAAGAAAATGTATATTGTCTGTCTCCAGCTTCAATCCAACATATTGGTCATAAACCATATAACATAACTATTTCGATTTTGTGAGTTTCTCGAGTGACCAAATGAAATGCTGAGTGCTGTAAAAGTACCACTGGCACTGTGGTTTGTCTCCAGGGGCCGTATAGAAGATCTGTTTTCTGGCATGTTCACTGACCCCTGGTTAGTCTGTGTCACTGAGCATTGTCGCTAGCTTTGTTAATGCGACAGCCTGTATGATGTAAGTCACACTTAGGGTGGGAAAGCTGGAACAGACTGAAGCAAAAGGAAAAGATGCCAAACTGGAAAGGATGCCGTTACTAAACTTAGGCAAACAACTATGATGCTAAATGTCAGATAATGCTCTAGTTAGCTACATCAAATACTCAAATGAAACTCAACAAAAAGCTTTCAGGGGTTAAAAACCTGACCGTTAATATCTGTCGTTAATCGTCAACAGTAATTTCTTGAACAGTCAAATATAACCTGTGTTTGTAATGGCTACTTTAAATGTTGATCCCCAGCACAGGCACTGTTTACTCCTGTTGGAAGAACATTTTCTAAAGCCTACAGTGCCTAGCTCTTTTAATATTTTAAATATTTTTATTTTAAAAATGAACCCCTGTATTTGTGCTTTAAAAAAAACATCTTAGTCCCAAGGTCCACTTGCTAGCGTGCAGGGCTGCAGTTATGACTGTGGCTACAGAAAAGAGCTTCACTGTATGGTTAGAGGCTGTATCGTAAGATGCACGGGGCATTATGGTAGCTGTGAGAACTGCTGTTTACATCATGAGGAGGTGCCAGGTTTGGTGGGGAATCATGCTGGCTGTGGCTTGAGCCAATATTTTTCCCTGTGGCACTGAGGAGCTGAGGCTGCTTTAAATGGTATGGATGAATGACATATTGTGAGGGGGCAGGTACTCAGTGAGGCTTACCTGGGTTGCAAGCTTTAGGGGCAAAGCTTCGAGTGTGTGGGATATGTCTGTTAGCAGAGTGTCTGTCAAAACCCGAAGACCCATCTTGCCATAAATTACGTTTTTTTCTTTTTTTTTTGCAGATACATTTTAAGTTGTAATACGAATAAACTGAGCCTGTTAAGAAAACAGTTCTGGGTGTTTGCATTTGTTGGTAGGGACTAACCTGTGACATTAGCTTTTTAAAAAGATCTGTGATATCCCTCTTCAGTAGGAACAAAAGGCCTAGAGGATGAGTACCAAAGACAGAAATTATCAAGAGATTGATCAACAAATTTTATATTTTGAACTTTTTTGGGGATTTGTTAACAAAAAGTACAATACTGAAGAAAGCTATTTCTATGCTTTAATTAAATCTCTTAGCTCTTTTGGTATAAATTGCTGCAGCTAATTTCTTAGCAGTCCTGAGGAATAATTGTTGGTGTCTGTTGGGTTTTGTTTGAGGAGGGTTGTAGAATGCTTTTCTTTTGGCTAAATTTACACCACTCTCATGCAGTGTAATGAGCATGTATAATGGGAACAATTAAGAAAGTGCGGTTGTCTGGCTGTTTTCCATCTCCTCCTTAACCTGTTTCTGGAAAAACTGGAAAGAACATTTTGATGCATATTTTTTCATGACTCTTCCTCTTTTGTTATTTTACTGCTTTACCGTAATCCACCTCTGTGTCTGTTCCTATTTACTCCACCCATTCCTGTCTCTTTCTCCATCCACGCTCCTATCTCATCACCCCTCTCCTCCCTCAACCCCAATTTCTCTCTGTTATTTTCTGGTTTATGGTGGTTGAGTCACCCCATAAGACATGAGGCAATTTAGTTGTGAGGAGGTTGGAGCCCAGCTGGTGCTGGTCTTGTGGTTGTCAGGAACAAAATAACAAGACAAGATTGTTGCAATTGTTGCAATGACACCAGTTTCATCACTATAAATGTTTCCTGAGTGAAAGTCTTTTAAACAATATTTTGGATGTCCACCCAGTGTTTCAGTCTGGCCTTTGATAATTTTCCAGATTTGACTCTCACTGCACTCACTCACACTTTGGTCTTTACTTGTGCCTTGGTAACTACTCAAAGATATAAGAACTTTACTGTTGAAAGTGTTACTGTTTCAACAAAACAGGTGAGAAAGAAAGAGCAAATTTGATTGGTTAATTAGATTAATTGATTAGGTGATTAAACATGTTTTTTGAGGTGGTTGTGTTAATTTAATCTATATTTTGTTCCATTAGGGTAGTTTCGCATAAAGGAAAAGTACAGCTACGGTTCAGTCCAATGAATCAGCCCCTGCTCTCCCTCAGGTATGATTGAGATTGACAGGGCGAAAAGTGACAGATGAGCTTTTATAAGGAATGACGAAAGAGGTCAAGAGTTCAGATGATGCCTCGGATTATTGTTAAATTGAACGTTAAAGTTTTGGAGGGGGGGGCACATTCTGTAAAAGCATGTTTTAAGACTTTTAACCTGGACTGTGGAGCAGCAAAGACACTCAAAGCTGCTCCGTGACTCTGCCGTTCAGACAAGTAAACAAGATATTGCAGGGCATAAAATGACTTTCTCTGTGTTACTGAGGCAGCGATATTCTTAGTTCTCAGTTGGTAAAAACATCACTAAAGTAATTTCTTGGTCTAGTCTCAAGCCACGGTCAAAAACAACATGCGGCTGAATTTATATTAGAAGTGAGGTCACGAAAGGCTCGCTGCAGTTGTTTTGAAAAGTGGTCAAGGCCAAAAACCAGCACCTCTGTCTTGTCAGGGGTGAATTAAAAAATACAGTACAGCAACCTTGCTGAGGTACACAGGTAGCTCATCGTTATGGTAGATGTTATGTTGGCAGATGTCCTATGCGTATCATACACAGAGTGAACAAAGTAGGCCCCAGAATCAATGCTTGTGGTATCATTTTTCTCTGAGGTCAAGCAATAGCAATAAGGAGTGTTCACCTGAGTGGGAAGCCAACAGCACATCATTTGTAAATCTAAAAAGAGCTATTTCTGTGCTATATAACTTAAGAAATCCAGACTGAAAGGTCTCAAAAAAACAACAACAACTTGAGCAATACCTTCTCTAGCCGATAGCTTTCACTATACATAAGTGCATTAGACCAATATAAAAGGCTTTTAAGTTGTGTAATATATGTAATGTGAATCTCCCTCTGTGAATCCTTGTCAGAGGTCTCTTTTAGTCCTGGAGAAATAATACCACTCTACCTGTGTATATCTGTGCAGAGCTGCTTTAGCTAGACCCTGACTCCAGGGACAGAGCTGCCACCTGATCCGCCTGCAGCCACCTTTTACAGAGTGAGTGAGAAATGACCATTCACAGTGTGTTAAATGAAGTCAATCAATTATATTGCTCCTTGTAAATCTCTAACAATTAGTGTTCCGAGTGTAACTTCCTTGAAATGGAGCCCAGACTAGAACAAGCTCTTTGTGCCTGGATTTTGTCCAAGCAGGCATAGTGTGTGTATGTGTGTGTGGCATGCCTCAACATACTATGATCATGTTGTTCGTGGTAGTTCTATGCAATCACATGCTCATGTCGGCATGAATGACAGCACCTGGTAGAGATTACCTGCTGTAGAGTCGAGCATTGATGTACAATTAGCACAGGGCTCACGCCTGGCCTGGCCTGCTGGGCTAGTAAACAGCAGGGGGGAGCTTAGCGGTTGGATTTTACAGCTAACACCTGCCCCTTATGGGCCAGAGGTAGACTGCTCTACAACCACACCATTAACCTGAGGATTGAGGGCTCACTTGTGGCGCTGCTATGACTAAGTCCTGCATTCTTCATAGGTCTTGTCAGAGCCATTCGTGATCTTGTTGACGATCATTTCTACCTTGGGAGATGATGTAATCAAAAAGTCAGCCATTGTGTGTGCCTTTATGTGCTGGGTTAAGGCGTGTTTAATTGGGTCATACATGTACCTTCCATTTGGGGTCACGTTAAGTCAATTTGTTTATTTGTGTGTTACCTACATGTATATGGCATTGTATGTGTGCTTCATTCCTAAGCATGTGGTGGGATAACATAAGCACAGAATAATGGTCTTCCTTCTCCCTGTCCCTGCTGTTTGCTTGTGAACCCCTCGATCAGAATTTTTGTTTTGCTCTGTCAGTATCTCACCTCTCAGTTTTGCCTGCATGCTTGCTCTGAACATCGTTCCATTGTGCCACAGTTCCAGCCAATCTGAAAACTGTAGGAGGTAATAATAGTAGGTAGCGGGTGGCTGAGGTAGAGTGGGAAGATTGTGTTTTGATCCCCAGTTCCTCCAGTCCGCATGACGAAGTGGCCCTGGACAAGCTACAGGACTACAAAATTGCACCTGAAGGCATAGCCATCAGCGTGTGTGTGTTAGCTTGGGTTAGACCTTGACAGCACGGCACATTGCATGGCAACTTCTGCCATCACTGTATGAATGTGTGAGTGAATGTAGTAAAGCGATTTGAGTGGTTGCAAGACCAGAAAAGCACTATATAAATATAAGTCTATTTACCATCCGATTGGCTGTTGGGTGGCTGGTTCAAGCCAGTACAGATCATTGGATATAGTGTGTGTACTGGTAGCTGGAGAGCTAGTTTACCACCTGTGGTTATTACGAGTAACCAGTAATTCCAGAAGGTCAGAAATGACCTACTCCCATTTTCTGATTGGCTGGAATTGTGAAACACTGTAACATATCATAGAATAGAATCAACAAAATATTAATCATATGGACTTTTTCTTTGTTTAAAATGGGCCACTGAGCAATTAAGAATGATTTATAAATATCATTCCATGTAACATTGTATAAAGAAGTCAAACATAAAATCCAAAGCTAACAAACTATTCAGAGACCCAGAACCTTTGTGAGAAATGAACACAGTTTTGTTACTTTGAACAAATCAGACAATGGACACTAACTGACTTACTGGCCCAGTTATAACAACAACAATAGCACTTCATATATTGGGGGGGAATTTACTGTCACAAGCCAGTGAGAATAAAGCTTCTTTGTGTTTCTAGGTAAGTGCTACAGTAGCTCCTCTGTCCTTAATGGGTGGGAAGAGAATAGTGAAAACAGCATAGCTTAAGGCAAAGCAATTATTAAACTTCACTGAACTGACAATTTGACAGGAGTGGGGGGGGGGGGTTATCCCACTGACAGGGCTAAACATTCCTCCCTTAGTGACAGCCTGGACTTCTTCACTGAATCTAGAGACAAAATAGCTTTGAGAAGAAAACAAACTACTGCAAAGATTGAGTTTCTAGCTGCCCATCAAAGGTAAGACAGTCGTTAACTGGCTGAATGATTGACTGACCACTCATAATGGTTGCAAACTAGTAAAAGCCTTGTCTAAAGCCACTCAGACATGTACAGGCCCAGTATGTGAATGAAACAGCCTCAGGAAAATCTTTACAACACAGGAGGTTTGTGTATTTCTGTCTGTGAAAAACCTAAATCTCTCTGAACATGCTTTCAAAGAATGTAGCCATTATTATGTGGGAGAGTATGGTAAAATATGCTGTTCCCTGTGAGAAGCAGTCAAAGGTTGAAATGCACTAGAAGAGAATTTAATGTACCCATTATTTTTTATTGTAAATCACACAGGGGCAGCATTTTGTGCATGGAAATAATACAACTTTACCATCTTTAAAGCTGCATTAATCAGTATTTTTTTAATGGGTCAACAAAGGGTCAAATGTGGAACGTTAAAAAAGGTCGCTCGTATTGATCATGATCACCCAAGTCTGCAGTTCTCCTCGACCCTGCTGTGTTTTTAGCATCTTTCACTCGTTGTTGTGGTGTAAGGGTTCGCCAGTTTTATGTTTTGGTTCACTCTCACACCCTTGGACACACACTGTACATGTTCATCAACAGGTGACATACAGACAAAATGGGCAACTGCTTGCTAACATGTTCACTAGATCAGCTTTCTAATGTCAGTATTGTTTTAACTGCTTTTAGGCCATCAGTAGAAAAATTATGCTGATACTCCATGAAGTTTTTTATTGTGCTGCCATGTCCACTGTGTTTCTTTTCATAACATCCCTTTCTTGTAATACTAAAAACAGCACCACAAATGTTCATATCTTTTTATGTAAACCTATTCTCATTGAATAATAGCATCACTAGCAAAAGTCCTTTAATTTATTTTTAATTGTGCTTCCTATAGCTACTTCACAGTAAAAGCCTCTCAGTGGTTACCCATCAACAATCTGGTTTAGATCCACATGATCTATAAGAAGATTGTGCAAGACTTTGTTTGAAAGAGGTTGTGGTTGGTCCCAGATGACCCCACCACATAGAAGGGGGAGAACAACAGCTCAGGTTCAACAACTCTTACATGTAAAATACACAACACAACACTGTAGTTTCTCCAGTGAAAAAAACAAAGTATGGCTAAAGTAGGCAAAAGGGAAAAGAAGGCAGAGATTATCTGGAAGCTCTGAAAAGACAAAGGCAAAGCATGAAAATACATGGACATTGAGTATCCATCTGTTTACACCACCCCAATAAAGATACCTGAAAAAAAAATCTAAAGTGAGAAGAAGAGTAATGACAGTGTGTTACTCACATGTACAGAAGACACAGTTATTCTTTGTCAAAGAGGAAGAGATAAATTGGAGGTATTTGGCTGTAACAAATGTGCTGTAGGTGAGGGCAAGTCTATTTGTTACCTGAGTAGGAGGGTACTGTCAAAACCACAATACAACACTTCACTTTGTCACTTTGAAAACCTGCAACTATCCTCTCCCTAAATGATAGGTGAGGATGAGGAATGATGTCCTGGAGGGACATGCGGGAGATGTGCTGTGGGTAAGGCAGGTGTACTCTTTCTGCACCTTCGACTATTACGCATTTTGTGGTGTTGAAATTGATATGAGGTCAGTGCACTGAAGAGCAAAACTGTGGAAAACACTGACGTCAGTGGAGTTGGCCAGCAGGGCGTGTTGATACCATCCTCTGAGCCAAAAGATGAGCTGGTCACCGTGAATCTTCACTGACCTGGATCTGAAAAAATCATTTGGCAAATTCCAAGTGATGTGTCATTGCCCTTTCCCCTCGAGTGTCGCAAAAGTCCTCTGAGCTCCTCTCAAGATGTCTTCATCAGCAGTGGAATGCTGTGAGGCAGTACTACCAACTATACGAATGACAGTGTGTGCGTGTGTGTGTGTTTGTGTGTGTATGTATTATTACCACCCTGTAAAGATTCTCATGTGGTGAACAGACTTTGTTTATTTGGGGTTCACACAGCGTGCATGTTGCCAGTGTGCAAATCTATTCTTTTACATTTCCTGCCTGTTCTTCAAGCAAGAGACACTTCCAAGCCAAACAATGTGTTAGAGAAATAATATAGTAAAGTAATAAAAATTACATATGCTCCATAAGTCCATTGGATTTCTATCTACACAAAGCACCTGAAAGGATATGACGTGCCATGGCATCCTGTACTGTACACAGTATTCGAAGCACAATTCCCATTGGGAGCTGCTTTCAGAGTTTTATTTCATTTGGAATTAATTATTTGAATGTAGTAAATTTGTTGTAGTTAGTGTCATGTGGAAGATATTATACAGTTAAGAGAGTAGATCCTACCCTCATAATTTCAAAAAGTCATGGCAATGAAGTTTCTGTGGCGTTGCAGAAGTACAGATATTTAGTGCTTACACATTTCACCTCTTACCACTTCATGTTCATGCAGAGTTTTACTGTTGATTTTTTTTCATAGCTTAAATGCTATGAAAGTGTCTGTAGCAGTTACTCTGACAGCCAGATGCTGAACCACAAGAACCACAAGAGCTCCTGATGCTGTTTGTGTGTGTGTCTGAGTGAATGTGAGGTACAATACGAGAGGCTTTGGTAAAAACACACTTTACTTACCACTCATTTAAAGAATTCCAGGATTGTGATTGGCAATTAATAACAATGTCACCCATGGCCATAGAAAGTAATATGGAAAAGGATGACCAGCAGTGAGTGATAATTATTTTGCTGTTGCTGGGCTTTTTCTCTCTGACTGCAGTTTGCTTTAATGGTGCATGGATGGATTTAAAAGATGGATTCTGTGTTTCAAAGTAGTGCCCTACATAAATTAAAGTACCTCACCAGCATGTACGCTTGAATGGTTCTTCAGGCTTCTTCAGAAGCCTCCATCAGTTTTGAGCCCTTAAAGCATGCACATTACAGTTCTTTGGCTGAGCAGGCTGATTTGCTGCAGATCCTCCATACACATGAGTGGCACAAAAATAATTATATGATATTGCTCTTTAAGAATTTCCCTTCTTTATTGGACATAGTGGCTCAAATGTTGCTTATACAAAGAAACAGTGCAGAGTCTTTATTTATAGCTTTACAGCTGTTTCTTGTATTGACTGAATGGCAATAAGTCTTTAAGGCAGTGGAAATCCCATGACCTGCATAGCTTAGTTGGATACTTTCTTGGGCAGCCCACCTCCCACCAGAGTCACTTGAACTAATTTCTTTTTATCTTGTTTTTCTTCATTGATTGTCTGTTATTTGTATTTGTCATGTAAACTATTGTTGACAAAGAAGGGATGAGCAGGTTTCTCATGGCTGGTTCTTTGGTTGTTGCTGCATCTACAGTATCTCTCTCCCAGTTAGTCCATGTGCAGGGGCAATGATTTATCAGATACTCTGTTCTGATTGGTTGTTTTGATTCAGGTGTGGTAGGATTCTTGTCCAGTGAGCTTAGAGGCAGCAGGTGGAGCCAGAGGAGTCTGATTTTTATTACAGAATATCTGTCTCATGTTCTACTGTCAGGATGTAGTTTTAGCAAATCTGACTAAAAGTTATTTTCATACAGGTTACCAACTTCAGCTTTAAAGTCACTGTTCCTGCAGACTAACTGGTTGGTTATGACAGCTTTAGCTGCACTACTAGTATGGTAACCTGCTGACAAGCTATGATAATGAGGAGCTATGACCAGACATACAGTCAGACATACATACAGTCAAGAAGTTCAGCACAGCTACCACTAAGGGTGTTAAGAATGAACTGTCAATCTCAAATCATTTGAAAAGTTCAATAAATATTGTCCAATGCAGTTTGATGAATATACATTTAAAATATATTGCACCCAGAGTAACATCCATTCTCTGTCAGTGTCTTCACACATTTAATAGACAGGTTCTTTGCTGTTTTGTTCACTTTCTTAGTGCCTGCATTACTGAAGTTTCTCACTCTCACTCACTTGATTTCTTTTCTCTCTTCTCACATGGCACAGTAACACTTCAGACAAACACATACATGAAGTTCTGTTCCAACAAAAGAACACCTTGAAGACTTGTCGGCTGCAGTTTGTGGACTCACTGGTTCTATATAACTGAGATTATTTTCCACAAACCACAGAGGACTGCCAGGCCAGTTATGCCGTTATGTCCCATCAAACACAATGACATCACTGTTTTGTCAGTTTTTTTAATGTATGTGTAGTTGAAAACAGGCTCCGTGGTGTGGGCATGGTCAGCTGCTGGCATGCTAGGACTCCATGACTGATGGGTAACAGAGCCATTGGCACAGACTCCCACAGCTGCACTCGATGATGCCGCAGCGTTGCCAAGCCAGGCACTTGAAATTCCTCCATAAGTAGAAGAAATGAGGCAGTGTGCCTGTGTAGTGGCACACAACACCACACAGTAAAGGACACACAAACATTTACATACATGTATGTACAAATTCACACATGTAAACATTGAAAATCAGAAACCGATGTGCGTTACGAGTAAGCATATCTCTGCAATGTACCTATGGGTTTCTATGTGATGTCCGATTACTGTAAATAACACGTCTGTTGCTAATTTGGACTGGACAGATTTGGCAGCTCATCGATTCAGGTTTATGGGTGTATCCAAAAGGATTAATTGGAGCACATTACAACCCATAAACATATATTACAGCAAATATATGCCTTAGAGTAAAGCGGTGTATTTACTCACCTCTTCTATGAGCTAGTGGGATGATATCCACTCCAAAAAGTCCCTAATATAATCTCCTGCCAGCACAATGAGTCAGTGGAGCAGTTATTGCATAACTTAAGCTTTGAAAGTCCACCACATACTGTATGATGTGGCACGTGTAAGTCAGATGATGATTTCACATCCACTGACTGGATCTTTGAATGTGTTTTGTTTGTTTAAAATGGCATGTGGCCCAAAGTTGGAGGGGTTAGTGACACACTGAATAACTTGTGACTAGGTGTCAGAAGAAATGTCTTTCTGTTAATTGGAATCATGCCTGCGCTGGACAACATTGTGATGCTGTTATTCTCTGCTCATTTACAACTAACACTATAAATCTGGATTCTCTGTTACTATTTAAACATGTCACTGAAATTTAGTTAACCCTATGAGTCCATTTTACTATGATAAGACCCATGATCAGTATGTTTCAGATGTATGTTTAATGTCTGTTTCTAAACCAACACACATACAGACCAAAATGTCCAATAAAATCACAGATAAATCAAACAAAAACTGCACTGGGCCCTTTAGACAGTACAACAGTTCAAACCCAGTATCTTTACAAACAGCTGAGTTTGTCCTTATTTAGAAACTTTATTTTAGAAAGTTTAATCATCCATTTTCATATGTCCTTGTTTAGCTGGCTCAGCCTCTTTGAGATAAGGTTTCTTCAGTCTACAGCAGTTGCAGACTAGACATTACATATACAACACGTAGTGACTGTCAGGGTTCAGCCAAAGTAACTGCATTACTTGTCATAATAGAAGAAAAATGCTGTCCATTCTGTGAGGCTGTACTAGAGTGGTGCATTGAACTAAAATACCAACATTATCAACAGGAACAACATTTACTATTGTTGCCATCTTACTTTTGTTAATAAGCTGTCTATAATCAGATTTGAAGCCATTAGGTTTGATACAAATTCAAACACCATCCATAGCAGCATATTATTGTGAGCCCATTGACATAGCCTGATAGAAATAAAACTGACAATGTGTATACAGGAAGAAAATGATAATTACAGAATATTTTTTTAATTTTTTAATTATCTGTGTCCATGTCTAGTCTGTAAGTCTGTATGTCCAGAGAGAAAGTTACAGGGTCAGACATTATAGTTAATATTATAATTAATATAAACTATAATATTAACATTATTATTAACGTTAGTAACTAGAATATTAACATTATAATTAATAACTTAAAAAAATAGAGACAGCTATAGATTTGTGTGACAGCTAACCTTCCAGCCTCTCCTTAATAAAGTGTGCCAGAGAAGACAAATCGCTTACATGCTTAACATTTTTTGAGTCAGTGTGGATTATTACATTTGATAAATGGGAAGTGTGTTGCACAACACTTAAAAAACACCCTCACACACCCTTCATAATCCTAAAAATTTCAAGGTCTGAGGAATTTTTTCTCTAAATCTCTTAATAAATCAGTGCTTATAATTGCGAGTAAGCAGCCAGAATAATAAGTGATGGTCCTGTTCTGGAGTTCTTTACCACATAACGAAGATCTGCCACAACAGTGTCTGATGTAATAATAACAACAACAACAACAATAATAATTTTATCTTTTTATCCTGTATGTTTTTATGACATATGATCCTTGCCTGAGTCTATCCTGGTCATATGAAATTTGCTATATAAAATAAACATGACTATTGCATCTCATAATAATAAACCAAATGTTTTAGTTTAAATCAATATTAAGTTCTGCCTTTTCTCAACATTGGCCTGAGAAACGCTGCTCACAGTTCTCTACTAGCTGAACCTGACAGTTCAAACTGTCATGAATGAGAAGTGAATTATTTTCAGGCACGATCACGGATCATTTAACGTCACAGTGTTCCCGCGATAATAACCTGAATAGTGGGTAATATTGACAAGCTGTTTGTTTTACCCGCTAATCACCATTAGCTTGTCAGGCAAATGCAGCACAGAACCCATTCAGTCCCAGAGAGCATTGCATGTCATACATGACACACAACTGGACCCACCCAAGTGACGGGCATGACTATCCACAGCACTTTGGTGTAGAACAGCATGACGTGCATCTGGTGGTGAGCAGAGTCAAAGCAAATAGATCCGAGGCAACAAAGACAGAATAAAGACGAGGTGTTCTGGGTATTCATACCCCTCTAATGAGTCCTCCGTCTTGTAGGAAATAACACAAATGACTAGTAAACAAATTATGGAGGAAGGAAGCGGCTAATTATGGAGAAGTTTCATCATCCATCATGTGCTGGCTGAGCACCGGAGAAGCCAGTTCCTCTCAGGGCCAATACTGTGTGTGTATCTGTGTGATTCTGACACACGTGTTTGCATGTTAGTGTGCACAGGAAATGATTGTTCTAGATGGTGTCCAAAAGCTTCTCCAGTTAGTGTACTTCAACTGCTGACAACCACAGAAAAATCTGTTGTGCTGCAAATCAATATGTTACAGCAAAACCTCACAGACTTTCAAAGCTAAAGTCTCTGGTTAAACTACCAAAAAACAAGATGTAGGCTTTATATTCCCACCTCACATATATCATGTCAAGCAGAGGATGGGTGAAGATTTTGGACCAGGTTGCACATAATAGTTAAATATTTCTGAGGAAAACCTTCTTAAACCTTGTTGACTCCTGAAAGCATCATTAATGGATTTTTGAGGTGATAATTACCTGTTGGGTTGTCACTGTGAGAGACACCTTTTACACCAAGTCATTTAATCCAGTGCTAATATGACATCATTGATTAGTGCAGCTTTAATGTCTAATGATATGGAGCAGACTGGAGTAGAGTTGATTTCAGCTTACATGAGCCTTGTCATAGATAGATTGGTACTGGTATAAAACTTAGCCAATAAGTAATTTCAGTATATCCATCAATCCATACATCCATTTTCATCTGCTTGATCCGGGACCGGGTCACGGAGGCAGCAGTCTGAGCAGAGATGCCCAGACTTCCCTCACCCCAGACACTTCCTCCAGCTCTTCCAGGGGGACCCCGAGGCATTCCCAGGCCAGCTGAGAGACATAGTCTCTCCAGCGTGTCCTGGGTCTTCCCCAAGCCTCCTCCTGCTGGGACATGCCTGGAACACGTCCTTAGGGAGGCATCCAGGGGGCATCCGAATCAGATGCCCAAGCCACCTCAAGCTGACTCCTTCTCGATGTGAAGGAGCAGCGGCTCTACTCCGAGCTCCCGCCGAGTGACCGAGCTTCTCACCCTATCTCTAAGGGAGCGCCCAGCCACCCTGTGGAGGAAACTCATTTCGGCCGCTTGTATCCACGATCTTGTCCTTTCAGGCCATTACCCAAAGTTCATGACCAAACTGTGACTAGCACAGAAGTCCAATAACACAACACCCCTCGGGTTCGGAGAGGCCGTTCCTCCCAATCACGCCTCCTCCAGGTATCACTGTTGTTGCCCACGTGAGCGTTGAAGTCCCCCAGTAGAACAATGGAGTGCCCCAGTCGGAGCACTATCAAGTACCCCGCCCAGGGACTCTGTACTGCTCCTCCGGGTACTCTGTACTGCTGTTCGGCCCAGTAGGCACAAACAACAGCAAGAGACCTATCCCCAACCCAAGGCATGGCGCAGGGAAGCGACCCTCTCATTCCCCGTTCACCGGGTGAACTCCAATACATGGTGGCTGAGCTGGGAATCTATAAGCAAGCCCACACCAGCTCGCCGCCGCTCACCCTGGGCAACTCCAGAGTAGTGGAGGGTCCAGCCCCTCTCAAGGAGCTGGGTTCCAGAGCCCAAGCTATGCCTGGAGGTGAGCCCGACTATCTCTAGCCGGTACCTCTCAACCTCCCACACAAGATCAGGCTCCTTCTCCCCCCAGCGAGGTGACATTCCATTGCCCTATTGAGTTTTGGTCCAGGGATGGGGTCGTCGAGGTCCCCCCGCCACGACTGCTACCCAAACCACATTACTTGCACCGGCCCCTCGCATGGACCTTCCTGCAAGGGTGGTGAGCCTACTGGAAGGCGGGCCCACGTCCACCGCTTTCGGGCTGAGTCCGGCCGGGTCTTTGCCCATGGGACCCGGCCGGGCTCGAGCCTGCTCGGGCCTGGCTCCAGGGTGGGGCCCTGGTAACGCATAAGCATCCGGGCGACATAACGGTCCTTGTTGGTCTACTTTTCATGATGGGCTTGTGAACCTCTCTTAGTCTGGCCCATCGGCCCATCACCTAGGACCTGTTTGCCATGGGAGACCCTACCAGGGGCGTAATGCCCCCGACAACATAGCTCCTAGGATCATTCGTGGCACACAAACCCCTCCACCACAGTAAGGTGGCAGTTCAAAGAGGGGAATTTCAGTACAGAAACACCCAAATATGCACACAATGGTGACTTATGTATGTTGGTATATGTTGGTCGCGTTTCTTTAATAGTCAAGTGTAAGCAATCCTCATCAGAAATGTTTATCTTATGAGTTTGTGTAAAAAAATAACTAACACCTTAATATCATCTGTGTGCAACATGAGAAAATGTGCAAATGAATGCAGTGATTAACATCCATAAGTGGTCATGTTATGTTGTTATGATGTTAAATTGGATGAGCACTATTGTTCATTGTGTGCTATGTTTCTCTGATTAGCTACACTCTCACAGCTGATTCCAAGTGACACCAAAGGAACAAATGTGGCTGCAGAGTGATGGCTGCTACGGTGTGATGCGATCTATCCGGCACATGCTGTCATTCTCTTCTGTCTCAGCCTGAGCCAGGTCAGAGCTGCAGCTGTTCTACATGCTGCTGTGCTGAAATCTCAGGAAACATCAGCTTCCCCTCACCACACTGCTTCATTTAAGCTGTTTACAGCACTACAAGGAGTGTGTAATGATTTGTTGACATGTTGCAACTTAAGTGGGCAAATACAGAGGAAATGAAGTGAGTCTGAGAATGTGTTCAGGCATGCGCGTGTGTGTGGCAAACTGTGTGGCAAGCTCAGATAAGGCTGAACTGTTGACTCTGTGAATGTGTTCTATTTAGTGTTTGCCAAAACATATCATTTGTTACCTTCAGTGATCCTTGAAACTATTTTCATGGTACAAACCTTTTTTGGCGTTGAGGCATAATACATCAAGAACAGACAGCAGAATTACGTTGAAGAATTCACAGTCAGAACCATATCTAACTGTGCCCCCGGACAGACAGTAATTAATGATTTATGTTTAGTTTTGGCACAAAAGCATGCTCTTTGAGTGATGGGCCTTTTTTTGTTCTCAGTAGGATTCCTGAGGTATGCAACACAGCAAACAGAAGAAAATTTTTTGGAGATGACACATTTTAGGGCTGTGTTTTAGTTCAGAAAAAGTCAACAGACCCAAGGTACACATATCACTTCCAGCAACAACCCTGTCTCCAAAAACAGTACATTTATATATTACTAATTTGCAACAGCAAATACTTTTGGAACAAAACATAATGCTGCCTGGATTATGTTTTAGCAACATAATGAGGAAGGTTCTCTAATTATAGTGTGAGTGAACTTTAATGTTTCGCTGCCTTTACATGGCCAAAAAAATCAATTAATGTTGCTTTAATGACTCAAAAGTCAACAGTAACACAAAAGTTGCTTGTAAAATTTCTTTTATATATTTAATCAAACAACATTCTTCTTCGAGCATTAATCACACTGCTTAAGTAGTTGTAAACCTAACCACATGCAGGACACAAGATAACAAAACACTCAGTCCTGCACTTTGTAAATCCACAGACCACCTCTGTGGTAGGAGTTTTGTACACAGGAGTTTTTTTTACAGTAAACATAATCCACACAGCAATTAGTCTTCCTCTTTAACATATTAGGCAAAGACATTTCCTAGTATCTGTGATTGGCAGCAAATATTCAGACTTTTATTTATCGTTGATATGACTAACACTGAAAACCTGTGTAAATACAGCAACAGGGTGAAAGGTGAGATGTTGTCTGTGGCCACGACAATAGCCACCTGAATCATCGTTTAGAAAAAAACCAAAAATCTCCCATGCTGTTTTATTAGTTTACATTGTGCCATAATATCATCATTTGAGGTTTATGGTCTAGGCTTTTTCCTGCACTTTTTCAATTGTCTGAAATCTATAAAGAGAATGAATTTCCTATGCCACAACGGGGAAATACATGTGCAAATATTTGAGAAATATCTCACTAACTACCATTTCTACCTTAAATCAAAGGTGAACATTGGAAAAAGGATACCTGCACTCTATGTCTATCCCCTAGTGCAACATTTCACCCCCTGTACATTTTCAGCAATTACGTAATGGCTGTAAAATTGTAAAAGGCATATTGTTTGACAAAGAACTACCTTGGACTGAAACTTAAACCAAATAAAGCTTAGTGAGAGCAAGATGTGATGTTTAGTTTTTTTTCTTTTTCCCCTCCTCAGTATGGACTTTGTTAATTCCCTGTGCCTGAGATGAAGTTGTATGAGGAATGTGCAAACAGTAGACGGCACAGACTCTGTAGGGACGACTACAATGTTTCTCTCCAGTGTATCTCAGCACCATGGTAACCCACCATGGGGGTACATGACTGCAGCCCTGGCAGAGAGCAGGGCTCTGTCCGCTGACAGATGCTGTCGGGCTGAGGGGATGGGGGGCTGCAGGGAATTCAATATATGCAAGACATCAACTGTTCTCACGTATGCATGCACTCACCTGCCCACTCACTCACGGCTTCCAGAAGGAAAACAACCTTCTGGCAATGTCATTCCATAGGAAAATATTTTTCTGTGGTTTTAAGGTTTTTTCTCATCTCCCTGTATTTGCCCTCCACATCTCCATTTTGTTGCACAATGAATCCAGCAGACTGTGAAAAAGGTAATTTCATGACACATTATCTCCCAGTGCTCATAAAAACAGACACAGTTGTAAAAACTTGGAAATATCTGTTCTGTGTCACTGGATGTATGAATCTGCAGCGTCTTCTCCAACCCTCACCCCTCTGTGAGAGCTTTCAGCGTATGTCACATTCCCTCTCCACCACAGAGGGAAAAACAACAACACCAGGAATGATGTCCGATGAAGTTTCCTCAGCTGACCTCACCGTCCACTGTAGTGATTGATCCTAGAAAAGACTTGACCTCTTACTCTAAAAGATGACATTTGTCTCAGACACCTGAACAGTTCAGCTTAGATGGATTGTTGAGACATGTAAAAGCCCCCTAAACCTCCTACATGGGAGAAAGATGTCCAGATCCAAAAATGTTTGCAGTCTTTTTGTGCCTCTTTCAGCATAATTTTGCTGGTGAACCAGAACAGACAGATACACTGATGATACTGAGCTGTATGTGCCTGGTAAAGGCAAATGATGATGTTCAAATTAAATCTAGAAGCCTGTTTATCCTCTTTGAAATCCTGGATGTCACCTAAATTCCTGCCCCTAAATTCTGAAAATCCCAACTGTGTGATTTCTTAAAGTCTAACAGCTTTGCTAACATTGCTAAAAATGTGATCCTTTTTCACTGGGTAATGAGGATGTTAACTCACACCTCTGTTTCATCCAGACTGCATTAGTTTAACATTTTGTTATCTGGTAACAAGTAAGCACTAAAAAGTAAGCACCAAAAATCTTCACTTGGTTCAGAATGCTGCAGCAAGGATCCGAACTAAAACTAGAAAGTTCGTCTGTATGCCAGTTTTGGCTTCCCTTCACTGGCTCCCTGTCCATAGATCAGACTTTAAGTTATATCTGTTGACTTATAAAACTGCAAAATTGTCTCACCTCTTATCCCTCTGATCAGATACCTCAGATACCTTTTTTCATTGTTTGTTTTGTGCCTCTTTCAGTCACCAGAGGCCTCATTTATAAACAGCGTATGCCAATTTCTACGCAAACTTTGTGATTTATTAAAAAACAACTACTTGGCAGGAGAATGTGCGGTCCTCCACGCAAACTCTGAGCCCATGCGATACGCACATAATGTGGAGAAATGAGAAACTGCCGACTCCGTCGGCAGAAGGATGAAACACAGAAACGATGTGAGACTGATCCTGTTATGTACAGGAAATCCAAATATTACTGTTCACATATCGTATATGAAGAGTGCTTTTACTAATTACAATGAATAAACCACCAAAAAACACAATTTTGAATAATAAATACAAACAGCGATATCTGTTACTGCAAAAGCACCCCTCAGATATGTTCTGTTATTATTAAACACTTGTATGTTCTGAATTTTATTCTGATAAATCAGGAGAACAGTGGGACCGATTACGTTTATGCTTATGCTGTTTTTGATGCTTTAGCTTGGGCAGATCTGAGTGTGTAGTTTCATATATTGTTATCATACAGGACTGTTGTGCTCCATAATGTGACTTTCCCCTGACGCTGGTGGTCGTGTTGGGCTCTGAGCCGACCCCTGTCCCATCTGAGCCAAACGCTGCATGCAGCATCTGGATGTGATGAGACACTTAAATTAAAAATTAAAAAATTAGCAGTTGTTTCATTGTACAGCTCATGTCATGCAACACATTTTTAATTTTCTTAAATTCTGTGATAACTTCATTGAAGGAGTCGATTGTGTCCCTTTGCATCAGTGAGGACGCTCAACCGCTGCAGCACCAAAAACTCCACTGAACACTCAGACTAAAACTGTTTTTATGAATAAAGCCCCACGTGTGCGTGCGAACAGTGTTATAAATCAGAATATTTTTGTGTGTACGCACGTTCTGTGTTTCGTCCGTATGCACCACCTTTTTACGTGAATCCTATGCACAGTTTTATAAATGAGGCCTCAGATTCTTAGAAACGTGTTGTTGTCTTGAAATT
Source organism: Scortum barcoo (assembly GCA_023238725.1). Lineage (NCBI taxonomy): Eukaryota > Metazoa > Chordata > Actinopteri > Centrarchiformes > Terapontidae > Scortum > Scortum barcoo. Next base: position 26,930,288 of record CM041552.1, read on the forward strand.
GTTTTGGTTTGACTTTTGTGGTTGTTTTGTGTCTTTGTGTGTGTCTCTGAGGTCTTTCTGCATGTCTTTATATTTTTTTGGTTGACTACCATCGAGATTTATTAACTTCTGCTCTTCACAGAGACTCTGGCACAGGGGCCCCTGATCCACCGGCCCTCACGTCAGAAGGTTGTGTGATCCTGCATGTCGTCCACACAGCTGGTTGGCTGACTGTCTCTCAGTTGTGTTGCATTCCATCAAATAAACCAACAGCCCGGGCGGGTCATGCAGTGTTTTCTTAGGGTCTTACCTGTAACTGAAATAAATAAGTTTTGAAGTTGACAAACAATGACACACTATAGGTTTGTTCAAATATAATGCTTTTTCCCCTTTTGGCACAATGCTCAGCAAATGTAAAAAGTGGGTTATTGAATCCCTATTACAATATGATTTATGAGAAGTAGACATTATGGCGTTTTGTGAAGATTAGGAAAGCAGTGAATTGGGTTAAAATAACTACTTCGATAGGGTTAGAGCAACCTCTCTCATCATGGTTATAATAATAACTTGGTTAATACTGGGAAGTGATTGCAGTCATGGTTTACAGAAACCAGATTAGGCTGTTGTTAGAAAACAGAGCGAACAGTGACTTGTGTCTAACAATTTGTTAACCTACCTATACACCCTGGAAACATCCGCCATCAACATCACACACCTTCCTCCTGTGGCCCCGACATACAAGAGTTATAATTCCTACAGTTGCCAGAGGGTTTCGTCACTTGAACGTAAACATATGTCAGTACTGGGAATTTGCTGAAATGACTGATGCTGCCTCTTTTTTCCCTTTAGTCTCATACTGAGGGGCCAAGTGACCAACATTTTCATTGCCAGGTCTTGTTCCTATTGGGACAAGCAGGACATGTTAATTACTACCAACCTTGTTTTAACTGGATGAAAAAAAGTAAGCCTGCAAACGTATATTATAATGTAAATTATTATAAGATTTGTGGCTTCAAGTGGAATTTGTTAATAGACTGAATGAGTCCCACTACCTTTCAACACTTCCACACCTCCGGGAGATCCTGGCTACTGTTATTCCCATGTCATGTGTGGGTTGTTAATTTGTGTTTTCCACTATCTACAGTTTATATATTATCTTTGTTGACTTCAAAAACTGCACAGTATGACATATTTAAGTCTTGTCATTGCATGCTCAATGTTGCTAATTATTAACTTAACACATGTTCATTCTGTCAGTGAAGTTGTGTTCAAGATCCAAAGTACATAGTTTCAGAGTTCGCAGCCATGTCGGTGGTAAAACCTCTAGGGTTACCTGAGTACACACGGGGAAAACTGAATATATCAAAATGCTCAAACAACACACAGCTGGGCCCCCTGTAGTTTGCCTACAGGGCGAAGCACTCTGTGAGTGATGAGGCAACATGGGCCTCAACATGTTTAGTCTGCTGTCTGGTTTGCACTGAGAGGTCCTGTTAGGTTTATCCTGTGTTGTGTAACTGTCATGTAATGTGTCAGGACCATTTAACCGAGTCCTTAACGTGCTAACTAACTAACTGATCCTGATATATTTGATGACTGAAAACTATTCTGATGCATGTACTTACCATCAGTGAAGGTAAATAACATATTTACTGCTGAAAGAACTAGAAATCAGGAAGACTAGAATAAATACTCATTTGTTTTGCAGAGGCATTCACCAAACATGCAGTTTGTTTTTGAGGCAAATTAAATCATGTGTTTAGCACCTTCAGCTGAGTGATGCTCTAACTGTTCAACTGATGGTTCTGATGGTTCACAAACATTGTAGTGTTGGCTACATACAAGGATCAGTGGTCCTGTTTGAATATACCACTATAGCCTCTCGCAATAAGATCTCTCTTTGGATTATAAACCTCAAAGTCAAAATGAGTCAGTATTCACACTCAATCATGAATAACTTGATGAAATAAAATGATTGAATGAAGTTTTATATTGATTGTAATTAAAAATGACCACCTGCCATCATTTTTAATTACAATCAATATAAAACTTTTAACAGATAGTCAGTGAAAATAACACATAAAATGCAGTTTTAACCTTCTTTATTTAAGAATACCACACTCCTTCTTACTGTATACTACACTGTTACTACACACACTTTCAGCAAAGCTATTTTAATAAAGGAATGCTGATTGGTTGTTAACCGGAGATTGTGGTTCAGTGAGCTGTTCAAGCATTCTTACTTACTTACACACTCATTTTCCAACTTCAGCAGGACTACAAAAAGAGGTCAAAATGACCCTCAACATTGATCACAAAAGCAAATGACATACACCTTGACTACAGATGAAAAATAACCTCTTGGCTAGTTTTGTCACATGTTAACGTGCATTGTCCCTGCAAACAGCAAACAGTGTGCTCTTATTAACCAGATGCTAAAAACATGGCAGTTCTTTGTTTGGAGGTGATGTTTACCTAATGTGAATTTAGGCCTCTAAAATGAGTTTCAAACTTTTTACTCCTCACTGTTTCACAAAACAAATCTGTCACTTTCTCTGTCAAGTCTATATAATTTTAGACTTTATTTTGAAATCAATCTCTAATCTGTCAGATTAGTTCAAAGCTTAGTTTAGTAGCTGAGCTTATTCACTCACACTCCACCACTAGCTTTAGCGACATAGTAAACCTTGTCAGCACTAATAATGGATGAAGCAGTCAGAGCTCACAAAAGGAGCCAGGACATTGGAGTTTGCCAGAAAGATGAATCAGCATCAGTAATTGTCTCTGGTCTTGTACCCATGAGGGGTAATGATGAGATGTACAGTATACTTACTTCACTGAGCTGCTGGCTCCTTGTAGTGATCAGGGATTCAGTTTTGTGGATAGCTGGCCTTCTTTCTGGAGCCACCCTGACCTGCTGAAGTACAGAGTCTTTATCCTGCTGGCTGGAATATGGATAACCTTCTAGGTTTATAGTCTGTGTGGAGGAGCAGGGGGAACCCTTCACAGACTATTGGCCCTTTTCCACTAGCACCTACTGGGCAGCTCACTCGACTTGGCTCATTGACTCGACTAGGTAGACTTTTCCATTACGTGTTAGGTACCTGGTACCAGGTACTTTCGTAGTACCTACTCGGCCGGGGTTCCAAGCGAGCTTGAGCCAAAAATGTGACGTCGAAAATGTGATTGGCCAGGGCATGACGTCGTCACTAGATGAGTCAGGAGAGCGACTCATTCATAAGTGTCAACCCCGCCATTTTTAAAACCCAATAACGCCTTGAACACCATCAGAGATGGCTGCACAGAAATCAACCCCAGCAGGAGCAACGACGAGGTGCAGACATTTCTTCATGGTGGCCTCCATAGTTGTTTCAGTGTTTGTTTGTGCCTGCACGACGTCGCTGGAGTTTTGGCCGTGTTGCTATGACAACCCGACCCACTCTGAGGTGGTACTCTATTGTAATGGAAAACGACCGAAACTGAGTCGAGTCGAGTCGAGCTGACTCAAATAGTGTGCTAGAACTGTGTAATGGAAAAGCGCCATATCTGACGGTTTCCAGCCATGTTTTCTGCTCTGCTCTCCGTGTCTCATTTGTGATGTCAGATCACTTTCTAATTCAAATCAAAGCACCACCAGCTTGTCCCTGTAAAGTTGGTGCCAATGTATAAGTCAGCTGGCAGCAGTCTTTTCTTATCATGCCCCCTTCCTCTGTCTGGTGATATTTGACTCCATTGAAACCTCTAAATCAAAATTTCAAAACTCATCTATAACATATTCTTTGATGACATCATGCTTTATACCTGTAACCATTATTTGTCTGGCAGGTCAGTCTCATTCTCAATGAATAATTAAGCTTCACTTACACTCCACTTACAGTCCACATTTGTTCTGCCAGCGACAGTACTGTACACTAGCCCTCTGTTTGCTTGTGTTCATAATTTAATCATTATAGTTCTGAAATTTTACTATGTACTTTATTCTCTACACACATCATCTATTGTCTGCTGTCTGTCCATCATGTGAGTCTGATCTCTCTTCTGTTGCTCTTCTTGTCTATGTATTTAATGATTTGATTTAGTTTAATTAGTATTTTGGAGGCATTACAAAAGAGTAAATGTGCAGTAAATTAATTCTATTTTTGGATGTTTTGAAATCTGTCTTCAATAAAACACAGAAATGACTCTATTTTAGACTTTTCCAGCATCACCCTGAGGCATTACAGAGGTGACAAAATGGAAGAACAGAATTTGGCTGTGCTCTCACCATGCCCTCAGATAGACTGTTTATATTTGTAATAGGCCTAATGATGAAAATATATTACCGCATGTGGATGGCAAATATGAAATGAGCTCATGTTCTCTCTTTGAAAAACAAAGGACCACAAGCTTTTTTTTCCCAGGCTGACTTCACCCATCTGGTATGTTGTTGTTTTTAATAAGGTGCACAACATCAGAGTCCACCTTGACTCAATGTATGACTGAGACCCTCTGTCAACTGATACCCCATGAAACATTGTGTAAATGTTTTTCAGAGATGTTAACTGGAGGGCTAACATGTCCCCAGAGGAGACAATATAACGCTAATATTGTTATGTCATCAGGGACACATTAGAACATGCTGTGCTCTATATTCTGCATGTGTGTAATGTTATACTGGCCATTACTCATTCAAGCAGCAGGTCAAATGTAATATCACCCAAAATATCTGCATCTAAGACACACTCTCAATATGCTTTTTATTTGAGTCGCACTTATGTCCATCATACATTTCATTATGCAAGTTATCTGCTGTTACAAATGACTTTAAGTATGGTTTTTCTTTGTTTCCCACAACAGAGGTAGATTAGAGGTAGATTTCTCAGAAACAAAAAAAAAATCTTACCGGCCACAGAGGTAACAGGAACTGTACCTCAACACCTTGTCCAGCTCTGGACACATAATAACTGTCTGAAATGTTTCTTTAGGTGCACCGTTATATTGCTTTTAGAGTGATGATGTCATTTTTTTAAAGGATCCATGTTTAACCAGAGCTGTAACACATCAGCCTCTCTTACAATTAACCACTGTAAAATGAATTTCTCTCCCAACATAAGTTTTGATAGTTTTCTCATCTTTCATTTTAAGGCATACAGATGGGTGAGTGGTTATATGCCCTTACCAGCAGTCTGCAGCTATGCTTGCAGCTCTGTGGTGTTGTATGTAGGTACAGAAGTGCTTTGAGCTAAATGCTACCTTTTAGCATGCTAACATACTCACAATGATAATAGCAACTGATGCTATGCAGGTATAAGATTCACCATCTTAGATTTTTCATGCTAACATTTCCTAACTAGCAATAAAACAAAGTGCAACTGATGCTGAAAAGAAGGACATCAGTCCTGTAGGTATGTGTAAACGAAAATTAACCTGATGACTGTACTCTATGAAGAGTCAGAGGATCACTGCAGTCATTCACTTTTATCCTCTGGTACCATGAAGTTCATGGCAATCCATCAGGAGTTGTTGAGATAGTTCAGTCTGAGGTAGTTCAGTCTGGACCAACCAAGTCCCACTTCATCAGCTCATTGACCAACACACAGCCATCTGATTCATGCTTTGGCTGCTTGGCTACAGCATGACTAGTCATATACAGTTATATCTGTAGAGGTGTACATGTCAGCTTTTACACACTTTTTCACTATTACTGATATCCTTTTGCCATCCTTGTAAACATTATCTCAGATGCCAGGGCAGAAGCTGGGTTTGTCAGACTACCAGAGATGATGGCTGGACAAAGCCGACTGACTTTGGTGATCCACCGGCATGTAAAATTTCTCCCATATCCAGTGATCTATCTATGTGATGGCATGGCACAAAATCTTCTACAGACATTCATGGTCTGTACACAACGAATCATCATGACTTTGCTGAGGCCCTAACTTTTCATGTTCTTTAATAGGATCACAGTTTCCATCAGTCCAGCATTTTGATTTATCTATCAAACTATTTGTTTTCTTCACTCTGAGCTTCACAGCCTCACAGCCAGCATCATGACTGAATACTCTTCAGCTGCTAATGTTGACTCTTCCACCTTATTATAGCAGGATCCAAACTAAGAGTAGTCTTTAAGGTCAAGATTTATATGACTTCATACTTTCATAATAAGTTATTAATGCAGTGAAATGATCCATCAGCTCTGCAGCTCTGTAGATGTAAACAAGTTTGTTAATGAATTAATCTGGGTCCAGATACTCTGCACGTCTTTTCCAGACAGTGAGTTGTCAGAGGTAGGAATTAAAAAAAAGACTAAAAAGACAAAGCATTTTCTTCTGAAGGAAGAAGTGCTACAGACAAATTTTCAAAACCTGGCATCCCGAAAGGTGTATTATTACTGTAATAATGTATTATTACTTATACACTTATACACACAGTGATGAAGTGTTTCCCAATAAAGCAGGGGTCAATTATAACATGCTCTAATGTATGTGAATATTTATGGTTTACAACTAATGGCTTTATTAGTGGGTAATAAATAATGTATTTAAGGATGAGTAAAGCAGATTCTTGTTGTTGTTTGCGATGACTGAACAATTTAAACTACAAAAAGATGGAGTTATGATAGAGGTGAAGGGTTCAAGTGGACAGGTCAAAGGTTAAAGTCACTTATCTGGCAGAGCTCTGTTGCGACCATGTTGAGTTCAGTAGAAAGCAGTGTGCACAGGCGTTATAATCAATCATGATGTCATGCAGATGGAGAGAGAAAGAGAGAGAGCGGTGTCTAAATTAAGTCAGCTGTCTAAATACAAGTTAATGGCGTGGTCCACATCTCATCCACATGGTACTGAATAAGAAACATGAACCTTTTACACCACCTCTATTAAAAACACGTCACAAATCAGACACATGCATACAATAGCTCGCACACACACACACACTAGACTTTCTTCAAAAGCCCTAGACACAAAAGGACACTTAATTAACTAAATATTCTCTCTGGGAATGAGCCATAGTGTGAAGTATTTACATTACAATCAGCTCAGCTAAATTCCATCCACACACCCTGAGCAAATAAATAACCAATATTTCAATTCAATCACTGGAGAGAGAACATTGTTAGAAACTTAGTGAGGCTTCATCCCAGGAAACATTTTGCAGTGCAAAGCTTCCACCCAGAAAAACTGGGATAATGAAATATGTGTTGCTGATGTTGGCTTGTTCAAACCAAAAAATACAAAACAAAATCTTCCACCTTTACATGATGGATGTGATGCAGCTTCACTGATGATACATTTACCTCAACAAAAAAGACGTTTGCCTATTAGATGGGTTGTCAGAGGACATCTGAGAAACATTCAGTGTGGCCTTCTTACTTATAAACATATTTTTTCCTGGGGAAAGTGTACATACTCACAGTTTTAAAGCTAAATTCACCTTTCACCGTTAAAGGCTTAAAAACCCCATGCATGTCAAACACAACAAAGTCTTGATTGTCTCAGGGGTTACAGTGGAGCTAACATTACAGTAACAGTTGTTTCCCTTCACTCCAGCTCTTGTAAGAATTTCTTTTCATGCGGCCACAAGTCTCCAGGGAGCATGGGACCGGAGCAGGTTGTTGCTGGACGCTGTCCATGCCTCTGTCCCCGTACAGCTGTGAAAACCTGCAGCAGCCTCACATCTGGCAACATCAGTCAGCTGCCACAGCTGAGACGTCGCCCAGTTTGAGGTCACCACCACTGTCACCAAGAGTCACCCATCACCCAGCTGTCAGTCACAGGCCAGGTGCAGATCAGAAGAAACCTCTGAGTGGTGGGTGAATACGGGTGTCTGTAGTGATGTAGTCGTACTGTAAATATAACATTTGCTAAATGATGAAGTCCAGCTGATGCTCATCAAAAAGAAAATCCATCACTACTATTAACAGAAATTAATAATCGTTTCAGGATGTTTATTCAAATCTGAATTCATCAACGTCTTTACATTAACACTGAATCAACTGACTTTGTGTAATGTTAAACAGTTTGAATGTAATGCCAACATCTTCCTGCAGCTTTGTGGAACTTTTCAGCCCCTTTTATTACATTGTTTTGATTCTGGTGCGTTTGGTTTTTTACATGAATTGCACAGAAGTCCAATGACGGAACAGATATGCTCTCTCTCTGTGTCTGGGAAATGTGAGCATTAGACACTAACGTGTTCTCTGTATCAGCTTGATAAGGTGATTGTTATTTCATTCTTGGTGGAATAAAAATGTCAATTTCCTGATAATGCTGAGCAGACTAAAATACTACTTTGACTGTGTTAATAGCAAATGATTGTCTCTCCATAGCCGTTACGTCATTAACTGGACAGGTTATATGGGACAAGTGATGGAAAAAGGCAGTGATGTACAGAACAGCTGAAAACACTGTAATGTTTGACTTCCAGAGTTTGATTATCAAGGAGACATACATTATAAAAAAGTATAATGTATCATCGCAGAATTATTGAACATAAATTTGACACTAATTACGAAAATGTGTATGACCAATTTACTTTAAAGGATGAACTGGACTCACCTTTCAGCTCTCCACTCCTGACTCTGTGTATCTGAGAGTGAGTGTGTGCCATGTGTGAACCATGTGTATAAGAGGGGCGGGATCGTGTGTGTGTGTGTGTGTCTCAGAGTGAGACTGAAATGAGTGAGAGACAGGGAGAGAGAGAGAGAAATCTCCCCTCGAGGCCAGACCCACCACATTAGTTAGTAACCACACAGTGTGTTGGCCAACACTAACAGCTGAAACGCCTCAGTGACTTTAATGCTCAGTTAGACACCATCATCCAACCACCACACCCAAAGCCAAAACGGCCCAAAATCCCCTTTCTCTCCATCCCTCTCCCTCTCTCTCTCTCACACCATCTTGCTCTCGTTCGAGCTGCACGTTCCAGGTAAAGCTACACGAGAAGCGTGCACGTTTTTTCGCCACTTGGCGCTAACAGCATCACCCACATTTATCCTGACAGGTCTGATCTCCAAATATAGATGTAAAGCTCAGCACGCATTTGCACGCTTTTCTTTGACGAAGGCAATTACGTCATAATGTTGTTTCCAATATGTCGCAGCAGCACAGGGCCCGAGCGAGAGCAGATGTTTTGCATTAGCATTTAGGATAGCTAGCGTACCCAGTTGGTGGGAAACATTGTTGTCGAACGTCCACATGGTCGTGTGCATTCTAAGAATTACAAGAAATTGGTTGTAATTTTGTTGTTTTTCCACATTCTATATATGGCCATTCTATATATGCATTATATTATGTAACTAAAGCGATGATACATTTGAAATCTAATGAAATGGTAACCAGAGTGTGATCATTGTGGCGTAAAGTCAGCACTGCATAGCTTCAGGCTCATTATTAATGTCTAAACTGATACATAAGAAACACAGACTTTACATATACAGATGCAGTTACATAATGCTTCATATGCAATGCAAGAGTATTCTGCTGGAAATAGCTCGCCTTATGACCCAAACACTGACAACAGAACCTCCTCTCCCACCCTTGGACATTTCACTGTCACTGTGAGAAATTTCTCAGCACTCTGGCCGATGTATTGACCAGAATCGATGGTGACAATCAAGTCAAACAGAAGAGGAATGTTAATCTCATGAGAGAAATACTACAATGACCAATCAGATAATCGGATTAATAGGGGGCAGGAAAGTGCTGCCCCGCATTAGCCCCTCAGTCTGAGCATGAACAAATGACAACTGTTTGGAGACGTTATCATCAAAATCATATGCCTCCTCTACTCCTCCGTTGGCTTATTGTCATGTGGCTTGAGCCCAAGCAAAGCATTAAACAAAGCTTCAGCATAGTCCGAGTCAGGAATCTTTCAAACGACCTTGAAAAGTGTCTCTTTGAATATGTTTCACAGACACAAATAGGCAATTAGAATATGCACTTGAGCTATGTCATGCATGTGCATGTGTTGGCTGTAGCGCAGCTGAAGCGCTAACGTCTTCCAAATGTCCTGTGACACACTGAAAGATGACATCATGAATGCATAAACCATTTTGTGTTGGAGCCCTGCGCAGTGGAAAGTACCTCTGTTTCTGGTGAGATGCGAAAGCAATGATCACAATAACACTCACCTCTGACCTTAGCTACCTCCAGAGAGGCTGACCAATCACACAGGCATGTTCCTACCAACCTCCGGATCTCTATGTGTGTGTGTGTTTTCAGCTGTCTGCTCTTGTGCATGTCTGTGTTTTTACACACATAAGGGTGTGTGGACACACGTGTGTGACTATGCGTGAATATGTGTGTGTGTGTGTGTTCCCACCAAGCAGTCCCAGAGCCTGCAACAGGTGCAGCTGATTAACTAATCCCCCTCTCTCTTAGAGGAATTTTGCGAGAGGAAAAACTCCACTCCGCTCCTCTCCCAGTGGGAACATTTGCTTTTCGTCCATTTGGCTCCAGTCCAGGTATAGAGAGATCTCAGCTGCTCTCTGGATAGACGCTCCTCATCCATCAGCCTCCAGAACTCCAGCCTCAAAGCTGGAGTCTGTAATTGGTTTAAGTGCAGTCGTCACTCTGAAGATATCAAAGCTTTTCATTAAACTTTCCCAAAAGTAAGAAATTCTGATATTTGCCAAAGTTTGTGCAATAAAGTACACTATTATATACTGTCTTTATCCTTTGATTGGATACGTGTATAGTGTTTTATCATTTCTTAAAATGTAAAATGCAAGTCACACTTTGCACTAAAATGCAATACAGTTACATGAATTCTAACTAGAACTACTAATAATAATAGTGGAAATATATAGTAATTCATGCACTCATCTAACAAAAAAAAGGTCTACTTGCTTTAATTAGAGCCTTCAGCCAAATCTCACTGTCTTCATCAGGTAAAGGAGTTTGTTTTCAACTGCATCCCATGGTCTTCATCAGCACTGTTGTCATATCTCCTTGAGGCACCAGCTTTTTTAACCAAGAGCAGAGCCTGAGTTAAAAATGTTTTCTTCCAAAATGATTGTTTCCATGTGAAATTAAAGGTAATACTGCTGTAAACAGCAGACGAGAAAACATATCACCATGAGGTCTATTAGTAGCTCCACTGGAGTTTTCGATTATTTCACATGACCATCCCCTGTGTAATGATGGGCTAACAGAACAGGTGGACCCAAATGCAGGTTTTAATAAAGGAAGTCTTATAAAACACACAGTCTTGGTTTCTTGGATCTTGGCAAGAATGTTGGCTCGATTACTGGTAACACAGAACACTGAAACATGGACACACGAACAAGAAGCGATGATCTGGCAACGAGACAGGGGACACGCAGACAATATATAAGCAAGAGGTAATGGGAAACAGGTGGAAACAATCAGGGCGGGGCAGACAATCACACAGGCGGGAAACGCACAATGGCAGGAAGTTAAGGGACCTGAAAACAAGAGGAGAGTTAGGGATTTCAAAATAAAAGACACGCACATGTCGTATATTGGTTATTTACAAGTCATGCACATGTGGAATCTATTCAAAGTCTTGCTACTAATATGAATTTGGACTCCATATTATTTATGATATTGACGACTGATGACATTGAGAAACATTACAGTTGGTATGTTCTCAAATGTGTCTAGTGAGCACCAGGTCTCAGACAAGGCTGATCAAAAGTCAGCCAATGACCAGAGTGATATCAGGGTTTGCTTGACTGCTCACATATGAAACACATTGGATGAAGATTGAAACAAACCAAACAAGGTCAGGAGAAAGGAAAAACAGTCTGATCGTAGGTGTTCAAACAACTTCTTGTTGATGACCTTGCATATTTTCTTTTTTTTTTAATTTCATAGTTTTAATTTTCTACGGTTATTGTTATTTCACATTGTACTTTTACCATGTATTTTATTTTATTTTATTATAATTTCTTTTTGCATCTTACTGTACTTACTGCATGCCCTTAAGTTTTCTACCTTTCAATGCTGCTGGAAATGTGAATTTCTCTTGGAGATCAATAAAGTATCTATCTATCTATCTATCTATCTATCTATCTATCTATCTGATCTTACAATGAGAACTTGTTCATGCAGGTAGACTCTGTGGGGGCAGTAATACCGCTGAACAAAGCATCAGTGACCTAATGTCTTAAGATTCAAAACAGCACTGTGTGAATCAATAAAAGTCCATCTGAAGTAACAGATTCATGAGATTGAAGGCAGAGACACTGACAGGCTGCACAGTAGTTTAAAAAGACACAGGTTATCACAGTGATCTGCTAGTAATGTGCACACTGCATCACTGCGTAATGTTGCATTACATTACACATTAAACTCGGTACAACTTCTTGTTGATGACCTTGCATATTTTCTTCTAATTTGCATCATCGCAGTGGTCTTATTGATACTGCATAGCTGTCAGTGGCTGCAGGCAATTCTAGTTGTGGTTTGAAACCATTTTGATAGACCTCTGAGCTTTGAGTTTCAGAGTGACGACACAAGGAACAAACCAAAACACGGCGTCTCTTGATGAAAAGCAGAGATCTCCGAGGTGAACATTAGTGGCGGTTGGATGACAAATTACATGCTGTTTTATGAGTTGAGAAAACTCTCTGATCTCTAGGGATTACCCTGTTTAAAACTAAATGAATAATGTTGGACATGAAGTCACAATTTTGTTAATGAAAACATTTTTTTTGTGAGATGATGACGAGACGGCACTGATGTCATTAAACACTGTGACTGTATCAACATGCAGCATTATTGACAGGAAAAGAACATGTAGTTTTGAAAAATAAAAGCTTTCTTTATTTTCACTGTCAAAAAATACAAATATATAAAGATACAGACTATGAAAGACTTTTTTACAGTGCAGCAGTTGTGTGTCCTGGACCACAACGACAGCACACAATGAGCACAGTCAGGAGCACTCAGAGTAACTTACATCAACTATTTCACGGAAAACAGGTTAACATTAAAGGAATTACATTTGTATACATTTATATCTTGATTTGTGTCCATTGCTAAAATTCAGTGCAATGGAGGGAAGGAAGTAGTTCTCTAAATCGTTGTGGATTAGGCCAATGATGCCCATACAAAATTTAAGGGAGGTGAAAAAAATATACTATACTTTGTGAGTTGTACAAAATCCTGATCAGTCAGCTGACTGACTTTAAACACTGTGTGACTTTAAACACTGTGATTTTACAGTTACAGGACAGTTTCTTGGCTGGGAAGGGTAACTTTGTAGTGACAACAAATAAAACCACAATGTGTACTTTACACATTGACAACAAATAAAACCACAATGTGTACTTTACACATTGTGGTTTTATTTGTTGTCACTACAAAGTTACCCTTCCCAGCCAAGAAACTGTCCTGTAACTGTAAAATCACAGTGTATTGTATTTCCTGAACTGTTAAACTATTCCTCTAATCATGTTGTGTTGTTACTTTATCATTGGACTGAGCTCGTCCAGAGCTGCCAGAGTTTAATTGATAATCTTAGACAAAACTATCAGTGAACTAGATGCTTTGTGGCTCTCATCCTTAAGAAGAGCAGCCCTATTATATATCTCAATTTATTTCAATATGTGGTCCAAAACACAGCCTGCAACTGAAAACCTTTCTTTCCAGCATTAAAGTTTAGAAACCCTGGTTCATATATCCTGCTGCAGGCTGCTCTGGAACCGAGCCGATTCTTCTTATTTATCAGTGGGAGCAATGACAGCTTTTAGCTAAATCATGTTCAGGGTCATCACCTAAGGTCAGCTGATTAGAACGAGTGAGAGAAGACTGTTTTAGATACAGTGGCATGTAACTTTCATCCCACTCTCACTTGACACAGGCCACAAATCACAGAGCAGTGTTGGCACAGCAGAGAGTATCTGGGCCTCAACAAACAATGGTATTATAAATGTGAAAATTCCTGCAAGATATCACACTCTCTGGGATTCCTTAAAGAAAAACAAAAGGTAAGACGATACAGAGGGAAATGGATGACTTTGCTGATAATCCCAGGCCTGGGAATGACCAAACGAGCCTAAACATACAAATGGCTGTTAAATGAAGCTCCAGCTCTGTTGTTCATCAAAATGGATGTAAGGATTAGTGTTTCAGTGGACAGACTTTCTCCTCCAGCTCCTCTTGTGTTTCCTTCTTCTTCTCTTGCCATGATAACGCCTCTCCTCGTTCCCTCCTCCCACTGTTTCCTCCTCATGTTTCTTCCTTGCTTGTTCTAGTACAGCTGGTGGTGAAATTATTACCTAAAACCAGCTGTGGCTCAAGAACACTCAAGAACACCTTTGTGAATAGCAATGTAAACATGCGATTAAAACACTGGCCACAGAGTGACAGCAGTATAATTTGAGGGCGAACGAGGAATAGATGAAGTGGTTCTGTTGGGAACATATCCAGTGTTGATATGTGTGACATGGCTGTATCAGATTAGATAGTGCAGCTTTCCCACAGGAAACTGTCCACTGAGGTTTCACTGGCTCATTTACCATAAGATGAGATGTAAGATGGCCTCAGTTAGTGTCACATGATGTTTCTTTTAATTCATTTAAAAATTAAATAAAGACCAAATGATCCCACGTTGCAAGTCACAGCTTGCGTGTTTCATGCAGGCTTACATAACAATATGTTGTGTGTTTTCCTCCACGTGTACTGTAGATGAGAGCAGAAATAAAAGACAAAGTCTAATATCTTTGCTTATTCAAGATTTCTGTTTTTAACAGCCTTTAGTCAGATACATTTCATCAGCATTTAAGTAAAGATAAGAACTGGATTTGACTCTCTTTTGGCAATATTAAAAAACAGATGACAGACATGGTATTTTTGGTATTGAGGATTTCTCAGCGGATGTACATGGACCTTTATTTGCAGCGGCTATTCAATATAATAATGTCCTCAGAAAGTGTTAGTCATGCTGAATCTAAAACTGTGTGAAAAATATGTGTATCGTTTCAGTGTGTTCAGATTTTATTTGATTTGAGTTATGACTCTTAATTTTCATATGAACAAGTACTACTTGACAGAAAAAAAGCCATGCTGATTTCACACATAGTAAAAAAAAAAAACAACTTACACAACAATAGGTTTTTTAGCCTCATGAGGCTAAAATATAAAATACACAGTACTTGACATCTGCAGGTTTGGACAAGAAAAAGAATGACTCAGGTTACAAATGGCACATGAAAAAGCAAAACAACAGTCTGAAATTGACAAGCAAATTGCTGTAGAAAAATTACAAATGGAGCAGGCAAAACAACAGCATTACAAGCTTGATTTAAGTCGTTGTGATAAAATTCAAAGTGATGTGGACCTGGAGAATTCATCCTCTCCATCACAGTTGTCTGTTGAGAACTTCAATATTTTGAGTAATTTGAGGCTTTTGCCAAGATTGAACAAAAAGAATCCAGAGACTTTCTTCTCTCTATCTGCACTTGTTGCTGCTGTCAGAAAATGGCTGGAGTCTGGGCACTTTAATGTCACAGTGTGTACTTACAGACTGGCACAGGCTCAGAGAGTGGAACAAAGGAGAGAAACAAATGCATGTTGAATTCACTTGTGAGCTGACTGTCCATTTTTCTCACTGGTGTCCTGCTCTGAATGTCAGTATTTTTGTATTTTGGTAACAACATTACTAAATGTATTATAGCTTGTTTGCTGTAGATTTAATATTAGCTAAATGACCTCTCTGATATTAAACACAGTCATTCAAATACATTAAAAAACAAAAGCAAGTGAACCCGCAATGTAAGCTAGAGGACAGAACACCTAGAACACCCTCATCCAGGTCATCCAATAGGTTGAACTTGTGTGGTCAGGTTACCTGACAGTCCAACATTAAACACATGTGGGAGGTGTAAAACAATGTCAATCACGCTGCCAATGTCTGGTTGTGTGCAGTAGGTAATAGCTGATGTTACAGCCCTCCCTGTTTCTCCATGACATATGTGTGCAATAATTCCTGTGTAACACTGCCATTCCTCATCACCATTTCCTCCAATTGGTACTTCTTGTCAGTGAGGTGTACTGATGACTCCTGACGTCATGAGATTTTAGCCCTGAGTGGTTGTGTGGTCTCACCACATTTCAGCAGAACTGACTGAAGAGTAATGAGATATCTTCAAGCCTAAAACAGCAAGTCCATGTGCTCATATTTTTACGTCTGTGAAACATCACATGAGATGGATGATCAAAAATCTAAAGACAGCAGCGGCTTTGTACCAGTCCGTGTTTCTCAGTAGGTCCATTTGCCTCTGTCTCCTCCTGCTGCAAAGAGAACATTGTTCTTTGCTCATGTTAGCTCAAGGCTTCTAGTTGGCACCACTGAACACGATGTTGGAAGTCATTTTTCATCAGCATCTGTTTTGTGCCACTGAACAAGCCAGCATTGTGTGACTGATTCCCCCGAATCCATGTCACCATTTTGTTTTCCAGTGTGCAGTGTGTGTACTGCCCACTGTCAGAGAAAATGTTTATGAAAACACAAGTGTATATTTCAATCCAAAAACCTTCCTTCAATAATGCATTTTGTGTTTTTACCATCTTTAATCCGCTTTTGTGCTTGAATGACAGAGATCTTGGCTTTGCTAGCTGAACACATGTTGCAAATATCATATCAGATTGTGTTCCATATCTTTTAAAGCAGGACGAATGCAAATATCTTTATCTTATGGGGGAGAAATTGTTTTCCATCCCTGAAAACCAACTTGAAGAATGTTTTTCTTGGATGCCAGGACCAAAATGATCCACTTTATTTCCACATTTAGTTCAATGGCCTGTCAATCACAGGTATTAGTTGTGTCTGGTAAAATGTTCAAAGGAAGGAAGAAAATGATCGTTTCATGTGCTGACAATCAAGAGCAGGCTGGCCTAAAGACAGTCTGACTTATCGATCACAGTAGTTTGAAATAACATCAACTATGGCTTCTTCTGTGCTGTCATTGGACAGAGCTGTTGGTTATTTGTCCCACCTGTGCATTTCCTGTTATCACCTATCAGTATGACTGCTGTGAGGCCTGAGACTTTGATGACAGACCATTTATTCTGTAAGTGACTGTAACTGTCCTTTGAGGTAAGGTACTGTTAGACTTATCTGTCTTGGGAACAGTAAACCTTTCACATAAACCTGTTTTACACTGGGAGTTTTGATTTCTCAAACATAGGTGAGAAATCTAATTAGTAAGAGCTACATTCTGATGAGTTGCATCTGTACTCAGACCTTCTTGGCAAACGGGCACCCTTTAGCTGTAACAAGTTAAAATGTCCACTGCGTGTAGAGGGCTCAGGGCTTGTAAGGTCGACAGCTTGTTCTCCTGTTGTTGGACAGGACTTTGAGCCGGTAATGCTTTTTTACAAACTTAATAACATTCAGGCTGGTGGTTCTGGGGCCAGTTTTGAGAGAGATCATTGCATCACACTTTTATTTACATCCTCACCCCGTCTGCCATGGGAACAGAAGAGCACACCACACATTTTACTTTAAGTCCTCTTTCCCCAGCAGAGTTATGACTGGTCTTAATTGAATGTTATTAAGCCATAAATTAGTTGCTTTGCATAAAAGCCAACAGAGAGCCTGGTATTGACCGCTAATCTTCTCAGTGATGGTCCTGTCCATTTCAGGGCCATTACACTAATGTCTCAGAATGACTGTGCTAGTGATTTATAGATGCTGAAGGGTCATAAATATTGTTCATGACCTCTCTGTGTTCCTCCGAAGTTGCCCTCAGTTCCTCCAGCTGATGTTATCTGACTAAACAAAAGAATGTGAGATGGTTTTACAATGGCCATTTATGAATGTGGAGGACCCTAAAACTAATGGTAGTGGTGTGAGAATAGGAAGTAACTAGAGAGCAACAACAAAGACACGCTATATTAGAATGAAGCTTCCATGTAGATTTCTACAGACTGCCAGTACTGTATTTTTAATTATTTTATCTTCTTTTATCTAATTAAATGTTTGCGCAAATACGTTTGAAAATCGCATGTAATATGTGCACAGCTTATTTTTAGCCTCTTAAACAGCACAATCTCCACTAACATCAATATCAGTATTACTATTACTTCGTGTACATACACCTCTACACTGACACCAGATGAAAAAAGTGGCATGATGGGAAAATCAGTCTGTCATTTCAAAGACAAAATGAGGAATTCTGCAGACGGACATCAACCCACGACCTTGCAAAGCATGCCAGAGGAGATGAGAAAACACTCAGTGATGCATCGAACATCTGAAGGGGCTCGTATTTTCACCCACGGTGACTATAAAAACCTCTTGTGGCGCTGCAGCATATGACAAATCAGTGTGCCGACAAGTATTTATCACTGACCTCTGCAGATTGGTTCGCTGCTCGTGATATCTACTCAGGTTATCTTCTGTTTATTCCAAACAAACTGCTGTTGCTGCTCGAGGAGACATAAATTACGTCATGTCCTATGAGAAAGACAATATCTCCTGGTGATGGCCTATCATTATTGTGTTAAAATAATCACCAATAGATTGTGGAAAAAAATAGATATTCATTTAAATTAAAATTCAAGTTGAAATCAGGTATCTATGCCTACATTTAGCTGGATTTTCTAATTAACAAAAAACTAGAACATCAGGGGTTCAAGAAAAGCACTGTTAAGGTCTGTTGAACAAAATGTATTGTCAGAGGCCTCCTATCTGAGGGTGTAACAGGGGGATGTTTTGTAACAACTATGCCCATTTTTCACTGTTCACATAGCTGCTTCCATCACCGTCTGTGTGCACCCATCTGTATATATAATATATCTCCAAAGAGCTTCTGTCATCTCTGAGTCAGTACTGGGTGCAAAGCTGAATGAATGTGTGGTGCTGAGAAGACAAAACAAAGAGAGAAAGCAAAACCAAAAGGGTAGATGATGATGGTCAGAGAGAGAGAGATACACACAATGAGGAGACAGTCTAAATAACAGAGACCCGGGCTGCCCAGGTGCAACACATCAGGTCAGATGGCTCCGCCCATCTTTACCTCTAGGCAACCTACAAAGAGAAAAGACAAGGCAGCAGGTGCTGTCACATGTCAGACGACAAGTCATACAAATCAGTTTGTTTGAAACATACCGAGGCTTTGAGTCGATCGGAAAAGTTTGCAGGAGAAGTTCGGCGCTTCAGTTTAAAAGGTCAAATTGTTTTCTGCACAATCACTTACTCTCCCAGTGGGATGAGAAGAGATTTCACTTCATCATCTCTTGCTTAGAAAGAAGCAGATGGGCCATTTTCTGAGAGAACAAAACCCTCTCATGTTTTGAATAAATCACATCCACAGAGATTACACTGATGATTGGACAGAGATCTCTCAAATCTCTCATTCTATTTGCTAGCAATTATAACAGGTCGAGGGATAAAAAGCTGCTTCCATTCAAGTGGATAGATAGATGGGTAGATGGATGGATGGATGGGTGGATGGGTGGTAGATTGGGTGGTGTGGTCTTTCTCCAAAGGCTGCCCTTCATTATCTAATCTGCACATTTCAAATTAGGACCCGAACATGCTCCTTCCATTCCCCCTTAAATGATTAGATCTCAGGGAGCAGCTGAGGCCTGAGGGGTAGTTAGCTGAGATGAGAGTGCTTCTGGTGATGGGAGAGAATGAGAAAGAGAGAGAAGACGGAGACACAGAGAGGTAGTCTATTAAAATGCAAAAGAACAGGCAGAAAGACAGACAGCCTAATAAAGTGCTATCCATCCTGTATTCTTCAAATCACGGCTCGCTTTAAAAGTGTTCTACCTCTGCTAATCATCTTGTTCAACTTCTGATCGGCATCAATTAAACAACTACACACATAATGAGGTTTGTCATAAGCCAAGTGGTAATGAACCTTAAAATGACGTTTGCAACTAAAGTAAGCGTAAAGAATGCATGGCAGCAAAGAATTACAGCTAATATGTTACTAATCACTCAATGTCGAATTCACTCTCCTTTTATCTCTGTTTGGAGAAAAATATAACATCTTCAGGCACTAAATGCTCTCAGACACTGACTGTGTGTGTCTGATGTTTGGTGCTGACAGGTCACTGTTAAAAACTGCTAGTAAAACTAAAAAAAAAAAAAAAAAAAGTTGGATGATGGGATAACTCACTGTGTGTCTGTTCATCACGACAGACATTCAAACCACTTTAACATAAAATTATTAATTAGAGCAACTATAAACCTGCAATAACTGTTTTTTTACCTACTTGGGGGCAATATCACATTTCAACATATCAGCATCTTGTAAAGTTTTATAGCAAACATGTTCACAGTTTCTTATTTGCAGGTTCAGCTGTTATGAAGCAACATTTACGAGTCTGAGATCTGCCTCTTTATCTGCTAATCGCTCCACTATGCTGCACCAGCTGGTCACTGACTGTGTCCGTCTGCTGTTTGGTGCTGAGCAGGTAGTGAACAGTAGAGTTTTTAGAGCTTCTTCTCTGAAAACAGTGACCTGTTGTGGTTGAATATGATGCCATGAGGGGTGATCCAAAATGAAAAATTCACTATATAGCTTTCAGACTGAGCAGATTATTCTGTGTAGGTTCAACATTACAGGCCCCTGTTCAGATTGTCACATTAGATATTTAAGGTTATTAAAAACATCAATGATAGCCACTTTAAGTAAAGTAAGTAATATTTAAATGCTGAAAACAGCAAAAGACAATTCACATTACTAAAGGCATTTTGAACTAAGACAGTGTTTTGCCATATATGGACAGACTTTGTAGAAACAATCCTTTACATTTGTAAAAGTTTTAGTCTTCTCCATCACCCTCCATATATGACGGGAACATCAGGCCTCCCAAGAGACAGATCGCCGCTAATTCCCCACTCAATGTGCCTCAATGGACTGTATGTAAACATTAACCTACAGTATGCTGGGATCAGACTGTAGTCTGAGAGGTCACACAGGGTTCAAGCCTTTGATCATTCACCAATAGAAAGAGCAGTACGGTCAGCTGCCAGCTAAAATAGTCTGAGGAGCTCCAAGTAGTCCTGTAAACAAAGAAACCCAGTAAAAACAGATCCATATAAGACCAAGAGAGTCCGGATCCTCACTAAACTACTGAAGCAGGGCTGAGGTCATTTCTGCTTCAACGTAACATAAAGAGTAAATAAATCCAACTACAAGTGACACGCTGAAAGTCCTTGGATTTTGTTCAATGTACAAGTGTCAAAATGTATTGTTATACCTTAGTGTTGTAATAAAGCAGTGAGACTATGGAGGAGCAGCAATGTTGTGACAGGCATCAACTCTTCTTCTCTTTTTCCTACAGCTGACACCAAATTATACAGGAAGTTCTTGAAATTATAAAACCAATAGTTAACAAATAAAAGATTATATTTATTTATCTTAATAGGTACAAATGTTGTATGAGTTCAGGCCAGGGGAGACCAAACTACATTTCCTAAAAGTATTGTCCCCTTCAATCACCAGTAATCATTTTTTCTGTCACACTTCTAATTATTTGTTTTTGCCTGATATGCCTGTGAAAGAACAGCATCCTGGTCATATTTGTACAAAGTGACTATTAACATGTCTCAAAATGATTGATTTATTGATGTTGGAATGCTTTATGTACCGTAAGCATTTTAATTGTAGGAAGTGTCGGCCCCCGGGGGCCTGTGGTGACTTTAGGTCAGATCACTTCATGGCCCTGAGGTTGACCATCAGTTAACCTCCAATTCACCTCCTGTCTGAACCTTCTCCCACTATTAAGAAAGAGCATTTTTCAAAAATGAGTGTCCCCACAGGTGTGTGTGTGCAGCTTGCAGACAGGACTCTGACTGTGAAGGCGTGTCGTATCGGTCCCCTGTGTGTGTCTTCATTGCCTGCATTGTTCAGAGGTCTGTGGAATGGCAGGGACGCCTCACACTCTTCTTTTGGCAGGCAAAAATGTTAAATTTCCTATCCGCCTCAGGAAATCAGCATCTTGTCCAACAAAGAGAAGTGTGTTGACTTTATGTGGAGGCAAGCAGAGAGTCATCCTGCTGAGGACAGCTGCACATTAAGCGTAAAATCTGATACAGGTGCAATGATACAAGATGAGCAGGAGAAACCTGCCTCCAGATCGACACATTTAATGTTGGGATGAAGGTAATATCAAAGAAATGCTTACCGTGAACTTTATCATTTAGCTGTAGGACATATAGCTAACTGTATTTATAGAAGACATATTATTACTTATAAATGACAGCATTTTTGTATTCCTGAACAGTTTCTTTACTAAAACCTTCAAAATCTATTTGAGTTGGGATTAAAGGAATTTAGCTGTCAGTGTTTTTAGAGGTTTACGTGATATGCAGCCATTGGGGGTGAAGGGGGGCTTGTGGATTCTTCCACAAGAAAATTTAGAGGTTTTTATATTAAACTCATTTTGGACCCTTGTTATTACAATAGCTAACACCCAAAAAGCTCAAGACAAAAAAGACTGTGTCTTGTAGAAATAACATTAATTTATTAATAATCGTTTGTTTTGCTAAAATACATTTTGAGGGGAAATGTAATTTGTTTCATGGATTAAAACGTGGCAACATTTTTCAAGTAAAGGAAGTGCTACCTAGAGATCGCATGTTATAAATAGGTGGTTAGGATACAAAGTGCTAATCCAGTGCTAATCCAGATAATGGATAAGTTCTGAATGTCTTGATGTTAATAAAATGAACACATCCACATCCATCCTCTTCACACAAAAATAAACCATGTACCATGACTGCATCACACAAATATGTGTGTGTGAAAATATGCTTCGGCTGTGTTTTTAAAGTGTATTGCGGTTGTATGATCATTTTTTTAACCTTGCAGCCATCAGAAACACCTCCTCATTTTTATTTTATCCATTAAAAAAGTCATTCAGGTGGCGATACTGTCTCTCTGAACTTAGTTTCTGTTGCAAATCTGTAATACAAACATACTGTATTTGAGACAGAGTTGCTCCCAGTCTTTATGCTAAGCTGCAGTACAACAACAGTTCAGTACCTAACACACACTGATATAAAGGTGGTGTTCACGTTCTCCTTCAGCTCTTGGAAAACATTAGATCGTGGTTGCTAATATTTTTCATAAATCTAAACTGCTGATTTGCGATGTTACTAGTGATCGTTAAAAATAAACTAAACAAACAAAAAAAACTGTAAATGAATAAACCAAGACAACCCCTGAGCTGTATCCTTGTCAGTGTGAAGACACACTGAAACATGAGGATGACCTGTTAAAGGAAAAACAGCCCAAATTCTTTCAGGAAATGTACAAGATATTTATTCATATTTTTGGCAGTTTGAACTAATGATGCACACAGCCAGGAAGTCATTGTTCCCCCACCTTTGTATTCACCTTGAGTTCACCGTCTGTAACACAGTCCTACAAGCCAAACTGCTAAGCTCACCATCTAAAGAGGTTTGGTGTGGTTCAACAAATGGAGGCTGATTTCCCAAGTCTCACACCGCTCGGCAGCGAAACAATAACAAATACACCCGAGCCAATTATACAGGCGGGGGCAAAATAATTAGGAGGAGGACTCTGGTTACAGATACAGCTGTGGAAGTTGTTTTGACTGCTCAGCGGGTTTAGCTGCATTGCGACAGCGAGGCAGAGAGCTGCTTACCGGCAAACAACTGGTTGGACTGGGAGTTCACCCCCATCAGCTGCTGCTGCTCTTCTCTCCTCATTTCTTCCCCAAACGCCTCAGTCTGACAGGGAGTCATCATTTATTGACCTTATTTACTACCACACCATAGCTTTATTATTTATTATGATGCAAAAGCGTTTATCTGTAATAATAATTAATGATAACTTTATAATGGCAGTAATACTGACAGTAAAATTCATTATGAGTCGTAATCATAGTATTCAACCCACCATCATGAACAAAAATAAAGTGGAATAAAATGGTTGATTAGCAGGCTGTCCTCACTGTTTCTATCGTGTGTTATCTGAGCCTGAGCAGACAGCATCCTGACTCCACTCTGCCTCATCCCTCTGTGCTCAGCCTCACAGTGGGAACAGGTGGATCCCTGATAGTTTACCATGTAGCACCTCCCTGTGGTCTCTTTAACTGTGGACTCTAGATCAGCACTTTGGTTACGTTGCCATCTAGAGGTGAAGGATTCACATTAATAGATGAGATATGAATTTAATTATATCTTCTGACAGTTTATATGTCTGACAGTAATAATCAGTATAATCAGAATACACATCTCCAAATCACAAATGCAGTAACTCTGCAACAGACAGAAAAAAAAGCACCACACTTTAACAATTACATCTGAAATGTGTTATAATGGATTTATTTTATTTATCTAATCTTATACTACTTTAATTTATTCCATTTATCTTGTTTTAGACAAAGTTCTAATGCATTTCTTCACTTTATCTAAATCTTTTTGTACTGCCACTGTTTGAAAGGTGCTATAAACTTTCCATCCTACAGCCACTAGAGGGCACTGTAGTGTAGCAGTGTCACTGAGTCTCTGACCGTCCAGTCAGTTATTTAATTGCCCTCATAGGCTCATAAAAAGGCTGCATGTTGTTAAAACAGCAGAGATGACTCTCTTAGGAATTTAGTTACTCCAGCAGATTCAGAATAGCTCGTATTTGAAGACAACTTTAAGGCCAAAACCAAACCAAAGAAGCATTGAAATCCAAAATGATAGTCATTTTAAAGATCCCCTTAAAAGAGAAAGCTTTCTGCTCAAACCTGCTCTTCACCTTGGTAGAGAAAAACAGTAAAACACTCTTCAGTGCAAAAAGCAGAGAAGGCTCTTGTTTTGTCCTCATTTTGGTATACCAGTAATCATCGTGTGTGTGTGTGTGAGAGAGAGAGAGAGCAGCCAGCAGAATTTGCATAAGCTGTTTTCATCTTGGAAAGTTTGATTTTGAAACAGGAGACCACACTCTGTTGAGCTGTTTTTCTGGCCGACCACAGTGTCCTGAGATGATGTTTGTAATGTTTCTCTGTCTCAACATGTCAGAACCATAACGAGGCTGTCAAAGAACCAACAACTCCAAATGTCATCTAGTGGCAATAAAGATGACTTTTTTTTAGAAAAGCAGGTAATCAGGCCTCCAGAAATAGATGAAACTGATGGAGTGAGTGAAAATACATTTTGGTGTAGTGGCTCAAGTTTTGTCCTTTAAAGGGAAGTCAGCTCAAACACATATGTCCTCAGAGCTGCAGGCCTGTCTGTGTGTGTGTTTGTGCATTTTATTATATAAGAAAGAAAAGAAAACAAGAGTTAGACAGGGAACGGAGGTAGAGTGCCTCCAGAAAACGACCAGAGACCAAAGCGTGTCAAACAGAGATGGAGAATGTGTGTGTGTGTGAGAGTGAGTGTGTGTGTCTGTGTGTGGTGGGTGGGTGATGAGTGGAGATTGCATAACCTGTCGAGGACGGAGACCATGTGGTTTCCATGTAAATCAGCCATGCTGCAGACTGACGCTGATGTGAAACAAAACTTTTAATTCCAGAAAAAGAACTGGCTGTGAGCAACCCCACGCTAATGACACAGCTGATTAGCTCTGTGGTCGGGAGCTTGATGGACATCCAAATGACTCCACTGCTTGTCGTCTGTTAGTGTTGTCATTTAAAGTGGTTATTTGAGGGATTCATTTATGATTGTTTTTCATTTACACACAGCGTTTCAGATGAATCTGAGACAAAAGACATGAATTGTCCCATCAGTCTGGAAATTCAGATGCTCAATATTAATATAATACATTAATATAATATAAGTTTTAAAGTTTGTTCTTGAACTTGACCTTGACAAGACAAACTCGGTTCAAGATCACAGCAGCTGTTCTGTTTTGTATTATTGCAAATAAAATACCTTTTGGGGTTTGTATCTGACACAGTCACCAACCTGAGGATGTGACCTTGGGCTCAGGGAACAAGTGCTGCACATTCTTCACTAATTTATGACATTTTACAGACTAATGTATTAATCACAAATTGATTAATAATAAAAATTAGTTAGTTAGTTAGTTAGTTACAGTCCTCACTGTTTTTCTTGTCTGTTTTTGATTTTGGGAAACAAATGGTAAATATTGCACAGTGACATTTTAATGTTACTGACATGGACTCCTTGGTGTGGTTCTCTGTATCTGCATACTAATATTGTAATAGGTACTGATTGATCAAGGCATCGAGAATAAATGTTGAAACTTGATATTTTTATTGCTGTGTGTCATTTTTTATTTGTGTGTCAGTTTAATCTGAGCAAACTAGCATTTTTTCCTATAAGTCTTACACACTCTTCTTAGGTGATCTCTTACAGGAGGGTATTAGTAATATAGAGGCTTAACTGGGATGGGAGGTTACCATAGCAATGTGTGACTTTCTCTCGACTATGCCAGCAGCAGCAGTAGGTAAAAGCTCACCACCACCCCCTTCTCCTCCAGTTGCTAGAGCGACGCTGTGAGTCGGTCTGGTCATGTGGCTGGGATGGCGGTAGCCTTGGCTTCTGTCCAAACACTGTCCCGAAACAACAAAGGGCGCTCAGCCGCTCTCAGTGCAAAATGAATGCACAGCAACTTTTCCAGTGATCCAGCAATGATGCAGATCTGTTTTCTTCCTCATGTTCTGTCCCTGCACAGGACGGAGGAGTCCTGATGTCACTCAGTCCGTGTCATCCAAGATAACATGAGGCGCCTCCTGAACCACAATCACATTAAAACAGTCTGGGAATCTCATAATGAAATTTTATTTTAATTGGACATTGAATTTATTAATTTAATTGTCCAATATTGTTTTGGGGGCTTACAGTACTTCTTCATTTAAAGGCAGTTATGGATCCCAGAGGTCCCCTGCTACTGAATAACAGCCTGCCAAACCACCAAAATATCATTTCACTTTAGTTTGGGATTGTGGGATGCTTTGGAGGCTTTTCTTCCACAACAATAAAAACAGATGGAATACATAATACGATCTGAGAAAAAGGTAAGGCCATCGAGTGTTTAAAACTCTGCTCCATGGGTCACACCCCACTCACAGAGCCCTGATCAGTAAGCCGTAGTCCTCTGAATAGCCTTCCAGGAATTGAGGCTCATCCCCCTCACAGACGCCTTTACTGGCACCGTTGCTCTTTTTGGCACTTTGTTTCTGTAAACTACAAGGACACACTAATACTTGCTCAGACATAATCACTGTAAGAGATCACATGGGACACCAAAATCTTATTTTGATCAATCAACAGACATTTAATTATCAGCTGTTCTAATATTAGAGTAAACGTTTGAATAGTCAGACTAGAGTGGAGGCTCAAGCACAGCATCATCACCAGTAGGTCTGTACCACATTTAACACCTTAGTTTAGCACATCAGCATGCTAAGGTATTTGGTCGTAAACCAGTAAACAAGTATTGGATGACTGATGATGGTTCTATGAAAAGTGAGGGGATCATCAAATGTATTACAAGTCAGGATGAGAGGACTTTGTGTACCAAATTCGATTCCAGTCTATCCAATAGTTGTTGAACCAACCAACAGACTGATAAAGCCTTCACCCTCAGGGCTGAAATATGTGGACTCTGGGAAATCAAACTATTTTCTGACATTTTACACATGATTTATCCATTAACCTGACATGACCTGATAAAACTGTTAATATGTGCAGTTATTGGTGCAGTAAAAAAAAAAAAAAAACTGTAGCCTTATATGTATCAAACTACACTTGCAGCAGTTGACAATAACATCCCCACTTGTTGCTTGTTGTGGAGCTGTAGGACACATTACCTGCTCTTCATCAGCATATGGAGTTGGCTCAGTTGTCGGCACTCAAACCTGCTGTTATTCCATGAGACTGCCTGATATGGTCAAAAGCTCCAGAACAAGCAATGTGGACGTTGAGCAGAGAGTGTTTTTATGTCTCCAACCAGAAGTCCTTGATATACAAAGTTTCAACACAATTCCTTGAAAACTGAGCAAACCCCACCCACTGATGAAAGTTGTGTAAAATATAACTATAGATACATAGCTATAAGTAACTATACATTTATATTATATATTCATAGTAATATATAAATAACTATAAATTAATACTATCAAAAAGTGATCTATGTAAATGCCAATCACACTGATTCATCCATACTCCTCAGTGCTTGACTAATCCAAAGTGTTGCTTACAGTTTTATCTGTAAATCCGATTTAAGAGGATTTCTCAGCAGCACCCCCTCACTCCCCCTTTGTTGTTAGAGAAGTGGAGCTTAACAGAAATTGTTCCAAGAAATGGTTCTGATCTTCATTATGGATTATTTCATCCACACACTTTTTGTTGTTGTTGGACGTGAGCAATGGGTCTGCAGGCGGGGAGCTGAAAATTAGCGGGGAGCTGATAGAGTGTAGCGAAAGTAAAACGTCTCTATAGGTAAAAAATGATGATATGGAATGCATAAAAGAGTACATTTCTGGTGAGTCTCCAGACAGTTAAAACATGTCTGGGATAAATTTAAAGTAAAAACTCATAAAAGATAACTGAGCAGCCCACCAGCCTCTTATAAAACGTATCACCCACCTCAGGCCAAGAAAATAATGAGTGTGAACAACAGTCGAAGATTTAATAACTCACGTTTGGTAACTTTATTGTTGTTGCAAATATGCTCGAGAGAAACCAGCAAATGTTTAAAGGACTGTGACACAACGTGTGCGAGCGAATGGAGACAGATTCACAACATGCACGGCACGACTCCACATGCTCACAGGAGAAAAACCAGATGCACCGTCTGATGGAGACGAAAATGAAAAGGTGAAGAAGAGAGAAAAGGTGACAGAGAGCAGGATTATAGTCAACAGTGGACCTGTACAATGTGTTATATCTCTCTAAAACAGGTAAAGCTGTAGTGTCTATGTTGTCACTATCTAGAAAACTGTTCTAACATTTGGCGTACACATGTAAAGTTCCACCAACAAACAGCACAGTGCATATTTCCATGAACAATTTAACATCTAACATCTACTGTTGATTAAAGCAGATAAGTTTGTCGGTGTATTGCTGCCACCAGTACAAACAGTTCTCACATTAGTTTTGTGATTAAGAGAAAAATGTCTTTCTTTCAATGTACCAGTTATTTTCACATTACAACAGAACGTTCTGAGGATGAACTCATACCAATAAACTCCTTCAATAACATCATATTGTTCATCTTGTAACACTGAAACTTCTTCATTATCACACACATCAACATTTCTCGTGAAAACAAATGTTTTTCATTACAACATAAGTTGCTCTGTTGTTATAAAGCAGTAAAAGTCCAGTCAGAGCTACGGCCTTGATCAGTGAACATGTGGGCGCATGTTTTTATATATTCTGTGGAACAAAACCTTGTGTGTTTCACTCCATATGTTTAGTTAAGATGGCAATTAAAACACAAAACAAACTGTGTGAATACTGATTTACCTCAGAGTACAGACACTAAACTCCAGCAACACGCTTCATTTTGTTAAGGACAGAAAAAACAAAAGAGAGATTTCAAGTTAAAGATAAGCCACGAAATGACATCCTAACCAGGACTTATGTAGAGAGCTTAATAAAGTATCTGATGCAGAGTACAGAACAAAAACATGTTGGTGATAACTAAAACTGCCTGTGTAGGTGTAGGAGCTGAACTGTTACTGAGGACTGGCTGAGCTGGTCTCCAGCCCCCCTGGTGATCCTCAATATGATAAAGGATGGATGGATGATACTATGGCCATGTCTCAGCACAATCATCAAATAAGAGTTAAATCACACAATATAAACCAGTTACTGTTTGTCTTTGTAGACCACACTGACTGGATCTTGCTCTCATTTTAACAACATAACTTGTAGCAAGACATTTCTCGTTTGATAGATAGTGATTTTGTGAAAAGATGATAAAGTTTGGTGATAAAACAATAAGGTAATGACAAGAAAAATCTTTCATTTTAACAAGAGAAGGATCAAAAAATCTTCTTCTCACATGATATCTTGAACAAACAGTTCATGTCCTGGTGGCAGCAATATGCAGATAAGAGAATTAACATGTATCTCACAATATCTTCACAACAAACGACTGTAACAGCCTCAACATTCAACACAATTTGACACACTCAGAAGGGCATGTGTTAACAGAGAGCTGGAACCGGGTTCTTATGTTCTACTAAGGCATGGTCACCGGCTATGAACAGGCAGGCCAAACTTCTTCAGGTCACCTTGTAAGACAAAAACCAGTTAAAAGCACTTCATAAGAGAGGACGCTCCTCTCTGTCAGCACTGGCACCTCGCTCATTCTTTCCTGGACAGTCATAATTAAGTAAATCAACAAATAAATAGGTTAATAAATATGGCAGAAGCACAAGGTACATAATCGAAAGGGAAAAACGATCTGAAAAAATGGATAACACCACTAAATCAGCATATTAGTGCAAAACACTGGAATGACAATAACAATAAGTTCTGACTTCTTATATTTCCTTACATTAAGGAATGTAACATTTCTCAAACTTGACTTCACTGAATATGCAGATTCAGTCGCACGAGACATAGTTGATATTTTATGTATTTTAAGTGAGAAAACACTGCATATCTTAATCTCAACAAAACTAATTTGGACTCACTATACTGCAGTATTACAACTCACATGACAAATTTAAATCTCAATATTCTGGAAGCTTAAAAAGTTTCCAGAGGAGGCTAAGAAACTGTGATTTGTGAATGTGAATAATTACCTCTGTTGTAAAATACTTTAGATACATAAATAGAATATTTTCAGTACAATAGGACAGTTTTCTGTTCACTGCCTTCATCAAACTAGGAGAGCTGATTGTTGTGTTTCCACCATGAAGAAAAGAAGATGCTATGGCAGATTTCCAAAGTGCAATAACCTTCAACAACATGCTTGATGTGACTGTGTGACACCACTAAAACTATCCTGATAGTTTCTAAGGTGACAACAGGACGACTGACCACTCCATGACTACATGGTCCTCGAGCAGTGACGGTGGTGGTCTGAATGGATACACTGGCTCAACACAATGTCACAGAGCAGGAATGTGTTTTTAGTACATATTGGTAGAGGCAAAATGCTGTGCCTACAATAAAGAGTCAGAGGAACATTAAGACACTGTTACACCTTAATGATATATAATTACACTACACACATTTACTGAGTGGGACAACTGTTTAGTCCTTCATCTATAACTAACTCGATAACTCCACGAAATGCATCAGAATATGTCTTATTCAGATCAGGTGGTGGCAAAGGTGAACTGATGGACTGATCTTATGTTTGCTTTAGGGTAATTAATTAGAGCAACCTTCTGATGTTACCCAACAGAGCCGGCGTGAAACTGAAGTCAGAGTAAAGTTCACATTTAAGTTAACAAGTTGGACTTCAGTGGCTGCATTTTGTTTGCATTAATGTTCAGGCACACACATTTTAAAGAGCAGTGCCTGCCACCTTCATTAACCAGTTTACGGAGGGAAAACCTGCACTGACCCATTAGCTCCTTCAACATGGTGTGCAGTCAGTGAACAGGCCTTTTACACTAGAGACATCATGTCACAGTGACAAAAGCACAGGTGTCAATAATCAAACTGGGGTCCTGGTGTTGTTAATGCTGACTCATTGTGACACCTGAATATAACAGAGCCATCAATAATGTTATTAGTGACACCTGTGCTTTTCCTGCTTTGACAAATCAAATAATCTGGCATGAAAAATGATCCACAGAACACACAGTTTTCACAGGTACTCAGCAAAAGTAGTTCTACTGAAAAGTGACTTTAAATGCTGTGACACACACAAATTCAATTCCACCATATTAGGATGGAGGCAGGAATTTTAGTGACTAATGACCGTGTGGACTAAGAATCAAATGGACTGATAAAAAAGTCCTTCATATACCTGTTCTGTGGTGTGCAGTTCGCATATAAGTTTAGACATTAACTGCAGAGATAATTCTCCATGGGTCCTGTTAAAAAAACTGTGACGCATCTGTGGAGCACATAAAATAACTCATGGCCTACCCTTCAGCACACTACACTACAGTATGTACTTTTCCTACAGCTGGACACTTGCACGGTTAAAAAAACACTCCCTACCAGAGACATGCGATCCCTCAGGAAGGCTCAGATGTAGGAAGTATAGCTCATATTCTGTCAGAATCACATGTGTGGCTCTATACAGAGCCAGTGGGATGTTAAAGAATGGGTCAACAGAGAATAAAAACATTGATGCTAAATCTCAGCAGAGCATTTTGAGACTGAAGCTGGCAGAAAAGCAAATCCTGCTTCTCCAGATTAGAGCAACATGTGTGGGGTTTTTCTACCCCGAAACTGCAAGAGCGGATGAGGGCAGAGTGTGAAGACCATCTGAACTGAGTTTAGTCAAAGCCGGAGAGTTTAGTGAGCAGGAAGAGACTAGATGTGGAGATCGGAGGAGGCAAAGCCTCCACATGTTCAGATCTGAACAGCACATGAGATACGTCCTGAGATCAAACACAAACCAGGTGCTCTCATGTAATCAAAGCTGCTTCAAATGTAGTTTGTGTTAATGTGTGTGGGTATATGGGACATCGTGTTCAAGAGCCTCATATGTCAACACATCAACACATAATTAAACTCAGGCTTGAGTGACTTTGGGAGTTTAAAGTGGGGACAGAGTATATTCAGTTTCACCAGAAACATTGGCTCACATTCATCACAGAACATTAGTAGAACAGGAGCAGCCTCGCTGTCACGCTGCTTTTCAGCAATTCATCAGTGGTGAAGTATCTGTTAGGATGATGGAATAATTAGAGCGGGGTGTGCAGGTGTTCCTGTGGGGGGTTCTTCTCATGCCAGCAGCTTCTCTGGGTTCCTGGAGAGGGTCTGCAATACGCTCCTCTGGAAGTCCTCCTCAGGTATTTCAGGAACCAGGAACTCCAGCAGAAGATCAAATATGCAGTAGACCAGATGTCTGAGGGAAGACAAGAGCAGCAGTCAGCATCTTTTCTTTAGTGAATTGATGTGAGTGAGCCTGGCTGAAGATATGCTATAACAATATAATAGCTAAGGTGGACCCCTTGGTTAGACCTTGTTTGAGTTCTAACAATCACAGGAGGTCTTTGAAGTCTTGTTATGAAGATGTATTAATACCATGTTATTTCTGTTAGTGTCAGTGTCTTCATGCCAATCTTGGAGTTTAACATATCAAGGTTTATCATGATCAAGACCCCATGTTATTATACCACTTTCACACTAGCTGTTTAATCCACTTCTAGGAGTGGTTTACCTAAAAAATATTTAGTGTTGTTCTTTCAAACCACCTAAGCATGGTGGTCTGAGATGGGACATGTAAAAATGGAAGTGATACAACGGGTGAGATGAAACATTTAATTGGTGGCAATGGTGGTAAACAGCTGTACCTTTAAAGTATCATGCAAGTAAACCACAGTGAATTGCATTACAATAAGTTACAATGCGTTCCTGTCGATTTAATTCACAGTCAATGTCGTATCATTATCAAAAGGAACCAGTTTGAAACCAGTGAGACTTCTTGTAGAGCTGTCTGGTGAAATACAGGAATCACAGACTTAATTAAATTCAATATACAAATTAATACTTAAACAAAATTAGATATGGAAAAAGTGAAAAGTTTTCAGCATTTTATTTATCCATGCATCTTGATGTTTGTTTGCATATATCAAATCACTAAAGAAGTTGACCTGACTCTACACACGGTTTGTTCTGTTCTTACATCTGTGAACATTTTCAGACCTCTCGAGCTGCTGTTTAGTGAAGAAATTAGGCCACACTACGTGATTCTCTCCATGTCTGTGTGCAAGTGTACACTGCCTGTCCACTTTATAAGATACACCTGCTTGTTAACTAAAGCCAGCACCTCCAAACAGCAAACCGTGTGTCTGCATCCGAGTATACAGAGCATGCAGGCAGACTGAAGAGGCTCATGAGGTACTGTTTTACTATAAGAGAGGACGTGACCTGAGAGCTGAATGAATTCTGAATGAATTATGGCCATGCCAGGTTTAATGTCTGTCAGCTAAGAACAAATATGTGAGGCTACAGCAGCCAAAGTGGAAGACTAAATGGTAGAAATCATCACATGGTCTGAAATGGGGTTCATTTTGGCCTGTGTCAGAGAACAGGTGGTGATGGTGTGTCTGCTGCCGTCTGGCCGACGGTTCCGCAGCATTCGAGCCCGAATCCACCAGGCTCAGGGACAGCTTCATACCGCAGGCCATAAGACTTTTAAACTGTGTTCACAACACCACCACTTCTCAATAACCCACCACTTCTGCTGTGCATAGTCTCTACTATATATATCTATTGTATATATGTTACTATAATACTTAGTTTACATTTACAGTTTATATTTTATTTGCATATAACTTATATTTTAAGGTCTTACTTATTTTATTACTCTAGTTTATTATTTATGTTTAAATTTTATTTTATTTGTTATTTTATTTTCTAAATTATCTTTTTGCTTTTCTTGTTTCTTGTTTCTTTTTCTTTAGCATTGTTAGGAGAGCCTGGGACTTTAAGAATTTCATTACCAATGATTGCTGATGTAATTGTTGTGTAATGACAATAAATTTCTTGAATCTTGAATCTTGAATCTTGTAGTGACACTACGTAGGTACTATGTTGACCATCCTAGTTTAGCATGTTAGGGTGATAAAATGTGCTAATTAACACCAACTACTGACTGACACTGCCATCCCTAGAGCCACGCTGCAAGGCTATGGCTGGAAATGTATTGATATAAAGAGTAATATTAATGGATTCTGTCACTTCCTTTTCCTTTTTGGCATCTATTCCTCTCACACTTTGATATATACAAGCTACAGATCACACACTGAGCCCTGCATTACGTTTTTTGCCTATATTTGTTTACAGTTCAGAGAATATGCATGATGGAATGTCGATTTAATACTGTAACCATGACAACAATGTCTGGATTGGATTCTAAGCAAATTAATTGATGTTTATCTGTGATGTAAACTGGAGATACATTTTGACAGAGTAAAGAATCTGAGAAGAAGAGATTCAAAATGACTTCCTTTCTCCAGGCACTGCCATGGTGTGCCTGGAAAATCGCCTATGTTGCCATTATCAAAAGCTACAATAGACTGTAATAAAATGGCCATTATATGTACATGGTACCTGTTTATGTAGGGGTCTTGAAGAGAATCCAGTGCAGTCTGCCAGCTGAGTTTATACTTGTCTGAGCCCAACATGTCAGAGACCAGATCTAGAGACACAAAGACAAGGAGAATTATGTAACGGTGAATAACAAGCTATTTGCTGTTTGTGCCAATCCCACTCTCATAATTCACCTTGACCAGTTGGTAAATGTAGCAGAATTTACAATGAGGCCTGACTGATGCTGGAATTTTGAGGCTGATACTGATGTCAGGGAGCATATAACCTTATGTACTGGCCCGTATTCGTTTTTTACATAATCACCAACATAAACAAAACTATTTGATCGGGATCCCTTACGTTTGATCATTAAAGAACTGTGACCAAGATATGTTTTACAGTTGAAAATTAAGTTCTGTGTTGGACAACTATGATATTTTGTGCTCAACACTGTCCCTGTCTGCATTTCTGTGTGTACAAGCACCTGGTAGGAGTCTCATCAGACAGTGCAGGGCTTGTTGCCTGGTGCTGTCCTTCTGCTGCTGGCTGCGTTCAAGTCGAGGGGCCGTAGGCAGAGCTCCTCCTGGCCACACAGCCTCCTGGATGACCTGCAGATACACCACCCAGTACCTGGTGCATGTCAGGTTGGCAACACTCACATCCAGCCATCTGAAATTTAGAAACATGCAACAGTGGTTTCAAGTTAGCACAATTGAGAAGTGGAATCAAAAACTGGCCCCTGACTAAGAAGCTGACATTTTCTCTGTTATTCAAGATGTCTGTGTTGTACTTTTGTGATTTGGCTGGACTGAAAGAATCTCTGCCTTGAGGCCTGGCAACATTATAATGGCAAAGTTATGAATCAGACTCCATTCATTTTTATGAAATCACCACAATCAGTGGATTCACTCATGGCGGCCTAAGTAAAAGCTTGGAACAATGTTGAACTTTGACCTGCAAATTTGCACTGTTGACCAACAGCAATCCATGTTGACCTTCCAGGGAACAAGGAGTCGGAAAATCCAGAATGAAGGATGCTTATTAGCTGCACTGTTCATTCTTATTTAACCTTCTTTCATATGAAGAAAACGTTCCACAAAATGAGTATGATTTGCAGACAGTTATGAGAGACAGGTATAAATACTTTTAAATAAAATGTGAAGTTATTTTCCCATTAGCAACCAAACTAAGCTCACAAGCTAAGCCCCTCGCCTCACCAGTCTCCCATGCATGAATGAATGTCACTTGGTTGGACTGCTCCTTTACATAAAAGTCTATCTCATGTCAAGGTAAAATGACCTGACTCTAAGGTCCACAGAACAGTCAGTAAGTTCAATGTGTTGTGACCTTGTCATCATGCCCCACCTGACTAATACTGAATGATCCTGACCTCAGACCAGCCAATCCCTTTAAATGTAGCCCATGCCTCACTGCATTCCCACACAGATTTCAAACTTTAAGAGCAGCAAAAGAGCTCAGCCTGACACAGTCTCATACTGGAAGTGATTTTAAGCATTACCCTGAAGTCCTCCACATAATTGCTGGATTTAAGGTCTTGTGATGAGTAAACTCAATAGGCGGTGTGTAGCCTGGAGACGTTGACCTTTTGGTTCTGACCTGACCTTTTTCACACCGAGATTTACCATCTGAGGGGTGGAAACACAGCCAGTCGCCATCCAGAATGAATGAGGGGGTTATTTAAAGCACAAGTAAAGGCTAAAAACAACATCTTAATGTAGCTTGAGTATTCAAGCATCGTGCAGGTCAGGTCCATCCAGCCGCAGGAGATACTAGCAAGTTGGTACTGTAATAGACAGACAGACAGAACTGGAAATAAATTAAGTATATACAAAAAGTTTAGATCTTATTCAACATCATTTAATGCCTTGAATAAGATTTTGGACATTGTAAGAGATTTCCAGGACTTGCAGACACCCTTAAACACGTTTAACACCATGCAGATGCTCTTATATAACATTTTTCAAAACCTCAAAGCTCTGTTAAAAAGAACCAGGGACCTCCCTGTGGGCTTAATGTTCTGCCTCTTTTGCTCACCTCATGTGGCCTCTAATGAGGTTATTTCATTAGCTTGTTCTGGCCAGTTACCACTCTGCCGAGCCACACTCAGAGAAGCTATGGATGGATGAGTTGTGCCAGCCACAAGTTTTGGTTTCCACTATTCCATTACATTCTTTTATCCCTTAGTATTTCGTAACAGCTCAAAGCAGCCAAATCCTTAATACTGATGTTTTTTTCAATTTTTCAAGTTGTACAACTGCAGAGGAAAAACAGGCATACTCGAGATACTCGAAACTTAATTCATGTAACGTGCCAGCCGAAATGCAAATTAAATTATGCTCAAGTCCTAAAATGAGAGCTGAAACAATGGGTTGAATAACTGTGCAAGGTCAATAGACAGAAAATAGACATTGCTTGTTGACATGGCTTAGTCTCACTGTCTCATAGACATAGCTTGCGATTCGAACAAGGGTAATGTTCACAGGGTAATGTACGGTACACTGAGACACTGAGATCACAGGATTATCCCTTGCTGTGAGTTTTGGCAGACACTCATCCCAACAGGACCGATGAAATAGAGAAGGTAAAGGCTAGCTGCACCCTCTCCTTTGTACAATGTGGGACAGTGATGGCGGTGAGTGTGCTGAAGCTGCCGATAACTCAACAGGTGTTACAAGAACATGAACAAAAAGCAACATCTAGTGGGAGTCAGCGCTAACGTTGGCAAGCTGGACTAACAAGCCTCTGCCGTATCTCCCAAGTGGAACACAAACATATCAGCATGATGGGTCCTCCCAAATGTTGAGCGCTATGTCTGAAATTGCTAACAGTATATAACCAGCGCTGTGAGGGATGGTTGAAAAAGTGGGGGGGAAAACGTCTTGTACCAACATTTGAAGGCTAAATGGCCACAAAGTTCTCCAGTCAGTAGTCAATCAACATCTGCCAGGGCAAACGCTCACTCAGGGGCTGGAGGCTTAAACACTGTCTCCACAAATGTGATCAAAAACTGTTTAATTCTCTTTTAAACAACAGAAGAATAAGTCCAACTGCTGTGGTACCATTATAGTTTTTATTTCCACTCATTATATCCCTGCATTATATTATATATCCACTCAAAACACAACTCCTCACAGCTCAGGCTCATCCCCAGTAACAACAGAGTATTTTGGTTGAGGCTGGTTAATGCTCAGCAGGTGGACAGTGAAGTTCGTCTCCTCACCAGCTCATACCAGTCAGAGACAAGCTCACTAAATCACACTGAGTTATGGACGGACAATGCAAACGGGAACATATGGAGACTGAGGACCTACAGTCACTGACAGCCAGACACAATAAAGAGCTGAAGCGCCGAGACATTATTAGGACTAATTTACAGTTTGTCCGGGACTCCACAGTGCTATGACTGTAAATCTTTGGAATGATTAAATCTCCTGATGGTTACAGGCTGCTGCAGGAGAAAAATCATTAATGATCTGTCCTTAAAGGGCTTGCCATGCTTTGGTGACCACCACACATCAATTTTACTGTACAAGTGAAGATGTTGAAGATGATGAACTTTTTCTATTTGGTAAAAACTTCAAAAGTTACAGAGCATAAAAAAAAAAAAAAGAGTGGATTTTGAGTTAAGATTGTGTGATGTTGTTTCAGAGGTCAAGAGTGTAGTGTAGTTTCTTGTCTGATGAGTGGCAGGAAACATTTATACAGATTTTACAGCTTTGAAAACACAGATTAAGTGTGTTACTAAAGGTGCGCTGTGGAGTTTTTGACCTCTAGTAGCAATACGAAGCAGCTTTGGAATGAGTGGGTCACTGTTTTGTTGGTCTTATACACAGGGACACACATTTAACAAAAATACGCTTTCCAAATGTTTTATGAGGAAGGAAACACAAGTCAACATGTTTGTTTAGACCTCAAGGATACACACACTGAGTTTTGGTGAACAACACTGAATGTAAACACAACTTTTGTTTGTTTATTGGAAAACTCACCAAAGTGCAAAACTTATGTGCAGAGAAATCTCCAGCATGAAGAATAAGACAATTAGTTTACATTACAGGATTTTGTGTTTGTAACTCAGCGTGCGAGGGTTTGTAATAGACCCTCACTGTAACTGAAGTATTATATATTTTTCCATTATATGCTTACTTTGCAGAAACATTTTCAGTTTCACAATTTAAAATTTGCAAGCCTTCAAAATTTCAGAGAGAAAAACAAGAACAATATATTATAAATTATGTCTCACATGAAGCTGAGTCATTGACTGTACATTCTGCTGGTGGCTAGCAACAGAAAATGAAGAAAAAGTTTGTGCTCTCGAATGAAAATTACAAAGGCATTTACTACTATTCCAAACATGAGTAATGATCCCAAAGCAAATGATCGTGCAGCTATGGTGATTAATGAGCTACAGCTGCACACACAGTGAGTAAACAAATGTCTAGCTGAGTTTGGTGTGAGCACACTAAATAACACCTGTCACACTGAAGAGACAGATTTTAAGACAGCATAGATGCGCAGAAATAGACAGGGAAGATTTGACTGATCACAGCAGTAATGTAAGATGTTACTCTCTCCAGCTGGAATGAGTGGGGTCTTCGCATCTATAATATTTTGCACTGTGATTTCCACTGACACTGCAAAAATATAAACAAAATCCCTTCCACCATATCCCAGCTGGAAAATGACCTTTCCTGATTGACAATTAAGAGGGAAAAAAGTAACAGTGTGAGAGGAGTCAGTGTGACTGTGTGAGCAAAGAGAAGGGAAGTGAGTAATTAATGAACTGTCCAGAAGTTGGCAGAGGAGGTTGAAAGCTGATGAGCGGCTGCTTTTCAGACTGCAGCACACTGGCCTTGATGCAGTTCCTTAAAAATATACATTGTTATTTAATGAATGTGTGTTGGCTCAGGTTATATTAGCAACTCTCATTTGTCTAAAAGAAAGAAAACAACGATGTGTGATAAGGTTACCTAATACTTC
Source organism: Scortum barcoo (assembly GCA_023238725.1). Lineage (NCBI taxonomy): Eukaryota > Metazoa > Chordata > Actinopteri > Centrarchiformes > Terapontidae > Scortum > Scortum barcoo. The sequence continues at coordinate 26,970,338 of CM041552.1, forward strand.
ATGAAGCTGAAATGGTGTTACTTCTAATTAATATGACATGCGACATGAAATTGCACACACACACACACACACACACCTCTGCACAGCCTTTTAAATGCACAACCGTACTTTATATCACAGCGACAAGGTTAATAGCTAGAACACAACAGAACTTGACAGCACATTGTGGTGTTGATTTTAAAATGCTGTTATATTGTGATGAAGTTTAGCAACCTCAACTATAATGTTGCTTAGTTGCTAGTATAGTTTTCATGTCTACATTTTGATCAATTGTTTCAATGCACTTTTTCATCTGAGTCAGTCTGGTGAAGAGCATTTGGTTAGCTGGTGTCCTGAGGACATGAAGGAGGGCAGAGCTGGACTGGAGGGGGGCAGATGAATGCCTCTGTAAAACATCTGAATGATTAATTTGTTGTGTTTGATTTGTGTGTTTGATCGTAATGAATTGAATGCATTAAGAATAAGATCATTTTGCAAAAATACAGTCAGGGGGACCACCTGAAAACTTCAAAATAAAAACTTTGGGTATCTGAAACATATTCCATTCCTCCACTGAAAGGTGAGCAGCAGCACAAATGTAACAGTTCAGTGGCAGGCAGCTAATACATGTTGCTGCCACATCTGTTTGCATCGACACCACTACTACCACTGTTTGTAGCTGTGCAAGCTATACATTTAGGAATGATTAAATGCATAGTTTATTTTCTCATGCCAATGTGGGCCCACTGAGCCTGCAGTATTTGGTTACGCTGCCCTACAACCTCTTATATCTAGCTTTGTGACTTTCATATGGCTCCTGTCATTAAAACATACAATTAAAAATGCAGCAGTTCTTTGACTTCAAAGCATTCATCACACTAAGCAAATAAAAATGAAAACTATCAGAAATCCTAAGAATCAACACCACAAAAAAACAGCAGGACTGTCCTGTCCAGAAACTACTGATCAACAAATAAGGACAATCATGTTTTCTGTGGTTATATGTGGAGACCATGAAAGTGTTTTGAGGACCTTCAACAACCCGAGCAAATAAAAGTTAAGCAGTGCTTGTCCTAATATACATCTGTATTCATAGCACTATGTCCCTAAAATAAATCAGCTGGTTAAAAGCAGAGTGTCTCAATCTAGCTTTACACTTCAGTTTAAATTAACACACTGACACTGTCTGGTCTGGGATCTGATTTAGTGAAAGGCACACAGCAGATAGACCCTTCAAAATGTTCCAAGTGAAGGTTTCCATGCTGCTGAGAACAATCAGGGTATGATCAGCATAATAAAATAATAAGATATTAAATACTAGGCAAGAATACTTGGCAGCAACTTGTAAAGACTCATCAGACTAATTATTGTAATCATAGCTGTATTGTAAGTGCAAGTTAAAAAGATGCAGATGTACCACTGAGATCATTTCTCAACACTGATATCTTCAAAATGCCAACCTCTGCTGCTGCATACCATCCAAATTGAAAGCTGATTGGGAATCAAATCAAATAATCAGATTTGTTTTTATCTCCTAAGCAGTCACATTCTCAACAGCATTTACTGTCAGTGGATATCAAATCAGCAACAGCATGCCACTGTGGCATAATGTCCTGCATACCTAATATCATGGGACAGGGACAACATGAAGCAGGAACACATTAGGAGAACATGCTTCACATCAGTGTTGTCTGGGCTTTTATAATTCATTGCCATTATTCTGCCTTACATGTATTCTAGAAAAACATTTTTCAACCACAAAAGTAATCAGAGTGGCACTCCATCCCTACAATATATTTTCAATTTCCACTCCAACTGTATGGATGAATGAATAACAATCCAGAAAAATGCTAACAAATGTGGCTTGTTCAGTAACTTGCTTTCAAGTCTAAAATGTCCTGGCTGGTGGAAATTGTGCAATCATGTTCAAGGTAGAAATTTGCATTATGAATGGAATAAAAAATTGATATTTGATTTTGCATTTAGCATTACTCTTAGCAGCTCATTTCACTATTACATTTAGAAAACAAATACTGAAAATGAATGTGACCATAGAGTCAGACTCGTGCAAACATTACAGCCTAGAACAGACTGATATAACTCGTAGTTGGATGATACACAGGAAGCTCCACGCTGCCTGTTTTATCTCACTGTAATGAACAGCATCAGTTTTTTACTGGACACCATGTCACTCATCCAGGCACCCCTTTCCCCTCAAACGATGTACACAGAGAGCAACCGTTTCAGGATTTAAAAGACAGACTCGTGTTCTCAGACCATAGTTATCAACACAGGATGTAGAGTCAAAAACAGAAAATAAACACATTTTTAATGGTGGTGCTCTACGTGAGCGCATTACCTCTCACACAGACAAGCCTGTCTATCTTAAATCACCTCCATATGTTACAGCTGCAGGCAGAGTCTCCTGAGTACAGTACACTCCTGCAAATAAAAACCTAGGACATCTTTTCAGAGCTAAACACGTGGAAACAGGAGACAATAAACAGGACGAACACATACAACCTCCTCTGAATCTGATTGTCAGTCACCCTTGCTCTCATGTACAGATTTTAATCATGCTAGCGCTGACGCTGCACACTACTTTTCACACTCAAGTGGTTCAAGTGGTCTGCTGTAACTGCATCAAATGTGTTATGAAAGTATGAAGTCCCTGGAAAAGTATACTTTTCAGAAATGTTATATGACTTGATTTACACCAATTTATTTCCAATTTATTTTTTCAGACTTTCCAGAGTTGCATAATAAAAAATAAAATCTTTGCGTTAACCCTCTGGAGTCAAGTCAACGGACGCGCCGGCGCGTCCAAATTACAGGTCCGATTTATGATGACGTAGCAAAAAGACGCAGCATCAAACTACATACCAGTTTTTAAATCGTGTTGTGTTGATAGGCCAAGTAGAAAAACAGACTTATGATAAATAATTTACGCCGTTTTTCTTTCTGAATATTGTCGTCACTTTTGGTGCGTGGTATGGAGCAGAAAAGCGCAGCCTCGCTAAGTTTCAGTTTCGATTTGTGTCGAAAAAATGCGGACTTCAAACTACATACATGCGTTTTATAAATTGATTGGCCAATTAAAACAGACTTGTAATAAATAATGTATAATATTTTTTTTCTGAATATTGTCGTCACATTTGGCACGTTTTTGGTGCTGGAAGAAGGCTTGTGATGTGCCCCTCTGTCTTGTAATGGACAGGAACTGTTTTTTGGAGTGGCACAAATAATTTGTGGCATCTTATTGTGACACCTGATTGTTTTGTAAATAGTTGAACAAAAAAAAACGCCTGAGGCATTGCCTGCATTTTAATGTAAATAGTTGTAAATAACTGTTATTTGCTACATTTGTACATAATTTTTTTTTTGAAACTTTACAACTTATATTTGCATTCTAAGTTATAAAAATGGTTCGTTAGACATGTTTGTGGTTTTCACATTACAAAATCTAACTTTTTTATATTCGGATTTTATGTTTTTTGTGTGGTTTTAGGTCCAGTGTGTTAATACAGTATGTCAAAATGAAAAAATAACTGTAAAATCACACATGAGAGGTTGTGCTGAAAAAAATGATACCAAACAAGGCATGGTAAACAGTTCTTAAGGTGAAATATAAAAGCAAAATAAAAAGTAGTCAAAAACGGCCAATTATACCCTGGACTCCAGAGGGTTAAAAGAGACATTCCTTCCAGTAATACTTGGGAGAATTTCCCTGTCTGATATGCTGTTTCTACTATTAGTAAGAATAAAGTTGGCCTTTTGTGATTCAAATATTCTAATTATTTCTAATAATTTAGTAAATACAGTTGATATTGACAATTCATTCTTGACCTTGGAGGCAGAAGTTGACAAATCTCAACTCAAGACCTTACTCACTTGTTCTGGAGCTTAAAAAGAGAGCAGAGCAACCAAGCTGTCAATCACCTGCTGTATCCCAGAATGAACTGTCTAGTTCAACTATGTATACCAAATCCTTATAACCAATTCTTAAGTCAACATGGCTTAGAAGCTCCATAGGGAGCAAATGTACCTTGACTTAAAATTACTACATGAGATTTTAACTGTTTATATCTACAGTATTGTACATAGTTATTCATAATGCCTGATACTGGGTTACAGTACGTAGACCAGAACAGAATATGTTTACATTTTTCCAGTCAAAGTTTGACAGAGAGGAGTACATTAGCCAGTTAAAAGGAAGCAGGAGGAGATTTTTTTCTTTGGAGAATTTATTTTGACATTACATTTTGCGGTTATGGCTCTTTAGAAATATTTTAAGGACCTCAACAATAAAACTGGGCTTTCCTAATTTAGCTTTGATTCAAGTTTACAGCTGCAGTTTGTGTCATGCCAGACATTCGGCCGTCCCACATGGGATTACTAACACTGTTCTATATCATATGTATGTGTTACCTAAGGGGATCTTAGGTAACACATACAAAAACAAAAGTAAAGTACCAGTCTTAATACCATATACACTTCCATATTTTTCCAAGTATGTTTATGTGCAAAATATAGAGTAAACTGTAGCAAATAGCAGAAGAAAAAAGGGTCTTGACTCCAGGGCTTTTTTCTGGTAACTTGCTAACTAATATGGATTCTATTAAAACAACCAACTGTTTTTGAATCATCAATTTTCAGACAAACAATCTTTATCTGTTTTTATTTTACTAAACAAAGTATTGTGTAATTCCCACAAAAAAGGACATTAGGAAGCCAAACAAAACTCATTATCGATTTCACTGAGATGGCACATTGAATAATCCATTTTTTTCTTTCAGACTGGTAGTTCTACAGTAAAATACCAGATCTCAGCTGGGTACATAAAGATATTTGTTTGTTACATCACCTCTACACAGGAGGTATAGCGTGAGCAGCAGCAGTAGCTTGTATGTAGTAGCGTCTATGTCTACAAAGATGCATTCAGGCACAGTATTAAGTGTAGGCTGCGCTCATAACCCAACATGTGAAACAGATGAGTTGGAGCGTAAAATATGTTTCAGGACGCATTAACGAATGTACAGAGCAAGTGACACGCGAGCCGTTACATGACATCTGTACTCAGCTAGATTTAAAATAGGAGCGTATCCATTCCATCAGACACGCGTGTAACGGACGACTGAAAATACAGCTCCAACACTTTCTGAGTAGACACACATTGGATGAATTCTCCATACCATGTTCATATTTTATTGTCCAAAATGTGCAAAGTTTTGGTTTATTCAATCATTGATCTTCCATCCTTTACTCAAGATCCAGGCACACACAGGCTTGTTAAATCAGGCAGTAAATCTTGATTGATCAACCTAATTACCAGTTTGTCGAGGTGGAATTGCGTGTTAATATTTATAGAGAAGAGGAGAACCAACAGGTAGTGAGTTTCTGCTGCTGAACTAGAAACCTGCTCAACCTTGACCTCAGTCCTGAGGTAAGCACCGAACTGGTGCGGCTGTAAATTCCTACTGTTTACCCCGGTTCCCATTAAGAGTTCCATTGTCAGTAAATGGTCTTACATCAGAGAGAACAACAGCAGGAGAAAATGGATATCATGAAAACAGTTTACATCCCCACAGATGAGATCATTTATCTGTAGCCTGTGAGCAATAAGGAGGAATCACCAGTCATGAAGTGGTCACGGCAGTGAGGGCAGACACAAGTCATGTGGAGATGAGCTTTGTGCGAGACCGAAACCAAAGAATTCCTTCGTAAAAGGACACAGTGTTTCTTAAAATGAACACAGCATGACACTTCTTGAAAAAAGGAGCTGTGCTAGTAGTGAATGAGCGCATGGCTACACGGACAAGTGTCTGGGACTAATGGAAAGGCAAATTCAGCCCTGTGTAGATTTTATATTTTTAAATCTACTGATTCTTGAGCGACCTTTGTGGTGTTTTTGAATACGAATATTACTTTTATGAGCAACCCAGACAAGCAGGGTTTTTTTGCTATGCTCCTGGCTGACAGTTGATGGTGGTACATCAGCAAAGGTAGGAAAGAAGACTGCTAGGTAGTAAACATGGATGTAAACAGTAAATCCAACAATACATGTAAACAATGCAGGTTTGAACACATTAAAAAACAGACTTTATGAATGTTTTAAGAGGAAGGACATGCATCTAGCGCTTCTGTTAGATGTAAAGGATGGATACAATATGTTTTGGTAAGAAACCTTTAACGTAACCTTAACACAACTTACAAGAAAATCCCATAAGGTACCTTTAAAAGAGTAACTCTGTGACATAATAGTTACTGTTTTGATTAAGTAATACATTGGAAAGATCCCCTTATGGTATTTATATTCCAGGAAGGTTGGTAAAACATATTTGCCATGTTCGTTTCTTCTTTCCATCATTTAGGAGCAGCAGCAATGGCAGAAATTTATCTATTTCCAAATAACAAGATGTGGTTAGCCAGTGAAGATATTCTGAAATAAATAACTTGTCTGTCCTGACAGGGCTTGAATGTGCCAAACACACACACTGGAGTATTTAATACAGAACAGAGGGGAAGTATCAGACACATATGCTCATGAACAGCATTAAACCACTGATCAGCACCCACATTATTAAAAATAATCAAATTTACTTTCCAGAAATAAATCTTATCCTGAGGTTATCACTGTTAAAGGATGGCTCCTGAGAGGCCCATTCACTGACTGAGTGTGAATCCTGAGGTAACTGAGCACTACATCAACAACGATTAATTCCAGACTTTACAAAAACTTTCCCTAACTGCCTTGATACATATCTCCAATGTCAATTATACAGATCCAAAAACTTTAGTACATTCCATTGTGTATTTTTGTTTAGGGAAATGGCGTCATGGTAAAAATAAAACCAATGCCAGGTCCTCACCAAAACCTGTTTCAGAAGCAGGGATAAAATTGGGTCAGTCACACTCATGAAGTGTTAATTGTCCAGCATTAAGAGCCAACTGTTACCGAAAACAGTCATAGACAGAAGTAGAAACCGAGATTAATGTTACATCTGTTTATATACAACATGCACTATTTGTGGATATAGTAGCATGAGTGCTACAACAACATGTTTTCCATAAATACAGTGTGTTTGAACATCCTACACAAATATATATTTTTAGATATCTTCATTTCAAATGTATGCTGAGAAACACTGTTGATAAGAAAGAAAAGAAACCCAGAATTGTCCATTCAAGGGTCATGGTTGGCTAGCTTAAAATGTAGGAACAAAGAAATAATTTCTGTTCAGATTTCCACAATAACATCCTAGTTAACTTTGATGGGATGCAAAGTTAGAACAGTTTGGGGTATTTGATAAGAGAGATTTCTGTATTTCCATTTTTCTCTGATCTTTTCTTCAGAGGTTTGAAAAGGGTCGGACTTGGAAGTTGGAAAAGTATAATGTCAGAGTTTAGCAATATTTCAATCAAAATATCATTTGTGGGATTGTTTTTTTTATGTTGTCAATCCACTGTCAGACCCAAGGAGATGCATAAACAGATGCAAAAGGCGTGATGAGGCCATTCCGCCTAAATACCCGGGGGGCAAAAAGGCAAATCCAATAACGGGAAGGTGGCTTCCATCAGCATCATGTAATAGCCAACACAGTGCAGTCATAATACAGGAAGACAGAACAAATCAGAAGCAGAGAGAGACCGACTACTTCCAATCTATGCAGTTGGAAGCACCACAGATGTCAGCAGTGAGCACAGTTGTTTTCACCTAACTGTGTGATGTGTCTGCTCCCAGTGAGGCGTACACCTCAGTCCAGCCCTCGAGCTCAGGGATCATCACATCACCACGTCCATCCAGGCCGTGGTGCCGTCTTACAGACGTCTGCCCAACTGTCTAAGGTCAGCTCTGTTTCTCCATGTGTGTTTGAGTGCGTGCACATACATGCCAGGCCTGGTTTTATTAGGACTGTCGTGGCGCCTCGTTCCCCACGGCTGGTCAAAACACAGACATGTGACGCACAGCACAGAGCCAGACTTGAATCACATATGGCCCACAGGGGTTTACATTAACACCGCCTTGGTTCCGTACCTGTCATATCAGTACAGACTGTCACACATAGCACACAGCACAAACAACCGGATGGGTCAGGTCAGTGTATATGCAAACACCAAGACACACACACACACACACACACACTGACACACAGGTCAAGGTCCCTGTCTATGCTACAATAGCATCCATCGAACCAGTCTCTGCTGTCATCACCACTGCAGTCTTATGGCAATCGCCAAAGATGACTTTGCCCTTTGGCGCCTGAAACCACACACAGATTTAGACCCTGCATGCACACACACACACATGCACAGCAGAGTGCTTTCAACCAATTAGAGCTGACAAATGCCAAGTAATTCTATATGAGAGATTGTGGTCTGGTAGAGTCTTAGACTGCAAAGCATTATTACTACCATGAAAACCACCAGATTTGTTTTCCAGGCCCACTCTGTTGGAGAGATATTTTTCAAGCATGAGGAGAGCGCCCAACCAATGTTCTACTCCCTGCCTGAGGACTTAATGTGGATTAAATTCAACAAAACATGTAGTGTAACTGTATTAAAGTCACATTGGTACAGAGGAATGAATTGCCTCAGGAGAAGTTTGCGAAATATGTGCATGTCAACAGTCTGTCCCATCATCTTGCTAATTTTACAGACTTCTCGCAGATGTTTGCACCCTCTTTACTGGCCCTTTTATAAATCTTTTAAAGTATACAGCTCTGATCGCAAACCAGAAATAGATAAATAATACATTAGACAGCGGGGCTGATTTAATATATACAGTTGAGCAGTGCCGTACACAAGGAGAGATGATTGCTGCAGACCCAAGACTGGGTGGGTGAAAAACACGATGCTCACACGCGAGAGCCGAGGGACTCCAGATAGTCTCTGAGGTAGTGATTACTCCAACTGCTCTGTTGAGCCTGCCAGGAAAAAGACGTTTACAGTGCAGGTGACATACTATTATTCTACGAGAAAAATCCCCTCGAGCACTGCCCCTGAGTTTACAAAGATACACATGTAGCAGGTGTAGAGTGTAGGCAGTGCTAACCCAACATGAGCTCAGAGGAAGAGCCCACAGAGAGTTGGAGGCAGAACACAGCTCCACATATTTCATCCTCCTACTCCTTTTATTTATATTGACTGACTGGTAAAAGTATCAGTCACATTTTCAGCTTCCTCACACTTGCCTTGGCTTGTGATGCCACCTGAATCAATGAGATGATTTACAGTAAGTTTTATGCTCAGAGAATTCTTTACAGCTGCAGTGGAACTGAAATTTGGATTCTCCTCAATATTTCTGTGTGAGGAAATATGAATTGTAACAATACTGCAGCTATTGTACATATTTTTCCATTTTTTAAAAGAGGATAAAACAGTTTAGGGGCTCATTTGTGGAAAGAGAGCCCACGCTTGAGCCTCTGGGTGTGTGGTTCCTATGGCAGCTGACATTTGAGGGCTGGCACTGGCAGGAGACACACTGTCAATTTGTGGTTCGTGGTGAACTACTGACAGGAGAATGTCATACTAGACAGTATATTCTACAAATGTTGATGAAGGACATTTTTTTCAACTTTTTCAACAAGCCTAAGCCGTTAACTCTTGCTGTTTTAATATCTGTTAAAACATTTGGGAGCTGTGAAGTTTGTATTCCACTCAGAAAGTGGAACCTAGCCACCTGGGCCAGTTAATGTTTCCTCAAAAAGTGGAAGCTAGCTTAGTCAACTTTGCTTACTAACATCAGCATTGATTCCCCCATTACTTTTTGTTCGCTTAATTTCAGCAGCCCGGTGGGTTGCGTTGATCATGCATTATAGTAAAGATGGGCTCCAGCTAGCATTAGCTGTCTCTTTTTCATGGCTACAGCTAAGACAACAAAATAACAAACTATAAAAACTCACAAAATGTAGATCTGTAACTTCACCCCTTCTTGCTACACCATCATGTTGGGCTCCATTTCAAGATTCAAATCACAGAATCATGAAGTCACATATTGAGTGCATAAATCACAGATGGGACTAAGCAACGGCTAACATCATCAGCCTCCGGCTGCTCAACTGCCAGTGGGCCCATCAGAAATTTTTGAGTTTCCAGAAAAATGGGAAAAGAAAATGCAAATAAGTGCACATCAAGATAGACAGCTGGTGGCACAAATTCTCCAGTAGGTGCCAGTAAACCATTGCAGAGGAGGAGGGTACAAAGACTTTATATAATTAGAAGAACTCCAGTCAAACCTCAAATGATGGAAACCATATAGAAAACATGGAAATACTTCTTTGTTTGTTTGTTTGTTTTTTATCAAGAACAACAATCAACCTGACACAACAATCAAGATAAAGGGGAGATGCTTCAAATGCTTGGCAGGAAATCAATAATCAGTGACGCAAGAAAATACAAATACACATAAAACATCAGCTGAGCTGGCCAACAACTGTCCATGTGTTGGACTCCAGTGGGATTTATCCCAGTTTCCATTTATGGTAAACACATACAAGTATAACCAGGACCCATATGAGCTAAAACAAGCCTAGAGCCAGTTTTCGAGAGACAAGATGTCATAGCACAAGTATGTCTCTGGAGACAGAAGACGAACCATGACTCTGGAGGCACATCTCAGGCCCCGGGCTCAGGTGAGCGGTGAAAACAGACACCAGAAATGCAAAGAGGCCAAAGGGTCATTTATCGAGTTCATTTTGCAACATCCCAACAGCGTTTGAGCACGCGGCACTTGTCCTCCAGCTAACTTTATCAAGAGTGTGGACAATAATGTGCCATATTATCTTTCATGTCCTGCCAAGGGAGGATTTCAGTGTCCCCTCAACTCACTAACACTAAATAAGGATAAATGGACACAGAGACTGGCAAGCTTTAACTGATGGCACACTGGGGCTGGGGATAAGTGTGTTTCATAACCTTCATGAGAAGTGACCCAGGTATTTGACCTATAATGTCCCCTTGAGACGATTACATAGGTCTGTAGGAATTGGAAAGCAACTGCAGACTACTATTAGCCTGTAACAGAAGACAATATTTATATTTCAGAAACGTCTGTATACACAGAAAGGGAATAATGCCCCGAGCAAACGTGATAGTGAAATGACACAGGGCAAACGTCCAACTGAAACACAGGGTGAGATATAAACCACTCAGACAGCCTGATCCCACACTGAGGGGTGAGTCTGAATTCGTCTCATCTCAGGAACATCCTGTCCAGGGATGTCACACCTCCTCCACTCTACACAGGCTGATAGATATCCCCCACCATTATGTAATATGCATCTTTTCCATCCAGCACTCCCTCCTCTTCTTCCCGCTGATGCCAAATCTGTCACGTATGGCCCACGCGTCTGACCACCGGCACACTCAGCCTCAGAGTGAATTCCTGCTGACAGGAGAAGCATGGAGCTTCCAAGCGGGGTGTGTTTATACCTCACGCCTGGCCCCAGGACCCATATGTCAAGGAACAGCACCAGAACAGAAAAACACAGGACTCTGGTATCAGCTCCTCACTGTGAAAACAACCAGCAGTGTCAAAAATCCTCCCGAGTTGAGGAGGGATTTCTGTTCTTTGGGCCAATCATTTAGAAGAGAAAGACTTGAACCCCAGGATTCCCCACACTGCTGTCACTGAGAGTAATTAGGTCTTCATACAGTAACACGGCATGAGGTCTTCTGTTATGTTAAGACATTATAAAAAATAAACTCTGACACTTGTAAAGTCAGCCAAATGAAACACTTAATATTCCAAATAAATTCTAGGAACAACAGCTACAACTAGAAGATTTAAAACAGTCTCCTCCTCACAGCTAGATAAGTGACTATTCTCATATATTGTTACGAACTAAATATCCGCTGATAGGTATGCATACATGTGGTCATTTCAGACCACAGGGACTGAAACAATTCATTCAAATATTTTTTTCTCCCTGGTGGAGACGGCAAGCCTGCAGCAGACGACCAGTCAAATGAGCCGTTCAGCGTGAGTAAACATCACTACATATGGATCTGCTCAACATGTGACAACAGCATGGAGCTAGCTGGAGTCCTAAAGTAACTTGTGCCTAAACCGCCCTGCTAGTGCTGTGTTTCTAGTCAGTATCATTAACACTGTTCATAATCCTGGAACAGACAATCGGACTTTGAAGCTGATGTTGTTCTAGTACACTTTTTCTTCATTGATCTGTCTGCACTTGCTGATGAAGAGGTGATAAGTCAGGGAACCCACATACAGTAAAATTAGCTCCTATGTCCGTTGCCTTGCTGTGGTTTCTGTGGTTACCATGGTCACATTGCAAGCCCAAGTGGCAAGTTATAAAAGTTGTAATATCATAAACTCTAAATGCAACCACAAAGAGCCATATGCAATCATAGGGGTTGTAGCTGCCCTCCGTTTCCCTGCATCAGCAGATAATACCTGCAGCACGGCTGCCATCGAGTTTACATTGATTGGAAGCAGCAACTGCTCACTGTCTGAAGACACCTTCATATGTTGTCCTTTACTGTCACTTCCTCACGCTCTGCTTCCACATGTTTTGTCTCTCCATCTTTCAGACCTACTTTTGCGAAAACTATTTTGATCCAAGGTCCATTAACTAGCTGTTTCTGAATCTTTTAACTGCATTTTACTTTCTAAGATGTTTGTTCAGTTGTCATGGAGATGGCTCAGTTGCTATCACTTCCTATCCATGAGTGAGCCATCTAGAGAAAATAACAGCATTAACAACCTCTGTCTGCAGATGAAAAGTGGGAAATGTGTAGAGAAAAGAAAGCTAATAAGTGGCCCATGATTTATTTGTTATTAAAGTTGTTTTTGTCAAAGCCCTCAGCATGGTGTCAGTGCTTTACAGTAAAAGCATCTTGTTATGGTTATGGTATCCGGTGTATGGCTTTTCACACAAACTGTACTTGATGACATGGTCTTACAATCTCATCTACATGACCCTGTTTCAAAAACATCATATTAGGAATGACTATAATAACCATATTAACACTAAAGACTGTTGTTTTTGGATACAGCATGCTCTCAAGTAATCCACCTGCCCACACACTGTGCATTCAACAGCAAACTGCCAACTCTCAAAACTGAAAAACAAATGATAAAATAGCATGTAAGTGGACTCACGGTTCATAAACTAAACTACTTAGAAAAGCCAGCGTTATATACATTATTTTGTTGGGTTGGAGTCCTGACCACATCTTCAGCAATCTCTCCAAATGCCACAATGTGGTCTCAGTCTAAATAGTGCAGCAGTGAAACAGAAACCACTTTGCCTGAAGCCAAACAACTTGTTGTTCACCGCAGGTGAAACCGAAGCAGGCCACTGTGTGTCAGACGGAGATCCCTGGGTATTAATTAACGGTGCAGCCGAAGCAGAGACAGAGAGAGCAAAAGAAAAAGATTGAGAAAGTGAGAGCGTTCTCTATGACAACTGTTGACAAGCTTTAAATCCTTCACACTCCCCTTCATCCTCACCTCCATCATCAAGCTGTCAGCAAGGACTTGTGGTACCATTTGAATTGTTTATGGAAGTATTAATACACCATTTTAGGGAGTAAAAATAAAGAATCATGTCATTGTGTGGCAGGTGCAGCAAAAGACTGGCAAGGCGGAGGTGCCACATGGATTTGGTGAGGTGAAACGTGTTGTAAGCTGATAAAGAAGGCCTACAAACAGCCTATAGGGCGAATCAGAGAAAGACTGCTGACAATCAGCATGGTAGTACAGGTGCACCAAGAAAGAGCACCGGAGCAGTGGTAAAAATGTCCGTCCTTCAGCAGATATGACACGATCCTATGGACTCACAAGGGCAATGTTCCACACTTACAGGATGTTACTGACCAAAGTCCAATGTTAACAGTTTGCTGGGAAAATCTGATCCACAATGCACAGTGATTAATTACAATCATTATATTGTGTCATCATCGCCACTGAACCACTTTCTCCACCACAGGATTGAAGCAAATGCTGTCCAGTCCATGTACGCAAGTATAGGTGCATCAAAGGTCACATTCAAGTCAACTGTAGGGCAAACTAAGCTCAACAGTCTCATGTATGCATTTAAGGGGCTGATTTCACACAGTTTAAAGACTGATAACAGTCTCAGTATGCTTTTCTGTCACTGTAATTGATAGTTATTTCCACCGATGCATCTTTGTCTCAAGATAATCACCAACTGGAGTTTACTCTGTGTTTTATTTGGCAAATGAAGGAGGCATTATGTTTACAGACACATTTAACCAAAAAGAACATGGAGTATCCCTACGAATGCCTGTGATGTTGATATAAAGTGGCTGCACTGTGCTACATCTACACTACATCTAGACAACAATCTGGCTCCAGCTGGATTTTCCATCCAGACTGCTGTCTAAGAGAAAGAGACTATATTCATCTTAAACTGTCCCACTTTCCAGTCCATAAAAATCAGACATCTCCCAAACCAGAGCCTCGCCTTGGACCCCATTTATAGGAGCAGAGAGCCGACTTTTCCAGCCAGACCTGTCACACACACACACACACACACACACACACACACACTTGGCCTGTTGGATCCCGGTTCCATCTCCCATACACAAACACGTACTTTTCTCTGTGCACCCGCAACTCAACATCAAATTCTGACAGACATGCATCCACTACAACTGTAGAGTGGCATGGATAAGGTTTCTGATGCCTGCAGCTTCTATTGGCCTCTCACTAAACAGCTGTCAGATTATATAAAAACCTTCATAGCACTTGACTTAACCTGTCAATGCTCAAAATACAAGTTTTATACCAGCTATGGATAATTCATTAATAAGAATAACTGACTAAATATACATAACAACGTAGGGTGAAATTACTTCAGTACTATTTTTCGGCTACTTTAGTGGATACTTGTCAAGAAAATTGAAATGTCTTACTGTGTCTTTACATTTCTCCTCTGCAATGCATATTTCCTATGGGAGGTATATATCTCAGTAACCAATACCGACCACTACTGCAAAACGAGGTGTCTTGCTTTAATAAAATTAAGTACAAAGTGAAAGGCATTTCCTCTGCTGAGTTCATTAATCTGCATATGTCAGTGTCTTATCAAGCCTATAGCATGGCCACCAAAAAAATGTGGCTGAGCTGTAAATTAGTTGTCAGTTTGGACTGATAGTCGGACACTTCAATCAGTGAGTTAACTGGTTTTTGATAGTGTGGTATCAAACAAATCAGTTGTTAATACGGTTTGTGTGCAGATATAAAGTGGAGGTTCTGCTGACATAAATATGTTTGTGGAGTCCTGCTACCTGGTTTTAAAGAGCATCAAATGACAGAAACGCAGCCCAGATACACCAGCAGGTTAGCACATTGTTATGGCTTATATGTTAGCCATGTGCATATTGGCCAATATGTTAGCCAAACTGGTTATTCACACAACAAGCAGACATATACTTTGTGTAAACTGAAATACAATGAGTTACAAGTGGCTGAAAGCTGCATACAGCTACACAAATCAGTGTTAATTCTACACAAGCTTGGCAACACTAACAGCTATTAAGCTTTTCTGAGTAATTTGATTTGATTTTAAGGTGAATTCTATATTCTATATTTTTACTATATTTTTACTGTCTATATTCTTTATTTTCACTGTCTATGTTCTATATTTTTATACTGATTTTTTTATACTGTAGGCAAGCAAATGCATTGACATTTCGTTCTGTATACTCTTGTATATCTGAATGACAATAAAGTCTGTCTAAGTCTAAGTCTGAATTGTTAACCATGGTCAGCATCTTAGTTTGAGGGATGGCAATGACATTCATTTTCCAAAGTACTGGACAAATCAAAACTTTGGCCTCTTGATGGAACTAGATGATAATCAGAGCATAACCAGTTTTATTAAGTTTAGTTATTGTAATTCATCCTAGGGCGACCTGAGTGTCTGCACCAATCTGAATGGCAGCTATTCAAATACTTGTCACAATATTTCAATCAGTATTTTCTGCCTGGAACAAAGTGGTGGATCAACCGACTGTCCTTCATTGCCACCCCTTAAGCCATGCTGCTCGCGTGGCTAAAAATATGGTTTAGCAGAGCTTTAAGGCTTGGCTAGGAATGGACACTAAAACTGCAATATCTTTGTCTTTCGTATCCCTTCGGATGGAGCGCAACCCGTAATACTTCGTCAGACTTCTGGTAACCATCAGTAAATCCTGGCCAAAGCCCAAAGGTTGTGGCCCAGACGCTTTAAAACACCCCGACACACGCTAACAATCATTCACATCATTCCTCAATCACTTTTTCCTTTTAGTAGAGCAGCTATAGGGCTTTTATATAATTCAGTTCTTTATGTAGGCTATTGTTGCTTCATTTTAGCATTTTACTTTTTGTATTTTAGCGTTTTGTATTGTTGTTTTGCTGTCTATCAACCACTTTGGATTTGCATGAAAACTTAGACATGAACAGAGCTATCTTGGCAACACAATTTCATATATAGTGTCTCTATCAGCATCAGTCCACAGCCAGAGCATCTTGTCTCCTCTGTATAGAGAAACGGGTCGAGGAGAGGAGATACCTGACCACAGTGAGAGCTGTCATTGCAATGCTGACAGACTGCTGCTTAATATAGACGAGGCCAAACAAAAGCACAAGGCCTTTCATACTTGGCTGGTGGAGCTTCTTAAAATAGAGGGCCTGGTATCGATATGAAGAAACGATATTCTGGTACTGACACCCCAGGGAACGTGAGGTCACAGCACCAACGGCACAAACACTAGAACCTGAGAACATTGTCTGCGTGTTCAGTTTACTGGCAGCAGGAGCTAAACCCATCTGTGACAAATGTTTGGGGAGTTGATGTCAGGCATGCTCTCCAGGGCCAAATAGTGCAGGCATGCATGTACGCACATACACTCATATATTTTACAACAAAAGTAACAGCGAAAGAAAATATTTGATACAATTCAAAACCCATTGTCGTGGTTATGAGCTATGGTCATGAGTCACCGAGAGAAAGTGATCACGGCCTTCACTTGGAGATCGGACATCCATTAAAGGTGTGATTATGCCTCAACCAAAGTGCTTGTGAGAAGGTCAAACGATATCTATTATCTGACATCAAAATAGAGGTGGCTGCATCCAACAATCTGACCATCACGCCTACTTCATGGAGCAATTGGCCAGGTGTGCAAAGGTGAGAAAGTAAGCAATGAAGCCATTTGTAACACAATTACTTCTGTAACTTTTCACATGTACTGCAACACTGTGAATACCTTTGAGGAGAAAATATGCACCACCATCAGCATTTTATAAGGAACACCATGTCTTGCCTCTCCATGATGGCAGCATTTCCACCCTTTCAGAAAGAGCTGGGAAGTATGCGGCTGGCGAGGGAACATCTGAGCTACGTTATTTAGTCTGCTGTCATTGCAACCCAGACCAGGATATGCGGTACAAAATGGCAGGATGGATTAAATTGAGATAGTTCTCACAACACAGTATATAATTCTGTTCTGCTATCACCAGGACCTAAACATATTTCAACATGCTGGCGCAGAGGAAGGTACAGAAGGGTTACAAATGAAAGGAAAAAACTTTCTGAGCACATTTATTCTCACCACAGAACAAACCCTAATATTGTCCTAATGTACTAAAAGTACAGACATCGCCACTCAACTGTGGTGTGCAAAATAATTAATTTTGGAATCGAAGACTTGTACCACTGGGCCTCATAGTATGTGAATATGCAGAGTACAAAAGCTGCCAAGCTGCCAAAAATACCTCAACTCTTCTTCATGGTCCACTTACAATTTGCATATCATATGTATGCCACCAACCAAGCACTGAGCAGACATACCTTAAAGCTAAACACTGATTTGATGAAGTGCAAATTCTTCTACAGGTCAGAATATTGGGTGAACAGTATGACATAATGAAAAAATAAACTTACTTGCTGATGGATTAGAAATGCATCAGCAGCGCATTTAAGACTGTGCAACATTTAACATTTTGAGAAGGCACTTTAATGACCGGAGTTTTAGATATAACTGAATTGTCAATGTTTTGGTTTCACTGAAAATGTCATTTCAATGATACTAAAACACATTTATTCATTAAGTTCATGATGAAACTTGTGTTTTCTTTCCAGATAATGTATTCCTAAGCTGTTTGAACTGATGGTATTACCCACCTACAGAGCTGTGAAGTGACTGGCATTAATGACTGCCCCAAATCGGTCTGATCAACCACAGTGAAAAAAGTAGGGCTGAAAGTCAAAAGCAGTATTGTTTCTATACCCACAGAGTTTCTGTACTACAGGTACCCTTTACACTTCATCTAAAGTCACCAAAACCATTAGGAATCTCTAGGGGCTTTCCAGCCAGTAGTCAAGGACTAACCAACCTTTCTTAGATTAGACTGATAACATTATGTCAATACTGAGGTAAACAATGTAGGTAAATATAAGGTACAAAGGTAAAAAAATCAATGAATACAATTAAATGCACTTATATGTTCAATGAACTTAATTAATTATCCTTCCTAATTAAAAAGAGTTTATTTTAAAGTGTACCAGCACAAACAAACAAAAACCAGAAAAGTTGTGAGCATTTTAATGGGACATGTGAGCCTGCTGTTAGTGACAACATGACTTGACCCCCTTCAACTCATACATGTGTGCTATCTGGTGCGACGGCTGCTGGGATAAAGGAATTCCTGCTCTGTTACTTTTGCAACTGGGCGGCCAAAGACGGCTGCCCGATGGGAAGGCCTGACGCTCACTGAACGAGACAAGTGACAAGTTTAACAGATTTTCCTTTTTTGAGAGGAAACTGCTTTTGTAG
Organism: Scortum barcoo; assembly: GCA_023238725.1. Lineage (NCBI taxonomy): Eukaryota > Metazoa > Chordata > Actinopteri > Centrarchiformes > Terapontidae > Scortum > Scortum barcoo. Next base: position 26,989,127 of record CM041552.1, read on the forward strand.
ATGTCACTAAGTTTTGATGAGCTAGTTCTTCTGGGCAACATTAGCATGGCCATGCTAACGCAGGATGCAGAACATCATGATACACTCAATAACAAATATAAAAAGAGAAATATTTCAAAATAAAATGCACATATTCAAAGGAGGCTAGGTTTCATGTACATGAACATGTTAGTGTGTCAGCATACCTTAGCAGAAGAATTTGGTTACTTTTTTATATATAAATGTTATATATATATATATATATATATATATATAAATAAATAAAATGTTTTTTAGGTCCTTTGTGTCAAAGTATCGGAAGAGTGGAAAGTATGATCTTCTTTTTATGTTACTTGAATCTGTCTAGTTAAACTTGCTATGACATTTTCTCTTGACAAAAGTGTTGAACTGACAGATGGTCGAATAGTCTGACAGACATACCAACAGCCCCCACATCACCAGAGACACATCTTTAGCAACCTTCAGACTCAAGTCTACACTTGCACATTCACTGTTAGTTATACAAATTCAGCTTTTGTTACTAAACTCTATTTGATTTAATTTTATGTGCTTATCTAAGTCTGTTTTTTAACTGTCTGTTGGATTAATGAATCTTTATCTTTTTTTATTTCGATTTTTATACCTTCCTGTAGAGATAGGTGTTACTGAAATCATTTTTTTTAAAGTACTCTTTTGTGGCTTCCCACGACTGTTGAATGTAGTATGAATGTAGTATTTCACCTGTTAATGAGGGTCCCAAACAGCAGCCTGATGGTCCGCTGAATGTTTTCTGTGCACAGCCAGCTCCACTGCTTCTCCATCAGCAGACAGAGGATGTTCAGAGCCACTTCGGCCAGCGGCGTCTCAGATGCTGTGCACACAACACACAAGACACAAACAGCAAAGAACAACTCACTATGACATACTACAAGATAATTAATGTGTTACAGGCAAATATCAGTCTATAATAGTCTGTGTGTTGGTATAGCATGCAAAAGCAGCATCTGACAGACAGTAGGAGCTTATAGAGACACATATGAGTATGTGAAACCAAACATTACAATCTGTTTCAGGGAAATACACTTCCTGTGTGTGCATCTCCTGAACATGCAGGTCCAGTAGTCAACACTCTATTGCATACATGTATTAACACTGCCCTCATGTGGTCAGACTTTGGTGCTGCTGGTTCTGCTGAGGATAATTTGTTAGAATCTACTATGCTTTACTACATTGACATGTTTTATTGCTTTGGTTAGCATAATCCTTTTATTACTATCTGCAGGATATAACTAAATTGATGTTTATTAAGTGGCCAAGTGAACAATGGTAAACTGAGGAGGCTTGTTTGCACATGCTTGAAAAGAATACGCTCACGGAGTGAAGCTCAGAGTGTAACAAACCCTCTCTACACAGCACATATAGGTTCAAGGTTGACAATATATGTATACACTGCCAGCCCACTTTATTGGCTACACCTTTACAATCGAATGCAATTTATTTGCCATTTTTTACTAAACTTTTCCTAGCAGTGTTCATTTAACTTTGTGACTATATTTACCATTGAGGTCCTAGTTAGTGGTGCTGTTGTACTCGACTGAATTATCTGTAATTTTCTAAAATGTTTTGTATAGTTTGGTACTCTTGCTCTTTGGTTTGCAGTGTATGCATGCTTTCTTCTAACAGAAGTTCCCAGGAGTTTCCAGCCACTCGTATGTACTTCTCTTTCTTGGATCATATGACTGGCAGAACCTGACATTGCTGTATAGATTACATTCAACTCCACTCAAGCTTGACTGCTTATCCATCATAGCCCAAAGTTCAAGTTTCAATTTTTTATCTTGAATTTTAGTACCTGAATTTTACCAGTTCAGTCCAATTTGAATAACTTGAATTTTGGGTCCCACTTGAAATTTTAGATCCCAAAATGAGAAGTGGAGTTTTACAAACTTCAATATAATGTTTTGAAACTTTAACTTTACCTTTTGCAAAGAGGAAATTTCAAACCATATAAATTTGAGAAGTATTATGACATCTACATATGTGCTGTGAAAGTATCATATTAGTACTCTGTAAACTGTCAGTCTGGTAACTTTTAAAGTGGAACATTTCAGGGTCTGGTCTGAACTAGGCACATCATTCACCATACATTCACCTTGACTGTCTGGAAAAAAAGCAGTCCTTTAAAGAGACAATGACCAGACGCCCAACAAGGAAGACATGCAATTTGGATTCAATGTCTCATTCCAAAGAGTTGAGGACAGCTAACAGCTATAGGTTAGGGCTAACACTGGGCAAGGTCCCTTCATCAGGCTGCCGATGATCAAGAAAACATATTTAGAGGAAGACAAGGCAAAGCTTCTTTAAACTTAAATAAACCTTATGTCAACTGATCTCTGGGAATTAAAAAAAGCTTTTAAAAGTGTCCAGGCAGCAAGATAAATCACATTGTTAGTTCTTTGAGTTTTATGTTGAGAATTATTTTTCACCATACCAAAAAAGCTTTCCAAATTACATGTCATTTTAGGTTTTTAAAGATATAAACAAAAATCAAATAGTGATAAATATCAAAGTCACCATATTAAAAACTAAAACTTCTGTGACATGACAACTTACAGTGGCCGGTTGTCATGCTAACACAACACGCTTTCCGGCTCAGGGCGACGCTTTTTCCAGAGCTCAGCAGTCACACAAATAGTGCCACTCAGGGAAAGCGATGGAAAGATTTGATGTGAACGGAGCTCAAAGAAACGGTGATACATCTCAGCCCTCAACACAGGCTGACAGGACTGAATCTGCCCAACAACAAAACAAAAATCAGCCTCAACAGTACTACCAACAAGACAAGTTTAGGCTGCTTGTGGAAAACAAATATCCATCAGTGTCCAATAGCACATTCACTGTGGTATTCTGCATTACCCACATTACAGTATATATGTGATGTGGCTCTCTTATCTCTGGTACATATGAAACAAGAAAAGGCACGTCTGGGCTGCCATGCTGAACCAGCTGCCATCATGACTCGACCCTGGATATGTGGCAGAAAGACACATATGTACATTACATTGGAGGTGGTTGCCAATGGTAAATGAGCCACCAAATCTCTCAGCACTAGTTTGCCTTTATCATTTGGTTTAAGTATGTCAGTACTGAACTATGCTGCTAAACTGCCCTGTTGTTTGACCTTCCTTACTACTACAGTTTTCTCCAGGGTGCCAATCACATCTGGTCAGGGACACCTGATGAAAACTGTCCTTTTGGCTAATTATGGCCTATTTACAGAAGTGATTATTAATATGCACTGTCCCTGAGAAATAAACTGAATAAAAACTGAAAACAATATGTTAAAGATGTCTTAAGATGACGGAACATGTAATCTGTAATAACTGTGTGTGTTATTTCATCAAAAGAATTATAGTACATAATTGATAAAAATTCACTTTCAGTTGCTTGCAGGCACCTGCCCACTCTCTGAGGAGTCAACTTATCTCACATTCCAACATCATTAAGTCCCCCCACGCTGACCAATTGATATTGCCGCACAGTGCTTATCCACGTCAGTGAATGGCACGTTAATGGAACTTTTAGGTTTTGAAAATGAAAAATGAAAGGACTGTCACATCAGGCCCCATGTGTTTTTGTCTCTTCAGCCACAGCAGCATGCTAAGGGCTGCCACTGTACGAAGCAGTCTGATGATTCTGATGAGTGACTGGACTATGGAACAAGATGGTTCCTCTGTAATCACGAAGAAATACTGAATGGAATTTGGTCAAGTTGAGCAGACGGGAAAGTAGGAAGGCACAACAGGGAGTGAGTCAGTGAGTTGGTTAGACAGAAAGGAAATCGAAAGCAGACGAGCCAGGATGAGTCAGACAAGCAGACATGATGATTGCAGAGATTATGACAAGAGGTTTGGAGGCTAAGATTCAAGTTCACAATTGGATTTTAGCTCAATAAAAATATTTGACTAAATCTATATAAGATTATCCACCTAACTGGGTAACCAGATCTCCTTTTTTGCACTAGACACTGAACTGCTATCCAACACTGGTATGATGATTCCTCCACTAGTCCAGACATAGACCATTAGACAAAGCTCTTGTGAGGCTATCAAAAGTTCCCTGATATTAGAATGAGTCCCCATCCTTTAGGTGTAGCATCTACGCTACGAGCATCATCTCTGTTGCTGCGATGCTGTGTTGGCAGTTGAGTGTGTCTGTGGGTGATGGGGTGTTTCAGTTTTTTTTTTTGTATCTGTGTGCTTTAAAGTCAATCTGTTTATGTGATCTTTAAACTCACCAATTGCAGATTTATTTGAGACTTGTACCAAAGTATCCCTTTTCCCCTGTTCTTACCAGGTTCCTGACTGCGCTCTTCTCCCAAGCTGTCATCCAGACTGCCTCCAAATCCTTTTACCTCTGGACTGAGCTCCATCTCTAGCCCGGCTCTGAGAGCCACTTTTTCTTGTTCAGTGATGAAGGTTTGCAGATCTCCCAAAGACATCCCATTAAACACCTTTGACAGGAGAGAAGAGAAGGTGGGAAAAAAATACATTTGAATCATATCTTCATTAGATCAATGAAGCAGCAAATATCTGTAGTGCATATCAAATCGTAATGCTAGTTACTTACTGTGCTGGTTTGCTCCCAACTGAACACAACCGGAGGTCTCATATCCGAGCCATTTATAAAGGGGACGTTTTTACTGGAGAACTTCAGACGAGACCTGGGATCATACAAACAAATGAACATGCGCTCAAAAGAATCACTGTGCAATGATTACACCTTCATTAAGAAGGATGAGACTTATCAGAGATTTCACACTGTAACAATCATTATCTTAGTGTGGTAAAACAGGCCCTGCGTTATAATACACAACCCTCTCTGCTACAAAGGCAGTAGAGCAAGAAGCTTTGCCAGGAGGGTACAACACAAGGAGATGACTGAAACTGGCACTCATAGTCTGGCAAGTGCTAAAGGGTACAGAGGTAAAGCAGGTTCAAGGCTGGCCACTCGTGTTACACCTTCCACCCCTACAGGAAGTGTCTGTTAAATCTCTATATGGGTTTGTGTTTTCGGCATGTGGATACAAGTTGATCTGGATCTCTGGAGTCATACTTCTTCTTGTCAGCGCTTATCTTCCCCCCATCCACCTCTGCCTCATTATCCTCTGTTGGGCTCTGAGGTTCTGAACGAGGAAACGCTGTCTTCAGGGTGTCCACAATGGCATTCACTACAATCTAAACACAAAAACACACATGCATTCCATTATTAACCCAAGAGAGGCCTAAGCATAAGTCACAGTCTGATTATTGCACCTTCATTCTTTTATCATAAGGTCAAGTATTATTCCATTGTGCCATATGGAGGTATTCAGGACCAAACCTTGTCAATGCGTGAGACAATAAAAGGTTTCTTGACAAAAGCGATCCTGGCGTCTGTATTGAGAGCCAGAAACTCCTGCATCTCTTCACTGTTGGCTATTTCTGAGATAGCACAGAGTTGCTGAAAAAGAAGACAGACTGCTGGTCTACAACTTTAGAGATCAAACACAATTCAACATGTTACATTGGGCCAACAAATACTAAATGAATGTAGTCACATATCAGTCCACTAACCTTTAGAAAGGTCTCCAGAAGCCCTTTCCTGGCCTCTATCTTCTCACTGTCCATGTTTCCAAACGGCATGTCTGGAAATATTTTCTTTGGCCCTTTCACACCTGAAACACAGATAAATCAGATTACAATGAAATCCTGGATGCTGGTTCAAGTACCAAATGTCAACCAAACTGGATCCTTAACATGGTTAAGAATTCAGCAGTAAATCCAGGTGTGTTTGTAGACCAAGCATGGGCTTTTCCAAGTCAGACTAGGGCCAACTAGGCCACTGAGCACACTGGCTGCCCCAAATAGCACCAAAGGGTTACAGATCTTCACTTCAGTAAACAACAGCTGATCCATAGTCCGTCCTTCTTACCTTTTATGAGTTTCCGTAGATCTGTTTTTTCTTCCAGACGTGTCTGCAGGTTGAGGAACTCGCTGTATCGTCTGTTGACCATGTGATAGGCTACCGGCTGAATGGATGATGGATTCTCACAGCCTGACGGTACGACGTAAGCATCTTCAGAACCTGGCTGGATGCTTCCTGGGTTCTCACAGCCCATCGCGGTCTCATACTGAAAACCAACACAACAAAGTATAAAGCTTCTTTGTCCTGTAATAGTTTAGATTGTGTGTCACATATTGCAGTTTGTGGCTTGTGTATTGAAGTTTCTGTAATATATCACTGTAGCAATAGTTAAGATGTTCATATTGTTTCCTTTAATTTCCATTTGGCATTTTTTTCATTTTCAGTTTCTTTGATCTAAACTGAAGTCTTTGCATTTGATATGAATCAGCAATTTGCAAGAGCTCTGATTAAACACAATGGAATTTCTGATGGTAAACTGAATATCTCTGGGTTTTGGACTAAAGGTTGGATAAAACAAGCATCCTAAATATGTTACCTCAGGTTCTGGAAAATTGCATGGGTATTTTTCCCTATTTTCTTGCAGTCCTCTACTTCATTGCCTCTGTTAGTGCATCACTGCTACACTGTCCACACCCACATAGAGGACCCACTGATAAAAACTAGGGGCTACAAGTAGTCGAAAACTCCACAGGGTAACTTGAACTTTTTAATTCTTCATTTTTAACGTTTAAGTTGTCTTTAAACATCTCTTTGGGTTGTGATGTGTGGGCCTTGCACAGCACAGAATAACTGGATGGTTACACGCATGAATGAAGTAATGAATAATGAACAGAGGAAGGTAGATACATGTATGCATCAAGTCCTGTCCTTACTTTGATAGTGTAAAGGGTGTAGGGGTGTGAGCCGGTGCCACGATGTTCCTTAGCTGTGATGGTGCCAGTGATACGGAGGTTCTGGATGATGACTGGCCCATCTGGGCTGCTTAGGGGCTCAAAACTGAAGGACGGCATGGGGGAAGAGCCTTGCAGCGGACTGACTTCAGTCAGCTCATTGGGGATCCCCAGCCCAGTCTGTTCCACACCCAGAAGCAGCTCTCTGCTGGGGTTTACAGAAGGAGAACAACCCTCCCTCTCCAGGTCCTGAAGGCTGCTGACAATAGGAGTCCCCACTGCCATCCTAACCGTTGAGGGGCCACAGCCATTAGGATACTCTACCGGTTCTGAATTCACAAGAACTTTAGGGCAGGATCCGTTTACTGGACTGGGCAAAACATCCTCCTGGTCTAGACCATTACTGTTTTCTACAGACACAGCACACTCTTTCTGTCTGTCATACAGGCCCTCCTCTTGGCCTATCATGACAAGGGAATCCATTGAACTCTGTTTATAGTCAGCCAAAGGAGAATCAAGGTCAGAGTCATTTTCCTGGTAAAATGGGTTTGACTTGCTTCCTCGCATGTAATGCCTTAAAAAGGTTTGAGTAGGTTCTTCTTCTTCAGCATTGTTCTGCGGACAGCCCACGTCCTCGGAGTCAATCACATCGTAGGCGGCGAGCTCAGGCGTGGCCGTCTCTGTGTCATTGACCGGTTCAGTGTTGGATCTTAGTGGAGGAACTTCATTATTCTTCTGAGGTACACATGTTGTCTCCTCTAATGGGGCGAGCTCTGACTGAGCAGCGGGTGGTGAGAGGGGTAGTGACGAAGCTGGTGGCTCTTTTGCGACTGGCTCCTGTGGTTTGCTTGACTTGCCGAATATTTCAATCAAGAGACTGTTTAACCAGTCAGGGTCGGACAGTTTATCAATGAAAGGGAGCAGAACGTTGCAGGTGATGAGCTCTCCGACAACAAACCGTCCGGTGCAGGTCTCCAAGTGAGGTGATGGCACCAAAATATGCAGCAACAAATCTACAACTGCTCTGGTGTAGTTTACTCTCACCGTGTCACTGGTTGTGGCAAAATGAGGCGTGGTAACACTTGAATATGCTTTCCACAACCGCTCGCTCTCATTGCTCCACTTTGTCAGAGGCTTTTGCTCTTTGGCCACCAGCTCCTTGGCTCTGATGTAGTCCTGCAGGTGGCAGCCAAACAGAGCAAGGATCTTCTGGGTCAGCCCCTGTGACAGTTCAAAAAATGACACATCCCATTAATTCCACTTTTAGTTTTCAAAATTTAAATGTGAATTTAATCTTTTTTTTTCTGCCACAAGCAAATGACTGAGTAAACTGATTTCAATACAGCCACTGATGCAATACAGTATATACTCTACTATTTTTATCTCAACTCTACTTTTTTTTTTTTTCTTTTCAGAATTATCATTATCATAAAGCAGAAGGTATGAGACAATGCATTACCCTATAAATGTGTGGACATTTGTGGTTTATAAGATGAAGTCTGTGTTATAATTATATAAACATTATATATTATATATTATATTATTGTAATATAATCATTTCAAACCATAGCCAGTGGTGGCTATAGGACATTGGTTACCAAAGTCAAAGTATCTAAAGATTAATGTAAGGGGTCAGAAGATAATTAAAGGTATAAGAAAGTTACACAAAAATATGTCTATTTTCTTTCACTGTTCTCTAATGTTTCCTTTTCTTGTGAAATACTGGAGACTTTCAGGTCTTCCCCTTTTGGTTGAACTGATCATGCCTCATGTCCATACAAAGGTTAGAACTTGTGATTCATGGTCACAAGCTACAAAGGTTGGGAACAAATGCCACAAAATTCTGCCTAATTTTGAGAGAATAAAAGACCAGAATGGCTATTGTTTATTCATACATCCATCAACACTCATGAAACTTTGTCTTGTACATATATGTAAATTAATTAACTGCTGTATCAATAACAGTAATACACTTATGAATAATAATGCATATAAGAGAGACAACTATACATTTAAAGCTTTTTAATGCATCTAAATATCCAGTTAAGAATCACAAGTTCCCCTGTTCTGTACAAGTACGTGTAAAACAATTGTAATAATTAGGCAATTAAAATACCAGGTTACTCCAGCAGAATATCTAGTTGTTTTAACCTTGTTTCTCTTAAATGCCAGAATGGTTTTAACATGATGTTTAGATGTGTAACAAGTAGGATTTGCATTTTCTAAACACTTTGAAGGTTTGAAGCACTCCAGTCTCTGGTGGTCCAATGTGCTAATGATCTGGCAACTGGTCACTACATTTTCTGAGCCCCTCACCTCACACCCTACACACTGCTGCCCAAAGGTTAACACTCAGAAAAAAAAAATCCAGGCAGAAAGCAGAGTCTTTAGAGATACAGACACAACCACAATGGGTCATAAGTGATGACTGAGTGAGATTATTTTTGAGTATTATTTTTTAGGAAATCCTACTTGTTACACCTTTAATAAATCAGGTCACTTCAGAAACACTACCAATACCCATTTACACAAAGCTCAGGTAAGCACTCAGCAACTCTGCAAAAGCTGTAAACACTGATGTCTTTAGATCAAAGTACCTTCCTGTCGACCTGTCTTGCACGTATTTTCAGCTCCATGGCCATAGAGATCATGGCCTGTTGAACCTCTGTTTCGAAAGCACTCTCAGAGGACACAGTAGAGTACCAGGAGCTGACAAAGTCCCTGATGATTTTGCTCACTGTGTTATGGATCTCCTGGTCCAAGTGATGCTCATCCTCCACAGACGGTGGAACCTAAAATTTAGCAATGGCAAAATAAGTGGCATTGGAACGAGAGACAGGCGCCAATTTCCCTCAAAGCAAGCAAGGCAACAATTACCTTAGCCCAGTACACCCAGTACAATGTTTACAACCATGCCTTCAAGAGGAAAATGAAACGTTAACCACACTTTTACCTGCTCCAGTGTGATAAACCTCTCCAGGTGAACCACACTGTTGGACTCCAGGACGGCCTGCGAGCCGAGCCAGCCGCCGAGCACCACCAGCAGGCTGGTGAACACGCACAGCAGCCAAATGTTGACCAGCAGGTGGAACAGCACCAACCAGGCCAACACCACACCAAAGCCCAGCAGGCTCCTCTGTCCCAGCACCTCGGCCATGGAGGCCTTGTGGGGGCTACTGTCTGCCTCGACACCCTCGGGAGAAGATGGAGAGCTCATGCATGCCAGAGCAACCTCACACCTTGACAAACAAAAGTACAGATTGAGCATAAGATTCAAAAGAGACAGAGAATATACTTGCACTTCAGTTTGTGATCAACAGGAATTAAAAAGATGAATGCATGGTCAAATGATCCTCCTGGGGGGGCAGAGGAAAAAAACACACTGTTCGGCTTCTCCTGATCTCTTTTCCTTAAACTGTGTGTATTCTGGTACTGAGATTACCCAGAGAGGAGAGTGCAGTCTAAACCTGGCATCATAATAAAACACTGCTTAATCTCATCGTAAATCCAGGAGTGCTCATTAATAGTAAATAACTCATTTCATTTGATGTAATTACAAAGCTCACACACATCTCTGCTAGCTGCTGACGTCAGTTTGGGCCATGTCTCGACAGCGATGTTTATTAGCTTGACTATCCACCCAGCCCGCATTCACTCACACGAATATCCCTTGTTTATTTGGATCAGTCTGAATAACGCGTGTGACTGACGTTGCCCCCGATACACACAATTATCTGCTCCGGCGAAAAAACGCGGCACCAACCCCCCCTCGTAAGATGGTCAATTTACAGTGTATTTGTTGCACGACACGAACACGCCCGATGAACATGGTTTTAAGACCTAACGGACTCCATTACATGCAACAGCACATCATTCGGCATACATGTTAGCCGACCTATACCAATATATTTCAATATAATCTCTAGTTTGTGATAAAGTTGACACTGCAGCACGCTCGCTGTCTCCACCCTCCACGGTTCGTTAGTGGTGGGAGGATAGAAATTAGAGGCTAGGGGATTCAAGTCCGAATATTAGTGACATAATGGCTTTGTCGTGTACTACATTAATGCCGAAACGAAGAGAAGCCTCTGGCTCTTTGTTTGAGGTCTTTAATAATGTCCTGGAAGGTGTCACTCCTTGCCAATAAGCGCATCTACTTTCAATTGCGACATTTTTGGCTAGAGGCACGTTGCGTTATGCTGCGACTGAAAGACTGAAGTATAGTAGATGTTTCCCAATCTATCTGTCTGTCTGTCTATTTATCTGTTTTTATAAAGAGAAAATATTTAACCTGCACGAGCTGTTATGGCACTCAGTGGGAGGTCTCGTGAGCGTTTTGATGTCAACTCTTTCATCTGGTTTGTTTACTTCCTGTATAGTGACGCATGTTCAGAGCCTGCCCGTGGCTCCTTACGCACCCACAATGCTTTGCAGGAGCGAGCGTGTGGTTCTCAAGAAATATGAACAAGTTAGACCTAAATTCATAACCCGATGTGTAAATTCTACATCCACGGAGAAAACACAGATTGTTTCGCTGGCACTCGACAACTACAGCTCCCATAAGGCAATGTCAGCGGCTAAGGCTCAGGGGATATGAAGTCTCATCACGACAGAGAAGTTGTGCTGAGCATCTCTGAGACGTGGAAACATTTGACCACAGGTCATGTCAGAGATGTCCTGTGAGGTTTGCTTCTTCTCTTCGTGTAGAGGTGAACTGGCATAAAGTACAGTGTTGATAAATACTGCTTATGAACACTCATCGTGACTCCAGATACAAATGAGAAATGTTCCAACCAAACAGTCTAACACTCAGAGAAAGGTCAAAAATCATGCACTTATCCTGTACAGATTGTAAAGCCCTTTTTAGGCAAATTTGTGATTGTGACACTAGACTATAAAGATAAAATGGATTTGAAGCTCATAGCAGCGATTAGATTTCATCTCACTATAATCTCACTGTCTGAGCAGAGTTGGGGCTTATCCTTTATATCAATCCAAAAAGCTGCATTCTTTTAAAGAAAGTGCTTTGCAGAAAATTTACATTTGAAAAGGAAAATGTGGTTTTGACTAACTGCTAATAACTAGTGTAAGAGCAATGAGCACATTTTGCCTCATCCCTGTCCATCTAAAAGAGCTGCGTCAAACTCCACTGGACTTTCACTGAAATAATTCTCATTTCCTCATAATCATTAAAACTCTTCCTCACTGTGGGGTTTCCGTGAGTGTTTGTAGTAGATGTCCTCTTTTTAGCAGTTCAGGTGTATTTTATATTGTAAGCGGGGAAGTTTTGTTGCTATTGTTACTGAGTTATCTGTCGTTCTCGATTAGTAAGCTCTTGTATGTATTTTTCTCTCTCACATTGATGCCGTGCCACACTCTGACCTATAAAGCCACAAAGTAAACCAGAATGGCACAGCAAAGTGTGGGAAAGTCTTCACTGCAAAGCACACAAAGTACCTTTAAGTTGTTTGCACAGAAGAGGGAAGTCATGAATATTGCAAAAGTTGAAATAGAATATATATAAAATAGGACAGATAAAATAAAATATAATATGAAGTATAATAGACAGGTTAGTAATGTAATAAATAAATGTGCTTAGTGAGAAGCAGTTACAGATAAAGACGGAATGTGCACATGTCTGCACATGGTTTGTTGTTAGTTTGGTGTTCCCCTGTCTGTTGAAGTGAGAGTGAGCACCACGGTGAGATCCAAAGAGCTGTCTGAGGCCCTCAGAAAAAAGATTGTGGCTGCTTATGAGTCTGGTAAGGGATTTAAAAAGATATATCAAAAGAATTTGACATCAGCCATTCCACCATCCGGACCATCAATGAAAATTGTTTACAAGTAGAGGACCTTCAAAACAACTGGAGGACATTCAACAACACAACTGCCACCATGCCCAGGTCTGCCCGTCCAAGCAAGTTCATCCCCAGAGCAGACCGCAAGATGCTAAAAGAAGTCATTAAAAGTCCTTAAAATATCATCACGGGACCTACAGCAGGCTCTCGCTACTGTCGATGATGTGAAAGTGCATGACTCTACTATCAGACAGAGACTACACAAGTTTGACTTTCCTTTGCTCTCTAAAAAGAACATTAAAGGCCAGACTGAAGTTTGCCAGAGAGAAACATAGACAGAGACCAGGTCTTCTGGAGTAATGTTCTTTGGACAGATGAGTCTAAAGTTGAATTATTTGGACACCAGAACAGAAGACATGTTTGGTGTAAACCAAATACAGCATTCCAGGGAAAGAACCTCATACCAACTGTGAAGCATGGAGGTGGAAGTGTCATGGTTTGGGGATGCTTTGCTGCAGCAGGACCTGGCCAGCTCACCATCACAGAATCCACCATGAATTCTACTGTGTATCAGAGGGTGCTTGAAGAACATGTGAAACCATCTGTAAAAAAATTAAAGCTGAAGCGGAACTGGACACTGCAACATGACAATGACCAGTAAATCCACCAAGGACTGGCTGAAAACTAAGTGGAGAGTGGAGAGTCCTGGAATGGCCCAGTCAAAGCCCGGATCTTAATCCCATTGAGGTGCTGTGGGGTGACTTGAAACCCCTCAAACATCTCACAGCTGAAAGAATTCTGCATTGAGGAGTGGGGCAAACTTTCCTCAGATCAATGTCAGAGACTGGTAGATGGCTACAAGAAGCGTTTCACTGAACATTATTTCAGCCAAAGCGGGTAACACTAGTTATTAGGGGGTAGGGTGTCCTAATTTTTTTCCTCCATTAAAATACGCATTTTTCTTAATATCTTTTGTTTGATGATTGAAAGGAGGAGGGCTGAGCAGATGGGTGCCGGTGTTGAGAGTCAGACTGAAGTGTTATATTTCATTTGTTTAATTCAAACACAAAAAGAACTATAAGAATGATTACTTGTGGTCATAGAAGAAGTTACATGGTGTACTGTATTACTGCTTTTGTACAGAATAAATGAGACACGTTTAGTAGAGAGTTTTTTTTTTTTACTTTTGGTGGCAGCAGAACAAGTTGTACACACCAGACTAACATATTATCACCTTATAAGGGTGATATAGTGAACTTATACCTACATTCAGTAGACACAGTAAACTGACTTTTTAGTTATAGACCTCCATCTGTACCTTGCACATTACACATTAACATGGCTGAACTTAACTTCCAAAGCCTCATTAGTTCAGTAAGCTGTGTGTTTTTACATGTACTGACAAAAATGTAAAATAAAAGCTGCCCCCATATATTGCTCGCTGGTTTTGTAACCTGTGATGTCGATTCTCACCTGAGATATGATAAGTAGGTCAGGTTAGTGACTCTTTTAAGGCTTTCTGCTGAAGAAGTGACCAGACTGCTCAGGTCCAGCTCCAGCTTTGACACAAGGCAGCAGTCCACTGAAAATTTAGAAAACTGGACACACAGATCTCTCCTCTTCCTTTATGTGGTGTTCTTGAGAAGAAGTTGTAAGTACTGCCCTTTTATGCCTTTGTTTTTTAAATTTAATAAAAATATTTCCTCAATTCATAAGAACTGATTACAATGCAGCTAGTTATGTGGTCTGGAAAATGAAACCATACTTTTTCTTCTTCTTGCTTTTGGTTTCATTTATTGGAGCCTATAAAAACAGTCTCTGTGCTACTGTCCAGTGAACACAGGGAGAACCAAGTGACTTGGGACTGTTTTATCTTGCCAGTAGAGTTGGGTGAGTTTGGACCACAACAAAAAAGATATATTTTTACAAGTAAGTAGAAAAAATATTTTTGTAATAAATACAAAATAATGGAAATTTGTAATAGGAGAATAATGATTAGAAACAATTATTTTTATCGTGTTTGAAGTAATGCAGCTTTAAGTTTGATGTAGGCATTTTTGGATAGCACTAAATGAGCAATTTCAGGTCAGATATTGAAATGAGTGAAGATGGAGGAAATGAGGTATGCTGATGACTAGTATAACCTCACTAATCTGATTTGTTCAGTGTGGTTGACTCTCGAGCCGGTGTGGGAAAATATTTCTGGAAGACCTGAGGAGCCACACAGTCCCTCATTAAAATTACGTTGTGTGCAATTTCACACATACCACGCTTCCGGGTTTTCCAGGCTGCTTTCATACAGAGAGACAGCACGGAAAGTTTAGCTTTATCAGGGACCAGGCCATTTCTCCTCAGTCATGCATAGGCTTACAACAACTTACGAGACATTACCTTTGATAAAGGTGAGTGGAATGCAAAGAAAGTCTGAGCTGCATCTATTTCTCTTCTCATTTTACATCTGGTGGGTGCAAAATGTAATATTTATGTTATTAATGTATTTTTCTGTTTTCAGAAAAAGACAGAGATTGGTTTTGAACTGAACACATTTAGTTCAGTGGAGTATTAAGCTTCTGTTTGTTCATGATAATACTGCCTGAGCCTGTTCCACTAAACACTAAACCATGTGATTATCCTTTTTAGGATTCTTTTTCCTCTCATAGTGTCAGCTTCAAGTCCAGACTGTGGAGTTCCATCCTCAACATGATTCCTCACATGGCATTGTGCAAATTCTGTGAGCATTAAATAAACTACTATTGCATAAGACATTCTTTTAATAGCATATTTTGAAAATATTCATCATGGAGGGGAGAACTAATTTTGCAATGCAAGCAAAAATGCAATATAATATTTTTATGTGATTTGTCATAAGTTCTGCTTGAAGATATGATTGGTTTTAAGCTCACCAGTAAGGAAAAGAAACTGGAAGTGAATGGTTACTAAACAGTCACTAAGTGGGGAATTTTCAGAGTCTGACTGTGTGTTACATGGAGCAGGGTGGACCCAAATGCAGACACGCCAGAGGCTGAGTAGAGATGATGCACAAGGCGGTTTATTGGAAGCTCACAGGCAGGTAGAGAGGGAAAAAGCACATGGATGTAACGACAAAACACAGGGACAAATCTCAGAGGCATGACAAACAGACAAACTGACAAAGAACAAAGAAAAAGGGGCCGATGTATGTAGTGAACTATGTAGAACACAGGGAACAGGGAGAAGGAATACAAGGAAACACTAGACTAGAATATGACAATGTGTAAGTTTATAAAACTTCCTCCTTTTCTGCATTTGCCTCACGATGCTTTGAATTCATGGTTGTTTTCTCCTCCTGTCAGTTCCTCTGTTTCTGGTCGGGGTTGTGTTGTTTGCCGTCAGTGGGATCTTTGGAGACCCCCTGTATGATTGCCTCCAAGACGCCGACTACGGCGAGCTTCTCGACATTGTGGATAAAGGTCTTCCTGCCACCAAGACGCCTCGTCATGTGGCAATCATCGGTGGGGGCATCGCTGGGCTCACCGCTGCAAAGTTTTTAGAAGATGCAGGACACAAGGTAGAGTTATTGTGTGGTGAGGAAATGATGACCCCTACTTGAAATGTTACCATAAACATACATTTTCTGAGTGGATATGAATGATCCTTGAGTTACATGTGGCACATGTGTGTTTAACATGATGATTATGTGTCACTGTGGACCAGGTGACCATAATAGAAGCCAGCAATCGTATCGGAGGACGTGTGGAGACCTTCAGGAACAGAAGAGAAGGATGGTATGCAGAACTGGGTGCCATGAGGATCCCCAACTTTCATAAGTGAGTACAGTGATGACTTGCCTGTCTCTTTTAACTGTCTGCTGGGCCAGAAAACGACAGTGATACTAACAGTGGACAGATAATGTTAAAGGCACCATCAACAAATAATCACAGTCAGTAAGTATTCAACTACTCAGTTTATTTTTCTTATCACTTTTATTATCCTTTACTGTAGAGGGCTGAAAACCTTGCTGATTAATAACATTTCTGGCCAAAAGGATGAAGCAAGGGATGCTGTAGAAAGATGTGGACCAGCAAAACAGTTTTTCATAACACATCGACATGTTTGAAATACTTGATCCACTACTGGTTTTACCTGACAAGAATAACTGTCAAATTTCTCTTACATAAGATCTGTAATACAGAGTATCTCCTCCATAGGATCCTGCTCTCCTTTGCCTCCAAATTAAAAATCTCCTTAGATTACTTTATCCAAGATGACATCAACACCTACTATTTTGTAAATGGAGTGCTACAGAAGACGTACGCAGTGGAAAACAATCCCAATGTACTTAACTACAGCCTCAATGAAAGAGAGAGGGGGAAGTCAGCTGCTCTGCTCTTCAGTCAGGCACTCTGGAAGGTGTGTATACAATCCACAAACTGATAGCATGATTATTACTTTTCACACACATCAGTATTTTTTATTGCACTAGATGTCTTTATCTAATTATTCCAATGTGTACACAGGTGAGGGATGACCTTAAGACAATTGGTTGCAGCGCTATGTTGGCCAAATATGATTCCTACACAGTGAAGGTAAATACTGAAATACTTCAGTTTAAATCTGAATGAAACATTTCATTATACAAATGTGAGCTTACATGTGATGTCTGACAGGAATATTTGGTGAAGGAGGGCAACCTGAGTCGTGGTGCCTTGAGGATGGTCGGGGACATCCTGAACGAAAACAGCCTCTTCTACATGTCACTGATAGAGATGCTGTATATCCAGTCAGACATCAACGACAACACTAAGTAAGACGTATTCATTTTATCTTTTATATTTTGTGTATGGCAACAAGCAGCCTCTCAGAGACAGAGCACTTCTGGAGGCTCTGTGGTGGAGTTCAAACTGCACAGGAGCCAGAAAAGCTGTTTGGTTTTTGTGTGGTGTTTGTGGTTAAGCATCCCCTCAAGGCTAGGTTTTGCTCTTCAGCTGTACTTTGACCCAGAGGATGTTGTGTATTTCTGTAAAGCACATGCATTTCTTTATAAATTCAGTAAGCGAATACAACACAAAATTTTGCTTATAGCCTAGGATTGCAAGAAAAAAATTAAACTGAAATGTTCAAATATATTGATTAATATTAAACTTGCAATAGAGCTGATATTGTTTAATCTATTTTAAGATCAGAAAAAAAAATTATACAGGAGCAACAAAGAGAGAGGAGCAACAGCTTCCTCCCACAATCCAAAGACATGCAGGTTAGGGTTAATTGGCAACTCTAAATTGCCCCTAGGTGTGAGTGGTTTGTTTGTCTTTCTATATCAGCCCTGTGACTGACTGGTGTCTCAGTCCAGCGTGTACCCCGCCTCTTGCGCCCAATGACAGCTGAGATAGGCTCCAGCACACCCTTGTGACCCTGTGTGTCAGGATAAAGCAGATATAGATAATGAATGAATGAATGAAAATAAAATTGTTACTATTAGCGTAACAGACAGAAGTAACGTCATCATGCATTTGGAGTCACCTGACAAATTAAAAAAGTTTCATGTTCCTTTTAGCTCTGTTTTACAGGGAGTCGAGAACAGAAATATTATTTTTATATTTATTAATATTTTTTTATTGGCATCATCTCAAAATCACAAGTTAATTATGTCGTTATCTTGAGATAACAAATCAAATTTTTATCACGATCACAAGATAATTAACTGGAGTTGAAAAAAATGCACGGTCAATCTCATCTTCCAAACTGTTTGGCCCTGCTCCTCTATGTTCACCATCTGACCTCGAACTTGCTGGTCTGCTGTTTGCTGGTAGTTAGCGAGCAAATGATCTGACAGGGCTTTTGTACAGGAAACAGCTGCTGTGAGAATGTTAAAACCCTCAGACGGGCTGAGGGGAAGTACAAAGCCATGTTCTGTTATCATGAGTGACACTTTCCACATTTGGCTCACTCTCTGCTGCTGACCAGATTATTTTAAATTGACCCTTCAATTAACATTAAGGTTTTCACCCACTTGGTGATCTCCTGTGGCCATATACTGTAAAACTTGTCAAGTATCGGTCTTTGTTGTATCAGTATATGCCCATTCATTTATCCATGCATTCACTCTTCCATCCATTTATGCACCGCCTGCATTCATTTATGCATCCTCATTAGTTAGTAGTTTCTCTTTGATAAACGCTTTTCCATCTATAAAGATGTTGTATTGTGTGTATGGAATTGGTCACTGGAGTTGAGAACTTAATGATAAGTTTTAGATAGAAACTAAATTAATGAATCGTCTATCAGTTTTCTCATTTTATTTTGAGTGGTGGCTCCACATGAGCGATAACTCTGTGTTAGACAGATATAAATTCATTCTGATAGATGGAAGTGAGTGTATGTTCAACATTTTCCTTTCACTTGAGCTATTCTTGCTACATTTATTGATTAAGATTATACAACTTTATTAATCCCGAAGGAAATTATTATTTTTCACTCTGGTATATTACATTTTACATACACAGGTCTGAATACACACACACATGCACATGCAATTAATGCAGAGACACACCCTCAGCGTGCCCCGAGCAGGTTTGGGGTTCAGTGCCTTGCTCAGGGGCACCTTGGCAGTGCTCAAGAAGTGGACTGCCACCTCTCCAGCAACCAGTCCACCCTCCATATAGACTGGTGCTACGTGTGAGGCTCAGACACACCTGTATTCCATTTACACAAACTTATCATCACCAAACAGTATGATGACTTAGGTAGGCAAATTATCAGATGGTGGCTACAAAGTGTGGAGCTGTTTCCATGGTAACCAGGCAGCACTAGAGATCAGCTGCTGTTAGTGATAACAATAACCGCTGATTATATTGTTGTGTACAAAGCTTAGAGTTGAGTGAAGCACATATATAATTAAGTGCCCTTTTGTGACTGGGTGGAAAGCCACTGTGTGTCTGTCTGAGTCCTCTTTGTGTAGCTCGCTGATCACAGATGTTGATGCAGGTTCCCCCTGTGAGTGATGAGTCTGTGTTTTACAAATATTAATTAATCCTGATAGTCGAAAGTGAGGAAAATTCATTACATTTTTACTTACTTATTATTTACTAGTATGGCTTTAATGATGTATTTATGAGTTTTTTGTTGTGTTTTTTCCAGATACTTTGAAGTGAAAGATGGCTTTGACCACCTCCCGAGGGCTTTCTATGAGGTGTTAAATGCCACGATCCTCCTCAACTCCAAGGTCAAGCTAATAAACCAAGAAGGGGGCAGCAAAGTGACAGTAATGTACGAGGACTGGCGTAACTCAGGCTCTCTGGTCAACTTAACAGTGGACTATGCCCTGGTTACAGCCACAGCCAAAGCCACCCTCTTCATTGACTTCCAGCCCCCCCTCTCCGGGGACAAGATGGAGGCTCTGCGCTCAGTCCATTACGCCAGCTCCACCAAGGTGGTCCTGAGCTTCAGCGATCGATTCTGGGAGAAAGAAGGCATCAAAGGAGGGAAGAGCATCACAGATCGGCCCTCCCGCTTCATCTACTACCCCAGCCACAGCTTCCCCGATACTGCTGCGGGGGCCATCCTGGCGTCCTACACTTGCTCTGACGACTCCACCCTCTTCCAGGGGATGAGCGAGGAGGAGCTGATGGCGGTGGTCCTGGAGGACTTGGTGAAGATCCACGGAGAGTTCATCAGGCCTCTCTGTACTGGGGGGCTGGTGAAGAAGTGGGGCTTGGATCCCAACAGTCTAGGAGCCTTCGCCCTGTTTACACCCTACCAGCAGGGACACTACGCCAAAGAGCTGTTCCAGAGTGAGGGCAGGGTGCACTTTGCAGGAGAGCACACAGCCACACCACATGGGTGGATTGAAACTGCCATGAAATCTGCACTCAGGGCAGCTAAAAATATGAATAGTCTTACAGTGTAGTTTTATTTTTACATACAGTATGTTCCTTCATGTTGAGTCTTACTGGTCTTAGTAGTCGTCTGCTGTATTGGTTTACCATTATATCTTGTGAGTGCTGTGTTATTAGTATTAACTCTCTCTGATATGACATCTGTCTTTATGTACCTATTTATTGATGCAGATTGCAGTACAAGATTTGTCCACTGACAGCCAATAACTGATATTCTGATTAGCTTCTACACAGAATAGTATGATCATTATTATGATCCCCTTGACCATAATAAGAAGGGTCCACTGATACACTGTGTGTGTGTGTTGTTTCTACCAGAATAAAACGTTGGAAAATAACACTGCATCACTGTGGACCTAAAAGTAAATTAATAATTATTTCCAGCACTGACTAATGTGCTGTTTATTTCCTTGATTGAACAATGAATTGTTTGGTCTTTAAAATGGCAGAAAATAGTGAGAAATAACCATCACAATTTCTCTGCGTATGCAAATTGCTTGATTTTTCCCCAGACCAACAACACCTATTCCCAAATACTATGAGTACTAACACTTAGGATAGAAAGAAAACCAGCACACTCCCACATTTAAGAAGCAGGTAATTGTTGGACATTTTTGTTTGAAAATGACTAAAATGATTAATAATGATTAATTATTACGTAGTTGCTTCTGAATTTTTTGTAAATCAAAGTTGTTGCACTTGTTTTGAAAAACCTTTGGGATAGAACTCTCTGTAAACCAGCACTGTCAATTCATGCTTTTCAGTTCTGTATTTTTAATTGTATTTCATCTCCTTTATTTTTAGTTACAGTTTAAAAAGAAAGTAAAATATTTGAATAAAGTACTTGTTTGACATTGTCAGTGGTCTGGACTAGCAGCTTGTGTGTGATCATCCAGGAATGCACGTAGAAAGACTGGAAAGCTGGAGACTCCACCGCAGTCTGGGTACATAAACTGCTTTAACTTGATCTCCCATAAAGGCCTCTGCTGTCAGATAGTGGTGGAAGGTACCTAAGTGCTCACTGAAGTACTGTACTGATGTACAATTTTGCATTTTCTGCTACTTCATCCTGCATTGTTTAAGACTCATTAAAATGGATCCCTGCCATGTTTCAGATTTCTATTATATTTTAGCAGATCCACCAGTAAAAAGATTCATAATATATAATATATAAAAGATATACTTCAGTATTGCTCAGCTATTTACTGAAGGACCTGCAGTGAATTCCTAAAGTGAATTCCTGTTGCTCGCCATTGACAAGTCATTATAGGTAGTTATTTGATTAGTAAACTACTGACATTTGAATTGTCCAATATTTTTTAAAAATACATTTGAACATAAAACATTAAAGTAAATATTAAAGTAAAAAAATAAGACAAAAATGAAACAAATGTATGAAGCAGAACATTTTTCTTTCCTGTTGCTTTACTTATTTCACAACCATGCAGATTTATTTTGTGACCCTCTGGAGGTTAAAGTAGTTCAAACTAGTTCAATAAAACAGTAAAGTATGTATGTACTGATGTCTCATTATTATCAGAAATAATATATAACACAGTGTTATGAAGTCACAGGAGACATTTTTTGGCATTTGATGTTTTAAGTATCACTGTCATGTGCCTAATCATTGTAAGCTGACAAGTGACTATGAAGATCCTTTGACTTTTGTCTAAAATGTTTTTATTTTCAAGGCCTGGATCCCTCTTAATAACTGCCTTGAACATATAGTATTACTTGGTCCTTTATGGTCTGGCAAGAAGTGGAGAAAGTATTCAGAGCCTTTTCTTCAGCAAACGTACCAACATCCATCCATCCATCCATTTTCAACCGCTTGATCCGGGACCGGGTCGCAGGAGGCAGCAGTCTGAGCAGAGATGCCCAGACTTCCCTCACCCCAGAAACTTCCTCCAGCTCTTCCATGGGGGGACCCCGAAGGCGTTCCCAGGCCAGCCGAGAGACATAGTCTCTCCAGCGTGTCCTGGGTCTTCCCCGAGGCCTCCTCCCGGTGGGACATGCCTGGAACACCTCCCTAGGGAGGCGTCCAGGGGGCATCCGAAAACAGATGCCCAAGCCACCTAAGCTGACTCCTCTCGATGTGAAGGAGCAGTGGCTCTACTCCGAGCTCCTCCCGAGTGACCAAGCTTCTCACCCTATCTCTAAGGGAGCACCCAGCCACCCTGCGGAGGAAACTCATTTCATGGCCACTTGTATCCGCGATCTTGTCCTTTCAGTCATTACCCAAAGTTCATGACCAATGGTGAGGGTGGGAACGTAGATCGACCGGTAAATTGAGAGCTTTGCCTTTCGACTCAGCTCCTTCTTCACCACGAGACGGTCCGGTATACCGACCGCATAACTGCAGGACGCTGCACCAATCCGCCTGTCAATCTCACACTCCATCTTTCCCTCACTCGTGAACAAGACCCCGAGATACTTGAACTCCTCCACTTGAGGCAGGACCTCTCCACCCACCCGGAGAGGGCACGCCACCCTTTTCCAGTCGAGAACCATGGCCTCAGATTTAGGAGGTGCTGATTCTCATCCCAGCCGCTTCACACTCGGCTGCAAACCGCTCCAGTACATGCTGAAGGTCCTGGCCTGATGAAGCCAACAGGACAACATCATCTGCAAAAAGCAGAGATGAAATCCTGTGGTTCCCAAACCGGACTCTCCTCCGGCCCCTGGCTACGCCTAGAAATCCTGTCCATAAAGATTATGAACAGGACCGGTGACAAAGGGCAGCCCTGCCGGAGTCCAACATGCACTGGGAACAGGTCTGACTTACTGCCGGCAATGCGAACCAAGCTCCTGCTCCGGTCAGTACAGAGACCGAACAGCCCTTAGCAAAGGCCCCCGGACCCCATACTCGTGGAGCACTCCCCACAGAATACCACGAGGGACACGGTCGAATGCCTTCTCCAGATCCACAAAGCACATGTGGACTGGTTGGGCAAACTCCCATAAACCCTCAAGCACCCTGTGGAGGGTATAGAGCTGGTCCAGTGTTCCACGACCGGGACGAAAACTGCATTGTTCCTCCTGAATCCGAGGGTCGAACTATCGGCCGAATTCTCCTCTCCAGTACCCTGGCGTAGACCTTCCCGGGGAGGCTGAGAAGTGTGATCCCCTGTAGTTGGAACACACTCTCCTGTCCCCCTTTTTAAAAAGAGGGACCACCACCCCAGTTTGCCACTCCAGAGGCACTGTCCCCAACCTCCATGCAATGTTGCAGAGGCGTGTCAGCCAAGACAGCCCCACAACATCCAGAGACTTGAGGTACTCAGGGCGGATCTCATCCACCCCCAGCGCCTTGCCACTGAGGAGCTTGCGAACTACCTCAGTGACTTCAGGCTTGGGTGATGGACGAGTCCACCTCAGAGTCCCCAGCCTCCGCTTCCTCAGTGGAAGGCAAGTCGGTGGGATTGAGGAGATCCTCGAAGTATTTCTTCCATCGCCCGACAATGTCCCCAGTCAAGGTTAACAGCTCCCCACCCGCACTGTAAACAGTGTTGGCAGAGTACTGCTTCCCCCTTCTGAGGCGCCAGACAGTTTGCCAGAATCTCTTCAAGGCCGATTCGATAGTCCTCCTCCATGGCCTCACCGAACTCCTCCCAGACCAGAGTTTTTGCCTCCAGGACCATCCGGGCTGCGCTGCAGCATGCTTGGCCTGTCGGTACCCATTGGGTCAACTGCGTCAGGAGTCCCACAGGCCAACATGGTCCGATAGGACTCCTTCTTCAGCCTGACGGCATCCCTTACTTCCAGGTGTCCACCACCGGGTTCGGGGTTGCCGCCACGACAGGCACCAGAGACCTTGCGTCCACAACTTCGAACCGCCGCGTCGACAATGGAGGCAGAGAACATGGTCCACTCGGACTCAATGTCCCCAGCCTCCCTCGGAATCTGTGAGAAGCTCTTCCGGAGGTGGGAGTTGAAGACCTCCCTGACAGAGGGCTCGGGTTCAGATCGGGGAGGCCGTTCCTCCCGATCATGCCCCTCCAGGTATCACTGTTGTTGCCCACGTGAGCGTTGAAGTCCCCCAGTAGAACAATGGAGTCCCCAGTCGGAGCACCCTCAAGTACCCCTCCCAGGGACTCCAAGAAGGCCGGGTACTCTGTACTGCTGTTCGGCCCATAGGCACAAACAACAGTAAGAGACCTATCCCCAACTCAAAGGCGCAGGGAAGCGACCCTCTCGTATCACCGGGGTGAACTCCAACACATGGCGGCTGAGCTGGGGAGCTATAAGCAAGCCCACACCAGCTCGCCGCCGCTCACCCTGGGCAACTCCAGAGTAGTGGAGGGTCCAGCCCCTCTCAAGGAGCTGGGTTCCAGAGCCCAAGCTATGCGTGGAGGTGAGCCCGACTATCTCTAGCCGGTACCTCTCAACCTCCTGCATGAGCTCAGGCTCTTTCCCCCCCAGCGAGGTGACATTCCATGTCCCTATTGCCAGAGTTTTGGTCCAGGGATTGGGTCGTCGAGGCCCCCCGCCACGACTGCTACCCAAACCACATTGCACCGATGCCCCTCATGGATCTTCCTGCGGGTGGTGAGCCTACTGGAAGGCAGGCCCACGTCGCCATTTCGGGCTGAGCCCGGCTGGGTCCCATGGGCAAAGACCCGGCCACCAGGAGCCCCAACCCCAGGCCTGGCTCCAGGGTGGGGCACCCGGTAATGCCAATCCAGGCGACGTAACGGTCCTTGCTGGTCTTCTATTCATGATGGGCTTGTGAACCGCTCTTAGTCTGGCCTGTCACCTAGGACCTGTTTGCCATGGGAGACCCTACCAGGGGCGTAATGCCCCCGACAACATAGCTCCTAGGATCATTTGGGCACACAAACCCCTCCACCACAGTAAGGTGGCGGTTCAAGGAGGGGACGTACCAACATATTCATGAATAAATACTCTGAATACACTGAAACAGCCTGCAGAAGTATATCAGCAAAATGTACTTAAAGAAATGCTTCCTGTGACTGAGATATGACAATATGTTTTAATGTTAGATCGATAATACGTGTGATACGTGTTACCGCATAATGTCAAAGTGTAAATGTGTCACCGCCAGGTGACAGGCGGCAGGTCAGTGATGAGCAGCTGAACGCTGGGCTGTAAAATCTAACATTATGTCACACCTTCTGCTCTAACGTTTTAAAATTAAGTGCACATAGAGATAAAGTTCAATAAGATCCACATGCACGCTGTGTTCCTTCAGATGTACATACTGATCCTATCCTGCACCAGGATACTACTACTGTCTGTTGCTGCTACAACTTTAAATCTTTAGATATTTATGACTTATGACTTACATATTACATATATTCACATGTTATGTTTATAGCTGAGTCGCCAATCTTAGTTTCATTATGTGAAAACATGATGACAAATATTCTTGATTCTTGTACTTTTTATATGACAAATTCAATCTTTACCACAGTGCCCATTAAAACCATCTTACAGACAGAACTGTCATCTCTTTGCAGTAAACCTCAAAAGTCCATATAAAGGCCAAAGTAAAATATAATAGTAGTCACTACAGTCCTCCCCCAGTATACTTCAATACATTCTCTATAAATCAATATTAGAGTACTGTGCACCAATAAAATAGTAACCTGCACTGTCTGATGAGGATAAGATGTATCACAATACTGACCTCCAGTGTACCTCTTGTGTATATTATTATTATTATTAAGAAGCATTCTTTGTTTTATTCAGGTACGTTTATTTGTAGTTCTCAGGCCATTAGCATATATTTACTTCAATACTTGCATGGTAGCTATTTGACTGCCAGGTACAGAGGTGTCTCAATATTTTGTAATGTCTCTGAATATTTATTATTAAAGTTTTTATTATTGATATGCAACATCCTCTCTCCACCCCATGCTGTTTTCCACCATTATGACACAGAAAGAGACAAATCCAAACTTATCTCTGAACAGAGACCTGTCCTCCAAATACCACTCTCAGAGAGCCACCAGAGAGCCACTGTAGCTTGGTTCTTTTGCTGCTTCATCCCCAATTTTGTTTGGCACACAAAGGTCCACAGGCAGGATGAACATTTGTGTACTGTGTCATTTTGCTATCGTCACATTACAGGACTCCTCAATTCAAACATGTACTTGTGCTACCGTTTGCAGCTAAAATCATGCAAAGTTTCCAGTTTGAATCTCACTTGAGATCATAAACAGTCGTTTATTAAAAAACATGTTCTCTTCACGTCATCTGCCATCAACATGGTACAATACAAAACATTTGATTAATGTCATTACACAGTCCAGTTGGCATCTTAAGTCCATTATTAATGAGCGCCCTTCTGCACCATCTGTGTGAAGCGGTTGGTGATGGTCAGGGTGGTGTCGATGAATCGCTCCACACAGCTCTGCAGGCACGTCTCTGTCCTGTAGTCCAGCTTCGAGCCCGGACTGTCCACACACTTGTCCCAGCAGACGTCAGTGAAAGTGTGCACCTGGAATAAATAGAAAAAGCTTTTAAGCAGACAGTGGAAACAAACTTCTCAGACAGCAGAACTTTTTGTACTACAGACTCAATCATTTGCATTAAATGGTGAATATGAACACATATGAAATCTAAACTTGGTAGTGGAATCTGATATTTGTCTGGTATGAAAGTGATTTCTAACAAAGGGTTGTGTTACTCAGATGAAAGACTTCTGCAAAGGCTGGTCTAGTGTCTCCTCGGACAGAATCAAGAGTACTGACACATCCTTCATGTTGGTGGACCAGATCAATCTCCAGGTCATGTGAGTAGCGGGGAGCCATGAAAAGAGACAAATAAAACCCTCTTTACACTTGGCTTTAAAATGTGTTTTGCCAATCTAAACAAAAGTGAACAGAAGAGACACATGGCCATTCACACCTGCATCTGCGTTATAATGTCAGTCTGTTACTAGACCAGAGCTAGATTTATTTTGGCTGGGAAAGGGCTCTTCCTTTTTTTTTTGACTGTTGCGTGCTGTTACCACGACAACCACCACGTCCTGCATTAATGACATAAGTTACGTCTTTGTTGTTTACACTACAGAGGATTTGGGGTCAAATTTGTCACAGACCACCTCGAAAAATGGTCTGTGTGACTGGATCATAGTGTGTCTTTGTGATCATTTACACTTATTATTTATTTAACGTTCTCTTGTGTGTTGCCTAAGACATATTTTCAAACCAAGTGTAAACAAGGCCATGCTGAAACATTTTACATTAATAACATGTCAGTGCTCTCTACTGGACAAACTGTATCATAGCAATAATATTCTGAAGATATTCACATCTAGCCTCTGGTGTGTGTTTGCTTTCAGGATGCTGTAAAATATTCTGTGAAGCCTGTGATGAAGTTGGTGTGTAAAATTAAAGTGTATGAGCCACAGGACTGTGTGAGAACAGATGATAGATTTCTCTGTGCTGTGTTGTATCCTACTCCCATAACATTCCCTGTAAAGTTACAATGCCAGACACTTCTTATGTCCTGTTTCTACCTGGCTGACATCATATCTGAGGTCATCCTGCATCTAAACTAATCAAGTTAGTCAGTCAGTGATCAAGTCAAGTCAAAAGTCAGTGATTTATTTAAAAGCTCCTGGTGACACCAAAGAAGATGCTTCAAGTGTATTGATGCAACAGAACTTGCTGTCTCCTCTCTTGATGTTTTTGTAATGAAGCATGAAATGAAACGGCTTTTCTTCCTTCTTGAACAACATGAGTGAAAACACTCAAAATTGCTGCACACATGTAGCTTTTTATTGTCACTGATACAAGACACTGTCACGTATCGGCTGATAATACCGAACCAAGTCAGTTCAAGCCGCAGACTGTAGATGTACAGACCTTTAGCTTTAGATAGAGCCTGTGAATAACATTACCACCCTGTTCACAGGAGACACTTTCCTGGCTGTGGTCTTCAGCGTTTTCAGTTAGCAGCTAAATGAAATATATAGTACCATGTTATCTTAGTCAACAGCAAACAGAGCTAGAACTGTGAGATCTTCAGAGGGAGCTGTGTGTGCAGCCTGTCCTCCATGTGGCCTCAGTGTGACAGCTGATGCTAACGTGTTAGCATGCTAGCATACAGACCTGGGCCTGGAACTGCGCTTTCTGCTGCTCTATAGCGATCATTCTCTGCAGCTCGGAGGCCTCCGCCTGCTCCGACGGGCTCAGCTTCTCAAAACTGTCCATGGTGGGGCTGAACGGCGACACAGCTCCTCTGAGTTCCTGCTCACACGGCGAGGTCACCTTCTGTTAGCCGGAAGCTGCAGCTTCTCACGTTACGCACCTCTGTGGGTGACGTCATGCACGCTCCAGACTGCGTCACTTCAGTCGGCGCTCTGAATGTGACGTAACGAGCCACGCTGACAAAGATATGTGAGGAGACAGGTCACCATGATATTTAACTGATACAAAACATTAGAATAAGAAATATTAGATATAATGAATATAATATATAATAATATAGCATAGTATAGAAGTGATTTAATAGCTTATAATCTATAATAACTTACTAGACAGATTCTGTATAAAAACATGTTAATGAACACAGGAGTGTACTCAAAAGCATATTAAAATATAAATACATGTGAGACAAGGCTATTAGTGACATTTAAAGCAGTGGCTGTCTGAAGGGTCTGTAATCTAAAATGTAGCTCCAGGGATGAGCAATATTTTAGATAAGAGTGAATGACTGTTCACCTATGTACAAGAGAAACTTGATTAAAAAACAAATATAAAGCAATATATTAATACATGGGTGGCACAGTGGTGTAGTGGTTAGCACTGTCACCTCACAGCAAGTGGAGTTTGCATGTTCTCCCTGTGCCTGTTTGGGTTCTCTTTGGGTACTCCAGCTTCCTCCCACAATCCAAAGACATGCAGGTTAATTGGCAACTCACACTCACATTATTGGTGTGAATGTGAGTGTGAGTTGTTGTCTGTCTTTCAATGTTAGCCCTGTGACTGACTGGCGTCCAGTCCAGCGGTGTACCCCGCCTCTCGCCCAAGATAGCTGGGACAGGCTCCAGCACCCCTGTGACCCTGTGTGTGCTCAGGATAACTGACTGACTTCACCTGAGATTCAGAAGAAATTAAAAGTGTCATCAGTTGGTGCATAACATACATTATAAACATAGGAAGAGTTAACAGTAAAGACGTATAGATTAAATATGAAATAGACAGTCAAATATGAAAACAAAAGCCATAAGACTCATCAACAGATGCAGCCCCCCCACACACACACAGAAGCACCTTTTCACACACATCACTTTACTTACCACGGACATGCAATAATATTTAAATGTATATAGTTTAATACCTGAATATAAGTTTTTTTTGCACACTTATTGTAAATTATTTACTGTATATTATTTAGTGTATATTATTTACTTGTATTTTTATATTTTTCTATTTATCCTGGCATTGAAGAGCAAAGCAAGAATTTCATTGTACAGTGAAACCTGTTTTTACCTGTGCAAATGACAATAAAAACCTTGAATCTTGAATATGAAAAAGAAATAAAAACAAACAAAGATCTTTTTGCACTCTGAGATCACATAGTTGCTGATCTTTTCCGACGTCTAACGTCTTTGTGCTGCTGACGACGACACAACTACATCCGGGTAAGTGTGTCGACCTTGGCTAGTTGATCATCATGGCGGCTATCGTTCGGTTGAGCTCTGTGTGTCGCAGAGGAGTCAAACGTGGGTACTTCTGTCTGTCCTCCATGTTTCTCTCTGTTTTAATGATATTTGCTTGTGTACATGTGGTAGTTTCACAGCAGGAGGTTTCTGACAGACGAGAGATATACCGGCGTACGATAACGATACTGTCAAGTTCACGACTTAAGCTGAGTGTTTAATGAGATTATCTGAGTTTAATGTTAGTTAGAGAAAAGTTACTCCGTCCTCTCAGGTGGTTTAATAGTCATGTGCACTGAGGGGGAATTGAAATTTGCTCCCACGGTGACATCAGGCTGTCTGACTGACATTATTGCTCACAAGATGTGCGCAGAACTGAGCGCCAAACAGCATTGAGAAAAGTGCTCATTTTAACTTCAATTAGACACTGACAACAGTGTACGGCAGGAAAAACTTTGTCAATGACATTTTCTGAGACCATATGACTTAGTCTTCAATTCGGCATCCTCGACACAGACCAAAGAGCAGAGGTATATATATATAGTGTTATAGTCATAGTCATATAAGTTCATATCAGGTTAAGGTTGCTCTCCAACGCCCTCCTTTGACTGTCCAAAGGGTCGATGGCTTCAAACTTTAAAACTGGCTGTGTGGAGACGAGCTCGTTTCTATTTTGACCCAGTGTTTGACTGGAGTGTACGGCAATAGTTAACAACAAATAATTAAGTCTGTTGACCCTGTGGGACATTATTGAGTTAAGATGTTACAATACCTCACTGTGGAAGAGTGCATCATAGTTTATTTTGTGGTTTACTGTTCAGTCTGGATAAGGTGTGCATCATAATTTGCGCCCATTCAGAAACATGAACTTTTCTGTTCTTCCCCTCCAGCTCTATTCTACCAAAGCACTTTGCTGGCCCGGCCGCTGGTCGTACCGCACAAGTACCAGGAGCAGCCCTACCAGCTCACAGCAAGGATTCATGCGTCACAGGCTCTGTACGGTCAGTGTCCACAAATGGAAGTACTCATTAGTGTATACAGGGAGTACACAGTGAGGGAACAACAGGAAATCTCTGATAAATTCAGCAAACCAACAGCGTGGCATACAACAATCTTGCCAATGACCACAGAGTTTCATGAACATGTTATAACATTAGAAACTGCTCTTGTGATTGAGCTGAACTCCATTATCACTGCAAAATATTCCAGAATAAGAATCAGAATACTTACTAGAATTATACAAAAATACAATAAAACATAATATGTACAGTAAGAATCCTAATACATAATCATTCATTAAACCAAGCAACACTTAATATAATGCATAGTGTACTGCATGTGATGGTGATAGTCCAAGCTGCTATGCTGTGTCTCTTTTTTTAAAGACTTATTTTTGTGCTTAACTCTGAGTTTGGTGGAAGCACAGTGTTTTTTCTTTTGTTTTTTTTTTCAGGTTTGACATTAAAGGCACGTGGCCGATGGCCTCAATGTAATGACTAATGTTTTATGCTCCAGATTTAGCCCCTCAGATACTAGAGAGGTGGCAGTATCTTGACACCCAGTTCATGTAAGGTCTGGTTTCACCAGCTGTGACACACTGAAGGGAGGTTAGTGGGTCGTCTACAGGGTGACAGATGGGCAGAGGCTTTCTCTGAAACGCCAAATGTACATATGATAGCAAAGGTGGGTAGGGCTTAGTCAGAGTTTACTGTTTGAAATCACTATTTAGATCGTTTGATACGTCGTTAATCAAAAACCATTTTTGTTTTTTTGTACTGAGCAAAACACCAAGATAGTATAGTATGATGCTAATCTAGTTAAAAACCCACTTTGCTTGTCATGTCAGTACATCTTGTGAGAATACTTAACCAGAGTTTTCAATCCTTAGCAGTTTCAGGGCTGATACTGATTATTAGTAATCAATGAGATCAATAAGGGGTATTTGGGAGCGATATACATTTGGAGTAAATAAGCTATGCTTAAATGGTTTGAACATGCTTTATTTACTAAACTAACAGCTTTAGACAGCCTTTAAGTCTGTTTTGGATATTTAAATGTTTTATATTTATGCCGTGATAACCCATCTCTAGCTATTGCTCATGTCGGGTGACCAACCAGATAGTTCTGTGCATGAGACGAAAGTCATGACTGCTGACAGAGAGAGAAGGCTGCATCAGGGCCAGGTTGGCACAATTTGTAATTTATTTATTCTTTGTGCAATTGAATCAATAGAATAGCAATAATCAATCACCTCCTATGGGATATATTCGATATATGTCGTCCAGCCCAAGTGAAAATCTGCTGGAGAGATGTCATGACTTTGAGCACCTGATGATGTCATCAGGGTTATCAGGACTCATTGGTTTGGATGATGGTCTAACTGGTTCTAATTTATATTTACATGTGTAAGTGCGATATCAGGTAATAACTAAACAATGTTTTCCAAAAAAAAAAAAAAAACAGTTATAAACCCTGCCAGTCTGAGCTCAGGGGCTCACTGTCTGACAGCTATCATCTCATCCAACTCTCAGCAGGACAGCTCACCTGTGCCTTAAGAACTCTAAATGGCTTTGTGTTTTGTGTTTGATACAACTGTAGTAGCTTTTGTTTTTTCACTGTGCAGATACTTAGTGCTGCTTCTCTGTCTCTGTAGCGAGCTCTGGCTCCAAAGCCGCCTCCTTGCACTGGACCGCAGAGCGAGTACTGAGCATCGTGCTGCTGGCCCTGGGACCTGCAGCCTATTTTAGTCCCAGTCCTGTCATCGACTACTCCCTGGCCGCTGCCCTCACCTTGCATGGACACTGGTAAGACAGGACCTGAGCTGTTGCATTCATCCTGAGGAGGATGTATGTACATATGGAGCTTTCACTTTGAACCAGTGGTGTGGTTCCTAAACAGTTTACTGCAGTACCCTCTAACATTTCTAACACACCGCTTTCAAATGACATGGTTTGACTTCCTGTTTACTTGGTAATTATATTAAAAAAGGTCTGTTTTCACATCCTTGGTTTGTGGCCAGAAGAAGACCACAGTAGGTCCTCTTCCAGCTCATTTTTGATATCACTATATGTCAGTCACCAGTTTATTAGGTACATAAATCCTACTTTCATGTCCGCCGACATAATGTTCACCTTTAATTGAAAATGTTTTAGAGGTGTTGGTTTAACTGTCTGGAGGGGTGAGAAGTGTTCCTCATATAGTTTTGTCCACTCAGCTTATATCAGTGAAGGTAGACTGAATATCGGAAGCAGTCAATTCAGCAGTACCATGAACCACAGCCTCCACAACCAGTCCATTTAAGATGTACACAAGACGTCACTCATCCTGGGAAAACCCATACGTAGCAGGGAAATTCTTTCATCAGGTCCACAGGGACATGTAGTTCAGATCAAACACTTTTATCCTCTCCAACAGATTGTGGTTTGGTCAATCAAAAGAATTCAGGGAGTGAATGAAAGTCAAACTTTATTTCTGCCCAGTACAAAGATTTAGCTTGTTGGCTGATCCTTACAGGACAAAAGGCACACTTTGAGCCATGGTGTTGTGGTGGTGGTGGTGGGGGGAGGGTTCAGTCATCTCGCCGTAGCTGTCAGCAGCTATTAATTCAGCCCCGGTTAGTTTCGGCTCTGTTTGCAGACTTGAGAAGACGTCTTCAGCTTAGCGTCACAGCGATGTGTTCTTCCATCAGTTAGAGCCCAGACCAAACAGCATGGCAGGTGAAGGCCACAAATCCCAGTCATGAGTAGTGATAAGTCTCCTTAAGTAACAGCTTTCAGGGCAGGCGTGCATCTCAAAGGGTCAAGCCACGTCCTCTCTGACCAAAAGCAGTTAGATGAATACTCTGATGTCATTTGGCGTCATCATGGCAGCGGTTCAAAGCATTAGAAGGTTGGAAAAGCTTCCTCTTTTTCAGGATTTTATAGCACTAAGGTATGTTGGGACTTAATGCTAACATGGCTTCAGTGAGAATGAAAGTGGTAGACGTGGCTAAATGCATGGTTTAAGTCATTTGTTAAAGGAAAAGGAGGCTTTATTACAACTGAAGTCAGGTCTTGTTGTAGCTCCTGCCAAAGTAATTGCTGTGGTTTGGGAACACAGAGACGTTAGTTAATAGAGCTCCATTAATAAGAAGGTAGCAAACAAGCCCTCAGGATAATAAATGAAGGCCAACGGTGAGATGCTAAAATAATAATAAAACAAAATAACATCAAATAGTTCCTTTTTTTTACTCCAGATAAAGAGGTAGCACATCTTTCTGTCAGCTTGTTTACAACCTGGACACTCGTCTGACCTCTTCTTACTGTTTTTACATCTCTCTGACCTATCAGCTGTCACTTTTGGGAGTGGAGGGGGGGGTGCTGAGTGTGGATTTGCAAAGTGAGACAACGTTTAGACGAGTCAGAAGAGGGTGCGAGTCTTTTGGTTGAACCACTACATACAACACATAATATGATCTTGTTCATATGAAGTGGTAAAATGTTCGTCCCTTCACTGACTGCTCACCTTTTTTCTGTGTCTGTACGTGTCTTGTCTTGCAGGGGCATCGGGCAGGTTTTAACAGACTACGTTCACGGTGACACCAAGATCAAGATTGCCAACACGGGTCTCTTCCTCCTGTCCACGGTAACCTTTGCCGGTCTTTGCTACTTCAACTACAACGACGTGGGCATCTGCAAAGCCATCGCCATGCTCTGGAGCAAATGAGTATAACTGTGGACTGGGAAGCTTTGGAGGTCACAGGGATGGGAGCCATCCTGTCCTGGCTGATTGTAAAAATTCAAGGCGTTCTATGTAAATTCTTATAAATATATCATTTTGACAATATTACAGTGATTCACAGGTGTGTAATTGTAATGTCGATCAATTCAGGCTCGCTCTCTGCATACAGTTCTTGCTCAGTTCACTTGCTGTAATGATTTTGCAACTGGGATCCATTTTCTCTTGGAACATGCGGGAGATTAGCTTCAGTTTGTGTCACTAAAGTTGAGCTGCGTTCCTCTGTAGATCCCCAATAACCACATGTTCAGTTCATTCAAATGTTTCTACCAGTTCTACAGAGAAGAGAGATCCAGCACCCTGACATGTCAGCGTTTTTCATTTACAGGGGACACGATACATTTTCAACAAAACAGCTAAGACTTGGCGCTGTTTAACATTAAATTTTTTTTTTTTTTTTCATGTTTTGGTCCTTTTTGTGGCAGATTTCTTAAATGTGTTTTCTCTCAGTCACAATGTGTACATACCACCTTTTGCTCTTAGAGCCGACAGGACTAAAAGGGCAGAACTTCAGATTAAAGCGCCGTTTTATGTGATCACACTCCACATGAACCTTCCATTTGCAAATCACTCACTCAGTCTACTCAGTGTGTGTTTTGTTGCCACAGCCTCGTCTTCAGCGTGCTGAAACCTGTCTGGTCAGTCAGGTGTAGTAGCGTGGTTAGTGCAGAGAGCAGCAGCAGCAGGGAGACGTCTGAGAGCAGGCTGCGTTCGCTTGTATCGGCCAGGAAGAGATGTGCTCTGCTGCTCTACCGAAAGTTAAAGATAAGACCGGTTACATCTGAACTGCATCATGAACTCAAGCCATCCAGCAATACTCTACCTACGTGTGCATCAGCAGGTTACAGCAGGGTTAAATCAACAGCTGCAAAATGCCGTCCTCTGCCGATCAAGTATCACTCCACACAGTAGCGGTGACAGTAATATGAATGCCTCTGTAACATACTGAATCATGTTATACTTCATGTATTAATGAAACTCTTCCACTGTGAGTGAGCAAACTGCAAATTAAAAAAATGAAACCTGAAAATATGGAAAAATGTTTTTTTTTCATTTTTTTTTTCATTTTTTCAAAATTCTTGGCAGGTTTAGCCATTGAGGCAAAAACTCTATTTTAGTTCCTCAATCAAGGTGAGCCTGTGATGGCAGGACTTAGTCTGGCTGCCTAACTCCAACAATGTCATGTTAGAACCTTTACTCTTAGTATATAATTGGTGCACAGTCCTTGCATGCAGCTTTTAATACCAGCTGTTATTGTTGTGCTGTGGAAATGTTACAGGTTAGGTTCATGGCTATAAAATCTGAGTTCTGCATTCAAGCTGTTGTCACAGTGCACAAGCAGTCAGTGTTTATGAAGCTTCCAGCTTTAGTGTTGGTCTTTGCCTTTCACAACAATTATCAATTTGTAATATCTGTCCAATGAGTTGTTTTCCAAATAAACGCACAAAATGAGAAGTTGTAAGAAAAATTTACTTTTCCTGCCTCAGCAAAATAAACAAGGGTTTACAGACTTTTCACATTTGGATGTTTTATGTACTGACCATTTACACAATTTATGCAATAACAGAAGTACAAAAGGCAAAAAATATAAAAAAAGTTTTAAAAGTGCCTTATCTGCACTTGCCAGTGCCAGTATAAATGTAGAAAAACATTTTAAATGGGAATCACTTCTACAAAAAAGTTCATGTTTGAATGTCTCTTTGTTTTGAATATGAATGAATGACTGTTAATAAAGCAGACATGAAGTAAGAGTCACTGGGAAATTATACACTGCTCACAAACAGGATATTTGCTTTGCCATTCTAGTTGGTTTTGTATTTCTCATTTATGAGTGTCTTTGCTCTTTGACCTGCAGTCAGTCTCTCCACTGTCAGCACTGCTGCACAAGTCTTGTTTTTCGATGTGCGAGCAGTAATGGCTCAATCAAGTATTGGGGAACAGACGTAGAAAAAAGCATGTATAAGCATTATTGCAGGTTGTTCATAGAGCAAATCAATCAAACAAACTGTACTTTTGTTATAGCTCTGTTTTTACAGTCACATTTGGAAAACCTCAAGCTCACAACCTTCGTCCACTTCATCTGCACTTTTTTGACGCAGGATCAATTTGTCCACCTCCCCGGTGATCTCAAATCCCAGGAATTTACCGGGGTACAGAGAGGACTCGAACATAAACTTTTTGGTTTTTCCAGGGACCTCCGTGAGGTAGAACAATGCCTCGTCTGCAGATTTCTCAATTGTTTCTGGGAGAACCTTTAGAAAAACACACGGGGAGAACTTGATTTCATTGTCTGCTGCAGGTTGCAGTCAAAAAAACAGAGAGCCTACGCAGGACAGGAACAACCTTTACATAAATGTGATAAATCACGTGTGTAATAAACATTCAGATGACCCTCAACTTGCGAATTCAGTCAGTAACACATGAACATCAGAATGTTTTTTTCTTCCAATAAAATTAACTGCTCCGAACTTCCTCCTTTGTAAGAGTTTTACTTCCTCAGGAAGGTTTTTCAGTGAAGTGTGTGTGATGTTATGACAGCCTGATTTAAAGCATACAGCAGGTATACTGTACAGACACAAAATGGCTTTGACGGTCTACAGCAGAGCTTTTTAGCCTGGAGGCAGATGGACTGCCTTATGCACCAATCAAACTTTTTTTAAAGAAGGAGGAGAACCATCAGGTGTGTCTGTATATCAATGAGTACACTGACAACAGGAACTGATAACAGCTCAGTCTGATCATTTTAAACAAATACAGGCAAAAGAAAACTCAACTTGAATCTCACAGTGTAACTCCCCACATCCATGGAAACTGTATTATTCCTGTTTACAGTCCACTGTTTACAAGCAGTATAAAGAAGGGTCCTAAACCTCTCATAGGTTATGTCTTTGTCAGAATACATTTACATGAGTTAAATCACACCATCTCTGTGGTTGGTTTCATACTTCAAGTGGACTCACATCACTCACAGTAAAGAATAAAAATTCACACTCACCATTTCCTTTGGATAAACCTCATGCCTGTCATTGCAGCATGCCACTATCTTCTTGCCACCCTTATTGGCATACAGCATGACAGCTCTGCCTGTCTTCTTATCCAGGCAAAGGTCTTTGTAAATCTGGATGCTGAATTTGCTGTCTGAAAAGGAAACATGGGATAAACAAGAGGAAAAGGCAGCATATCACAGAATGGCAGACAATGAGAGAAACTTCTTAAAGAACATAGTGTGAGTCTGCTGTCTGTCCATTTAGGTTGATGCATTTAGTTTTACGTCAGCAGCAGCTCTCTGTTTCAATGATCTTTCTGGATGTGACAAGACACTGCATGTTTGAAGGTTTTAGTAGTCTCACTATAATACTTGATGCCATATGTGTGCTGAGTTCTTGATCACTGTAGTCATTCCTTATGTCCATACTGAACCTGAAGACCGTCAACATAAGAAATGTTTGCTTTGTGCACACAGTGAGGACTGTGTCACACTGTGACTGACTCTAATGCACTGTCCCTCATCTGAGAGGTGTCACCACTTCTGCTGAGGGGTGGGCAGTTTTTGCAGCATAATTTGTGAAGCTACAAACACTGTACTCCTTCACCTCCACTGCTGCACACTGGTTTCAGGCTAGAACACAAAGCAGAGTGACTGGGAGCTGGAGATGAGACAAGGAGTTGTTTTTGTGTGATGAACTGCCCCAATAATAAAGACAAATATTACTTAGTTATTTACATCCACTGATGTGTTCAGAGCCCTAGATTTTAAGAAGCTGCTAGATTTGGGGTTATGGATTTGTTGGGCAGCATGGTGGTGTAGTGGCTAGCACTGCCGCCTTACAGCGGTCAGCTGGGGCCCTTCTGTGTGGAGTTTGCATGTTCTCCCTGTGCCTGGGTGGGTTCTCTCCGGGTACTCCGGCTTCCTCCCACAATCATGCTAGTTAGGTTAATTGGCGACTCCAAATTGCCCGTAGGTGAGAGTGTGACTGATTGTCTCTATATATCAGCCCTGTGACTGACTGGTGACCAGTCCAGGGTGTACCCCACCTCTCACCCAGTGACAGCTGGGATAGGCTCCAGCAGCCCCCGCCACCCTGTGAGTGTGGACAAGTGGTGTACAAAATGGATGGATGGATGTTTGCCACACTCTGGTGTACATCTGGTTCTTTTCAACCAGCAGAAGCTCACTAGTGTTCATTAACATTGGATTTTTACATCTAAATTATAAAAGGCTCAAAACGTCCATATGCTGTAGAAGCTGTCACGGGACTGTAGCAATCTGCCCTGGAGCAGAGCACACGTCATCAGCTGTTCATGAAAGAGGAAACTGGAGTCTAGAAAGGCGACTTACCAGGATGACATTGCTGCTGAGAGGTTAAGTTTTGTAACTGAAATTGTTGGTCTTCATTTAAAAGCAGGAATTTGTGGTCGTGGCATCGGATCAGATATTCACAGCTCTGAAAGGAAATTCTGAAAGAGTCCTCATCCACATTCGCATCTGAGAGAGATAAACATGTTGGAAAACCAAAAAGGGCACTTTCAATCACCACTTTTATACTCCACTCTGAATGACTGATGAGGGAGGAAAATGTGAACCTGAGACAACACATCCGCCTCCCTGTGTGTTTTTATAAAAACAGTATCTGTCTTACCTATATCAGACACTTTAAACAGGGAGCAGAGAAGAAGAAGAGGAAGAAAGAAGAATAGGAATTATGTTAAAATTGTAATAAATACAATATATGAACAGTATACCATATGATACTAATATGTGCATATATAATAATATATAATTTACAGAATGAGAATGAGTTAAGTATGAAATGACTTGTACCTTCAAAGTAAAAGCCATCATCACGTACACAAAGAAATACAGCAGGGACGCAGTTATTAGTAGCCATCAGGTAAATCTGTTAGAAAAAAGAAAAAAAACAGGTTATGGGAAACAGAGTTGACTTTTTGGCTGCCTGCCACACAAGAGGTGATGCTCATTATTCAAACTAGTACACACATTGCTTTTACTGTCTGGCACAGACCAAAAACAGATGGGTGACAAACTGAAGAACATAAACGACAAAAAAAGTAACGTGTTTCTTTAGAGCAGCTTCAGAGCTCCTGCAGTGAGTGTGTGGAGCTCTGCTGGAGCGACCAACAGCCAAAACACATTCCCATAATTATTAACACTCATAATTTACATGTTATACCCTCAGCCACTTCACAGCTGAGCTCCATAATAAAGGGTGATATCACGTTTAGTCTCTTTACATGTTACATGTATAAGTGTCTTATCTGGTTTTACAAATAACAAATAAAGTCTTGCTTGACTTGATTTGGTGATAAGCGTCTGATAATGGCGGTGAATCACACCGTCTTCACACCTTCAGGCAGATCCAGGCCTGCTCTGCACTGTAATGAGTGGGCAGGGTCTTCACTGCAGAAAGCACCTGAACGTCAGTTACACCCACACAGGTGACTCACGAACTGACAGGGGACCTTCCCTGCCTCCATGTCAGGGGAAGAAAAGGAAACATACACGTGGAGTATCTATATATTGAATAGATATTTAGTATTACTGTATAATTATTGTATAATATTATGTTATATCACGTATATAAGGAGCCCAGTGTCACTTCTTTACGCTATTTAACTGTCTGCTGCATGAATTAATAATGCTGCGTTCACGTTCAGCTTGCTAAAGAAAAACGTTATATACATACATATACAATTTTATATGTTAAAATAAGAAGGAGGCTGTCTTTCACTTCTGTTCATCTTTGTAAATGACCCACAGTGGTCCTGGTCTCACTCCGCGGTGGGAGTCCACCTGAAACACTTTGGGGGTCTGACTGAAGCAAAGGCTCATTAAAGAGTTACAGTCATTGTGTTAGGAGGAGATAATAAACGACCCAGTGCTCTTAGCTCTGCCGCTGTCTTCAGCACAGACGGACACACAGCCCCGTGTGGAGGAGACAGCACAGACAGACAGACAGACAGACAGAAGATGGACTCACCTTTCTCTGTCCTCGGTGTGACGTTCACGGTAACCTGTACACGGGGCGGCACGCAGGAAAAGTCACAAACTCACCGTCACAGTGTGCATCGGTGACTTTACTCACGGAGGATACACGGCGTGTCAGTGTGTGTGCAGGCGGGAAGGGGTGTTGTCCGCAGGCAGTCTCACAGTGCGTGTGTGTGTGTGTTTTATCAGATGACCACTCATCACAGGCTGGAAAGAAAGAAAGAAAGAAAGAAAGAAAGAAAAAAAGCACGGCCGCCGTCCCACATTAGGCGGAAGTGAAAACGGCGTCAAATAAAACGTTATTCCTTTTTCCTTTTCTCTGAACTGTAAGAAATGTTCCGATGTTGTATCTTATTACGTCTGATATGTCTGTTTCACTCCCACTTCTTTAACGCTTCTAATTTCCAGCAGTTTTCTTAAAGGAGCCGGTTGGTGGGTGTGACTTGTGCTTCATCCAGTGTTGCATCTAACAACAGCCTGTTGCCTGTGATTGATGGAGTGAAAAAAGATCTCTCTTTTTTTATAGCGACAAACTAATGATTCGTTATCGTTTAGAATTACAACAGTATTTCACCCTTTTATTTTGAAGTCACGTTTCTTTGTCCTATTTCGTTCATTTGGCCTGCCCTGACAGCAGTCTGCCACCAGAGGGCCACACCGAGCTGAGGGGGAAACACTGCAGAGAATCAGTGTGTGATTTATGATTAACCAGCCTGCCATGAGTAGTTTAAGTTATAAACATGTTGGTTTGTGTTCATGTTCTGTTTTCATTACTAACTTGTTGACCTGTGCACATGTATGCAATGCAAAGTTCTTGATAGGCACCTCTTTCATCCTCAGTGATGGACAAAGCAAACAAGGTGCTGAGGGAGTTATATGGTGTAAATGTTTACATTCTTTATCGACTGACTGTAAGAGCGAGGAAGAGGACTCTCTCAGGAAAGCTTTATCTAATGTGTGTTTGATTGAAGGAAAACAGCGCAAGCTCACCAACAGCACACATGATCTGTGTTTTAAACTGAAAGGGAAACGTTTATTTGTTCCATTTTTGCAGTCGTTTATTTAGAGTTCATTTTGCTTACTTGAAGGATCACAGACTTAAAGTGCCACTTGTATTTAACAGATTTGCTGCTTGGAATCCACAAGGTCAGAGGTACCTTCAGTGAGGGAACTCCAAAAAAGAAACCAAACTCCA
Organism: Scortum barcoo; assembly: GCA_023238725.1. NCBI lineage: Eukaryota > Metazoa > Chordata > Actinopteri > Centrarchiformes > Terapontidae > Scortum > Scortum barcoo. The sequence continues at coordinate 27,031,247 of CM041552.1, forward strand.
AACAAATCTGCTTACAATGCCTGTATCTTCAGCTGACCCCAGTCTGTCTGTTTATATTAAAAATTACATAGATTGCATTACTACTTGACTGGCCCATGGTTTACTCTCCTCAATTTCATCAGCATTGTTTCAGCCCAAAAGGTCACCATGCATCAACTTAAAAGTGATAATATGTCGTGTTGTGTTTACAGCTGTTTCTGTTGCCACGTGGCCAAGAAAGATCAGTTACTGCAGATTGAAGTGTGGCGAACATAATCATCAGTCCAGACTGTTTTTTCATGTTCATCTGACTAAAGAACTCTTGGCTTTAGACATCATAAATGGTCTCCCTTTTTCTTTGAATCCTTATAATGGCAACTGTTGGCAATGAGTACAAGTATTTAGATAGATGTGACACCAGAACTCAGAAAATATGGGATGGGATCCACAACCAAACTGTGAATTCCAATACTTTCCTCCATACTTTTTGAATATATTGCTGTCTGTGTTTGCAGCATGTCACACATCTCATGTGGTGGTTTTAGCTCGAGCAAATGATAGAAAGAAGCACAGCCATGGGCGTAATCCGTGTTGTAACCTACTGTATTCACATAGGGAAGTATATGCTAATGAAATATTGAAATAACATCAGTGTGCAGCCAGCTTGAAATGTGTAACTCAGCTTCCTGTCTGGGTTTTATTCTTATTTTTCCTCATGTTATTTATCAAAAAAAGAAAACGAAAAACAGAACCACTAGTTCATCTTTCACACTTATGTCAGCACAAATGGGTAAACATGGTAAATTCTCCTGCAGCACGTCTTTGTCTTGCTGCAGACTCCATATATTGAGCACGTTCTGGTGAATGGTGGTGGGTTGGGAGTGGTGTGATACGACAGGCAGCTATGAGTTTGCTTTGATTGATGTAACCCAGTACTGGATGAAAATATTTAGGAAATAACCTTTACTGTTCACATAAAAGTTGATGACTTGCACCAATATGAATTATCAACTTATATGTTAAGTTCAGAGTGAAGATTTCCTTATCACGAAACTTTCTAATCTTTGAAGGTTTATCAAATGTGGTTAAACTCTGTCTGACTTCAGTCATAAATGATAAAAAACACAGTTACTGTCAGGTCAAGGGGTGGTGAACTGGCACTGAACTACAGAAGCTGTTGACAGTCTCACGCTCAACTGGATGACTGTTTTAAAAAGTTAAGTAACACCAACATTGCATGAAAGATGAGGAATATATATTTTTTTTATCTTTATGAGAAAGCAGCTGAAGAGCCATAAATGGTTGAAAAGGAGTAAAGGTTCTAAGTAGTATGAATGGGAGTCAAAAAGTTGAAAAGAACCCCACATTCATAAAAGATGTGGAACGTTTTTAAATTTGAGTGTAGTTTATAGCTAAAATAATAAATGATTGGGTAAGAGTTAATAAAATGCTTGAAAAGATGTGAGGATGTCTGAGTATGTACGTGTGTCAAACTGTTCTTTGCAAATCGGTTTGTGAATATTTCACTTTTATTATGTAATAAGGGGGCAGGCACAAATTAGCTTGTCTCAATCAGCTGTGTGTTCCCACCCTCAGTCAAAGGTTGCCATGGTGACTACATTTACTCTTTGCTCAGACAGGTGAATTCACAGAGATTAAGCTAAGACTCACCTCTCAAACTTCTGCCTCCCGTGGTCACACTGCAAGTCGTATCCTCCAAATGATGATACAATCACAGAGAAAAGAGTCTCATGAACGCAGTGATACAGATTTTATATGTGTGGTGTTAAAATGTGATCAATAGTGCAGTTTAGAAAGCTCGTACAGTCTTTTTTTCCTCAGAACTTTCTGCTCTAATTTGTCATTGGAGTCAGTACTGCATCTGGTTGGCACTCTTGTCACTTTGAGATTCTTCAAGCCACTTTTCTTAGTCTGTTTACTTACATAGCTCTACGTCTGCAACCAGAACAACATTTCCTGTCAAATCATGTAAAATTATTAATGAGGACTGAAAATTATGGGAGAAATTTTCCAGCAGATTTTCACAGCTCCTTGGTGTGAGTGATTATGTCACCCCCTCCAATTTGAACATTCTGCAAAAACTTTATTTTAAATACAGTTTAAAGTAAACATTTTCTTTATTTTTAATGTGATTTGAAATGTTGAATAATATCCAGAATGCACAAGAGGTTTGTCACATTTTTTTGTTTGAGTTTTTTATGAATGAGTAGTTATAAGCTGAAAAGGCATGAAAATGGTAAAAATGTAGAAAATTTGAACATCCCCCTTTCATTTGAATCAAGAAAATTTCCTAGAAAGTGTTGAATATGTTGGAAAGTATAAATGTTATGAAAAGTTGATTAGCAACCATGTCCTCACTGAGACGGACATTTTGATGTTTGAATGGAGTTTCTACATTAAAAGATGTGGAGGGCGTGAAGATGCCGAAAAAAGTGGCGGAAGAATACTGATACATTTTTCACACCAATGAAATCCTATGTGCACATTCATTAGGAGGCTGAAAACACCTGAATCTTTTCTCATAAAGGACAGCTGACATTGTAAGTCACAGGGTTACAAGTGACAGTCTTTTTTGTCACTTGTAACCCTTGAGGCAGCAGTTTATCAGCTAATTAGGGGTGGCGCTCAGTAAATCAGTGTCCTGTAATTTTATAGTAGATAGTAGACACAGCTGGGTTGTTTGTATTAATTATTTGCTGCTGGAACACAAGTCGGGGTCTCAGCAACCTGTTGTCTCGACAAGGATGTCTGATTTTGAAACACCTGGCCACCCCAGGTTACATCACAGATGATGTGTCCCAGTGCACACGGGTACTATCTCAAAATCATTATTTTGAGTAAATCATTGTCTTACCACTCTGTAGTGGAGATAATGGAGACAGCTGGACTTAAAGCTTACATGACAAATGTCATGCTGCTGCACAAAAATGTGAACAAATATCTGCATTCACAATAGCAGTGTTTTCTTGTTAAAAGGAGAGACATAGGCAAATATTTGAAGGTGGCAGGAACCAGAACTGAAATAGTAGTCAGAGGTTTAGAGATTAAAAACATATGGTACTGGTTCAGTTCCCTGTGGTGCAGCTGTGTGGCTTATCAATACCTCTGAGGTACTGCCACCCATCCTGACTTACTGAGGCCAGCCAGTGAGATAGTTTTTCTATTGGGTTTTCAAGTGTTGTCTCCATAAACAGGCTACCTATATACCTATTATTCTCATAAAGTGAATATTATATAACCTTTTATGAAATATTTAACATATTATAACATCAGTGATTCCTCCACAACTCTGCTAATTAAAATTCAAGTGGAGCAAACCACATACTTGCAGGAGGTGCATGCATCCTAGCGGAGACCCATGCCCTAGTGTGTAAAGCATGTTTGAGCCTTCAGACTCTGTATTGTCTCAATTACTTACTAAGTAAATATGTACAAAGGAGTCATTTGTTCATGTTTTGCCCAACTACAAGTTCAACTTAATTATCTAAAACATTGCACAGAGCGCTCTCCACCACAGAGCTACTATTTCTGGGATCCAATATACTGGGATAAGTGTGGCTGGGCCTTTCCCCTATTTTCTGCTTCACTTGTTTGTGCCAATAATTTGTGCATTAAATGTGGAACTGGAACACAGAGGATATTAACATAAATCTTCAAATAAACAATTTCTTGACAAAGAACAGTGTATCCATCCATCCTGTAATTGTGTTTAGTGTGTCTGTGGCCAAATTCAATTTAACTTCCCTGTCCTCATGAAATTCCCACTGAGCCACAAATGAATTTTTTACATTTCTATTTGTGTGTACCATAGCGAACATCATGTGGGTACTACGTACCCTCTGTAACAGCAGTGTGCAGTAATATGGATTGCAAGTTGTTATTAAATCAGAAGTAGATTACAGTCTCTATGTCCTGACAATAGAACATGAGACAGATAATCTGTGATAAAAATCTGACTCCTCTGGCTCCACCTTCTGCCTCCAAGGTCTGTACAAAATCCACAACACCTGGACCAGAACAACCAACCACAACAGAGCATCTGATGGGGTTTTGAAGGTGAGCTGAAGAGAGGAAGAGGAAGAGGAAGTTGGACTTCTTATATTTTCAAGCTAAATTCACTCTCTTCTCAATCTTACTGACTGCTGCTTTAATGAGAATTTACATCCACGTCTGTTCTGATATATTATATGCAGTGAAGACTGAAGAAATTTAATGAATGTTTTAGATCTATTTTTTTGGCAAAATGTAAGTTATCACTATATTGACGTCTGATTCCAGAGAATCATTTCCATTGAGAAACAGCTTCTCTTCACTTACAGACAGAGGAGTACAGAGACCTGATACGGAGCTTCAGCACATGTTACAACGACAATCACATGAAGCTCAATATCAGCAATACCAGTGAGCTCATGGTGGATGAACGGATGAGCGCAGAGGCACTGCAAACAATGAGCTGATTGATTGCTGTGGTTTGCCATATTTATACTAGATATTTCCATCAGCTGTGATTCTGCAGCTCTGATCAACAGATACAAGCTCAACAAGGTTCATGGTGTCCTAAATGTATGAAAGAAAAGAGCAAAATATCATACATTTGTAAACAGCAGTTACACAATATGTTGCAATTTGGTGGACAGTTTGGCAAGTTCCTTCCTTACTTTTATACTTACCATATACTGAGACCAAATCACTGAAAACACAGTGTGCTAGAAATAAAACTAAAACCAACACAGTGTTACTCAAATCTGTCTGTGAATGATTTTTTGAACAGTAGTTCTTCCTTTGCTAATCCCTCTGTTTCACATCCATATTTCCTCATTCTTGTCACGCAAGCAGAAATTAATACATGTATTGGACTGAATTTCCAATGTTGACTCATCACAGCTTTGACAGTGCCAACTAAAGCTAAATTGTGCTTCTGTCTTTATGCAGTGATGTCAGTGTTGTGGCCCATGAGTTGTTTTTGTGGGAATTTTCCAGATGAGTCACACAATAGCTTCACAAGCAGAGTAAAGTGACAGCATTCATGTTCTTGAGTTAAGTTTTGTTGCAAGACCTGAAACCGGGCACAGTTACAAAGGCCCTAAAGTTCTGTTATGGATCAAGAGTCAACAAATTCATTTTGGGGATGAATAGTGCCACCATGTGCCCATTTCAAAAGTGCTGTAAGTTATAGCTAAGTAATTGACTGACCAGTAAGTGGTGACTTCAACACCAGTCTGACAAATTTGATCGAATCTTTATCAGAGATGCTACGCAACATGTTTGGATGAACCCAAAAAATTGACTAAAAATGAACTAGACTAATGAAAATGTAATAATATCTTGACATGTCAATGTTACACTAAAAAACTTTTTTATGCAAAGGTCCTTCATTTTGCTGCTCAGATCCTTAAATATCTGTTTGTTAGTGGCCTTTGCTGTGTGACATATTGCCTCGGCTCTTTTTTCCCTTAAGTTTAATAATATATTTCATTGAAGTGTATTTATTTTTCATGTTGATGGAGATGGTTTTCGTTTTCGTTTCTCCATTATCAACCATTGCATGAAGCCCTGATTTTTTACAACTATACATTTTGCAAGTATCAACATTAACACAATGAAATTGAACAAATAATAATGATGGACAAAATGTGAGATTCCTGAGTTTTTGCTAAAACAGTCTAAAGTTAATTTAATTAAATTAACTGAACTGATTTAGTTAGGATAGGCAGTATTAAGTAAGTTAGAACAGTAAGACAAAGCTTTAAATCAAGTCCTGGATCTGACTTTATGGAACCAGGACAGTATCCACTGTGGATAAACCATTTTTTGACTACCTCAATTCCTGCCCTGTAGAGGAAAGACTGCCCTATAGACCCATGCCCTTTTTTTCACCCATACTACAGTTAACACAATGTTCATTCGTGTTAATATAGATAACACAGTGCAAACTGATAAGTGGTTAAGTATAATTTTAGACATATACATAGGCATATTGGCATAGGTATATATATCCAAGCCCTGAGCATGTCCTGTCCTATTAGTATATATGAGTTTGCACTTTTTTTCCATGGCACTCAAAAAATCAAAGATCTGGAATGACTTTGCTGATATTGAAATTGAGTATTTAGAACAAATAATATTTCAGATCTATTTCAGTCAATGTTAAATTAAAAAGTACAGCAAACAAATATCGGTGCACCAGTGTAACAAATCTCCAATAGATCGATCCGTATATCAAGTGATTACCCCTGGGGTCCTGACTTCATAGTTGACAAATTCTTATCTATCAATTATGGATCATCTAGATTAGGCAGTCCACCTGACCTGCACATCTGCAGGTTAAGTGATCCAACTCACCAGACACCATAAAATACTTGGTATACATTAGTGAATTATACAGTGTGACAAGCAGACATTAGGCACTTATTTAGTTTGTGCTCCTTTTAAACCCAAAAGTAAAATCACAGTTAATAAGAAAAAAACTTTCCAAATGTTATGAGAGAGAATAGGGGGACATGTTGCATCAAACTCGACTTGACAGGTCCCCTTTGACCCCTAGGTCATAAATCAAGCTTGACAGGTTAAACTTTTGACACCCCCCCCACGTTACGTAAACTTGAGCCCCCCCCCGTTACGTAAGCTTGACCCCCCCCCAACCACCCTTCCTGCGGTTGGATGATGTCCAATCCATGTTTTTGGCATGCCGACAGAGAAGAAGAAGAAGAAGACCACAAGCCTGCTAAATGGGTGACATTGGAGACCCCAGATGAAACCAGCGTCTCTTTGGACAACTCATCTTTCCGCAGCGCTGTCTGGCAATCTCACGGCCCTCGGGTCGTATGTATTTCAAAGCCAGTGTCGAGTATAACGGACCGGACCATCCGAAGGACTTTGTCCTGCATTGCTTCAGCTTCAGAGTGTCGGTGTGTTTCGTACGATACTCAACATCCCGTTTGTGACATGGGAGGACCAGATGCGTTCCGAGATAGAAAGGATCACTTCCCTGTTTCATACTTGCAGGAGATGGGTGAGCGACGTCTCGGTGAGAAAAGTACTTTTCTAAACCCCGCCTCCTCCACACCCCTCCACACCCCTCTACAGGATATAAGGAAGCAGCACGGCACACATCAACCCAGAGCAAGAAAAGACATGGATACCCTTCTGATCTGAACACACTCCTTCCAAGACGGCGCCACACCACCTGGCCCATGGAGGACCTCCCTATCCAGCCAGAGGTTTCACCCTTACCTGCCACTAAGGCCGAGACTGATACCCCCACCTCTGGAAACGCTTCACAAGCATTTAAAAACCTGCACGGTACATTTTCCACTCAGCACAGCACCGTGCCCCGCATGAAATTTAAGAAGGGTGATCTCGTCAGAATATCCAAGTTGAGAGGAGTGTTTGATAAAAAATCCGAACAGAGTTTTACGGATGAAGTGTTTAAGGTGACCGAAAGCATTCCTCGGACTCCTCCCATTTACAAACTGCAAGATTATGACGGTGAGCATATTGAGAGAGGCTGAGTTGCAGAAGGTCAAAATAGACCGGGACAAGATATACACTGTGGAAATGATATTGAAAAGGAGCACGTGCAGGGTGAAAAGCAGGTGTTGGTGCGTTGGAAGAACTGGCCCGAAAAATTCAACAGCTGGGTCAAGGCCTCTGACTTTTAAAAAGCCCCCCGGTTGAGGCTTCCTCGCGCGCATTTGCATCATGGATGCAGTCACCAACGAAGGGTTCTACGTGACCCTGCCCTCCAACGAGAGTAAGGAATTGTTTAAAGATAACACCAGCTCGAGTTTCACGGTGGATTTAGCCAGGCTATTGAATTGAAGGGGAAATGGTTAGTGGGTCTGTGCGAAATCATTTACCCACACACTTGGTATACTCTCCCCACGCATAACGCTTATTTCTAAGTCAATAGGGTGGGGGACGAACCGCAGCCTTTGGTGATTCAGAGGTTCAGCAACGGCGGGTATTATGACAAACCAAAAGACCTCTTGGAGCAGCTAGTACCCTTTCTCAAAAAGTATGACCCTACAGCTCAGGCCTCTTACAACCCCGTGACCAGACGCATTGATTTCAAAGGCAACGGTCAGCATAAAATCTGTGTCCACGCCCCCCTGGCTTACATTCCGGGACTTAAAAGAGGAGAATGGTGGACTCTGCGATCTGAGAATTGGGATTTATAACCTGTTTGTTTACACGGATATCATTCAGTACCAACAGGTGGGTGACAGTTACTCACCTCTGCTGGGAGTGGTGAACATCTTCACCATCTTCTTCTTGCTCCTCAGCCTCTCTGCTCCTACACGGAGGGTCTGTTTTCAGACAACGATATTGTTCACGGACATGAGGGTTATTCACAAAGGATAGGGGAATGTTGACAGTGTTTGTAAGAAATTCATCCAGCCTCTGGGTGGTGGTGTACGGGATTTTTTGTACTGGCTTGAAAGGTTTTTCAATAAATCAATCAATCATATGAGATCCCTTCACAATCTGCCCCCGGTGAACAAATTCCCACCCACTGTCACCGTTTTCATTTTTTACAGGATGTACTCTGCGTTCTTACGACTGCAAAAGGGGAGGCCTTTTAATACCTCGCTCATGGCCTCGTCCTCTTCGGGTCTTTAAGTCTCATGCTGGGGTTCCACCTCTGGCCTTTCAGGGGCGCTCAAATTCTGGTGCAGAGTCAGAGTCATTCGACATTCCTCCTTTTGACCTTGCTTCATGAGCGACAGGATATCTCTGCAGCAGAGCGTCGTACTTTTTAATTTTTTCATAAGAACTCAATCCCGGTTCGTTTAATATCTTTCTCATGCTTTCATCCAAATCGTCTTCAGCCGTCCGTCTGATGGAGGTATCCAGTTGAATCAGACGGTTGAGTTGATGCAGGTGAGACGAGAAACATTTTCTGAGACATTTTATTTTCTGATGATTTCTCCCAGAAGGTTTCCGAGGATGGGAACCGCGGCTGACAAAAGAGGAAGGATGAATCGAAAACCCTGATTGTTTCATCAAAATCTGACGTTTGCGTTTTACAGCCGCCTTTTTATCGGCCAGGAGTTTGATTACGTTTCTGTGCCTTTTTAGCTTTTTGTATTGAGCAGAGGAGAGAGGAATGTTTCCCTTTAAAACATTTAAAGCAATCTAGCTTTAAAGAGCCCTAAGAAAATCTGGGGAACAATGGGCAAGAATGTCTTGCTCTTTCAGAGGCGTGGCTCGGTAAAGAGCTTGCAGTAGGGGCGCATGTTCCTTTTTATCAGGGAAGACATGGTGAATTACCGCGATTTTGGGAGATAAATGGCGGGCCACTGGCCTGGCAGTAGACCTGTCCTCAGTCTGTAGTTTTCTGGGCAGGAGGGCGTGAGGTCGACGATTAAATACCCGTGAGGGTCTTTAAAAGCGTCATCAAAACTTTCCATAAAAATGGCTTTCTGAGAAGGGTAGATTTGATGAGCTAGTATTTTTATTTGTAATTTATCTCGAGGGTTTTTAAACAACACCAGATAGTTACTGTTTAGACTTATAGTACGGCTGTGTTTACCTCGCTGAAATATATTTTGGGTCAGCAGAAAGACGCTCATATTTCTATGATGCTTGTACTGTGTAAATATTTTTACCACTTCCGGATGCTCTGAGGCTTGGAAAATAACATCATCCAGTATGATCAAATGGGTTTTTTCAGGCGGAAACAGATCTGCATCATCAAAGGAATCAGGCAATCCTTCAACAAATTTAATGTTTTTATTCAACTTCTGCATCTCAGCATACATAGGTTGAAAAGACATAAATCCACACAATATTATCAGATACATTTCCTAAAGCATGATAAGTATTTTCTAATACACTTTTTACAAAGAAAGTTTTTCCACACCCGCTGGGTCCAACAATCATACATGAAAAGGGTGTGCTGAATCTAGGGTCAAACATAATGGCCTCTGTGCCTGTATGGTGTGACATTTTTTTTTCCTCTCCCCCCTTTAAATTTCCATCTGTTGTTATTGTTACGCCCTGTGTGTGTGTGTGTGTGTGTGTGTGTGTGTGTGTTTCTCTTTGCTTTACTGCTGACTCGGGATCTTTGGAGGGTTGCATACTTTCTTGTGGGGTGAGAGACCTTGTTTGACCCCTTAAGTGCTTTACCGCTGAGACTTAAATTTTGGAGGGGTGTCTGCTTCCTCTTTACAGTCTCCCGAGGTCAATATATATATATATATATATGATAGTCATTCTATGTAATCTATATTGCTTTATCACAGATGTAGAAAGTATTTTTGAGAGAGCTCTGTGTGTGTGTGTGTGTGTGTGTGTGTGTGTGTGTGTGCAGTGTGTTTGCTCTTTGCAGTCTACGAAGAGCATGTTGACGGGAATGATAGAGTCATTGTATCAAACCTATATTGCTTTGTCACAAATGTACAAAGTCTTTTTGAGGGAGCTGCGTGTGTGTGTTTTCTCATTGATTGCAGTCTTGTGACTTTATTGAGGAGTATCAGGCTCTGGTTCTGCCTGTAGCCGAGCACGTACAGCATTCTTCTCTCAGGAGCGCCGGCGATACTGGGCGAGGTACCGCAGACGATGGCGGGGTCTCGCTAATGATTTTCGGGACAAAAGCGGGCCGGAGATGAGTTGTTCATATTCATCTTTTATTCTTTCCACTTTTCTTCACCCGCACTGTGAGCGGTCCCGTGTCTGCAAAAGGATGTTCAGGTCATAAATACCTCGATAATCCCCTGAGCCGCACGGATCCAGGAAGGGGGGGTGGGGTGGGGGGGGGCTTGATTTATAACCTAGGGGTCAAAGGGGACCTGTTAAATCATGTCCCCCTGTTCTCTCTGTTATGTTCTAAATAGAGGTTTGTGATAACAAAGACTAAAAGAGGCTGAACGTGTGCTTAAATAAAACTTTTCTTCCCAGCTACCCATCTGAGGTCATCTGTTTTCACCATTATACATGTTTAGGACAAACTTAAGTATAAGTGGAATAAAGACTGGCAAAGAACGATGAATGCTGCCACAGTGATTTTTACCACTCATCAGTAAGACCAAGTGATTATCTCTGTGAATAAGTTACCACTTGTACTATCTTTTGATCAAACAGTACTTCTGTTTTGTGGTGTTACACAAGAATGAAATTACTTTACCTAATTATGTAACTGTTTCTAGGGGGCGTAACAGTCAGGAGGACAGTATAAATCTGAGTGCCAGTCCTGCAGAAACACCAGCACCACAGCAGGAGTGTGCAGGAACCTGACACTGCTACATACTCAAGAGATACAGCTACAGCCATGGACACCATCACACAGCAACAGAACAATACCCCAGGTAAACATTTGATTCTTCCAGTTATTCACAGTCTCACTTTATATACATAATTGTCTTAATGGAGAATAATTCCGCTTGTTTTATACAAAAAAATGTGACAATGGTTTGTTTTTAAAATTTCCTTTACTCTTTTCATAGCAATCAAAAAAAGCAAATCGAGGAAGAACATCAACCACTTCACAGATGTGCACGGTCTGCCTTGCATTGAGAAGATTGTGACCTCTGTGGAGGACACCCCCAAGCCCATCAGCACTGTCATAACCGGCAAAATCCCAGAATGGATCAATGGGAGCTTCTTGAGAAACGGGCCAGGGAAGTTTGAGATCGGGAACCATAAGTGAGTATACCATCTTAAAGCACTGGTACACGTATTGTAGCTATGACATCACAAAGCTGACTACCTTCTCCTGTTCTCTCCATTCTCATCAGGTTCAACCACTGGTTTGATGGTATGGCTCTGCTGCACCAGTTCAAAATATCCAACGGTCAGGTGACTTACAAAAGCCGCTTCCTGTCCAGTGATAGTTACCGAGCCAACAAGGAACACAACCGCATTGTAGTGTCAGAGTTTGGCACCATCAACATGCCCGACCCCTGTAAAAACTTCTTCCAGCGCTTCCTGTCCAGATTTGAATTACCAAGTGAGTACTTAATCAAATTGCATATGAGTGAACAGTTAGTTATTGTTGTGGTTGCCCTGCACTGTATTATTAACTTTGGCATCTTCTTCCCCCCACAGAGCCTACAGATAATGCCAATGTGAGCTTTGTGACCTACAAAGGTGATTATTATGTCAGCACGGAGACTAATGTCATGCACAAGGTGGACCCTGAGACACTAGAGACAACTAAAAAGGTGATGATGATGTTCAATGTAGACGTGCAGTAAGACGTATAGTTGTAGTGCTGCACAGCAGTTTTATTGATCTGGTGCTTTGCCCAAGATAGCTAAAGGAAGTCATAAATGAGTACAATATTATTGCAACTTTATAGAAGGATTGCAGGCTGGTGTTCTTATTGTGTGATTAACTGCTTGAAATAAATCTTAAAACAAGAAGTGTCTGCAAAGTCATTGTACTCACATATTTGTACTTATTAGGTGGACTGGAGCAAATTCATTGCTGTGAATGGAGCAACTGCACACCCTCAGTACGATCCTGATGGAACAACATACAACATGGGGAATTCCTACACCACTAAAGGTATTTTAGAAACATCAGATCAGTCTGTTTATGAAGAGACAAGTGTACAGCCTTGCTCCTTGAGTCTGATGACCTACTTAACTTATTAACTAATTGTGTCTGTGATGACAGGAGCGTACTACAATATCATCCGAGTGCCACCGACCAAGGAAACAGCTGAGGATACACTGGAGGGAGCCACAGTGCTGTGCTCTATTCCCTCAGTGGACAAGGCCAAACCATCCTACTACCACAGCTTTGGTGAGATTCAGTTGTCACACTAAAATCAGAGTGCTCATTGGTTTCATCCACAAGCCTGTATCAGCCTAGATACTGACCTTGTTAAGTGGACTCAGAATTGACCAGATAAGACTGATCCACATTAAATACAGTTTCTTCATCAATGTGATCAAATTCTGTGTTATAAGTCACATTAACTTAGTCACAGCAGGCTTAAATAAAAACATAACCTCCTACGATCTGGTGTCCACATATGTGGACATCACAGTTTAGTTATGTTTTGTTGATTATGCTCTGAGGAAATTCAGACCGTTTTATCAAATGTCATATTGTCATATTTATAGGTCCCTCCTAACCCCAAATAGCTAGGAGAAATTAAAAATGCAAGCAAAAAAAGCTCAGGTCTTAAGAGGTTAAATAAAAAGTTATGTAAGGATGCAATTAAAAATAATTTCCCTTACAATCGTCCAGTTATTTATCCATTAATCGTGCCCAGTGACCTAAGAAACTTTTTTCACATCTTCAACATCTAAGACATTCAAATGTCTTGTGACCAAAAGTCCAAACCCAAAACACACTGAGTTTACTATATGAGAAAGAGCAAACCATCTCATTGAATTTCCTTGATAAATGTCTAGGAATAAGAGATCACTGCTATCAGATTGGGACTGGGAAATTAGCAGAAACTCTCAGTTGGTGTATCAGAATCGGTATCCGGTAAGAAAATGTTGGATCGGTGCAACATTAGCTAGAAACTAATAGAACCTCTCAATTCATTCTAGCAATGTCTGAGAACTACGTGGTGTTCATTGAGCAGCCCATCAAGATGGACCTGTTGAAGATTGTGACAGGCAAGCTGCGAGGGAAAAGCATCAGTGACAGCTTTTCCTGGGACCCAAAACTCGACACCATCTTTCACCTCATTCACAAGAAGACAGGAAAGGTAAGGCCCTGTCACTGACCTCGAACTTTAGGACCAGCTTAGTGTAGTCTGTTCATTACGTGTGTAATATACTTTAAACATTGGGTTGTGTTGATAGTTTTGTCCTGTTGTATTACAGATAAGCGACATCAAGTACTTTGCCAAGCCGCTGTCAACCTTCCACCAGATCAACGCATATGAGGAGAACGGCTTCTTGATCATAGATATGTGTGCTTCAGATGAAGGCCAGGCAATCACTAACTACAACATCCAGAACCTGCGCAAATCTGGAGAAGCTCTTGATGAAGTAAGCAGGTTAAATAAAGAGCAATACAAGTTGTTGTTGTTGTTCAGTTCCTTTTGATTCGGCTGAGCAGTGGTTGTTTTATTGAGGCTGACAAGGTTTTCATATCTTCTCATCAGGTGTACAACACCTTGTGTAGAGTCTTCCCACGTCGTTTCGTTCTGCCTCTCAACGTGGACCAGGCAACGCCCTTCAACCAAAACTTAAACAACCTACCCAACAGCGCAGCCACTTCTGTAAGAACTGCCGAGAACAAGGTAGGCAGCAAATATCAACATGTGGGAAATTGTGGTACTAATTAGTTGTGCGTCTTTAACTCATGCTTAGTAAAAAGGAAATGATAAAATAGAGAGAAAGAGATAACAGCTTTATAACCTCACGGTGCCATACAGACTCTTCCCTTATTCCCTTATCACCACATGTTCAAATAGAGTCTCATTACCTACATTGTTTTTTTTCTCTGTGTAGGTCTTTTGTACCCATGAGGACCTCCACGGGGAGGATCTATATCAATATGGAGGTCTGGAGTTCCCTCAGATCAATTATAGCAAGTACAATACCCGTCCCTACCGCTACTTCTATGGCTGCGGATTCAGACATCTTGTGGGAGACACACTGATAAAGATGGACCTCCATGGGAAACGCATGAAGGCAGTCCAGTTTTATTTATTTCTCTCTCAGATGTTATATATGTTAGATGTTACATATGTCACTTTTACATGATCAATAAGTAAAACATGATAACCGCCTACGTGTATTAAATTGAAATCCTTAGACTCAAGAGTAACCACTGTGCTCTCTACCACTCTCACAGGTTTGGGAACAACCTGGTCTTTATCCCTCTGAACCAGTCTTTGTACCCTCCCCTAATGCCACAGAGGAGGACGATGGTGTGATTTTGTCTGTGGTCATCACTCCAGATACAGTGAGTCAGGGTCATTCAACAATTTTGGATAAGGAACTGTACCTCAGACAAAGGGAATCTGTATCTCATTTCATTAAGGCAACAACACTTTCACTCTGGCTTTTAACCATACTCACACTAGAGGCCACAAAACATTTTTGTTTTAAAGATCACAATTGTCTCAGAGGCTCCAAATGCCCAAATTGATGCTCCAAACATTAGCAGTGAGGTTGAAAGAAGCTGAGGGATAGCACGTTCAAACATGTACAATAAATTTGCGATCTCTGTAACTGTGGAAACTGTGGAAAAGTAACTTTTTCCTGTGTATTTACTCTTTTCAGGACAAGAGTACGTTCCTCCTGGTTTTAGATGCCAAAACATTAAACGAGCTGGGCAGGGCTGAGGTGCCTGTCAACATCCCCTACGGTTTTCACGGGACATTCAATGCCACAGCATAGACATGAGAGTTGGAATTCATGGATGCAGATGCCTCAGACATCACATGGATAAATAAATGTATAAATAATAAGTCAGTGGTAGTGAAGTCACTCTACAGACACAGACAGGATAGTTTTCTTAGACTCTGCCTAAATGTTTAGTTTATTCAGTTTATTCATATTGTAGCTGTCACATAAATGTTGTGCTGTTTATGAAACCTGAAACCTTTTGGGATCAAAGCTTGTTGTAAATAAGTTGGGGGGTGTTTTATACTTTAAACCATTGTTCTGAATATTTGAATCAAGTACATTTACATCTTAAGAGCTGTGGATGGCTGTAAAAGGACGTATCTGGGAGCTAAATGGAGAAAATTTGTTTTTCAAAAGCATTCCTGCAATTCTGCACAAACACACACACAATCACAGATACAGACACACACACAAACACACAGAGCAATCACATTCTTTACAGAAAAGAAAACAAACAGGCTGAGTGCAGGCTCAGCAAAGACTTGTTTTAAGACCTATTTTACAAGAGGCAGGAACTGGTAAATGAATGCATAGGTTGGAGAGAGCTATGTTGAGTAAATGAACGCTTTAATGAATGACTAGTCTCTGACTTACTGAAAATATAAAGTACACCTGTGAAACACTAAAATACAAAAAATGTACTCTCAGTACAGTCTGTGAGCATTCATTTCCTCCTTACAAAAATAATCATTTTATTATAAAATATTGTGTTCTAACTAAAGGCTGACATTATACAACACAACTGCAGATACAATTTCTATATAAACCATTGTAAAATAGTGTAGAAAGGTATAGTATTGCTCTGGAATCGGCATACTTTGAAGAGTAATTTCCTTCCATCGAAATTCAACATTTAAGAAAATGATATCATATTAAAATATTTGCTAAAATTAAACATTTCAAAGTAATTATTAATGTATCAATCAATCAATTTATGAAGTTGCCGTGTGACATGCTTACACCCTCTGCTGGCCAGCCATTGGTCTTTACTCTGCTTAACTACATTTATAGCAGAGATGGTATAAACATTTATGTGAAAAGAAACTAGGAAATGCAACAAAGCTTTCTTCAAACTGCTGAAGTCTTTAGAAATGCGTTTCCTTTTCTTTCATTAGTTCTCTTTTTCACAATGACAACAACTAAAGCTTTTTTATACTCTATGGGAACTTTGTGTGTTAAAAGTGTAAAACATGCTTTTTTGCATGCTGAACTTTTTTATAGTACTTTTAATAGCATTTAGTTAATTAAACTGATGCTATATCACAAAATGTAAGCCTCGTATGAATTAATCAAAAGTGAAATTGTGATATGTGTTGAGATTTGAGGAATAATAAATATCCTATTCAAAGTTATTTTTTACACTCACAACTCAGTGAATTCTTAACAGTAAACATATATTAGTTTTATTTTATAGTCAAAGCAATGCTGCATTGTATGAAGTTGGGGCACTTTGTCAAAATCACACTTTCACAGGGTATTAGTTAATATGACTAACAAAGGAACTGCAGTAGGCACACATATAGTACATAAACTATTCACAAAAGGCTCCTCAAAGCCGTCAAAATGTCTGCTTCATAACGCAGCAAACAGTCCATACAGCACACTTAACCCTGCAGTTTATCAGAAATTAGAGCCAGTGTTTGCCTCAGATGCTTTTTCTTCTCTTTTAGGTAGAACTCGAGGTTTTGAGCTTCTGTCAAAATACCCTGCAGCTCCTTCACCTGTGAGGTATCTGCTGCAGCTCTCTCACTGTAACAAACCACAAATACTGACATCAAACTGTGTGTGTGTGTGTCAGTATGTAATTGAATAAAACAGAATTTACATCTTGTCCTTCTAAAGCTGAAGGTCATTGTTACTGAACTCGGGGGTGCTCTCCGTGACAAACAAATGGGTGTCAAGTGTGAAGCAAATAACGTTGGAGTAGCAATGATAAAAGGCTACACTGTGGGAAGAGTTGCATATTCATGTGGATGTTAGCATGCTCACATAAAAACGTTCAGCATGTTGGCAAACAACATTCACAAGTACAGGAAAGTACAGGTGAGCTTTACTTTGACATCATTTGTTTTGGAGGAATCCTGTTGAACACCTGAAAAATGACTTTTTTGAGGAACTAGTCAGAGGAGTCATTAGGACTCACAACCACATAAGTCTGTAATAAGTTTGTTTATCCATCAGAGAGGTTCCCACTAGTCACCACATCTTTTCCTTCTGTAAAGAAAAATCAAGCCATTTGAAATAAGATGCCTTCATTGGAGTTATGAGTGGGTGGCTATTCCCATCTATCTTCAGTGTTTACCTGCAAGACAGCAGCTCACTTGAACAGGTTTGGATATTCCTGCTTCCTTCAGATGAAGACTCAGAACTCATATTCTTTGAGCATAGTTTTATGCTTGATGATTAACCCTCTGGAGTCGACGGACGCGCCCGGCGCGTCCAAATTACAGGTCCGATTTATGATGATGACGTAGCAAAAAGATGCAGCATCACAGAGTCTCCGTTTCAACTTGTGTCGAAAGTGCGGACTTCAAACTACATACCAGTTTTTAAATCGTGTTGATAGGCCAAGTAGAAACAGACTTATGATAAATAATTTACGCCGTTTTTTTTCTGAATATTGTCGTCACTTTTGGTGCGTGCGCTGTATGTAGCAGAAAAGCGCAGCCTCGCTAAGTTTCAGTTTCGATTTGTGTCGAAAATGCGGACTTCAAACTACATACGCGTTTATAAATTGATTGGCCAATTAAAACAGACTTGTAATAAATAATGTATAATTTTTTTTTTTCTGAATATTGTCGTCACATTTGGCACGTTTTTGGTGCTGGAAGAAGGCTTGTGATGTGCCCCTCTGTCTTGTAATGGACAGGAACTGTTTTTTACAGTGGCACAAATAATTTGTGGCATCTTATTGTGACACCTGATTGTTTTGTAAATAGTTGAACAAAAAAAAACGCCTGAGGCATTGCCTGCATTTTAATGTAAATAGTTGTAAATAACTGTTATTTGCTACATTTGTACATAATTTTTTGAAACTTTACAACTTATATTTGCATTCTAAGTTATAAAAATGGTTCGTTAGACATGTTTGTGGTTTTCACATTACAAAATCTAACTTTTTTATATTCGGATTTTATGTTTTTTGTGTGGTTTTAGGTCCAGTGTGTTAATACAGTATGTCAAAATGAAAAAATAACTGTAAAATCACACATGAGAGGTTGTGCTGAAAAAAATGATACCAAAACAAGGCATGGTAAACAGTTCTTAAGGTGAAATATAAAAGCAAAATAAAAAGTAGTCAAAAACGGCCAATTATACCCTGGACTCCAGAGGGTTAAGATTAAATCTAGATGTTTATATATCACTTACCTTAACACCTCAGCAAATTTTGAAATCAGCATGTCAACCTCTCTATTTGCACCTGAAACAGAAAGAAAAGTGACAGGACAGACACTGCAAGTTTCACTCTGTGGCAGAAAAATTCCCATGTTGTCAATCTGAGTGAATAGCCATTTCATTTCAGTTCATTATGTTTCCAAAAAGTTATTCTTGTGACTTCAGCAACTCAGGTTGAGTTTTAGAAGATGCTCACATCAGTGTGATCTTGACTGTGTCCCGCCAGAGCAGTGAAGAGCAGCAAACTGATATCAGCAATAGTTTTAAATCAAGGCAATCTGACAGGAGATCAGACTGGAAATCTGGCATATTCTCTTTCTCTTTGTCTTTCTCATTCATTCTAACTTTTTTGTGTTGACAGCAATGTGAAAGCAGTCTGTTACTGCTTTGTTTTGACATAAAAAAAGACAGAGAACAGAGAAAGAATTATGCTACATCTATTTGGATGCTGAAACATAATTTTCCATTTTTCAATACAACTTTAATACACACTTTTGTGTGACTGTGACTATTAATGTATCAATCAATCAATTTGAAGCTGCCGTGTGACATGCTTACACCCTCTGCTGGCCAGCCATTGGTCTTTACTCTGCTCAACTACATTTATAGCAGAGATGGTATAAACATTTATGTGAAAAGAAACTAGGAAATGCAACAAAGCTTTCTTCAAACTGCTGAAGTCTTTAGAAGTGCGTTTCCTTTTCTTTCATTAGTTCTCTTTTTCACAACGACAACAACTAAAGCTTTTTTAATACTCTATGGGAACTTTGTGTGTTAAAAGTGTAAAACATGCTTTTTTGCATGCTGAACTTTTTTATAGTACTTTTAATGGCATTTAGTTAATTAAACTGATGCTATATCACAAAATGTAAGCCTCGTATGAATTAATCAAAAGTGAAATTGTGATATGTGTTGAGATTTGAGGAATAATAAATATCCTACTCAAAGTTAGTTTTTACACTCACAACTCAGTGAATTTTTAACAGTAAACATATATTAGTTTTATTTTATAGTCAAAGCAATGCTGCATTGTATGAAGTTGGGCACTTTGTCAAAATCACACTTTCACAGAGTATTAGAGCAGTGAAGAGCAGCAAACTGATATCAGCAATAGTTTTAAATCAAGGCAATGTGATAGGAGATCAGACTGGAAATCTGGCATATCCTCCTTCTCTTTGTCTTTCTCATTCATTCTAACTTGTTTTGTGTTGACAGCAATGTGAAAGCAGTCTGTTGCTGCTTTGTTTTGACATAAAAAAGACAGAGAACAGAGAAAGAATTATGCTACATCTATTTGGATGCTGAAACATAATTTTCCATTTTTCAATACAACTTTAATACACACTTTTGTGTGACTGGCAGCATGATGTTGCACATACCTGCAGTCATAGCCTCAAGTGAATCTTCTGACTCCAAAGTGGATGATTTAGAAGAAGATCTTTTCTTTTTTGGAGGAGATTTGTCTTGATTTGCAGGTGCATGTTCCATCTGTTGCAATGGGGAAAGACTGGTTGCACTAAAACATTATTTATGCATTCACAAGTCTATCAAATCATATATCTGGAAACAAGTCAAAATCTCAATAAAACAAAAGCAGTACAGACTTGTGTGTCATTTCCAGCAAAAAAAACCCCACTTCATTTGCTCTCTGATGCCATTTTCCTATCAATTTTCTATTTGAATTTAGTATTTTCTAAACTGTAACTGACCTAAGAGGACCTGATTTAATCATTTACTACTTGAATAAACATTTCCCTTGTAAATGACTTAACAGACTTTTCATTAGGAAATGGGAGGCTGCCCACAGCTATTCTTACCTCGTGGGTTGTTGTTAGTTTCGGCCCTTTGTTGTTGTTTACTGCCCTCTTGTGTAATGTTGGTGGAATCAGTTGTCCTGCCTTCGGTGCTGCTTCTTTCATTGTGGAGTGATGATACTGCAAATGTGAAATTAAACAACTGAGTTACTGCAGACTTTTCTGTAACATCACAGCCTGCTACAGTCTAGTATGTGCTACAATGTGCCTTACAGCTTATCATATATTACACTGAAACAGCCATTGTAACATCATATACTTCAAGCTGAATACTTTAAAGGCTGTTGGTCGACAAATTAGGATATACCTTGTAGTTTTCAAATCTTACTTAACTAATACACCATAAAGCTAGGAGTGGACCATCTGTCAGGCTGGAGCTGATGTTGTTGGTCTTGTTATTGATGCTGAAGGCTACAAGTGACTGTGACTTACATGTTACAATGCCAACATCTCGGTTAGACAGTTAGCTGAATTTGTTCAACTTAATTAGAGTCAACACTGGTGTTAATTAGCTAACGTTAGATGTTTTAAAGTTTTAATTGGCACTAATTTTGACAAACATTATGTTCACACATGGATACATGATAATAATTTTGTCTGGTTAGGTACAATGACAAACATTTTCACTATCTTGTTTAGATATATTTTCGTGTTAACATTAACTTTAATGCTAATTCTTGGTACTCAGGTAAGCTAACCGCGAGCCCGGCGTTACCGTTACCTGGTAACATATTCAATTAACGGAAATTAGCTCAGTTATTTAAAGCGACGGTGGCTAACCTTTACTTACAGGTCCGTGTCGAAAAGTTTAATGTCTGAGATATTCATTCAACAGGTGAGAACATGACAGCCAATAATTATTCAATCACTTTAAAGGTGATTGTTGATTTTAACGTCACGGTAAAATAACGCTCGGCCACCAGCGCGTGTCTCGAGAATGCTGCGTTCACTGCGCCTCGTAAATTCACCATCGTGCAGTTTCATTCAGGAGGAGTAGAAAAACACATGTCTATTGAGAACAACTATGTGTCTTTGATATAAGTAGTTGGAAAGCACATTAATTTAACTTACTATAAGTACCTACTATACTACTGTACTATAAATACGATCATCATACACACCACAGGCTTAACTTAGCTGCTGAAATATTTTTTTCATGGTCAAATGTCATATCCATATTGCTCTCCCATCTTTGGCAGACCCTGTCTTTTTACTCTGTCTAGTTTAGGTTTAAAAGCATTCATTAGTCATTAAAAACGCAATTTATGTTATAATATGTTATTTATGTTATGTTATATTATGTTTTATTTCAACAACATTCAAGCACAAGCTGTTGAATAAGTACATTTAAATGAACTTGACTAGACTTCATCGCCAGCGACTGCTCCATGTTATTCTTGTGCATATGATAATAAGAAATCTTGAATCTTCAATGTTGCTAGGAGCTTCTGCACCTGTGGATCAGCACCATGACATTTATGCAAAACTCTCAGTAATAATAAATCAGTTTTTACTGTGCATATTCACACACCAGATTAACTATTAATACCTTGAAGCAAAGAAAAACATTATATTGAAACACAAAAAACCAACCCTCAGTGACTGCAGTGTCATGAAAATGGAAGCTTCTTTTTATAACAACCTTTTTTATGTTATAAGGAGAGAATTGTTTAACAGGATATGGTGGTATTGAGAAATAAGACATTTTTGTGATAAGTTTTTTTGTAAAACTGGAATAATTTGGCATATACTAATAATGAAAAAAAATTCTTATAAGAAACTAAGAAACTTGGCAAATATTTTCTGCCACCATAGGCAGTGCATAGCTGAAGTTCAACATTATTTTAAAACTATACCTTACCAGCTCTCTCTTTAAATCTAACAACCAATTATTCAAGTCCTGCACAGCTCTGACTGTGACAGATCCATTCCCAGGAGTGGATTAAAATGTTTTTGTGTACATGAAAAATGTCTCTTTCAATGAGACACACAAAACTGGCTGCCATGGATGTGCAGTTTCATCAAATCCCTTCATGTAGCCTGGGTGGATTAAATCAATGGGATTAGAGAAAGGAAGATTAGAACTACACAGTGAGTAAAGTGGATACAGGATGAAGCTGATAAGGTGAAGTTTAACTGCAGATCAATGCTGCTGCCCGATGGCAGCTAAGTAGATTATTTCAGTGCTTCAGATAAAACCATAAAGCAGCAACATAAAGCAAAGAGAGAACACATTTTTAAGTTGTCAAAAGTATTTTTACCAAGTTTTGAAAAAAAATCAAAGAAAATAAAGAAAACTACAGTATCTTCACAGACACATTGAAATGCAGTTGCATTAATGACTCATACAAAAGGATCATGTTCATCACAGACTTTCTCAAATAAGACCTTAACATGATGTAACATGCTCATATATACCAAAGTAAACAAACACAATTGAACATTTGACAGTGTTTTAAAAAAAGATGGATCTTGAGCAGTAGTATTTACAGTAGTAATGTGGTAGACCAAGCCAACTTTCACACAGTTAAGTTGCCTCAGTGACTATTTAACTGAATATATCAGGGCTGCAATTTAGATTAAAGGATATCACAATTTTTCAGGCTGTCTTAAATCAATAGTCAAGTGCCCACATTAGAACTGAAACAGATTTTTCCTGCTGTAATCATCATGCAATGGCCATTAGGAAATTCCTTCCTAATGCGCTTTCAGTGTAAGTGATGGGGTATAAAATCCACAGTGCCTGTTCTGTGTAAAATCAGCTAAAATGAAGCTTTAGCATTTTGTAATGGCCGCTATGAAATCAAACCTGTTTCAGTGTTCACAAGTGCACCTGACTATTGTTTTATGATGAAAAGATCTCAACATTCATTCTGTTAATTGCTCCATCCTCTCTGTTACATACTACCTCTCCCTCCTGCCACTGTCCTGCAGTATGTCTTTCCCATTTTTTCCACCTCCTGACCTTTCATGTCCGCTCACACAGCTGTTTCTCATTTCCCCTTATCTACCCAGCCATGTATGTACTGGTTCATTTCCACTAGTACTCCGGCTGATTGTCTAGTTTTCATACGCTCTACCTTTCCAGCATTATTTGCCTGTCAGCCTGAACCCTTGTTGGATTGCTTGATGTTTGAAGATTCTTCACCACAATAATCCTAATTATTTTTATGTTTCTTTTTTTTGTTTTTTTTTTGCTTTAGTTTGGATCACCAGGTGATAAAAGAAATTCATCCCACCTGTAAATACTTAGAAGTGCCAATCTTGCGAGTAGGTGCAAAGTTGTTTTTACACTGGAGACACAGTATAACCTGCTACAGCACCTGTATTGCATTAGCAGATGATTAAGTTAGTTGTGTTTCCAGCTGTTAACACATATCCAAGTGGGAAGAAATAACAAGCTGGCCACCTGCTCTCATTGGCAGGTGTGAAACTGTTAATATCCATACATTCACACATTCAAACGCCCGCTGACATGTTAGCTTGGTAAGGAGATCAACCAATCAGCTTAATCCTAGTCTATCAGGAAAATAAATTTGTCACTAAGACAGATAATGGCATGTAAATAGAATAGTACTGAAGGTATTATGTATTATGTTGCAGCTGAAGCTATGTGGATGGTTACTGCTGAAAGTTAAGTAACTAAATAGCTTTTCATAATAGAGATTAGTTAAAATACCTAATTTTGGAAATCTTTCTGGAAGTGTCCTCACTGTATTTACCTAATTATTGGTTATTTTTTTGTTCCCTTCTGCTGTATCAGCACTATCAGTTGTAATGGTTCCACCTGAACTCAGTGTGCTTTAACAGACTCAGAGAAAAGCTGCAGAATCTGGCTGCATCTAAACATGTCTGCTGTGGAGATAGACATATGATCTGCAGGACAGTTTTTTTCAACTTAATTTACAGGGAACTTAAATGTTTAAAGGTGTATTTAATAAGTACAAACTTACTAAAATAAATAATATTTTAATTAACATTAATGAAGTAAAGCAGCTAGTTAGTTTCAAATATCTGTGATGCAATCATATAAAACATACTGTACATTCAAAGTGCACACATTGCCTTCCATGAACATGGTTCTTTATTCTGAGCGTGCCTTAAAGTTTTTGGAAGACTGGCAGATTTACACTACACAGACAGTGAACAGTGCATCACATAAAGTGAATATACACCGTGCATAGATTGTACACCATAGAGATTATATTACAATCAGTGGTCAGGGAGGAAACAATGTGAAATAAAGACAAATGGAGAGCAACACATTTTGTGAAATTTAATTACCTTTATAATGACAGGTTGATAAATTCACTGAAAGACAACAGCCAAATAAATAATCCATACCAGACTTAAGTGTGACACATCACTACAGTTTCTAAACTGTGAAGTTAGGAACCAAATCTAATCCAGGAGCAAGCCTTTCACAAAGTTACTCTTGAACACACAGTAACCTCCTCAGGGCTCGGGCCTAACTGTGGGGCTGTTGTAACACAGACCAACTTTGATTTCTTGTGAAAGTGGAAGCCCAGTCGATATTGAACTAATTCAAAGCTTTTGCAGGAAAGAATGAAATTCTTGGAGGATGTTTATGAATGCAATCCCTGAAGAAAACAATCAATGAACATAAAGTAGACTGAATCGATCTCCAAGTAGAGACAATGTAGAGAAATGTGTCTGGGTGGTGCTGTTATAGAGCTTACTGTTAAACTGATCAGGCAACAGAGCCCACCTGTACAAAATGAAAGAGCTTTCAGATTAATTTAAAGCTGTCAAGATCCCACAATAAATGTTGTTGGCAGATAATACCCATTCCTTATTAGCTTTTATCAGTACATTACTGAAACAAACACTGCCACATGAAGAATCCACTGGGCCGTCCACTGATCTTTCTGTCCACATGTCAAAGTGTTCTGGGCAAGACACTGGAAAAGCTATATAAGATACATGAATGCCATCCATCCATCCATCCATTTTCATCCGCTTGGTCCGGGACCGGGTCGCGGAGGCAGCAGTCTGAGCAGAGATGCCCAGACCTCCCTCACCCCAGACACTTCCTCCAGCTCTTCCGGGGGGGGATCCCCGAGGCGTTCCCAGGCCAGTCGAGAGACATAGTCTCTCCAGCGTGTCCTGGGTCTTCCCCGAGGCCTCCTCCCTGGTGGGACATGCCTGGAACACCTCCCTAGGGGAGGCGTCCAGGGGGGCATCCGAAATAGATGCCCAAGATACATGAATGGTCATTTAATAAAAATGTATTAGCACAACATTACACAGAAGATGTTCAAATATCTTGTCATTTCATGATCAGCATACAGACGTAAAAGACTTGACATGCCCTCAGAGATTTTGCCTCATGGTGTATACCAAGGTAGCTCTCTTGAACATCTCCGGGAGGACTGTATTAGGCCATATGGCCATATGGTAATAATATATATATATATATATATATATATATATATATATATATATATATATATATATATATATATAGATATATATAGATATATATATAAGTGGATTAAATGCTTGGTTATAGTTAGATCAGCATAATGAAAAAAATATCATAATGTTTTGATATCAGTTACCTCGCTACTTTTCTTTATATCTTTTCACCCTCAGCAAATGAATCACATTGTGTTATTGTTCTTCTTATTGTTGGTGAAACAGTAACCATGTTGAAAAATGTTATTATTATATTATAATTGTGGGTCGGTAAGAACTTTATGCATGATACATGAATGTTGTACATGTGCTTCTAATTATTTTATAAAGTATAATTATGCAAAGATGTGGCTGATTTCTCCTGTTTTTCACATAAAAGTGTCATTAATTCGTATGTTAGAGAATTCACATGTATTTTAGTGTCTGTCACTGTGTTTTCTTGCTCTTGTCCTCTCACCTCCTAATAAAAAAGAGGAGTGTGTCTGTGGTTGTGAGGCGGTGTGCTCCTTCCCGACATTCCCCCGGCCTGTGAAGGCAGCAGCGGGCCGCGCTGCCAGTAGAAGGAGCTCTTCAGTCTTACCTAACCTGAGAGACAAACATACACAAACATGGCGATACCACAAGCGGGCAAGATGCAGCCCTCTGCTCGCTCTTCCCTATATGTATTGCTCCTCTGGCTCTCTGGGATAAACTCGTCGACCCTCCGTGTTCACCCGGAGCAGCGCTACGTGCCGCCGCAGAACAGAGGCTTTTTCACGATACAAGCCAACCAGGATTTACCGGACGGAGCCGGAGGAGGTGCCGCCGCTCCGCCGCTGCCCGTGGCCGCTCGAAGCGTCGCTGAAGGCGGGTCGGACCCCGGCGCCCACCCGCAGCATCGAAGTCGCCGGAGCGCCGGTGACTCGACCGCGCCGAAGGTGTACGGCCAGGTAATGTGACCTCAGCTCGGCGGGCTCCGGCACCTGAACGCCGCATCAGCTCAGCCCGCTGCCGCCGCGCTGCCGAGGATGTTGTCGGAGGAATTATGCAAGCCCCGGTGTTGTTCTCCAAGTCCCATCACTTACTGCACCTTATGTGGAGGGAGCCCGAGCGGCCGGGAAATAAGCCAAAGTGGCCCGTTTAACCCGGAGGGGACAGAAAACAGTCAGCTGTGTACATGTATTCAAATGAATGTCAGCTCCCAAAGCTGCCTCCTCTGTCTGTTAATGGCAACCAGCTCTGAAGTACACACAGACCTGAGAGCAGACGAGCTGCAGACTTATTTACATGGATGCAGAATATAGTAGAAAAGCTGATGAGATGATGAACAGGTTTGTTGTGAGCAGGTGTGGATGAACAGGAGCTGGGCGCTGTGGTTCAGTGTACGTGCTGTTAATGCTGGCTGAGGAGCAAACTGAGAGCTGTGGTTTCCTCCCTCTGTCTCAGGAGGATGCAGAGCTCTGATGAAAGAGAAAAAGTTTGTGTTCACAGCAGCTCCTCAGTCTCTTACAGACTACAAACATGCAGAGTGATCTGCTAAGGTCCAACTTGATTCAGTATGAGGCAGGTGAGGGGAGCTGCTCGTGGCGGACACCAAACACAACAGGTAGAGAAGGACACACTGTCAGCAGACATACAGACATGTTGTGCGAGTGTAATACTGACCAGAGCATGGTCTGTTGGTCTATGAAATGAATGAGGAGTTTGGCAAAAGACATTAGGTTATTGTTTTATGTGACTTCAGTCAAGCTGCATTAAATAGCCACATTTTAAATGGAGTTTGGTGTGGAGGTCTCAGCCTATTGGTGCTAACTCCAGGTCACGACCCCAGTCTATCAGACAGTTTTCTCTGTCTATGTATGTTGGTCCAGACTCTACCCCAAATGATCTGAACATATTAAACTCTTATGCTGGTACACTTGGTTGAATGTGATTTGTGTTTTGGGGACGTCCATGCCTAGTGTCACAGTGATCCTCACCCCCATTGTGCTTGTTCAGAATGATGCAGCAGTGTTTGCAGAGGAGCCGTCAGAGCAGAGTGTTGATTTACAGCGTCGGTCTATGATTATTGGCGGTTGGTGCAGTCGTTAGTGCTGGTGTAACATTGTCATTCATTACAAAGACATTTCATCCAGCAGTCTGACATCTTGCACTGGGCTGTTGCTCTCTCCGGGCCTGCAGGCCTAATACAGCTATTGAACACGCTCAGACAACACTATGATGGAAGAAGTGTAATGAGGCATCTCAGAACAAACTGCAACTGGCTCAACAAAACACGATTGCCTAGGAAAAACCTCCAAGTAGAGAGCGAAAATGAGAGTTAAGGAATTGAAACTTTCAGATGACTGAACCAGTCTGAGAACCTTCTCGTAGGTCACATCATGAACACAAATGGGACTGTAAAGGGGGAACTTATCTGAGAATTGAAGGGTAGAGCGTTTCTACAATGGTTAGAAGTAGAGCTTCGCTGATTGCAGAAAATGTTTGAGCAATTCTTTTTAACAACACGTGTAGTCGATTGATTGTCATCATAACTTTTAAAGAATAACTTAACAAAATGAGGTTGTTCCAGCTTCCCAAATGTGAACATCAGTAGCTTTGTGTTGGTACAATCTGTGGCAAACTCAATATCTTTAACTTTTGGTAAGCGGGCCGAGTAAAAACATGCTATTTGAAAATAAAAGCTGTGGACATTTTTCAGCATTTTCTGACAAATGATTAACCAATCAAGCAGGAACACATCAGGAAGATTAATCAATAACTGCATCATTTGTGAGGAGCCCGAGGAGCAGCACAGTTAAAGTGTTGGGCCCAGAGAGAGTGATACAACAACTCTGTTTCATTTACAGAAACAGTGCAAAACTTGATTTGAAAAATACTGAAATTAACAGCGTAGGAACTGTTTAAATTCTTAAGTTTTCTTGTTGCCAATGTGTGAAGAGACATAAGAGACAACATAAAAACTTCGACCTTCCCCAACACTCTCTGTTGACTGTAACACCCTGTAGTCCATGTAAAGGACTCTGGGCGGATTTGATCCTCCTGAGTGTCTTTCCTCTCTTCAGCTCAGTGTGCAACACAAACTAGCTCTGTGATACTACTTCATATTTACACTGACTTTAGATTATGTATATCTCCATCACTCGTCATCAGTCTGCTGTCTCATGCTCACCGACCGCCGCTTTCCTGTCTGGTGACGCCCGCAATCCAAACACAGCAAACGGGACAAATAGCCTCCAGAGAGTGGCTTCTTCACGCTCAGGTTTCACTGCTTGTGCAATGTGCCACCAGCGGAGGTTGTTATTAAACGCTTAGCTTGTGAAGTGTTTGCTCCCCAGCTTGTTGTTCCTGTCGGCTTGCGGCGGTGTGACTGGACTTATTAAGCAGCTTGAGCAGCCATTGTAATTAGAGATAATGGCTCGGTCTGAGTGGGGTACAGTTTGCATACTTGATCATGCATCCACTGACCTATCTATAAATACCTGACCTAGCGTGGTGATGAGGGCCGAGGATGAAATAAGCCTACGTATTTTGATTGACAGATACAAGCTGTGGTTGATGACTGTAGTTGGTGGTCGGTTTTTGTCCCTCCGACCAAAGTCTAGCCAGCTGAACAAGCTCTGTGCTTGAACATGTGCGAGATTCGTTCCATGTCACAGTTGCAGTTTTTTGTCACAAGTGCCCTTGCTCAGTTTGGGTACAAATGTACTGGAACAGCCATCACCAAGGCAACCAATGGATGGCCCTTGATTGCCCTGCTCTTCTTATCAGGCCCCAGTCTCAGTCACTGGACATTATGTGGCTACATATTTGGTGATTACAAAGATTCTCCTGCTTTTTAGACATACACACACACACACATGCATGCACAGACATACGCTATCTCTCTTATAACCTGCTAAATAATGTCAAAAATGCATTGTCACAAAGCTTTAATTGACTTTCATTTTGAAGGCACACTGAACACAATGACCAAACGACACTTTTAACTTGAATGTTCTCATCGAAATAACTGTCAGTAATAATGAGTGCTGACCCAGCTGGAACCAGAAAATTTTGAGTAGTTCTGTTTGACATTTTTGCTTGATAATTACATAATTGCCCTGAAAAATTTAGAGTTGATTGAATTGAACAGAGGTTGGGAAATAATTTTTTAAAACTACAGCTCCAATGAAAATCTGCAACACGCATAGTCCTGCCATCCTAACCTTTTCATCTCTATCTATAAAACTGGCCAACGCTCTGTTCTCATATTTCCATTTGAAATCTGTCATCTCTGCTGTGAAAAAAAACCCTGCGGTGTTCAGTCTGAGCTAGACGCGACCCGTCAACTCGCTCATGGACTCTTTTCTTTTGTTGAGCTGAGAATTTTTTTGAGAATTTTTCACAGCAGACATTTGGACTAGTTATAGCAAGAAAAAGCACAAGTGTCATTAATCCTGTTAACGATGGCTCTGCTCCGTTGAAGCGCCCCAGTAAACCATGACGGTGAGCCGACATGAATAATACCAGGACCCTGAAATTGAAGCAGCTAAATGGAACACAGCCATCATTCATTTCATTATTTACACCTCTAATTTGATCACTGATTACTGTGCTTCACAATGGAGCCCCAGTGTACTCAATATTAAATAATCCCAGGTGAGTATTCCCATGGCTAAGTCGTGTAAAATCTCTAAATAAAACTGACATATGGGCGTCCACACAGAATGATGAAAGAGTTTAATCAACACCTCAGTGTGTGAAAGAGACAGATACAGTGAAATGCAGTTTGTGTGTCACATGGGACACTGTGTAGTTGTCTGAAGGCCTCTTGGAAATCGCTGGCCAAAAATACAGCATGCATGGTCGCGTTGATTTAATTAACCTTTTAGCTTATTAGCCGTATTTCCGTCTCCGTGCTAACATGAACTAGTGAGCTGTTTAGAGATATGAAACTGGGCGCTAGAGGAGAGGAACAACCTAATGACAAGTCAAACCGCTTTAAATCCTCATATCTGCCGTTCATTCACCAGCTGTTGTTGTTGTTCAGACACAGTGTTGCTGCTATTTCTGGTCTCCCGGTGTTACAATTACCGCTCTTAACCATCATGTACTTGCACAACCGTGGAGTGTAAATAAACAGCAAGAACCCACACTGTGAGTTTGCACAAGTTTCTTCTCTATGTTGTTGGAAGATATTTCTATTTTTGTCACCATCTTCAGGAACATTTCATTACAGGAAAAACACCCATTTAAATATCTCAAATCTATCTGATGTACATTTTCTTTTCAGCTACACATAGATCACATAGAGTGACTCATCCTGTGATTTCATTAATTTTAGCCACCTTGGCTAAACATACAAAAAATTGCTGGAAAAAACTGATTTTCTTTTTCTGTTTAGTGCCTATGTTTTGTTGTTGTTAAGTGTCACATTCACTGAGTTTTTACCAACCCTGCAGCACCCAACACATGTAGCATACATGCTGTAATTCCCCACAGGAAGTGTGTTTACATGCTGTCATTACTTAAGAGTGACGCAGGGCTGCAGCCAGAGAGCTGGAGTTACTCTTCGTCTCATGACTATTAGGAGACCACTGCTATGCCGTCAGCTTGTTTATGTCCGTTCATCCATAGAGAACATTGATTCCAGTGAGCAGAGGGTGACAGTGAGGATGACTTTATTAGATGTGTGTTAGAGAATACTGAGTCTTATGTTGTCTTCCCCATCAGTATTTTCATCTGTATCAGAAAATGGTAAGAATTAAAAAAACAGCCCTTGCTGACCAATCACTGTTCTTATTTGTCTCCATGTGGTATCTCGGTAGCTGCTGTAACAACGTAGCACACCACTAGAAAACACACTTCAGTTCACAAGTTAGCTACTGAAGTCATCTGTCTGCCTTTTGGTGTGTTTTCACAGAAAACAGTTTGCCTGCTGTGGCTGAAAACACAGCTGAAACCAAAACAGTCCTGTTGGGTGCTAATTCTGTGTGGGTGTGTCAGCACTGGTCACCCCTTTTACATGCAAGTAGTCATGTGCTCCATTGTTAATAAAAATATACTGATTATAGCAGCTTCGGGGACAGAAAGTCCAAGTTAAAAGGTGTCGTGGATTTGGCATCAAGGCTTTATTGCAGCTTTGACACCAAAGTTGGAGTCAAAACATAAAAATAAAACACAGGTCTTCACAGACTACCACTCTGTGAGAGCGATGCACATGTGTGAGTGAATATCTGTTGCATTTGATTCAATGTAAACTCACACTGATTGACAGCAGATCATCTGGTGCTGGGGCAGCTTCAGTCTGCCGCACTCCTCCTGACACACTGTCACACACCTTCACAACACACACCGCGCATCCTTACCCTTAACGCTTGCGTGCCGACTCTGATTCCCAAAGCCTCCTTAAAATTCATGCCTGACTCTCACTCTTTACTCCCTGAGCTTGGGCTGGGCTGGAGGCACCGCAGCGTGTGTGTGTGTGTGTGTGTGTGTGTGTGTGTGTGTGTGTGTGTGTGTGTGTGTGTGTGTGTGTGTGTGTGTGTGTGTTGTAACACAGCACTTAGCCCCACTATGAAAACATCTTCATTAGTTTTTGTCTGGTTGAGTTTGTGCAGCTGCTGTCAAGACATTTGGAGCAGAGCTTTCGCGGTGTGGAGCCCACTTCTCATTCAGCCTCAAAGAAGAACTTTAATATAATATTTATCATTTTCTATGAGTGCCTCCATTCCACACAACAACAAGACGTTGCATTAGAGCCCTGTAAACATACAGTTTCATCCTTGTACCCCTTGTTAGTCTCATTTCTGTCTCGGTTTGTCAACGCCTTCCATTCTGTTAGTGAAGGTTAACCTGAGAGCAACTCGTATGGCCCTGCATGCTGTCACAATGTGGGGACAGTGGCTCTATTGTGCTTCCTCCTTTTAGCCACAAATACACCAGCCGCTAACAGCGCCTGGTGACCGTGCCGCGTGCCTTCATAGCCTGCCAGTCCTGCAGAGATGATGTCATTGTTTGAGACTGGCGCTGCCGCCGATGCTCTCCTGGCCACGATACCCCCCCCCCCACACACACACACCAGCCCCACCCCACCACACAGCTGAATAATGGAGCGCTCAGAGCAGAGGAGAGGGGAGGGTGGAGGGGCAGAGCGTAGGCTCAATGCCCAAGCGTATTGTTGCTCCGTTCTGCTTCTTGGTAGTACCAGACACAGAGCCCGACTCCTCCACACCACCAATAGGATATCAAAGAGCCAGAAAGCTGGATAGGAAGGAGAGGAATGCAGCAGATAGCAATAAAGTGGTTTTCATCATTTTCTTGATGCTGATGCACAAATCTGGACTGTTGTGCCTCTGTTTTAAGATTCTTGTGTCCAGACTGCTCTGAAGCAACAAAAGAACCTGTCTGACAGCCTGCTAAAATAACACTCTGAGGCTTGGTGATGCAAAAACTTGAAATGAGTCAAATGGATTGAAACTGGGCTGCTCCTCCCAAGTGATGATAGGAAATAACACAGACTCTACATATGCCTCTCAACACCTACCCAGGGAAGGAATTTCTAGCTTATTGTAACGGAATGGGTTAGCAGCACAGTGTGGAGTTTATTTCACTGTGCTCACGGTGTGCAAGTTTCACTTACATTGTTAATCCTCTGATGAGATATGTCTGGCCTGCACTTGTCTGGTCTGGATGACTAATGCTGCAAGAGTCGCTGCCTTTTTTTTCTTCATAACATCTCAGCCTGATCGTGCTCATGATAAACACGTTCTCATAGTCATTAATATGCATCGTCGATATTACACGCTGTGATTGAAAATGCCAGAATAACATTGGTCTCATCTGAAATAATCATTTCTTCTTGAAGGTTTCTTTAAGTGTTGTCAGACAGCCAGTTGAAACTCCCGCAGCGAGACAAGACCAGAGGCGTTTTATTTGGATCCAGGCACAAATACGGAATGCAGCCAGTCTCTCAGTTGCATGTGTTGGCTTGTAAGTGAAAGGAAAAGCCTTTACTCGCCTGGTTGGGAGGTGGCACAAATAAGCCTCCACTGTAAAGTACCAGCAGATTCCATCTGAAGTGACTCGAAACTTTTTTTTATTATAGCAACAAATTATGATTTGAATTTAGTCTTCTGATGGAAATGCATGTTAGTTTTAAGTCACATTTTAGTCCCTTGATTTTTTTAATTTAAGACAAAAACTAAAGACAATTTAGTTTATATTTAGTTAAGATTTGGAAACCTTCTTGTGTGCTCCAGGCATTAGTCACAGAGGTCACTTCAGGCCAACTGCAGTTACCTGTGTTTTCTCCAGGCGTTAAGGTCACCTGTGAGGGTGGGACTACCTGGGGGCGGGGCTAGTGGTCACCTGACCCTTAAGGCCTGGTCACTCCTGCATCTAACCAGCATCAGACCCATTTATCAGTGATATACAGTCCTATTTAAAGCCCGTACAGCAGAGAGAAGCCATTAGCAGACCCCTGGAGCTCATTGCAGGCTCTCTTGTTAATGAGCACCTCATTACCTGCACTTGCTTGAACTGCTCCAGCACCACTTGGTGCCTTTTATCAGCCACATCTCTTAGCTAAATCTGTGCTTTGTTAACGAGATGTCCTTTGTCATCTTTAAGGAAACAATCTGTAATGAGAAGGGAGAAATTCTGTCTGTCCGTTTTAACAGGTTTGGATTTCTGGAAATATCTCTGGAAATATAATAATAAAATGCTATAATAAAGTAGGAAGTACTGTTTAACTTGGTTTTAAGGGAACCACTTAAAGCTCTCTAAAAGTCTTTATGGCCTTTTTCCAAATTGTGTTTCTGGCTTCTCTTTAGGCCTCAACATAGAAGCCACTTTTGCCCCATTCACCTGTGCTAACCCCCCCCCCGTACTAATCACTCAGTTGGAGCATGGGAGCAGGAAATGGTCATTGTGAAGTTAATAACATAGGACTGCACTGCCGCTTTGTACTTCTTCTTTTTTGTCCTTTTTTTTGAACAGTTCATTCAGCTTTGAATTAGATGTTGGCTATCTGCAGGGTTACAGCGCGGAACAAAATGAGCTTTTACATATTTTGCTTTCTGGAAAACTATAATGTACACTCAGTCGCCAGTAAAATTGGGTACTCTTATTTAACTAAAACTAGTGCAGTCTGATACAACAGCTCTACAGTTAGTGCCAAAGTTTTTGTTGAAACTCCTTCAGAGAGGTGTTGATTCAACTGTGTCGGCTCTTAGAAAAAAATCTGCTGTGTCACTGTTTAATGTTTAAAAACTGTACATTGTCGGAAAGCGGTGCAGAAGTTAAGTTCAACTCTGGAATACAGTTCTCCTGTTCAAACTGTGGTTAATGTGACAATAGAATTCAATGTGATTCTGCTATTTCTCCCTGCACTGTCAGAGATCATGTGTAACCATTAGCTGAAACTTCTGAGATGAATAAAACATTGGTTTGAAATGTATGTGTGTTAAATACACACTTCTACATGTTACAGAAAATTATCTATGCATACAGTGTCAGGGCTGAAAAGTGTACCAAGAACTCGTTTCCCAACTGATCAGAAACATTACACATATCTAGTCTTTATGTGTGTTTTTTTTATGGCTCTCTGTTGATACTAATGTTTTTTTTACGTAGGTAGATTTCTCTGTATTGTATTTGATATTTGAGCAGGACGTGGCAGCGCTGATATGAACCTCGCTCCTCTCACACCACCGAGGTAGTGTTGGAGCTATAAAGATGGCGTTAAGCTCACAGTTCCAGTCTGTTGACTCTCAAAGTCTGACTGAGCAGCGACCCGTCCTGAAAAGAGAGAAATCCTCTCCTCTGCACTTTGTGACTGGTTTGCTGGCTTTACTGAATCCTGTCTGCTCCTTCAGGTATGAAAGGATTGCACAAGATAGCTTTTGTTAAGACACAGTGCATTATGCATGTGAGTGTGAGGACAGACGGACAGAAAGGGTCATAGAGTAGCCTTGTTGGCTGTCTGCGATGCACTCGACTCCACACCCTCCCCCTCACTCTAATCCCCCAACTCCCCAAGTGACCACAAAGCTGTCACTGAGATTGATGGACGGGGGCAGATAAAGAACACCTCTCTGCCACTTATAGAGCCACCTCTGGACTACCCATCATGTTGCGGTGCAGTGTGTTGGGTGGAGGGGGGAAGAAGGGAAACAAATAACACAAGCAGTATGTTAAATAGGAATAATACAATGACCAAGGTGTGCACTATTTTCAGATCAATATCAACCCCCTATAATCAACCATCAACCCTGACTCATGCAAGTTGCAAGTTAAAACCAAATCTGTAGAATTTATTGGATCACACTAGAAGTGAAAAAACAATTTCATTTTATAGATTTATAAATACCATACAATGCAATACCGATATTAAAATAGTGCGATAATCACTCGTACATCTGAACTGTAAATCCGCTACACTGTTGAACATTTAAAGTTGTAATTCTTGAGATTTCAGTCTCATTTCATGTGAAGACGGCTGCAGTTACCGTGGCAACAGCAGGTGTGGCAGCTGCTTTGTAAGCACCGATAAGCAATCTGAATTCAGCGCGTGAACGGCGGACTCAGCCACCACCAATAAAAACTATTGTATAGAAGGATAACACGTGAATTTAGATACACTGAATTGCTATTGCAGAGAAGGTCACAACCTTAACTGGTGCTAAATATTGGGTTTGATTTCATGGGAATCTTAAGGATTGTAACTTAACTATAGCATGTCAAACTATCACAGGTTTTAACAGATTTCTAACAGTTTTTTTTTTACCTGTGAACCTGTAACCCATTATAGTTGGCTTGAGAGTTGAGCTCTAATACAGAACGGTATTCCCATGTTGATCATTTTGCTTAGTAAGCTTTAATATAGTTTATTATTCGTTACAATTATTATGCTGTAACCTTCCTTTATTTCAAACCCCATTTTTCATACTGTTGTCTGCATTTTTCAGCAACACCCATTTAGTGTATCTACATTTTGCGATCACTTCTCTGTATAGTAGCTTTTATAGTTAGCGTTACTTTGGTGGTCTTCTGTGGCATTTGTGACAGATTAGTTGCTTAAGGTGTCAGCTGTCATTTTGGTGGTGTGATTTTGAACAGAACTGTGGGATTGTAGTGTAGTAAAATACACTTACTATTACTTCCAATAAGCACAGGTTTCACTAAGTCTACCAGGAATGACATGTTAAGGATTTTGACTTTAAAAAGCCCGCCAGACTGCTGGAGTGGATACATAAAAAAAAAAAATATATATATGTTCTCTAATGAGAAGTCAGCCAGACAAGTCAGTAGTATTTTGCAGGCCATTTGAAAGTGTTCAGTGTTGGATCTCCGCTTCCAGGGAAGGATCATTACAGATGAATTTCCAACTACACTGTAGCTGTAAGCGTGGGAGGTATCTCTAATCATGTACTTGCAACTTGTGCGTTTTAACTTTTACATTTTAAATTGACCGTGGAAGCACCATAAAGTGGAGGCTGTTCAGAATGTAATGAAATGGTTTCTGTTGATCTAATGTGCAACTATCAGACATCCTTCACGTGACAATGCCTGTTCAACCTTAATGTAGCTAGCTGTGTGTGTGTGTGTGTGTGTGAGGAAAGTCATGAAATGGTCAGTTGAGCTTGAAGGAGAGACGTAAGACTATTGTTGTGAGCCAGACCACGAAGTCTGTCCTGTGCAGGCTTAGAGCAGCAGTTTTTGGCGCTAACGACAAAGGCACCGTTTTGCATAAGGAGATAACAGGGAGACTGCTCCTCGTTTATGGTGTCGATAGCCCGCATTCAGAGGTGCTGCCGCCATTTTGAGCCACTACCTGTGAAGAGGTTGCTGATCGTCTCGGGGTGGAGCCTAACACCGTTAAATCTCCTGCTGCAATTTGCTGCAACCCGGCAAATTGTTTTTATCTTCACAGTCATCATCATTCTCTAGATTCAGCTGTGTCAGTCTGCGGAGCCGCTGGCACCCTTTTGGCCCGCTCGCACCGCAGCCAATGAGGCCTAAAATGCAGAGATTTACTGCTGCAACACCTCTGCCTGAGATACAGTCCTGGCTTTTACTGAGGCGGCCCTGGGGGAGGCAGACTGAGGAAGATGGAGGGGAGGAGGAGTAGGAGGAGGCTGGTGACTAAAGCAAGAGATGGAAAAGCAAGTTGTGTATCAGCAAGGCTGGCTTCATGACAAGGCTGGCTCATAGTCGTCCCTTTGTTGGAAGTTACACGAGGAAAAGGTTAAATTTGTGTCTTGCTGGCGACATACAGTCTAGTCATGCAGGATGTTGGCTTTGCTTTTTTCTGGCGATGACTTCGATGTCATGCTAAAAGGAAAAATCCACACTTGGGTCGCCTTACACTTATATATCATCAAGCTCTGGTGTTTGATGCTTTCCAGGAGCCATTTTGTGATAAAGTGTTGTAATTTTCCAGAATCACCCACCCTGTTAACCAAAACACAGTGTGTGCTGGTGCTGCATTGCCTTATAGATTTTTTAGGCCCCTGTGGGTGGTGATATTAGCATCTCTGCCTTTTCTTCAGTGTGTTTCTCCTTGGAAGACTATTGTTGAATGCTGGTGCAGAATGGGGAATCCGTTAACAATATAACAGGCCTGACATTGTACACTGCACCGCCAGCAGCTGCTCTTAACTGCTGAAATGTTTCAGGCTGAATATTTTATTCAACTCCAGCTCCTCGCGCTATCGCAGCGCCAGCGTTTTGGCACTGTCATCCACCTCGTCGCTGCAGTTGTAGAAGTTATAAATCAGAAGTGGGTCGAGGGCTGTGTCTGATCTCAGCTGACAGGGTTAGCAAAGATATTTGTTGTTTACTAAGTGTGAGCCACTAGGAAAGTGCAGAAAAAGCCTTTGAAGCAAAAAGAGCCCTTTCAGGCGGCTGCCCCCTCACAGTATCATCAATAAAAGATAAGGGAAGGAATCAGCACGGATGGTGAGGCAGGACAATGAAAAAGATTAAATGGCCTATTTCTTTTCATTGATCTGTGTGCCTAATGGGTGGTGCACTGAGAATTAGTATGTGTTACATCACCCACCCATGTACGTAGACTGTATCCACACAAATGCACACATTGTTAGAGCCTGATCAGCCGGGTGTTTTATAAAAAGTTATTGGAAAACGGCATGTCCTGTATTTTTCTTACTGTCTGGTAATCTCACAAAAAGACAATGAATTGATCCTTCTAACAAATGTTGCCTGTGTAGCTCGTTCCTCTGTGTCAGAGTTCCATTGTCTTGTGAAAACTGTGAAAAACGCATCAGCTAGCAGCACTGTTGCGCGGGGTGACATGTTCCTTCATTACCGTTACACTGTGTGGTTTATTTGGACTCAGTCCCACACACACAACGTCCTTCCGCAGCACATACTCACCAGTACATCAATTGTATATTCATCCACAGCAGAAAATAGTCCCCAACAACTGCACTATTACCTCCTGTTAGAGTAATGTTAGTTAAAGCTACAGTGACCAGATGTTTTAGGCTAGGAAGCTACAAGCTAGGAAAGTATTAAGAGATGCCTCACACATTTAGGCTCTGGCCTTTCTTTTGGATTTATTGATAATCAGAAAAATATAAAAAACATAAACCTTATGCTTGAAGGGTACATTATAACGGTAGTGACAGGAAACTATACAGTGCTTTAAAGCTGCAATAGTAGATTATTTTGGCCACTCTGGGGTGACGGAACAAGCTGAAACGACAGCTTTAAAGAATCATCACTGTAAACAAACATGTCTGTGGCTTGTTTACACATCCAGCACACACGCAGCAACACTGACATTTCTTTGGAGTCATGTTTCATCCTCTGTCTGCGCTCTTAAAGTGGACAGCATTTTATGAGGAGAACACATTTCAAGAGGAAATTTGAAACCTCATTCACTGTTTTGGATGAACTGTTTAACAAACTGAAAATCATCATCTTATGAAGTTATTTAGGCTAACGTGTTAGTAAAAAACCTCTTAACACATCCATGAGACACGTTGCAACATTACATTAGTTTTGAGCCGTCCTGTAACCGTGATTTCGTTTCTGACAACTTCTGAGTGGAAAATATTTCTAGCTACTGACACTAAATGCTGTGCCATATTTACTAGTTGGCTCCTTACTTTGTGTGGAAGTTAATGAGAGTGGCCAGAAAAAAATGAAACAATGTGCTGAAAGATGCTCTGCAGAGCTGATGGAAGTTGTAGAGTTGGCTTATTATTCTCTGTCGTTTGGCCCATTTTTCATATAGAAATACAGACTGGTACAGCTTTAACCTTTGTCCAGCTCATTAAACCATTCAAACAGTGTGTACAATCTTAGTGGATCTGGTTATTAAATGTGATTTGCCTCGCTTTCTGAACGGCTCCGATAGATGCAGGCTCCTCAGCACGAGGTTATCTCAGGTCAGAGCCCTGTGCGTTTACGCAGCTTGACAAGTTGCCATGAGGCCTCGAGGGCCGCTTCAGCTGCTCGAGCGCTGTTGATCTTTATCTTTGGACATTGTTTTAGTTTGACAGTTGGGCCGTTGAAGAAAGAAAGTTAGTGTCTTTAGTTTCAAAAAACGAAAGTGAGTGAGTGAAACGAGTTTGACTAGGTGCTAAATCAGTCTAAATCATTACAGATCTGCAAGCCTTATGCTCGAGGTTTTTTTTACTGTGAAGACACAAGTCACGTCTGTCTGCTGCAGCCTCAGATTCAAGCCATATGTCGAGCTGAAGAGATCTATTCTTGTGACTGTCAGCAGGCTGAGTTGTTACACTCGTCCTTCTTCCTAAGTGTGAACATTTTCACAGTCGTCATTAAAATGGGCAACAATGCGCATCTTTATTTTCTTTACTAGCTGTGTTAGAATCTTAATGCCAAGGTGTGCTATGTAATTAATGTCACAATAACAATATATATCATGGTCCATCACATTTTACAGTTTCCATAGCGGTGTTTGATTGACACTTGAGCTGGCGTAGCCGATTTGGACAGTGAAGTGCACAATACAACACAAACATCATGAGGTATATGCTGATTTCTCTCATGTCAGGTTTCCTTACAGCCTTTTAATCATTTATCACAGTTAGTGCTTTGTCCTTTTCAGTTGCTTTGTGGTGACCCAGTGTCTCTGTGGTAACGTTTGGTTTTATGTTAGTCTGGAGAGATTCTCAGTCTGCTTTCCTTTGTTCCTGACAGCATCTTCAGTTCAATCTGTTTTGTCCTGCAGGCCAACCTGAATGACTCTCACAACCAGATGGTGGTCCACTGGGCTGGAGAGAAGAGCAATGTCATCGTAGCCTTGGCCCGGGACAGTGCAGGAGCCACTGGGCCCAAAACCAGCTCTGTGAGTACACCTGAACACATGAAAGCACAAAGCATGTAGGAAAGCCATCACCAGCTCCTTTCCTAGTCTGAGTGTTCATGGTATCTCACCAGTCTGAATCTGCCTTTACAGCTGAATCTGAATAAATCAGTAGAGCAGCAGAATGTGT
Source organism: Scortum barcoo (assembly GCA_023238725.1). NCBI lineage: Eukaryota > Metazoa > Chordata > Actinopteri > Centrarchiformes > Terapontidae > Scortum > Scortum barcoo. The sequence continues at coordinate 27,072,677 of CM041552.1, forward strand.
GTGTTCACACTTGTCTCACGTTTCACATGTTTCTGGTGATGTTATGATCGTTAACCCACACATTAAATCCTCAATCTGCTACCTTAACACATTTTTAAAAAAAAAGCTGAAAGCCTCTAGCACAGTCACCGGACATAGCATGTTTCTTCTTCTTTATCTTTCTGTTTCTTCTTTATCTTTCTGTTTCTTCTTTATCTTTCTGTTTTTTCTTTATCTTTCTCTTTCTTCTTTATCTTTCTCTTTCTTCTTTATCTTTCTCTTCCTTCTTTGTCTTTCTCTTTTGACTTCCCCACCTGTGATATTTCATCAGCTTTCACAGCTTGTTTGAAAAATGGGAAGTTAAAGGCAGGCAGAAACCCACTGTAATATTTGTAAAAAACAGTTCTTTTTTCTGAAATATTTTTTTACAATGTCTATTTTTCCAGTTTAAAGGCTCCATAAACTTACAAACAAAATAATTTCCGATCATTATATCAATAAAATAGGTAAAATAGGTCTTTCCACTAGCACCTACTAGCTACGGGCTCTCGACTCGCCTCGACTTGACTCGACTCAGTTTTGATAGTTTTCCATTACAATAGAGTACCACCTCAGCGTGGGTGGGGTCGTCATAGCAATGCGTGGCTGAAACTCCAGCGACGTCATTTGGTTATGCGACACAAACATGAAACAACTATGGAGGCCACCAGACTGCGAAGAAATGTCTGCACCTCGTCGTTGCTCCATGGGGTTGATTTCTGTACAGCGATATCTGATTGTATTCGTTGTTGTTATTGCGTTTTAAAAAATGGCGCGTGGTTGACTCTTATGAACGAGTCGCTCTCCCGACTCATCTAGTGACGTCCACGCCCTGGCCAATCAGTGGCCTGCCGTCAGCTGACGTCCACATTTTCGGCTCGACTCAGCTCGCTTGGAACCCCGGCCGAGTAGGTACTTTACTGAAAAGTACCTGGTACCAGGTACTAACACGTAATGGAAACGCATAAAGTCGAGTCGAGTCGAGTAGGTACTAGTGGAAAAGGGCTAAAAGACTACCAACTGGACAGCATCTGCTCAGTGGAATGGTTAATGTGTAACACTGTCACACTCTCTTCTTTCAATTTGTACAGCCTCAGTCAGTTTCAATTAGAACAAAAATACTTAAAATTGATATTCTTAATTATTTCACACACTGGCTATATCTAAAACTGTGGAGCCAAATGTTTTGAAAGACTCATTTTCAAATGTTTAATATTCTCCTCAGGTATGTAGTCAAGGGGGTGTTTCAGCCTTTTTTTTATTATTACAGATGAATGGGATGATTTCATTTTAAAGCAGAGTAGTAATGTCTTGTCTGGAATAAAGTCTACATTAAAGCTTAATGATTTATGGACAAATTAAACTTTGGCCTGATGTATTCAGCCTATTAAAGAAGATATGGTTGTACCAGTCAAGACCGTATCTTGTTACTATAGAATAAAATAAAATAATGTAGTTGTCCTTTGTTGAGATCGTCCAATTGTTGAAGCTATTCAGTTAGAGAGTAAAAGAAAAGATTTTGTCTAACATTGCTTAAAATATTACATTTGTGCTGTATTTCCAGTTCTAGTAAAGTTGGCAGTATTTTTGATATCTGACTAATGAAACCTTGTGTTTGTGTTGACAGCTCTGCACTTCAGCTGTTTTAAAGTATCCTTTGGAGTTTATGACCTCTAGGAGGACTATGGAGCATATAAGCTGACAGATTAAGATTTCTTTCTTCTGATTTGCTTACTCACATAATCTGTGTAATTACAGTAGCTACAGTTAAGGACATTTTACAGGTGACATTACAGCTGGTGTCACTAAAGCAGGTGAAAACCGTTATTAACAGCTCAAATGTTCATTTTCCAAGCTTGTTAAGTGTTGCTGTTCTTTATGTGTAGTGCTTGTGATTTGAAAGTTGCAATTTAGATAAAAAACAGCGAAGGGGTCAGCCTTAATCTACATGCCAGAGCCATCATTTTGTACAGTTGTTGTGGGCCATAACGTGTAATCTCTTTGTTTCCAGGTCTATGTGTCCTATGACTACGGGACCACTTTCACGCTTGTCTCTGACAAGTTCCAGCTTTCAGAGGTTAAGGCCAAGGACGGCAGCAAGCAGGTCATCTCCCAGTTCTACCATAGCCCTGCAGACAACAGGAGGGTAAGTCACAACCAGTACTTCTTACAGACTAAGGTAACTGCAAGTTAGCTGCTCCTGGGCAATGAGGAACGGCACTGCTGAGAGTGAGGTTATGAAACTGAAGTGAAACGTATGGAGGAGACAAGACTGGAACTTTAATGTTTAACGTATCTAACACCAAGTACAGTAGGTGGGGTTGATAAGGATAAGGAAAATGTGTCATATGGAAAAAAACTGCATTCCTCAGAGAAAGAAGCCAAGAAACCTTTTTTACTTAGTTACGGCCAAACAGCTCAGGTATGTGTTGCTCCATTTCACTGTGATGGGAACCGTTGTGCTTCTGCGGCTGTTTATGCTTAAGGATTGTGATTCTTTTATTACACCTCCTCAGTAATCTGTTCCTCAACACAAACCTATCTTGGAGATAGATCTACCAAATTCAGAGGTCTGTGAAGTTGTTAGAACTTCTTGGCTTTGGTTCTTGTTGTGATACACTTTGAACTTTTGGTCTTGGGCCTTTATCAAAAAAATCAGTTGGAGTTGGCACAGTTTGACTCAACTCCAATAAACAAATATTTTGCTGACTGTAGTGAAGATAATAATGGAGTCCAGATCAGCTCCATGAGCTTTTTGTGTCCAATATGAGGTCCAAAACATGTGAAACCAAAATAGGTGATAAACCAAGAATCTCTTATCAACGAACTGAGATTAAGAAATCTCAGTAGCTTCTTGATGTATATAAATTGAACTATGATTGAGGCTGATCTGCCGCTTGGTACTGCGAGTTAGATTTCTTTTCCTTTACACATTTTCTGTGACGTGTTTCTCAACACAAATCTATCTTATCTTATCTAAAACCTGCCAACTGCCCCACCTCTGCACAACTCACCAATCACTGCAAGTAGAAGGCACAATTGTTGGATTTTAGGTTTTGGAAAGTTTTCCAACACAGTCCCCCAAATTTCAGTGTCTAAAAGGTGTGGGGGGAAGGACTTTTAGACGCTGTCGGACAATCTAATACGTAGTGTATTTGAAGCACACTGACAAAGCTCAACATGAGAGTTAGGGATGTTAAACCTGTTTGATATTTGCTTAAAGGGAGCAAAAGCACCGTGCATACAAAATGTGCCAAACTCTTTGTAGTTGTTTGTTTAGTCCTAAATAAAGTGTCCTAAAAATACAATAGGAAAGACAGGATAAAGGCCACTGAGGCAAAATTTCCCTTAATCAGTTCCACTTTTCAAGCAGGTAACCTACAATGGATTAATGGCATATGGTTGTGTGTGGTACTACTGGCAGAGAGCATGAATTTAATCTCCATAGTTACCCAAGATTATTAATCAGTCAAAGAGCTGGAGTTTAAAGTATCATTGAAATATTAGACTGAGTGCTCCACGCAGTCCAGATGCAGTTTCTCTCCCTTTTAAAGGAGGATCAAAGCTAATCTGAAGGAAAAGGGTGGTGTTATTCCTTCCAGTGTACTTAAATGCAATTAATGATCAGTGCTTACTTTGCTGTATTGTCATTACATATGGTTATTGTATATATTATCAATCAGTTGCTGTGCACCAGAAGAGCAGGGAGCACAGCAGCAAACATAAAAGCTCTGTCTCTGCCTGTGGAGAGCTGCACATGGCTTCACAGGGCCGGCAGAGTGTCAGGGGGTCATTTGTATGACTCAGGTGGGCGCAGTAAGAGATGAGACGAGAGTACAGCGAAGGAGAGGCGAGTGGGTAAGAGGAAGGAGACAGAGATGAAGCGATGCCGGGCAAATATAGGTTGGGCCGAGAGAACGAAGAGCAGGGTCTTCTCCGGGGTTCTGCATTTCAGAAAGCACCAAGAGTCCCATAAGCGAGTGAACAAAGCCTCACTGTATCCTGGAACAAAAGTTTGAAAAAGTTACATTAACAACAATGAGGGCTGTATCATCTTTCAGTGACTTCTACACTGAACTTACTTAAAACTTCAGTTCTCTCCACTGAGTTTCATCTTGTGCTACTTGGTATGTTATATTTAGACATATTTATTTCTTCCAGATGTGTTTCCCAAGCTTTGAATGGTATGAAATTACTGTACATAGATACCTTTTTAAACCAGATTCTTTGTTTCAGTGAAGTGCATCAGAGTCTAGAGACTAGCTAACCTCTTAATTTCAATACAACTTTAGCTTTAGCTTTAAAGGGGTCGGTAAAGGTAGTTTTGATCCTAAGTGAGAAGCAGGCTAGTTTATTTTATTTTAACTAAGCTAAGCCATGCTGAGTGTACAGATAAGGTGTTAATCCTTTCATGTAAGCCCTAAAGAAAGCAATGTAGCACGTTTCCCAAAATGTTGGACTATTTCTTTAAAATAGCTTTGGGGCTGAGTGATGATGTCATTGATCCTGAAGTGATCTTCTTAAATGGACGAAACGGATATTTTCTTAAGTGCTCCCAAATTCATTAACTTCCTACAAGATGGTTATTCCTCGCTACACAGCCCTCCTCTGAACACTTGAACAGCCTCTGTTCCCAGTGGACTGAATTAGCAAAGCTTCACTGTACATTAGTGATCTGGCACCTCGGCTCTCCTCCACAATGCTGCTCTCACTGAAGCACCTGGGAAACACTCAAACAGACATTTGCTTCAGTGACTTGTGTTTTCTACACTTGGTGGAGTTTAATGGAGCAAACACTGAGTGAATAAATAAGAATTTCTGCATAGCATGGTCCAAAATCCTCCTGGTACATCTTATACTTGTAAGGCGCAGCTTTATTTCTTCTTTTAGTGCGTCACGTGATTGTGCCTGTCATCGGTGCAGCTATACTGTGTCCTACTTAGAAAGAATCAAGTGGTTATTGGGAATACAGTGACACAGCACATCAAAGTGAGCTGAGAAAAGTGGGAGTAGCACAGAACAATTACATAATCAGACTTTCTGTAATGGGGAAGGGGAATACATATGTTAATAGGGCAAATCAATTTTAAGACTCTGGATACATTTTTCTTTATTTCCTTTTGAAGTTAAATTTTCCTTGGAGTTAAGTCAGCTCAGGAAAGGCAATATACTTCTGTTTCAAATAATGTTTTAGAATACCACCAGTAGATCTGTCTTATTTCTTGTTTTTATTGTTTATACAGAGTTTATTTTCTCTCTCTGCAGTACCTTTTTGTAGACTCCACCAACAACTACCTGTGGAACACCTTTGACTTCTGTAAAAGCGTCCAGGGCTTCACGCTGCCCTTCAAACCGACAGACCTGCTGCTCCACAGCAGGAGAGCCAACTTGGTGCTCGGCTACGACAGCTCTCACCCAAACAAACAGGTAAAGGCCGGCTCCACCTACAGCAGCAGCTCTAAGGCACAGCCGAAATCAGTATAAAACCATCTGGAATCGATTCATCTAAGAGCTTGATATGCGTGAAAATTACAACATCAGACTTCCCTCTTATTTGTAATTTTAGGTGAGAAGACAGAAATAGATTTGTAAATGTAAATGCATCTATAACAATTGTCAACATGCATAAAAATCACAGAGTATGCTGAAACAAGGAACTGTGTATTGACTTTGTTAATCAGTGGGAAGTGCTTCTGTTAAGGATGTGTTATACCTGCTGACCTGCTATAAAACTGCACGGTATGGTAACTAAGAAAAGAAAACTATTGGTTGTTCAGCTTTTTGCATGGAAGCTTTTTTTTGTTGGTTTTCCTGTCTTTAGTTCAAGCATAATACCGCCAAACGGCTCTCCAGTGTTCTCCTTGTCACATGTGTAAGAGCCAAAATGAAGGAATGAGCTTGACCTACATTTTTACAGTGCACCATCCCCCTCTTCTTTTTCTCCCTCTCTCTCCCTCCTCCTTCTCCCTCTCCCTCTCCTCGCACCATCTCTCTGCCCCCCCTGTAGCTGTGGAAATCAGACGACTTTGGGGAGACATGGGTGTTGATCCAAGAGCACGTGAAGACCTACTTTTGGTAAGACAGCTGCCTCAGCTCACAACACGTACAGTATGCAATGGTGTATATACTGTGTGTGAGAAATGTCCTGAGCTCTGTGCTGCATTCAGTGGTAAATACAACCCTCTGCAAATACTGCTCATATAAGTCTGAGGGTAGTAAATGCTGTCATGCTTTTTTTAAATGTAGCTGCATGGTCACTACATAAGGATCATAGAGGAAAAAGAGCTGACAGTTAAATGTTTGCTGCACCAGGAGCTTCACTTTTACAATAACACAGCAGGTCAGAGAGGCTCATCTGATCATCTCCACTTTAAGAGAAAATCAGTTAATTAATTAATTTCACCTATAAACTGAAATTTGTTTCAACATGTTGGCCATAATGAATGACTGAAGAAAATCAAGGTCCCTCGACACCTTTGCACAAGTTGAAAACACGCATGCACACACGCACACACGCGCACACACACACGCACGTGTACGGCTGCAGAGCCCACAAAGCCCCGCCTCCTCTCACTCACTCACAGGACTGTCTTCTTCTCATCATTCATTTCATTTGCTCTGGGTGTAGCTCATTACAGAAGGCAGGTACAGAGCCTCTACAGAGTGATGTTAACCAAAGCACCCGAAGGAGCGACACGCCCACCTCTGTAGAGAATTTGGAGAGGTTGACGACAGCTCCCTTTTCAGCATCATTGAAGCATTAAACTAGATGGTGCAGTAAACTATTATTAAGTTGTCCTGTTGTTGGCCAAATAATTTGTAATTCAAAACTAAACTATCCCCCCTCAGAGCTGTCAGGTATGAGGAACCTGTTTCAGTTGTCAGGAAAATACTTTGACTTTGGTCAAAAGTAAATGACCTTACAGCCTGTTGTACTACACACACACACACACACACACACACACACACACACACACACAGTACTAATAACTTAACAATTAGGACCAGACTTGAGGGCTGAAGTGGTTTAATTTTCAATTTGTCACTTTGTGTCTGTTCGTGTGGGTGTGTGAGCTGTTCACTGGCTGCACTACTTCTTGTTCATTGTCGTGGTATTGAAAACGGCTAATGGCTCGAATTGGAGGACTGACAGCTAATCGTGTATTTGAATTAACTGTGGCTGATAGCTCATAGTCTGCAGCTTCAAATGTGTATTTGATGCATATTTTATGGTCCATGGTGCATGTCGTAACTGCCAGCAGTACGGTTGTTGATGAAAATAATCTGGAATTAAAAAACAGTCACCTCTGTAGTCACCACCATCAATGCTCTGCTCAATGAGAGAATCAGTGAAGCTCAAACTCGAGCATGAAACCATCTTTTGATTGTTTAAGAAGCAAACTAAATATTACGAGATTAAAGAGAGTCACTTTCTTCTGGATGCCCAAAAAATGGATACATCTTATCAAATGTTTTTTTGGTAAAAGAGCAAAACCAAAACCTTTTTTAAGGTAATTCTTGCATAATCAACCATACTTGCGTACATCACAGTGGTTTAAGAAGAAGTTTTAAACGAGACAGGATTCAGCTCTTGAGTTCACCTCTGCAGTACAGAAGTTGAGTAGAAGCAAACTTGCTTGGCTTTGGCAGCAGAGGAGATCAAAGGCGATCCAGATCATCTTGCATCATAGTGAGAACCTGGTGAGAACTCCTCGGTGTGCTGCTCAAATTTCATTGATGCATTACCATGACAATAAACGTCAAAGTGTAACATCAACCCATGATCCCACTGCATTGAAGGCACAGAGCAATAGCTTATTTGTAGTTCACCTTGACATCAGGCACCTCTCATTATCAGAGGTAGAGACTGTTGTTTGTCAGTTATTTAACAATAAAACCACTGTCAGTGGTATCATGTATGAAAGTTTAAAGACAATGCCAAACCAGCAAACTAATGATTATGGATGTCCTGAAAAAGTTTGAACCCATCTGATCTGAGTTCTTTTAATATGAAGTGTCTGATCTGATGTGCATATTTACCTGAATGTTAAGTAAATACATATCTGGAACATTGAGGTGAAGCCTACTTATTTGGCTCTTGTTATTTTTTATGAGCGATGAGATCCAAAGACTGTAGGTCCTGGTTTAAATTTATAGAGCTCATGTGCTAAAATGATTGATTTGAAATGATGGAGGGTTTAACTCAATTAATGTGACTCCTGAAATCGTTGTGGTGGGATCAGCCAGAGGAAAGACGAATCTCTTTTATTACAGCGACAAAGTTACAGAGTGATTCTCTATTTTACCTCAGGAACATGGCCTGTCATCAAGCTACTCACAGAATTAACACTGATCAGTGGCAGTCGATATGACCTGGCACAGGTGACTGCTTAAATGAGAGGCTGCTCGCCGAGTGACCTTAGCTGTCTCACCTTTGTGGTGTTTAAATACTTTAACAGACAGTGTAAGGCGCGTGAGGTGACACATCAGTCTTCACCGGTGCTTGTTCTTTGAAGTCATCCTGGTTTGTGTAGGCTCTGTTTATTGGCCGATGGCCTTCCCTCTGTCAGTTAATGCTACATCTTGTCAGCCAGGCAGAAAGTCCACTGACAGACAGGCGGGGAGTTATCTAAAGACTGAGACAGATTATTCCAGACATGAATCAGTCTTGCAGTCTGTCGTTTGAGACTTCTATGATGTATTTGGATCTCTTGCTCATAATATTATGCATTACATCCTTTATTCAGTCTGTACGTAGAATGCTGCTCCAAATTGGTGTTTGTGTAGTTTGCCCCTGGAGTTTGGGCAGGATAAATGGTACTTCTGGAAATATGATATTGAAAATGTGAACATAAATAATAGTGTGTAAAATGTTGACAGAGACCTTGCAGCTTGTTTGAACCCATGGTGCTGATAATTGTAAAAAATGATGGATGTTAAATTAGGGTTAAATTATTTGCTTTTAACAAAACACAACATGACTCATGACTTGATTTTCCACCTCTGGGATTGATTTGTATTACAACATAAACAGCCCAGTTGCATTTGCCTGTGAACAAGAGAAAGGATTACTCCTGCTGTCAATCAGAATTGTTGTTGTATAGTCTGCTTTAACCCACTTTGTTAGAAGGTAATTTATAGCTTTGGTGTAGCCGTTCCTTTAAAGCCTTTTGAACTGCACTGTTGCCAACAGGCAGACAATGAAATCAGTGATTGCAAATCCCCTTTCCGTGCCAAACGCTTCAGCAGTCTGAGTCTGTTACTTTAAATTTAAATGAAAGCAGTACAAGGCAGTGCTTAAGACTTAAGAGAACAACAGCTGAGAGCCAATGAGGAAGCAACACTGAGCAACACCATCAGACCACTCTGATGTCTGCTGGTTGATAGATGCGTGTTCAGATGAGAACTTTCCTCTTTTCCTCTGCATCTCGTCCTGTCTGAGTGGCTGTTTAGATGGAAGCAACTTAAGATACATGGAGCTGCCGGTCGCTCTTACTGCTGCTCCTAGGTGGAGCTAAATTACATTTTGCTCTGTGAACAGGATTCTGTCACTGATAATATCATAACACACTCAGTGTGCCTGCACACACCCACCTACACACTTCAACTAGATTATGTACACAATATTATAGAATTGACAAATTACTGATTTGAATACTGACACAGATGAAAGGAACCACAGGAAGCACTTTTTTTTTTTTAATATAACATCTGTGATGATACGTGATAACTACTTCCTCATAGTTAGAAAACAAAACAGAGGTCATCTTTCAGAGCAGACCTGTTGGACTTACTCATATCCAGATATACTGAACAGGACATTTCAAATTGCTGACACAACACTGAAACAGATTAACGTATTAATGTCCTGAATGAGAGTTTCTTTTGAATGTCAGTCACTTAAAGACATTGAAGTGTCAGTTGAAGCTGAAAGATCAGAAAGGCTTTGAAATGTCATTTGAAAGGTGAGTATTAAATGGAGCTGAGACAAGCTGAGTAATCATCTGCAATTGTGAAGTGTTCATTTTAAGCCCTGTAGGCAGTTGAATTATCGGTGCATGCGCATCACTGAGAATAGTTGATTTAGAAGTTTAAGAAAAAAAAAGCAGGTAAACTGTTATCTGACTATTAGGAGGGTTAAGCAGCTTAGATGGCACTTAATTTGTGTAACAATAAATAAGGTATAAGAACAAAAGCAAAGGAAATTTGAGTTGAAGTTAATGTGAAGAAGAAGACACAGTTTTGTTGACTGCCTTGAGTCTGATTTTTTTTTTTCAAACTAAAACCTTTGACCATATAAACAAATTCTTCCTCCTTGTAAAAAGTCTATTTGATGTAGCTGAATCTGTTCCTAAACTCTTATCTCCTCTGTGATGCCTTATTTTCATACATACTATCACTCATCATTATTCATTGATGAAAACTACCTCCAGCATCTTTAATGAATTCAGGAAGCTCTACTCAAGCTAGGCCAGCTAATTTATTTATATGATAACAAATGAAAAATATGTGTACCCACTAATATCCCAGAAGCTTAATATTTATAATTATGCATCATATTTGTTTCAAATTGCATTTGGTGACAGTGAAAACCAGGTTATTTTTTACCTTATCCATCATGGACTCAGGCATACACCCCCGCAGTCACTCCAAAGTCACTCCATTTAAAGAGAGACAATGTAACGTTTAAAAAGAAATATCTTCCCCCAGACAACTCACGTTGTCTCCTCATGTCTGTAGGTTTATGAATTGGAGTCATGAAGCTTTGGTATTAGCTCAGATTTTTTTTACTCAAGTTGACTTAAGTCAGGTCATCACTCTACTTGTGTGAATGGATCTTCCCGTTAGCTCAGGCTATGCAGAGCTAGTTGGCTTCCACTCGTGTCTTCTCATTGACTTACTATGCGGTTACGTCATCTCTATGTTTAGACTGAATACACTTTATGACATTCAGTTCTCTGGGCTGGCCTGCTTGGCAGTTTAACAACAAAACTCTGGTAACCGTGATCTTCAAGTGTTCTTCATCATCTACCAAGTACTCTTACTGTAGCTCAACTGTAATCACTTAACAGAACCTTTACATTCATAGATTTCCTGATGATGGCATTTTGTGGCCAGCCAGGAAGATCTGATGAAGTCTGTTTAAGCTACACGGCTGCAGTGATTCACCAGCCAAGAGAAACAGCAAATGATCTGAGTACAAAGGCAGCACAAATAAAGATTAATCTAAAACTCCCCACCCCCCCGTGGCTCCATCCAATTTGGGTCTAATCCTGTTTGTTCTGGCTTTAGCGAGAGACGCTACTGTGGTGCTGCAGATCAGTCTTAAGGCGTTGAAAGCCAAAGAGACTCAAGCCTGATATTGGATGTGTTTCAGCCCAATCTGATGGGTCGGTCCCCCACCCAACTCCTAATCCTCTGATCTCATTGCTAGGAGACAGACTGAGTGCTAAAATCCTCCATGTATACTATGAGAAGGACAATCCTTTTTTTTCATATGGATTACAGAAAATGATACAAATCCTGCAGACAGAGTGAACGGGAATATCGGGCAGAGGAGATTTTTCTTTTGTAGAAACCGGCACAATTCACAGTTTATTAGCACAACAAGCCTTGTCCTGTCACTTTGATCTGTTGTGACACCAAACCATCTGAGAACTAATGTGTGGAAGAATTTTGGATTCAGAACCAAAGACAGAAGAATTGTGCATGGAGGACAGGTGTTTTGCAGACTTCCCTTTACCTTGTTATATTAGCTTGTCACTCCAGAGAGGCAGTGAAGGCACCGTGAACAAACTAAACAATGTTCACTTGACAATGTTGCTCAGGATTAGGTAACAGGGGTTGAGTTTGAAATAATTCAAATTATTTGTTAAATCAAACTCGATTGTGTTGAGACCGTATGTAT